>OX155906.1:20984569-21584569 GCA_944588485.1 Phosphuga atrata
ATTTCGAAGTTAGTTACAAGCCCGGCAAATTCAATAAAAACGCGGACGCTTTAAGTAGAATAGATTGTGATCAAACAATTATCAGAGAACCCAGTCGTAGTATTAATTTGACAAATGAAGTAATTGACGATTACGAAATTTTTTGCAAGTATTTAGAAGGTAATGTGATTATATCCGACGACGGTATTCAAAAATGCCAAGATTCACTTCTAGATGATTTGCCTGCTAACGAAAATTTTTGTTTAGAATTCGACGAAAATGCGAGACCATTAGAAGCCTATGTTGACGTCGTAAATAAATTACAATGTCAAGACAACCTTGACAAACTTGACGTACAACGGGGAAACGTTTATTTAATGAATATCACTAATAATAGGAAACTTATTTGTCTCGTACCCTCAGTCAATTCTCTTTTGAAGGTTTCATATGAGAATATATTTTATATTTTGGTAAAATTAAAAGAAAAACTTATTGAACATAACATAACAAATTTTTATGCAGGCAGTAATTTTGGTAACAATTTGAAGTGGTGTAAGGTTAGGCTAATGTTAATATATATACTTAAAAAAACGGGAATCAAAATTTGTGTGTGCCATAACAAGGTCCGGAAGGAAAACTTTAGTGAAAATGAAAAACATACAATTTTAACGGAATATCATGACCTGCCCACCGGAGGACACCCAGGTATAGGCCGAATGTACAAAAGAATTAGGCGCAAATATAATTGGGATAATTTAAAATCAGATGTAAGAGAATTTGTTAAAAAATGTAGGCAGTGCCAACAAAACAATGTTCAAAATAAGACTCATAGGGCACCCTTAATTATTACAGATACTCCCAAATTAGTGTTTGAAAAGTGTTACCTTGACAGCGTAGGACCGTTACCTATATCCGAACATGGCAACAGATTTTTACTAACGTGTCAGGATGCCTTGAGTAAATAATTAATAGCAATCCCGGTTCCCAATATAGAATCAGCTACGATAGCCACTACATGTTTTGTAAATGAAGTTATTTGTAAATTCGGTATAATGAGCGAAATCGTCACAGATCAGGGAAGTAATTTCATGTCGGAGCTATTCAAAGATGTTTGCAAACTTTTGAAAATAAAGAAATTAAATTGCACTAGTTACCACCCCGAATCAAATTCGGTCGAAAGATCTCATCGAACGTTGGGTGAATACTTGAGGAATTTTGTTAATAAAAATAAAACTGATTGGTGTAGCCCATGTCCCTTACTTTCTGTTTTCATATAATACTACACCACATTCAACCACCACGTTTATGCCATTCGAATTAGTGTACGGCAAACAACCTATTTTACCAACGTCAATTACACCTCCACCAGAATTTTCATACAATTACGACGATTATCTGACGGACTTGAAACACAAATTACGCGTGATTAGACAAGAAGCTAGAGACAACTTAATCAGAAGGAAGGAAAGGTCGAAAGTTTTATATGATAGGAGTAGTTCAAATATAGAATATGAAGTAGGAGATTCGGTTTGGCTATTCGATGAAAGTACCAAAACGAACAAAAGCAAAAAATTACATTCAAGATATTTAGGACCATTTAAGATAGTTTCTATAGATTCAGATGTCAATTGTACGCTTAAAATAAAAGGAAAATACGTCAAGGTACATAAAAATAGAATAAAAAAATGCGGAATCTCGAGTTTAGTTTCTCTTATTGTTAGTTTAGATGTTTAGAATCTTGAGTTTGGAACTCCATTATTCATGAGCCTCCCTCGGAATAAGTTCATAATTACAGAGCCTGTCGCGAAATATTTTGTTGTTAACGTTACACAAAGGTATACATGTTTCCATCTTGTTGTTTTTTGTTAAGTGTTAAGTGTAATATGTGACAATATGTTTGTAAATAAAATTGACTAATATTTCTGATACAAATAGTGAAATGTGTGAGACGAACTTTTTAGCGGAAACAAGAGAGCTTTCCGAGGTCTGTGAATATTATAAAACATCGTTGAACCGTCGACCGGCCGTTACTAATCGTAAGATGCAAAATTGGAAGGAATCATATTCATCAGGAGAGGAACCGGCGACTAGAAATTATTCGCACGACAACGACAACGCGGTGGCAAAATATGAAAAATTTGTCACTTTGAGTAGCGCCAACTTTTTATTAAGTGAGGGAGTGTTGTGATCTCGCGATTTTGGTTTCAAAGAATTTGAGTTTCTCACGAGTCGGCAAAGAACCCTAAGTGGACACCCGATTAGTTTTTGTTTATTTAGGACCATTAGTCTGGCTTATCTAAATCATGCGGGCAGACGCTTGAACTTAGGGATCGTGCCGAGACGCCGAGAGGATTTTGTTTTATGAGTTCTGGAAATTTTCCATAAAGATTAGGGGAGGACTCACACCAAGACCTAGGTGATGAGGTAGAGGGGAAGTTAAAAAGGGGCAGTCAGAAGTGAGCTAGCAAGAGAGTAATTTGAGTTTTGAAAACGAACCTCCGTATTTTCGTCGAAGTAAATTCCGGGTTTCGACCACAAGTATCGTAGAATTAAGTGTATTGTTGTTAGTTAGTAATTATTGTAATAAGTTAGCGATTAGTTGTACATATTGTAAGATATTAGTAGATAAGTAGTATTTAATTACATATAAAGGACATAATTGCGTGTAATTAATTCATCCATTGTCCTGATCCTGGAGCAGCACCATACCAAATTACCAGTTCGCAACATTACTAGGTACAGTCTTAAAGACTGCTTTGTGACAACACTTTGTGACTGCTTTGTGATTAAATAGTTAGTTATATTTAAAGATTTTCTATCTTAGTTAAAAAAATACTATGAATGTTATATGTTGGTACTTTTAAGAATTTGTAATTTAAATATTTCACTAGAGTCAATAAAACGATTTTAGTAAAGAAAATTCCCCAATCCTGGATGTGTCCTAGGTACAACGTGGTACTGGCCGAGTTACATAGGATGTGTTGTACCTTGGCCTCATTTACGATTTTCCGTTAAACATTTTAAACACATGTACGTATAAATTACGCATTGCTGATATTTTAGTGGTGGATACACAAATAATTTACCTTCCAAAATAAGTAAATACGGTTTGTGTACAATACATGAAATTATAGAAAAAAAAAAGTTATTTAAAAAACTGTCCTAGGTACAACAGGTTCCCCTACCTATATTTATTTTACTTTATACTATATTTTACCTACTTTAAAAGTAATTTAAACCAATTTTATTTATGAGTTTATTGAGCAAGATTGTAGATGAACTTAGAAATAAAAGTATAATTACTTATAATTGTGTAGTTATTACCCAAATAGTAACTCCAATATTTGTATATACAGTCAGAATGTGCAAATAGTCAATTGCGAATGCAGACTGTATGTATAAATAGCCAATTGCGAATCCAGACTGTATGTATAAATAGCCAATTGCGTATAAATACTGTATGTATAAATAGCCAATTGCGAATCCAGACTGTATGTATAAATAGTCAATTGCGTATAAATACTGTATGTATAAATAGCCAATTGCGAATGCAGGCTGTATGTATAAATAGCCAATTGCGAATGCAGGCTGTATGTATAAATAGCCAATTGCGTATAAATACTGTATGTATAAATAGCCAATTGCGAATCCAGACTGTATGTATAAATAGCCAATTGCGTATAAATACTGTATGTATAAATAGCCAATTGCGAATCCAGACTGTATGTATAAATAGTCAATTGCGTATAAATACTGTATGTATAAATAGCCAATTGCGAATGCAGGCTGTATGTATAAATAGCCAATTGCGAATGCAGGCTGTATGTATAAATAGCCAATTGCGTATAAATACTGTATGTATAAATAGCCAATTGCGAATGCAGGCTGTATGTATAAATAGCCAATTGCGTATAAATACTGTATGTATAAATAGCCAATTGCGAATGCAGACTGTATGTATAAATAGCCAATTGCGAATGCAGGCTGTATGTATAAATAGCCAATTGCGTATAAATACTGTATGTATAAATAGCCAATTGCGAATGCAGGCTGTATGTATAAATAGCCAATTGCGAATGCAGGCTGTATGTATAAATAGCCAATTGCGAATGCAGGCTGTATGTATAAATAGCCAATTGCGTATAAATACTGTATGTATAAATAGCCAATTGCGAATGCAGGCTGTATGTATAAATAGCCAATTGCGAATGCAGGCTGTATGTATAAATAGCCAATTGCGTATAAATACTGTATGTATAAATAGCCAATTGCGAATGCAGGCTGTATGTATAAATAGCCAATTGCGTATAAATACTGTATGTATAAATAGCCAATTGCGAATGCAGGCTGTATGTATAAATAGCCAATTGCGTATAAATACTGTATGTATAAATAGCCAATTGCGAATGCAGGCTGTATGTATAAATAGCCAATTGCGTATAAATACTGTATGTATAAATAGCCAATTGCGAATGCAGGCTGTATGTATAAATAGCCAATTGCGTATAAATACTGTATGTATAAATAGCCAATTGCGAATGCAGGCTGTATGTATAAATAGCCAATTGCGTATAAATACTGTATGTATAAATAGCCAATTGCGAATGCAGGCTGTATGTATAAATAGCCAATTGCGTATAAATACTGTATGTATAAATAGCCAATTGCGAATGCAGGCTGTATGTATAAATAGCCAATTGCGTATAAATACTGTATGTATAAATAGCCAATTGCGAATGCAGGCTGTATGTATAAATAGCCAATTGCGAATGCAGGCTGTATGTATAAATAGCCAATTGCGTATAAATACTGTATGTATAAATAGCCAATTGCGAATGCAGGCTGTATGTATAAATAGCCAATTGCGTATAAATACTGTATGTATAAATAGCCAATTGCGAATGCAGGCTGTATGTATAAATAGCCAATTGCGTATAAATACTGTATGTATAAATAGCCAATTGCGAATGCAGGCTGTATGTATAAATAGCCAATTGCGTATAAATACTGTATGTATAAATAGCCAATTGCGAATGCAGGCTGTATGTATAAATAGCCAATTGCGTATAAATACTGTATGTATAAATAGCCAATTGCGAATGCAGGCTGTATGTATAAATAGCCAATTGCGTATAAATACTGTATGTATAAATAGCCAATTGCGAATGCAGGCTGTATGTATAAATAGCCAATTGCGAATGCAGGCTGTATGTATAAATAGCCAATTGCGTATAAATACTGTATGTATAAATAGCCAATTGCGAATGCAGGCTGTATGTATAAATAGCCAATTGCGTATAAATACTGTATGTATAAATAGCCAATTGCGAATGCAGGCTGTATGTATAAATAGCCAATTGCGTATAAATACTGTATGTATAAATAGCCAATTGCGAATGCAGGCTGTATGTATAAATAGCCAATTGCGTATAAATACTGTATGTATAAATAGCCAATTGCGAATGCAGGCTGTATGTATAAATAGCCAATTGCGTATAAATACTGTATGTATAAATAGCCAATTGCGAATGCAGGCTGTATGTATAAATAGCCAATTGCGAATGCAGGCTGTATGTATAAATAGCCAATTGCGTATAAATACTGTATGTATAAATAGCCAATTGCGAATGCAGGCTGTATGTATAAATAGCCAATTGCGTATAAATACTGTATGTATAAATAGCCAATTGCGAATGCAGGCTGTATGTATAAATAGCCAATTGCGAATGCAGGCTGTATGTATAAATAGCCAATTGCGTATAAATACTGTATGTATAAATAGCCAATTGCGAATGCAGGCTGTATGTATAAATAGCCAATTGCGTATAAATACTGTATGTATAAATAGCCAATTGCGAATGCAGGCTGTATGTATAAACAGCCAATTGCGAATGCAGGCTGTATGTATAAATAGCCAATTGCGTATAAATACTGTATGTATAAATAGCCAATTGCGAATGCAGGCTGTATGTATAAATAGCCAATTGCGTATAAATACTGTATGTATAAATAGCCAATTGCGAATGCAGGCTGTATGTATAAATAGCCAATTGCGTATAAATACTGTATGTATAAATAGCCAATTGCGAATGCAGGCTGTATGTATAAATAGCCAATTGCGTATAAATACTGTATGTATAAATAGCCAATTGCGAATGCAGGCTGTATGTATAAATAGCCAATTGCGAATGCAGGCTGTATGTATAAATAGCCAATTGCGAATGCAGGCTGTATGTATAAATAGCCAATTGCGTATAAATACTGTATGTATAAATAGCCAATTGCGAATGCAGGCTGTATGTATAAATAGCCAATTGCGTATAAATACTGTATGTATAAATAGCCAATTGCGAATGCAGGCTGTATGTATAAATAGCCAATTGCGTATAAATACTGTATGTATAAATAGCCAATTGCGAATGCAGGCTGTATGTATAAATAGCCAATTGCGTATAAATACTGTATGTATAAATAGCCAATTGCGAATGCAGGCTGTATGTATAAATAGCCAATTGCGAATGCAGGCTGTATGTATAAATAGCCAATTGCGTATAAATACTGTATGTATAAATAGCCAATTGCGAATGCAGGCTGTATGTATAAATAGCCAATTGCGTATAAATACTGTATGTATAAATAGCCAATTGCGAATGCAGGCTGTATGTATAAACAGCCAATTGCGAATGCAGGCTGTATGTATAAATAGCCAATTGCGTATAAATACTGTATGTATAAATAGCCAATTGCGAATGCAGGCTGTATGTATAAATAGCCAATTGCGTATAAATACTGTATGTATAAATAGCCAATTGCGAATGCAGGCTGTATGTATAAATAGCCAATTGCGTATAAATACTGTATGTATAAATAGCCAATTGCGAATCCAGACTGTATATATAAATAGCCAATTGCGTATAAATACTGTATGTATAAATAGCCAATTGCGAATCCAGACTGTATGTATAAATAGCCAATTGCGTATAAATACTGTATGTATAAATAGCCAATTGCGAATGCAGGCTGTATGTATAAATAGCCAATCGCGTATACACACTGTATGTATAAATAGCGACATCCTTTTTTTTAAACAACCATTGTTTCTGCAACCGAAACTCGCGGCGAGTGCGCATTGGCAGCGAGTAAAATTGCTCAATTCGAATCGCGGCAAATGAATCTATTCGCAGTGTATTCACTGTACATGCTATTGCCTGTTACATACAGCAAATACGCGCTGCGATTAGGCACTCGCAGCGAGCATTCGTCGTGTATGACCGAGGCTTTAAAGTATAACATTATTTAACATTACCTTAAAATATGATAAACCTGCCATAACCATTAAATATAACTAATCCAACCAACAAAACCAAATTACAATAAATAATAACAAAACTTACCCAAAATTTGCAAAATCTTCGTCGAACTTCTAAGCCGGAATTGAATTCGAAAGCTTAATTAACTTAATTTCTTATAAACAATTATAAACGTCAAGAAACAACACAAACAGCAGCCTTACCAACGTAATTGAAAGATGCAAGACATTTGGTAAGAGGTACCAACCTAAAGAAATAAATGTAACCAAGTTATCAAAAATTCAAGCTTTTTTTTTAATTTCACCTAAAACGAGGTTTACAAACGTTTTGGTATATTCAGTGAGATATTTTAAGGAAATTTCAAGGAAAATAGCAAAGTTAGTAAAACGCCCTGTAGAATGTTACCAAACGCAATACCAACTGGGCGGTGTCGAGAAGTAAATTTCCCCCAAAATATTTATTGATCAACAACAACACACCTAAAACATAGTTTCCAGTAAGGACGAGGTAATTTTAACTAAACTTTAAAATCCAAGCCAATCAAATTGCTTGAATTAGTAAATTCAAACTCATTTGTTTTCCTAATCCTCATGCCCTTGCCACAAATATACAAACATTGTTGTGTGTCTGTTACTTATATTGTTTCAAAGTGTCTTTTAACTTATTCAAATTAAAAAGATTTAGACAATGTTTATCGTCAGTTTTTGTCTGATTGTAGATGTCTACGGAGGTGAAGACGTCCATAGACACAGTGGAGACGCTGATGAAGGAGGCCGAAACATTAAAGTCCAAACTTGAGGATGAAAGACAGAAACTTAACGATGTCACATGTGAGGAATTTTTCTTTTTAAGATTACAGTATAATCTCGATAATCCGACACATATGGGACCACACATCCCCCAGATTATAAGAAAGAGTGGTGGGAGGGAAGAGCATGAGCAGTCTCCAGATTGCCTGATTACTGGACGTATCGTCCGATTATCCAATGGACGAATTACCGAGATTATACTGTATTATGATTACTTGGTGCATGGGCGTAGCCAGGGGGGGGGGTTTAGGGGTTCAAACAAAATATGCAAAATATATACATAAATGTTATATTGAAATATAGAGACGACTCTCTTCAAGAGAGCATGATAGATATGAAGTTTAGGCACCCTTGTGTGTAAGTTTTAGAAAGTAAATTGGTGCATTTCTGTTGCTGTATTTTCTTAAAACCTCCCCCCGACACTAAATCTTAGTTTTAAACCCCCCCCAAAACTAAATCCTGGCTACGCCCATGACTTGGTGTGACAGGTAGACAGATGAAACTGTCTTGGGCTAAATTGGTGATCCGTGCATGTAAGGCAGAAATTTGAACTAACATAAAAAGACAATGTTTTACCTATTTTAAGCCAGGTTAGGTTAAAGGTTAGATTAGGTAATACTGGAGCAGATATGTAGCGTGGTAGTGTGACCTCTCGATCCAAAATAAGAGAAAACAATTCAAATTATTTACCTTGCTACTTGTATGCCCTCCTTACATGCACGGATCTCTGGTTTTACCCCGTCTTGATTTTCTACAGTATGTTATGATTTCTTATTCTTCCTTTAGCACTACAGCCCTAAAAGGGCTTTTTTGGCCTAACCTCCCCTGCCTACACTTGTGTTTTGTTGTAATTGACTTATTTTTTTTTTTTACCAATTGGTTAAATAAAAAATAAATTGGCGGCATTGTGGTATATTTCCCCACAATGCGAATAGATCCAGCCCTGTATTAGTTTTAGTAGTCAATGCACCGTGTTTTTCACGGGGATGTCACATGCTGTAATCCTAAGCGCCTCCTACGCGTAATTGCTTCACAATGGAAAATTATATGAGAGGCAGTTTCCTGCTCTTCATAGCATAGTCTGCACAATCTCTCCAGATCTCATTTTTTGCAGATGTTCTTGTAGAGTGCAGTGCCTGTAAGTAGGGTGGCCACAATTGTGATTTTTATATATTTGTGTCCCCGGATTCGAACCTGGATTCATGGTTTGGTAATCTGACACCTTAACTACCTATTAGTGCACCAGTTCCCTATTTATAGTCTGAAGCTTGTTGCTTAGACAGCAGACCAGTTAGGGTGCATTGACAGTATCCTGATCCAGTCGGTTCCAGATTTGCACACTACTGCTCAGAAAGTACATATGACTCAGCTTGAAACATCTTTCCTTGGAAAGTTTCTTGCTGTGCCCTCAGAGTTGATTTCGATCGCTGCTGTGAAGAAAATAGAGTTTTTGCTGCTGCTGTCGGTGCCGCAGGATTTATTTCTTACTCCATTCACGATACGTTTCCACTCTTTCTGATCGATTACGATATCCTTGGCTTGATGGGTATCTAGTCTTTGGTTTCTCAGATCTTCTTCCACATGTCGCAGCCATGTCTTCTTTGGCGCGTTTCTTTGTATTCTCCAGTCTGGCGGTCGCTCCCGCCAAACGAGTTTGCGCAGATGCCGGGTGTTATTCATTCGGCAGACATGGCCAAACCAACCTAGTCTTCGTTTTTGTATTTCTTGTTCCATTGGTGTCTGTTAATCACAGCTTTCTCTAATCAACTCGTTTCGGAGAGCAAACCCTGTTTGACGCACTCAAAGCACCAATCGCGAAGAAGAGGCGGAGTCGTATAATGGCGCCAAATTCAAAAATATATTTGAAATAATAGACCGCTTGGAACTTGCGCGCTATATATCAAGTCTATATATCAATTTGTTGATATTTAAGAAATATTTTTTAGTGTTGTGAGTAATTGTTGATTTGGGTCGAATAGTTGTTTTGTTGCGAACTGGTAATTTGGTATGGTGCTGTTCCAGGATCAGGACAATGGATGAATTAATTACACGCAAATATGTCCTTTATATGTAATTAAATACTACTTATCTACTAATATCTTACAATATGTACAACTAATCGCTAACTTATTACAATAATTACTAACTAACTTAAAAATAATAAATAATAAACAATACACTTAATTCTACGAAACTTATGGTCGAAACCCGGAATTTACTTCAACGAAAATACGGAGGTTCGTCTTTAAAACTCAAATTACTCTCTCGCTAGCTCAATTCTCACTGCCCCTTTTTAACTTCCCCTCTACCTCATCACCTCGGTCTTGGTGTGAATCCTCCCCTAATCTTTATGGAAAATTTCCAAAACTCATAAAACAAAATCCTCTCGGCGTCTCGGCACGATCCCTAAGTTCGAGCGTCTGCCCGCATGATTTAGATAAAGCAGACTAATGGTCCTAAATAAACAAAAACTAATCGGGTGTCCACTTAGTTTTCTTTGCCGACTCGTGAGAAACTGAAATTCTTTGAAACCAAAATCGCGAGATCACAACAGTTTTCAGAAGAATCAACTATTCTGAAGAGAAAAATAAATTTATATGATTTTTATATTATTATATGAAATTTATTATAATTTTCCTTGAATTGATAAATATAAATATTTTTTCTTAAACAAAATTACACGAAATTATAATTCTACAAAATATTTTACGTTCAGCGTTAGCATTACCCGGGGTAAACCACGTGGAGGTGCCGATACGATTTTTTACCCCTCGATAAATCGTTCTACACAATATTATACATATGAATTTAACGTAAATGAGAATGATACTTCAACCTTAAAAATGAAAGTAATGTAATATTGTAATAACGATTGATCCATCCTTAAACAGGAAATACAATAGATCCATACATAATACTTAAATAAATTACAATACATTGCTAAATACATAATACTTAAATAAATTGCAATACATAAGATATCTATTATTCTTCTCCCGCTCCAAATGTTGAAATGTGTACAGTTCAGAATATTTTCATCTTCCTCCAACGTTAGTCACAAACCGACCGACCTTTTTACGCAAAAACACATCTAATGGTTAAATGAATAATACAAAATTAAATAAGAGAGCCAAAAATAATAATAAAATAATACAAAATTAAATATGAGAGAATTACCAGCATTTCATTTTTTATTAGGAAAGTATGTCTGCTTCTCTATTTTTCTCTTTTTGCATACTTCATTGTTATTCTCTCTCTCAAAATTATTCTTTACAGCCATAATTTGGTCTGCAAACTTTTGAAATGATTCCCCGTTTAAGCTTTTGAAAGAATGTTCATGAAAGAAGTTATTGATTGATTGATATTTTCTATTTGAATCTGTAAAAAATAATAAAATTTAATATTAAAAAAGATGACATTTTGTGTACAATTTATTTAACACACCTGTTTACTTCTTTCACTATTTTATTTATTTTATTTATTTATTAACCTACTGGCATATAGAAAGCACATACAAAAAAAAATATAAATTTAAAAATAAAAATACAATAATATCACAAAACACAAAATAAACTCCAATTTCCTTTATAATACACCTTCTCTGTTACCAGTTTGCTCTTTCCATCTTTTTATCCGTCTCAGCAGTTTCAGACCCTTTCCGCTATCATTCATACATTCCTCCCATTTCTTTCCTTCCCGCCTCTCTCCCTCATTCCATTCACCCCTTGTACACTCTTCCATCCAATGCTCCCAAGTATCCTTTGCTGTCCCACAAACACTACACTTTCTATGCTCCTCACTCATCCAGTATCTTCTTCCATGCTCCTCACATCCACACCTATACCTTGCTAACATGACTTGTGCATCGTCCTCTTGATTTACACTTAAATAGGTTGGTAACTGCCCATGTACCTGTATCTTTACGTACCCTTTATGAAAATTACTACTTTCTATTTTGCTTTGCCGCTCCTGTAGGTCCACTTCTTGCAAACGTTCTACCAACCTATCGGCCCACCCTGCCCTTTCCTGCTTTAGCGTTTCGAGCCCTCACCAGATATACCACCTCTTTCATACAATTTCCTCTTATTCTTACCCCAGTCACTCCCTTTCATACCGCCTACTCCCACTCGATTTACCATTCTAAAAACCTCTTTTATTAACCTTTCATCTCCCATTTCACTCACCTTATATTCATACCTTATGACCTTTCTTGCAGCCAAGACTGCCACCTTGCACACATTCACCTCCTGGAGGACAATGTAACTAGGTGTCGACCTATCAAGCTTCAGGATTTTTTTGAAAAACTTTAACTGGACTCTCTCTATCCTCTCCTCCTCTCTCGTCCCCCAGACTTCTGCGCCATACAATAAAATGCTTCTGGCACACACCTTCCACACCGTCTCAGCCGCCCTGAAGTTACCTTCGAATTTATTTCTCCATTCATTCCAGACTCGCCCTGCTGCCACCCACGCTTTCTTCGCTACATACTCCACATGTTCTCTATTGCTGCCTCCATTTCCAAATACATACCCTAGATACTTAAACCTTTGCACCTCCTCGATTTCCCTCCCTCTCCATTCAAACCTCTCTTTCTTGAACTTCCCACCTCTTTTGAACCGCATCCATTTAGTTTTTCCCACATTCACACTCAAATCTCTCCTTTCAAAAAACCCTCTCACCCTTTCAATTACCTCTCTCAATTCCCCAGCTGTCTTGGCAAATACAACTACATCATCAGCGTATGCTAAACTCCACACCTTTGTTCTCCCTACCACCACTCCTCCAGCTTGTCCGTCTGCCAAAACTCTTTCCAAATCAGCCACATAGAGATTGAAAAGTGTGGGGCTCAGTGGACATCCCTGCCTCAGGCCCTTTTTTATCTCGAAATATTCCGTTACACACTCATTCACCCTGATCTTACACACCGTTTCCCTATACACCTCCCTTACATTCCTCCTCACCCTCTCCGAAATACCCTTTTTAACCAAACATTCATACAATCTCCCTCTATCTACGGAATTATACGCAGCTTTCAGGTCGATAAAAGGAGCAAAAAGGCTGCCAGATCTAATTTCCTGATCAATTATAAATCTAAGTGTTATGAGTTGTTCGACTGTGCCTCTTCCCTCTCTGAATCCTGCTTCCACCTCTGGTATTAACTGCTTTTCCTCTGCCTCTTTTCTCAACCGCCCTTCTAGAATCTTGGCGAACATTTTGTAGGAAGAGTTCATCAGCATGATCCCCCTGTAATTCTCCACCCTTTCCTTGTCCCCATTTTTGTGGATTGGCTGTATTATCCCCTCTTTCCAGCTCTCTGGGAAACCCTTTGTCCCTTTCCATATCTTGTTGAACTCCTCCGTAAGCTTGTCGATACATTTATCTGGTACTAACTTCCACGCTTCATTTCCAACTCCGTCCGGTCCCGCCGCTTTCTTCTGCTTTAAGGCTGCAATTACCTGGTGTACTTCCCCGGCAGTAATTTCTTCTTCACCTACTTCTTCAACAGTCTGTTCCCTTCTGACACTGACTTTCCCTCGATCCACCGTTATCTCCACTCCTTCCAATAGAACCATATAGTGCCTTAACCAGGTTTCCTTAGGTATACTGTCTGGAATTCGCTCCTTCCTCCCGCTCTTCTCCTTTAAATATTTCCACAGCTGCGCTTCAGTTTTAATCTCCAGTATTCATTGTCTCTCTCTCTTCTCTCCCACATTTCTTTCTTTCTCCTCTCCAGGTTTCGTAAGTCCGCTCTCGTACTTAACCACAGTTCCTTCTCACCGGTACCCTCTCTCCACCTTCTCGTCACCTCTCTATATTTTTGTTTCTCCCTTATGAATTCCTTATCCGCACATAATCTTCCCACTGTTCCTTCTGTGACTTTCCTCCTGACCATTGCTGTTTCCATTTCATCGGTTATCATATCTATATCTTTTAAATTATCCCAGTCTATTGCCTCCATTCTTAATTTAAACAGCTCTGTCGCACCGCTATCCCACCTGGTAACCCATTTTTCTTTCCTGGACCCCTCTTCTACCTGCTGCTTTAACGTGATCAGTATGGGCATATGGTCAGATTCACCTTTCACTCCGATCTCCATCTCTCTAATTTCTTGCCTCGCAGAGTCGTTAACAACTGCAATGTCTATCACCGACACCCCCCCAGCACTCCCAAACGTATACTGTCCCTCCCAGTCCCCTTCCACACACCCGTTCAAGACATCCCTTACCCACTCTGCCCATTCTTTTCCTTCCGCATTCCTCGTTTTGTCCTTAGATTTCCTTCGTAGTACTTTACCAGCTCTATCCACCGTGTTGAACTGCTCCTCTCCTATCCTCACATTCCAATCACCTCCTAGCAGCAAGTTTGTCGATGCCGTACCTTCTATATTACACCTTATGCACTCTTTAATTCTTTCCAGTCCCTTATTGTTATAAACCGTGGCTATCTGCCACCAGCCTCCCTTCAGCTCTACCTCCCTGAAAACTATACCCTCCACCTCTTGTTGTAATATCTCCGCTTCCCTGATACCACACTTGATCCCTGTTACTACCCCCCCCTTTGCTCTTCCGTAGCCACTCTCCCTCAGGGCCGGTTGCATCTTCCATTTGTACTCTCACTATCAATAGATGTGTTTGGTTCATTATCCTTCTCTTCTAAAAACTGGCATAGTTCTTCTCAGTACCTAATTTTGCTCGTTGTGGGTTCATTGATGTACAAAATTCCTTCAGAATCTTCTTCTCCCAAACTATTAACACCTGGAGTAGACTCACTCCTTCTCCTTTCATATAGAACTACAGCATGTATATGTTTGCACAAGGGTGTCTTCACAGAAAACTCTGGGCACTCACAAATATATCGATGCAAACATATTTCACATTTATAACAGTATGCCCTCCGACAATCTTTGTCACACAATTCATTGTATTTTATAATATAAAATTTGTCACCTGTTGACCTTACTTCCACAATATTTGTGGAAGTAAGGGATGGATGTATTCAATATTTGTCATTTCTTCTGCTTTCATATGGGCTTTAACATTCATTCTGTGGTTGTAATTGTTTGCATTTGGTCGCTCTACATTTACAATATTTTTGCACAACTTTTCATCATCAAGCTCTTCCAATAAGTCCAACAATTTTTCGACTCTGAAAATATTATAAATATCAATTTTAATATAACCTAAAATATAAATGATTTCCCCTGATATTTCGATTTCCTCTCATTTTGTTGTATTTCAAAACTTTATGCAAACTTTCTATTGCCATGTTAGTGTTAATACCAGCATTGATTCTATGGCAATGAGCCCACATCTTAATTCTGTCTTCCTGAAAGTAGTACCTAAAAATGCCAAACATTTTCTTATTCTCAAATTTCAAAAGTGTATAATGGAAAACACCTACTTTTCTAAGTAACTTAAAAATTCTAATTCGCCTTCATCTTTTAAATGTTGCAAATACTTTTCTTTAAATAGTACAAAATTTTCAATTTTTGTTTCGTTCATGATTCTTCTCATTTCCGTCTTCATTTTCAATTTATTTTCGGGCTTCTTCAGCTTAGATCTACCTTGAATGTTCCAATTCTTTACCACATGCCATATACACAGTAATCTCCTTGGCTTTTCCGCTGTCTCCATAGTCTCGGTCCATGCATTAAAATATTTCGGATCATCATCGCTCATTATGTATTTCGCTTGAATGCTGCATCCCAATCTTTCTTTTAATGCCCTCAAAAATACTGGATCACCTGATCCAATCTACTGGAGAGCAAAAATGCTACAGGGAATCCCATATTTCCATCATCCTTAATTAGAACTGTCGTCAACTCAAATTTAGATCTATTTGTTGCATGTGTACCATCCATATAAATCACATGTTGGTATTCCTTAAGCTCCTTTTGCAATATTTTATTCATATAACCTACTGCAAAATCGTCATCATGTAAGTCAGGGTGACTTTCACCTACAACATTATTATTATTTCCACCACCATACCTGCACCATATGAAACCCCTCAAGTTTACGTTTTGAAAACCCCAAATAAGCTATACCTGTATTATGTATATTTATTGCCCTTACGGGTTTATAAATTGAATCTAAAATTTACTAAAACTAACATCGAACATAATATAAATAAGAATAATAATAAAAAGAGAAAAAGAAAAAATACACATTAAAAAAAAAGAAACATAAGCTGCTCAAACTAAAAACAAAAAAAGAAAGTCACTAAATTCCTATCCCTAAACCCCGATTACCGGCTTCCCTCCCCACATATTGCTCTTCTTCTCTCCTCAACTTTCTTCATCCAATCTATCCCTCTTCCACCCTCGTTTAAAATCTCGTCTCTACACTCGTCCCATTCTCTCATTTCTGAACATTCGTTCAGCAAGTGTTCTATTGTCTCCTTGTTTTCTCCACACATCCTGCATACTCTATTCCTATCCTCCATCCAAAATTTATTATCTCTCTCTTCATTTCCACATCTGAATCTTGCTATTGTCACTCTCTCTTTTCTACTTTCTCTTCCTAGGTACTTTGGCAGTTCTTCCGTTATTATTTTTCATATTTCCCATTGTACCTAGACTCCCTAATTCTTGCTCTCCTTTCTTGCCTTTGCACATCTCTATCTCTCTGGACCAATTCCTCTGTCATTACTCTACCTCTCTCTCTCATTCTTTCTATCTCCGCTCCTGCATACCCGTTTCTTTCTAGATATGCTTCCCTCTCTTTCCACACCCCCTTTCCTATTTCTTTTCTTTTTTCTTTGAGGCACTCTTGCAGAATTCTGCACTCTCCTCTCTCTATCACTCTCTCCTCAAAACTTATTGCTCTCTTTCCTGCTTCTATTCTTATTCCATCTCTCTTTGTTTCCTCCATCACTATATACCCCGGGGTCTCTCTACCTAGTCCTAGCACCCATTTCAAATATTTTTCTTGCACCCTTTCCAGTCCTTCTTGCTCTCTCCATCCCCATATTTCCGCTCCATACATCATCACACTTTTCACCAGGCTATCAAACATCATCACTCTCCTTCTATAGTCGTGTCCAAATTTTCTCTCTCCTATTCCCCATACCACTCCTAGTATTTTATTGGCTTTCTTTACTAACCCTCTCACGTGTGCTGTTTCAGTATTTCTCTCATTAAACACGTACCCTAGGTATTTAAATTCTTTTACTTCTTCAATTTTCTCCTTCTCCCATCTCCACTCAATTACTCTTCTCCTGCCACCCCCTTTTCTAAACACCATCATCTTGGACTTCTCCACATTCACTGTCAGATTTTTCCTCCTCATATATTTCTCCATGTTTCTTATCATTTCTTTCATCCCTTTCTATAAATAAGCTATACCTATACCTTCTAATATATGTAAGAGGAAAAAAGAATATATAAAACGCATCAAATTTATTCATCCAATATTCGGTTAGAAGTATACAAAACTCAACATACAATAAATGGATGAAGTTGTACAATAAATAGCTGGATAAATACAAAAATAAATTAATCAATCCAAAAAAAGGTTAATTCATCCAAAATAAAATGAAATAAAATCCAATAATTTTTTCTTACAAACTAAGATTTTTCCTTGCAATAATCGATTGAATCATTCAACATATTCGAAATTCACCCAAAAAAGGTTTTTTATTTTACTTAATAAGTGCAAAATGCAAATTTACGAGTGTATTTAATAATCTTCACACTTTTATTATATGCATAAAAATACTGAAAGGAAAAAACTGTTCACCTTATTGATGAGTGGATTAGTTTGGAAATAAATTGCATTATTCTATCTGCTTATATATAGTATATATAGTGCTTCTTATATTTAGTACATCTATCATGTTCTTCTTCTTCCAAGAAGAAGTGTCCAATAGACCTAGCTTGTGACCTTCCTTGTGTCCAATAGACCTACTTTGGACCACGCTTGTTCAACTATTGGGCTTTGATCTTTGCCCCGTATTGTCACATCTTCTGCCGGTTTAGCTTCTTTCCCTCTTCTTTCCAGAAGGTACCTTTCCTTCGGGTTTTTTTCTGAAATCCACGGACTTCCTTCAGTGTATTTCCTGAAATCCATGCAGTTCCTTCAGGATGCATCTCACAGAAGACTGTCTGTTTTGGAGATCTGTTATTCCCACTTCTTTAATATCCTTCTCGGTTTCTGTCAACCAAGTGGTACGAACCTTCTTCTTTTACCAGAATGTGAACAGACTGTTGGTTAGTCGGTTTGGAGTCAATCTTGCAACGTGGCCATAGAAAGCTACCCTTCTTTTCCTTGCACAGTCAGAGAGCCTCTCAATATGTTCGTAGAGCTCAGAGTTATGTCATTATCATCTTCCTTTACCGGGAATGCCTAGGATCTTCCTGATGATTCTCCTCTCTCTGATTTCCAATTTCTCTACCAGACCTTTTCGGTTCAAGGAAAGACACTTCATGGCATACAGTGCTTCTGGTCGTAAGACTGATGTGTTTGCGCTCTCTCTTTCGTTACACGCCGCGTTAGTTAGAAATAAAATTTGAAGGAATCAAGTCCTTGTTAGTAAAATTCGTTTATTGTGTAAGATATAATTGTATTTTGTATAAAAAAAATTGTTTGTAAAGAGCAATCAAATTTTGGATGGACCAACCTTTTTTGTACAGTTAAACCTTTTGTTGGGTGCATTGATTTTATGTTGTACAAATCTATCAATTATTGTACTAAACCATTATTATTTGTAAGATTCAATCGATCATTGGGCGTTTATATTTTATTTTGGACGAAGAAATCTTTTTTGGATGAAGTAATCGTTTTTTGTATGAATAAACCGAATTTTGTATTTTTCCAGATATTATTTGTAAAAAAGCATCTATTTATTGTACGCAAAAAAATCCAAGCCTTTTATTTTGGACGAAGTAACCTTTTTTTGGATGAAGTAATCTCTTTTTGTATGAATAAACCGAATTTTGTATTTTTGCAACTATTTTTTGTAAAAAAACATTTATTGACAACTATTTATTGCACGCAAAAAATCCAAGCCTATATAAAATGGAAAGTACACTGATACACTTAGAGTAGTAGTAGATAAGAACAGAAAATGTGTAAGTACAATAATGATTAGATGAAGAGGTTCAATAGATCTATAAAGGTCGCAGTACAATAAGGCACCACCGAAATCTACAATAGATAATAGAAAATTATAATCTACTTAATTTGAATTGGTAAAACCATACAACATTATAGATAATCAGATAAACTTAATAAAGACGGAACAAAGCTTGAATATATAAATATACTCAACCTTTCCGGAACTCTATTATACTAATGAGTCTTTTTAGGACTACCAAAAACAAATCTCTTATGAAATTTGTCAGTTATTCTATAGCTTTCAGTCCACCTTCGTGGCACTCAACAAAAACCATAAAAATAACATTGAGTTTTAAGATCATGTCTTTCCGATACCTTGAGTAGATAGCCATCTGTGGACGCGTTTCGAGATCTATCTCTCATCAGCACAGCTTTGCTTCCATGAACAATATTTTGTAAATCACTCACTTGAAAACCCATGTGTTGATTAGGGTTAGATGTTTTTAATTTTGACATTTTGTGAGAGAGACATGAACTTAGCAGGTTATTGATATAAATGATAAATTTTGAATTGGTAAAACCAAACAACATTATAGATAATCAGATAAACTTAATAAAGACGGAACAAAGCTTGAATATATAAATATACTCAACCTTTCCGGAACTCTATAATACTAATGAGTCTTTTTAGGACTACCAAAAACAAATCTCGTATGAAATTTGTCAGTTATTCTATAGCTTTCAGTCCACCTTCGTGACACTCAACAAAAACCATAAAAATAACATTGATTTTTAAGATCATGTCTTTCCGATACCTTGAGTGGATAGCCACATGACAAATCTTGTTATGAGTGAGGCAATCAAGATAGGCGGAGTAAGCATAGAACAAGTAAGCTCTTATAAATACCTTGGCCACAAAATCTCTATTGGTAGAGACAACCAAACCTGTGAAATGTCGAGAAGAATAGGCCTAACATGGGCGGCCTTTGGAAAGCTGCGCAATATTTTTAAGTCAGACATTCCAATATGCCTAAAAAGAAAAGTATTCGATCAGTGCGTGTTGCCTGTGCTTACATACGGGGCTGAAACACTTACCCTCACAAAGAACACTACAAATAAAATAAGTATCGCGCAGAGGAAAATGGAGAGGTCGATGTTAGGTATATCACTAAGAGACAGGATCCCAAATATAACATTAAGGGAGAGGTCCGGAGTGACGGACGCGGTTACCCGTATAACAACCTTAAAGTGGAACTGGGCTGGTCATGTGGCGCGACTTACGGACAATCGCTGGACAAAGAGGATACTTGAGTGGAGACCGCGCCAAGACGCATACAGAAGTAGAGGCCGTCCACCAACCAGATGGACCGACGACATCAAAAGGATAAAGACCAACTGGATAGAGGCAGCACAGGATCGGCCAGGATGGAGAAAGCTACGGGAGACCTATGTCCAGCAGTGGACGCGATTGGTCGCTTGATGATGATGATGATGATGATGAGTGGATAGCCATCTGCGGACGCGTTTCGAGATCTATCTCTCATCAGCACAGCTTTGCTTCCATGAACAATATTTTGTAAATCACTCACTTGAAAACCCATGTGTTGATTAGGGTTAGATGTTTTTAATTTTGACATTTTGTGAGAGAGACATGAACTTAGCAGGTTATTGATATAAATGATAAATTTTGAATTGGTAAAACCATACAACATTATAGATAATCAGATAAACTTAATAAAGACGGAACAAAGCTTGAATATATAAATATACTCAACCTTTCCGGAACTCTATAATACTAATGAGTCTTTTTAGGACTACCAAAAACAAATCTCGTATGAAATTTGTCAGTTATTCTATAGCTTTCAGTCCACCTTCGTGGCACTCAACAAAAACCATAAAAATAACATTGATTTTTAAGATCATGTCTTTCCGATACCTTGAGTGGATAGCCACATGACAAATCTTGTTATGAGTGAGGCAATCAAGATAGGCGGAGTAAGCATAGAACAAGTAAGCTCTTATAAATACCTTGGTCACAAAATCTCTATTGGTAGAGACAACCAAACCTGTGAAATGTCGAGAAGAATAGGCCTAACATGGGCGGCCTTTGGAAAGCTGCGCAATATTTTTAAGTCAGATATTCCAATATGCCTAAAAAGAAAAGTATTCGATCAGTGCGTGTTGCCTGTGCTTACATACGGGGCTGAAACACTTACCCTCACAAAGAACACTACAAATAAAATAAGTATCGTGCAGAGGAAAATGGAGAGGTCGATGTTAGGTATATCACTAAGAGGCAGGATCCCAAATATAACATTAAGGGAGAGGTCCGGAGTGACGGACGCGGTTACCCGTATAACAACCTTAAAGTGGAACTGGGCTGGTCATGTGGCGCGACTTACGGACAATCGCTGGACAAAGAGGATACTTGAGTGGAGACCGCGCCAAGACGCATACAGAAGTAGAGGCCGTCCACCAACCAGATGGACCGACGACATCAAAAGGATAAAGACCAACTGGATAGAGGCAGCACAGGATCGGCCAGGATGGAGAAAGCTACGGGAGACCTATGTCCAGCAGTGGACGCGATTGGTCGCTTGATGATGATGATGATGATGATGATGAGTGGATAGCCATCTGTGGACGCGTTTCGAGATCTATCTCTCATCAGCACAGCTTTGCTTCCATGAACAATATTTTGTAAATCACTCACTTGAAAACCCATGTGTTGATCAGGGTTAGATGTTTTTAATTTTGACATTTTGTGAGAGAGACATGAACTTAGCAGGTTATTGATATAAATGATAAATTTTGAATTGGTAAAACCATACAACATTATAGATAATAAGATAAACTTAATAAAGACGGAACAAAGCTTGAATATATAAATATACTCAACCTTTCCGGAACTCTATAATACTAATGAGTCTTTTTAGGACTACCAAAAACAAATCTCTTATGAAATTTGTCAGTTATTCTATAGCTTTCAGTCCACCTTCGTGGCACTCAACAAAAACCATAAAAATAACATTGAGTTTTAAGATCATGTCTTTCCGATACCTTGAGTGGATAGCCATCTGTGGACGCGTTTCGAGATCTATCTCTCATCAGCACAGCTATGCTTCCATGAACAATATTTTGTAAATCACTCACTTGAAAACCCATGTGGTGTTTGGGTTAGATGTTTTTAATTTTTACATTTTGTGAGAGAGACATGAACTTAGCAGGTTATTGATATAAATGATAAATTTTGAATTGGTAAAACCATACAACATTATAGATAATCAGATAAACTTAATAAAGACGGAACAAAGCTTGAATATATAAATATACTCAACCTTTCCGGAACTCTATAATACTAATGAGTCTTTTTAGGACTACCAAAAACCAATCTCTTATGAAATTTGTCAGTTATTCTATAGCTTTCAGTCCACCTTCGTGGCACTCAACAAAAACCATAAAAATAACATTGATTTTTAAGATCATGTCTTTCCGATACCTTGAGTGGATAGCCATCTGTGGACGCGTTTCGAGATCTATCTCTCATCAGCACAGCTTTGCTTCCATGAACAATATTTTGTAAATCACTCACTTGAAAACCCATGTGTTGATTAGGGTTAGATGTTTTTAATTTTGACATTTTGTGAGAGAGACATGAACTTAGCAGGTTATTGATGTAAATGATAAATTTTGAATTGGTAAAACCATACAACATTATAGATAATCAGATAAACTTAATAAAGACAGAACAAAGCTTGAATATATAAATATACTCAACCTTTCCGGAACTCTATAATACTAATGAGTCTGTTTAGGACTACCAAAAACCAATCTCTTATGAAATTTGTCAGTTATTCTATAGCTTTCAGTCCACCTTCGTGGCACTCAACAAAAACCATAAAAATAACATTGATTTTTAAGATCATGTCTCCGATACCTTGAGTGGATAGCCATCTGTGGACGCGTTTCGAGAGTTATCTCTCATCAGCACAGCTTTGCTTCCATGAACAATATTTTGTAAATCACTCACTTAAAATCCCATGTGTTGATTAGGGTTAGATGTTTTTAATTTTGACATTTTGTGAGAGAGACATGAACTTAGCAGGTTATTGATATAAATGATAAATTTTGAATTGGTAAAACCATACAACATTATAGATAATCAGATAAACTTAATAAAGACGGAACAAAGCTTGAATATATAAATATACTCAACCTTTCCGGAACTCTATAATACTAATGAGTCTTTTTAGGACTACCAAAAACAAATCTCTTATGAAATTTGTCAGTTATTCTATAGCTTTCAGTCCACCTTCGTGGCACTCAACAAAAACCGTAAAAATAACATTGATTTTTAAGATCATGTCTTTCCGATACCTTGAGTGGATAGCCACATGACAAATCTTGTTATGAGTGAGGCAATCAAGATAGGCGCAGTAAGCATAGAACAAGTAAGCTCTTATAAATACCTTGGTCACAAAATCTCTATTGGTAGAGACAACCAAACCTGTGAAATGTCGAGAAGAATAGGCCTAACATGGGCGGCCTTTAAAGAAATATGCCTAAAAAGAAAACTATTCGATCAGTGCGTGTTGCCTGTGCTTACATACGGGGCTGAAACACTTACCCTCACAAAGAACACTACAAATAAAATAAGTATCGCGCAGAGGAAAATGGAGAGGTCGATGTTAGGTATATCACTAAGAGACAGGATCCCAAATATAACATTAAGGGAGAGGTCCGGACTGACGGACGCGGTTACCCGTATAACAACCTTAAAGTGGAACTGGGCTGGTCATGTGGCGCGACTTACGGACAATCGCTGGACAAAGAGGATACTTGAGTGGAGACCGCGCCAAGACGCATAGAGAAGTAGAGGCCGTCCACCAACCAGATGGACCGACGACATCAAAAGGATAAAGACCAACTGGATAGAGGCAGCACAGGATCGGCCAGGATGGAGAAAGCTACGGGAGACCTATGTCCAGCAGTGGACGCGATTGATCGCTTGATGATGATGATGATGAGTGGATAGCCATCTGTGGACGCGTTTCGAGATCTATCTCTCATCAGCACAGCTTTGCTTCCATGAACAATATTTTGTAAATCACTCACTTGAAAACCCATGTGTTGATTAGGGTTAGATGTTTTTAATTTTGACATTTTGTGAGAGAGACATGAACTTAGCAGGTTATTGATATAAATGATAAATTTTGAATTGGTAAAACCATACAACATTATAGATAATCAGATAAACTTAATAAAGACGGAACAAAGCTTGAATATATAAATATACTCAACCTTTCCGGAACTCTATAATACTAATGAGTCTGTTTAGGACTACCAAAAACCAATCTCTTATGAAATTTGTCAGTTATTCTATAGCTTTCAGTCCACCTTCGTGGCACTCAACAAAAACCATAAAAATAACATTGATTTTTAAGATCATGTCTTTCCGATACCTTGAGTGGATAGCCATCTGTGGACGCGTTTCGAGATCTATCTCTCATCAGCACAGCTTTGCTTCCATGAACAATATTTTGTAAATCACTCACTTGAAAACCCATGTGTTGATTAGGGTTAATGTTTTTAATTTTGACATTTTGTGAGAGAGACATGAACTTAGCAGGTTATTGATATAAATGATAAATTTTGAATTGGTAAAACCATACAACATTATAGATAATCAGATAAACTTAATAAAGACGGAACAAAGCTTGAATATATAAATATACTCAACCTTTCCGGAACTCTATAATACTAATGAGTCTTTTTAGGACTACCAAAAACAAATCTCGTATGAAATTTGTCAGTTATTCTATAGCTTTCAGTCCACCTTCGTGACACTCAACAAAAACCATAAAAATAACATTGATTTTTAAGATCATGTCTTTCCGATACCTTGATTGGTCTTAAAAATCAATGTTATTTTTATGGTTTTTGTTGAGTGCCACGAAGGTGGACTGAAAGCTATAGAATAAATGACAAATTTCATAAGAGATTTGTTTTTGGTAGTTTTTGGTAGTAAAAAGACTCATTAGTATTATAGAGTTCCGGAAAGGTTGAGTATATTTATATATTCAAGCTTTGTTCCGTCTTTATTAAGTTTATCTACTTAATTTGAATATCTGCTGTTAAGAGTTAATTGTTTACTGACCCTGTTTTTTAAATAAAAATGCTTGATTTTGCCCTTCTTTATTCCATTCTTCAATTTTTAAAGCTGTAGCCACTGTGTCATCTGCATGTCTTTTCTTATCAATGTTAAATTTCTTCATTAAATAGTCTAGATCCGCTCTTCTAATTAAATTTATTCGCTTCACTTCAATACCTTTCGTTTTCCTTGCATCATTTAGTATTCTGTCCATTGAAACTCCTGCCTGTAATTGATCCACTATCATTGTCTGTTTTGTCAACCTCTTTGTTCTAAATTCATCTGCATGTCCAACATGTGTTTCTATAAATTTCGCACTTAGTGAACCTAAATATTTTCATAGTAGAATAGTTTTGGAAACAATTTATTAGAAATTACCATTTCTAAAGATCTTTACGATTATCCTTGATGGACAAATTCCTGAAATTTTAATACTGCCCCCCAACTTTTCAGCCCTTACCGGCACAATGGCTTTTATATCCTAAATTAAGATATTTCAATTATTTCTGAACTTAATTATAAAATTATAACCAACAAACCAAATGAGTTACTTCGATTACAATTGTAATAAACAATTTCGTTAACATTTGCATGTTTGTTTCTTCTAACACATGCATAATCAACTTGTCTATTTTCCTTTGACATCCAGCTTTCAAATTCTGCAATGTTCCTAAAACTTAAATCAGATTGTTTAATAATTACACCATGTATCTCTGTTATATGATTAAGCAGAATCTCATGGTTTTGAAAGCTTCCTTTTTTTCTTCTGTACATAAGGGGCAAGGAATGTGTTGTGACATTTTTTTTCCACTATTTTATCATGCATATCTTTCAAATGTCAATTCTTTGAATAAACATTCACAAATGTCTTCTGACATACATCGCAGGTCAGTTTATTGATACTATAACCTGAAAGTTGAATATCCAAACATGTATACCTTAAAACATTATATACTACCTTTCCATTCTGGATGTAACACTAACCTAACTAAGGGAGCGTACCCATATTACGTGACCCGTTCAGGGGAGTGGAGGGGGGTCTTCAAAATACCACGCTTGGTCACTGGGCCGGGGGGGGGGGGGGGGTCTTAGGTTTTGGTCACGTAGTAAATCTCCTCTAAGCCGTCCAGGGAAATGTGCTTTTTCGAGCTATATTCATGTAACACTCGTTATTCCTATTCAGTCTTTATTTCTATTTTAGTTCTTTTACAACAGGGATTTATTTCTATTGCATCGGCTACGCGCCGCTGATAATACATTCTTCCAGGTATTAATTATAGAAGATTCCAATTTCCTAATTTCGGTTGTTTTTAGACTTGCAACGAATAGTGTATTCGACCACACGCCGAATACCGAATATTCTGCAGGCTTTCTAGCCGAATATTGATTTTTTCAATTCAGTGTAAGTATAGATTACACGTAGTAACGGTCGCAACCATGCAATTCACCTAGCGTTTATAGTCCGGTCATTTTAGACAATTGAAATAAAGAAAATTCCGACAGAGCCAAATCTTCGTAGAGACCTTAGGTTTACCACAAAGAATAAAGTGTCAAAAGTCCCCATCATACCCATGTGAGCTTAGGGACTTATTCGGGGCCCAAGGTCAAAATTTTAGGTTTTTTGGATTTTTCTCAAAAACGGTAAGTTTTATCGAAAAAGTACCTCTGAGCAAAGTTGTAGATCTTAAAATTCTCTATAAAAATGGTCCCTATGATTTTTTCTCTTAGACCCACTATTTCCCAGATATTTTCTCAGAAACGAGGACCAACTGCACAATTATGGGTACAGTATTTTCGGATGGTGTCCATTGCAAAAGAATTTATAAGAGCTGAACGTATGGGAGATTGGCAAGCTCATTTGAACTGCGTTAAAGAAATGCTTCCTTATTTCCATGCATCGGGGCATTTACCTTTCGCTAAGTCTGCGCACTTATACTTGCAGGATATGCTTCAATTAGAGGAGGTAATTGATCCTAGTGTTTATCGAAGGTTTACTGATTTTTCACTGTTCGACGTTCTGATAAACTCAGTTGTGGAACTTCAACAGATATGATTATCAAACAATCAATGATGAAATCCATGAAAACAGATGGTGGTATTTCTCGAGGACGAAGTACAAAAGAAAGTGTAATAAGCAAATGGGTTTACGGAATGCATGCAATGAACACAGTGTGTGACGAGTTGGAAGTTCTTGCTAATGTTCGAATGGACACGACAGATCAACATGTAGATGCGAGTGATTCGAGAGTTAAGAAAGACGCTAAAGATATTAAAATACTTCTTGACTGGTTTTCATCACATGATCCTTTTCCCGAAATTAACAAAATCTTATCTATTGCTTCAGGAGTCGTTGGTGACGATAAGATTAATTGTCATAAAGCTCGTGAAGTTGGGATTGCCTCGATGTCTAAAATGACTGGTCAAACTTTCAATCATATAAAATTGAAAAGCACAGATAAAGTACTTCCTCTTTTAGCTGTGAGTAGCACTGTGAAAGTTCACGACGAAGAAGTACCAATAGACGTGATTTCCAATAGAACGTGATTCTTACAAGCGCAATATCTGGGAAATAGTGGGTCTTAGAGAAAAAATCATAGGGACCATTTTTATAGAGAATTTCAAGATCTACAACTTTGCTCTGAGGTACTTTTTCGATAAAACTTACCGTTTTCGAGAAAAATCCAAAAAACCTAAAATTTTGACCTTGGGCCCCGAATAAGTCCCTAAGCTCACATGGGTATGATGGGGACTTTTTTCTACGAAGATTTGGCTCTGTCGGAATTTTTTTTATTTGATCACTATTTTTATGTCTAAAATGACCGGACTATTAAGGCCCGTTCAAAGACGCAACGGCGTCGGTATGCTAGGGCCTTTCAAAGTCGTATCGGCGGCGGCAAGTTATTGCCTTTCAAAGAGACAAGCGGCATGGTAGGGCACTTTGAAAAATGCCGGCGAAGTGTTATGGCGTTTTTTAAAATGTAACCCTCTTATTGGCCGCCTTGCTTCCTCTTATGGTGGGGTGAGCGCGTGGAGGCGAGAAAAGAGATCAGAAGGAATTTAGAAATATAACGTTCCTAAACATTTGTAAAAATCTAATAATAAATATTATTATAGTGTTGTTCGTGTAGATACAATAATGTCGTTGTATGATCGGCTATACAATGCATTTATTAAATGTCACAAGGATTCCTTGTCAATGCAGACAATACAAAAAAAGACAAATGAATTTTGGGTGCCTTTAAGGAATGAGCACAAAAAGAATCCAAAAGAGCTGGAACGTCTCACACTGTTAAAAATCGAGGAACTTTGTCAGCTTTGGACTAAGAAGCGCTCGTCCCAACTAGGAATTTCAGTTCGTTTTTTGTTAGGAACGAATGAGGCATGCCGAACTCAGTGTTCGTTCCGCATGAGGCAACCGCATTAGGCCGTCATGACATATGTAACGCACGTCCGCCTTCGTTTCTAATTAGGAAGCCTCAATCGGAACACATGCGGAAGCCACATTTGCACTTAAAAATACGAAATGTTTGATGCACTATAAAGTATTTGAAAGAATAGTTAGTAACTGAAGCTATATCTTAGTCAAGTATTGAAATAGTCTTTTGGAAGGCGTAAGTGTGTGGACGCATGCGCTTAATGAAACTCAATGTTTCTGGAATTCCAAAGATATATCTAAGTTAGGCTATGCTACAGACTTTCCTAATAACAAACGAATATCGCTTGCCTAAGTTCGATAAAACTTTGGTTATCCATATAAGGTTCGAATAAGGCTTGCTACAGTTCGGTAACAGTTCGGAAGGCCTCATTAGGTGGGAGTTAGGATTTCTAAAGATTTTCCTAAGTTAGGCTTTCCTAATTAGGACGGCACAAGATTCGAATGAGGCTTGCCACAGTTTGGCAACAGTTCGGAAGGCCTCATTAGGCCCGAATAGATCTTTCGGCATGCCTCACTATTTTCCTAGTCGGGGTCTCCTTAATTTCTTCGTGAATATGAGTATTCTGAGCGTATTTTGTTGAATGCTTAAAATGGTTTTATATTATTTGCATATATTTTAAGTATGGTCTTATTTGCATGTTTTTAAGTATGGTTTCTGCTTTCGCATGTATGAACATTGGTAATGAAAATTGAACTATTTTTTGTATTTGGTGAATGTAGCTTACCTGCACGACAACCTCCAGCCACACATGAAGCTGATCTCAAAGTGCTTCCCAACACCGGAGGTATCAGTGATAATAATAATAAATCTTCTGTATCTACAACAGCTCCGACACCAAAACAGGACGCTTTGAAATCTGAAATTTCAGTACTTGAAGCCGAATTAAATGCTACCGTAAAAAAGCGAGATGCTGGACTTGGAAAAGACGGAATTGAGAAGAAAATAAAAAAAATAAGGCATGATACTGATGTGAAGAATAAGGTGTTAAAGAACAAAATAGTCCGTGCAAAGAACATGCGAAAATTTAGAGCAAAACAAAAAGCTGAAATTTTGAGACTGAAATCCGCTCATCCCAACGTGCAATCCTCGTTTATAAGGACACAGCCAGGACGCCCTTCACTTGAAGAAAATCAGTCAGGCCTTCTTCAAGTAATTTGCGATATAGCAACCCATGGAAGTTCAGCTGCTGATCGACGCAGATCAGAAGTATTGAGAACTTGTAAGACTCTTGATGAATTGCATGCACGGCTTGTTGAAGATGGATATTTGATCTCACGAACCTCTACATACCGTAGGCTGATGCCAAAGTATTCTGAATCCTTAGAGGGCAAGCGCCATGTCACAACTGTACCTGTAAGACTGTGTCGAGCCCAAACAGATAGACACCGAGATCACGTCGATCAACATTTCTGTAAGGCTGCTGTTAACGGCCTTGAGAACTTTCATCTTTACTTGGACCTGAACAGATAGTGTTTATTTCTCAAGATGATAAAGCAAAAGTACCAATTGGAAAAACGGCTGCAAAAGTACAGGCTCCTGTTTTAATGCATCTGGATTATAAAGTGCGCCTCGATGACCACGATTTTGCTGTTGGAGAACGCCATCAACTGATTCCTTCGGTATATGCTGGTATCATAATCAAAGAGAACTGCATTGGTAGGAAAGAAGCTGTTACATACTCTGGTCCAACCTATATCGCAATCCGCAGTGGAAAACATAGCAGTTCGACAGCAACAACTCACGCCAAAGACCTCATCAAACTGCTAACATTAGATGATTTTAAAAATCTGACCTTAGGAAAAGATGGAAAAGTCTAGCCTGTGATGATTTTATCCGTGGATGGAGGACCGGATGAAAATCCACGTTACAAAAAGGTGATATCTAACTGTATATCCCACTTTAAAAAGTTTGATTTGGATGGGCTGTTCGTGTTAACGAATGCACCCGGTCGATCGGCTTACCACCGAGTTGAGCGAAGAATGGCACCCTTGAGCCGTGAACTAGCCACGGTAGTCCTTCCATATGAACACTACGAATGCCATCTCGATTCTCAAGGAAAAACCATCGATAACGAGTTAGAATTGAAAAACTTTCAGCATGCAGGTAAAATTGATACCATTTACCATTTATATATAAATATAATATATATATATATAAATATATATATATATATATATATATATATATATATATATATATTATATATATATACATATATATATATATATGTATATATATATATATATATATGTGTTATATTGTTTTCTCGGGGATTCCGCGTTGATGTTGAGGGTTAGCTCTGAAAAGAGTTAGCTCCGGATTCTCGACGATTCTCGTCGGCGAACTATTCATTCACCATTCTCAAGAGATAGCATTAACGCGGAATCCCCGAGTAAACATTACAACGCAGGTATCTATCCGCGAAAACCTCAAATATATATATATATATATATATATATATATATATTCTAAATTATTATCAGACGGAACATTGGCTGAGATTTGGTCCCAGGTGGTTATTGACGGCCACAACGTGATAGCAGAATATGTGCCTCCTGGGGAAGTCTTTCCGGAAACCGCAGAAGTTTGTGACATTTGGTATGCAAATCACGTTCGTGAAAGTCAATATTTTCTTAAAATAACGAAGTGCGCCGATGATTCCTGTTGCGCTCTACGCCGCAGTGCACTTAGAAATATTCTATACCAAGGATTTTTGCCGGCACCTTTTCCAATGTCCCAAAACCCTTTCCGTATACCAAACCCAGATGAAGTCGGAAAGGAAATTTTTTTTGTGCGACAGTGTATAACACTACGTCCGGATCTCTCACAGGGTAGAGAAATACCCTACGATTCATATTGTCCATCTATTAAAGATGACATCACCGGAAGGACTGCTCAATTTGTGGAATTTATTTTGCCTCAAAAACTTCCATGAACAACCATCGCAAAAACGTGCATGGTCGTGCAGTGGACGTGTCTCGCGTGAGACCTCTACGGATTCTCTCCAGGAGACCACAGGAGGTCTTGTGTGTCGTGGAGGAAAGCGTGAGTGGATAGACGTCGAGGGCGTTGATGAGGAGAATGTAATCACGTCTGGGGAAACTCCTGATGCTACCGCCCCCGTGATCTACGATGTATCCGAGTGGATTGATGCTGGGAACGTGTTCGTTGAAGATGAAAAATAAATGTGAATAAAAGACTTTTGTTTTTGTATAATTCTGTTGTTCTGTTGTTTTTGTATAATTCCTGTTGCAATATGTTTCTACATGGGATATGCGCGCACTCTTGTTGTCACGCTGCAAGCGCCGTAGTAATAAAGACAAAAATAAATCTATTTTTTTAGCTTTTGTTTGTAAAAATATATTTAAAACCATATTTATGAATTACTACGTGAAAACTAGGGGGGGGGGTCTGGCATATACTACGGGTGGTCACCGACGGGGGGAGGGGGGTAAAAAAATGTAAAAAATGGGTCACGTAGTATGGGTACGGTCCCTAACGTAAAAGTGAAAAATAAATAGTAATTATTAAAACAATAGAAAAGATATTTCAGCGAAATGATAATATGAAAATATATTTTAGCAATAAGAACTGCTGATTTATCGGGTTAACCACACTCAAGATTCTGTAAAAATTTGGGCCGCAAGAGAATAAAGAGCACACTCTGCATGCACGTTTAGCTATTCAAGCGCCCCCTAGCACCCTATTGCTTCAACTACGTTTTTGAATTTCGCGCCATTACCAGACTCCGCCTCTTCTTCGCGATTGGTGCGTGCTTGTGCATCAAATAGTGTATACTAACGAAAAGGCGGACGCACTTGCAAAAGAGGGCGCTGCTGCAGCGCTCCCGAGGGCAAGGGAGAGGTCCTACGTCACCAAAACCATGCCCCGTAAATTAACAAATAGAGTGGACCAATAAAATTCGACAATTACAATGGCTGCACAAGTGGCCAGCAACACAGCGAGCGGATGTAGGTCCCATATATAGGGTGCGCCATAGGAAACGGACGTTTTACAAATGAACGGTACTCCACTATTTTAGGGTTTATACAAATTTTATTGGCAAAAGTAAGTAGGTCAGAACATGCAGTTTGAGTTACGTATATACGAAAAATAATATCATTAAGATGGTGTCCATTTTCACGCTGACAAATGTAGAGACGCTCTCTGAATTAGCTTCCATTCTCTTCAGTAGTTGACTATCGATCTGAGCGATGTTTTTCTCTAGCGCTTGTTGAAGTTCGGCCATTGTATGGGGTTTGGTTTCATACACGCGAGGCTTTAGATACTCTCACAAGAAAAAATCACACATTGAAAGGTATGGAGAGCGAGGGGGTCGGATCTGGACATAATGCGACTAGGGCACAGTTGTCTAACAGCAACCATCGACCCTCGGGGCAGTATGTTACGTAGTTACATCCTGTTGGAACCAAACATTTCGCTCACAATATTCACATAACGATCAACTGTCACGGTCACTGTGTTCCCGTTTTCCTCTAAGGCCTAAGGGCCAAAGACGCCAAAAAGTATGACACCAAACTTCTCGATGCCGCCCCACTGCGTAACTTTGAGGCTGTATATCATGTAGAACTCATCAAGAAGTTCTTAAGGCAATTGGAAGACTCAAAAACAACAAGTCCCCGGGCCCAGATGAAGTTCTTGGCGATATGTTAAAGCTCATTGAGGAAGAATACCTAGACCTAATCACGGACTTATTTAACAACATATATGAATCGGGAGATATACCCGAGAAATGACTAGTCTCTACGTTTATACCGATTCCTAAAAAAACCACAGCTAAACAATGCGAAGACTATAGAACTATCTGTCTCACAAGTCACTTCATGAAGGTCTTTCTTAAGATTATTTACGAACGAATATATCAAAAACTAGAAGAAGACATTAGCGAGACGCAATTTGGGTTTAGGAGTGGATTGGGGAGTAGAGATGCCCTTTTTGGTCTGAGTGTTCTGATTCAGAGAGCAAGAGACGTGAATTGCGATGTTTTCACGTGTTTTATCGACTTCGAAAAGCCATTCGATAGGGTTAACCATGATTTGCTAACAGAAACCATAAAGCAATCAGGAATAGATGACAGAGATGCACGAATAATCAACAATCTGTACAGACAACAAACAGCATGTGTTCGTGTGGAAAATATAATGTCAAAGGAATTTCCAGTAGAACAAGGTGTCGGACAGGACTGCGTACTATCCACGCTACTGTTTAACCGATACGCAGAAAACCTTTTTAAGAATGCACTCGAAGAAGAACAGATTGGGATAAAGATAAACGGGGAAATAATTAATAACTTAAGGTATGCAGACGACTCTGTACTAATTGCCGACAGTGCCGAAGGACTACAGAGACTGATTGATAAAGTAGTAGAGGCATGCGAACCACTTAATATGCGATTGAATGTGGCAAAGACAAAAATTCTAATCGTCAGCAAAAATGCGTCTAATGCCCAATTCCTGGTAAATGGGGCCCAACTACAGAGAGTACCATCAATAGTCGTGAAGTAAAGATCAACATAGAGAAGGCACGTTCTACATTTAACCAAATGAAGAATGTTTTGTGTAACATGCGCTTGAACATCCATCTTCGAACACGCATACTTAGATGCTACGTCTTCTCTAAGCTTTTGTATGGAGTGGAGGCATGGACACTCTCCGAGGCAACTAGTAAGCGACTGGAGGCCTTCGAAGCATGGTGCTATCGTCGAATGCTTCGCGTTTGCTGGACCCACCATGTTAGCAACGAAACCATACTCCTACGCATGCAGAAGGACAGAGAACTGCTCACAACAGTCAAACACAGAAAATTGTCATACTTTGGACATATCATGAGAAACAGCAACAGATATAGGCTACTTCAACTCATCATGCAGGGAAAAATCGAGGGGAAGAGGTCACAGGGAAGACGACGGATCTCCTGGTTGAAGAATCTGCGACAATGGACCGGAAGAACATCGGTTGACTTGTTCAGATCGGCTGTGGATCGAATCCGATGGGCCATATTGATCGCCAACGTCCACTGAGGATATGGCACAATAAGAAGAAGAAGATCATGTAGAGTTTGTGGATTTTCATAGGCCCAGTATCGGAAATTTTGACGATTTAAAACACCATTAAGATGAAAATGAGCATCGTTGCTCATTATCAAAATCGTATTAGGCTCATATTCCAAAAGTTGGTGCATCGCTTTAGCAAAAGCTGCACGTTGTGGATAATCGGCATCCCTCAACTGGTGCACAACTGACATTTTATAGGGGTGAAAACGTAAATATTGGTGGAGAATTCGCCGTTCTGAAGGGTTGAATATTCGTAGTGTTGCAGAATGCAGACGAGTTGAACGCCTTGCGTGACGTAACAAAGCCTGCCTTACACGTTCCACGTTCTATGCCTCGACCACGATGGGCATTAACCCATCAAAAGCAAAATGGTGTACCGTGTGTACCGGCGCGTCATGTCTCCATGGCGAGGAACGTTAAACCTTCGACGAAAGAAACGTTGAACTTCGGTGACTAATTCCCCGCTCGTTACAAACTGTCATACACGAAAACGCGATGCTCCACCGTCCACAGCGGCATCATTGAAACTAAACAATAACCATCACAAATGGCAAGGTCAGGGGAGGGCGCCGACGGCCTCGCCTCTTCTCTCCGACCTTTTCCGGTTTAGTACTACCTATCCCAAAAACGTGAGTCTCCCATGGCGCACGCTGTATAACAGTTAACGGGACACTGCGCACTAAGAGGACACTTGCAGAAGATGGGCATCTGGACAGATGAACCACTCTGCAGACTCTGCAACGAAGAAGACTGCCTCCGATATAATCTTCAATTGAGAAGCAATCGTGTAGGAGAATAAAACTCGACGAGCCGAGAGACTACCGCCGAACTACAAGTCTCGTAGACTTCTGGGCCCAATACAGGGTCTAGATCTATTTGCTTGAATGGAACAATGTGGGCGAATACAATAAACTTATTTGGCCGCAGTGTTTACAAGGGATGTAGGTATCTGAAGAATAGCGTACTTAGCCATATTCAAAGACATGAACGACATGTCAGTCCACCCCTCCGTTAAAGAAAGATCTTCCTGTAGTATCTCAGCACTTTCGTCTGCACCTTTATCGTCTGCCAATCAACAAATGTTTGACTTGATGTTGTCTGACTTGTCGCCGATGTAAACGAGGAATAGCAAGGGGCCAATGACATAACCAATGTGGCATTTCATTCTGGACTGCTCTCTCATATGAATCTGCGTTTCAAGAGAAAACCAGCTAACCAGCGCAGCAAAAGACCCGTCATTCCAAAATGCTCCCTTCAGACGACTGCAGCATAAGTGCTGCAGTCGTCTGAAGGGGACTATCCAAGTAGATAGGGTCGACGTAATGTAGGTGAGTCTAATCATTGAGACAAGAAAGAAGATTGGTGTCTATTGACCGTTTGGGTAGAAAGCCATGCTGATTAGTTGGAATAATGTTGTTCTGGAGAAGGAGGTCTGTTAATTCTTTAACAATGATCATGTCCATGCATTTTGACATAGAGGATGTCAGATTAATGGGACGGTAGCTTTGTGGTTGATATCCGTCACTTTTTTTATAAATGGGCGTAACTACGATATGTGCCCACGTCTACGGTACATATCCGGTTGAAAGGGTTTATGACATGGATGCAGCCGGTGAGGCGCTTAAGGTTCCAGAGCAATTATTCAGGAAGATCGGCGGTATGCTGTCGATACCTGTTTTTTCTTTAGAGGCAATTGCGTTCTGGACCTTTTCCTCTGTAAAGTCAATTGTGTCTAATGAGTTAGAATTTCGAGTATAACGGCAGGTATGACTCCTTCCGGTTCGTCTCTAAATACATTATCAAACTGCTAAAGAGATTTATATTGGACTGTATATAACAACGACAATTTTTTGATATGGACAACAAATCGGGATGGTTTAGCCACTTACCTTCTGGCTACAATGACTTTCTGGCCTGCTCCGTTGAAACGATCCTCCTGTTGCCAACTAATTAAAGGGAGGAAACGGGAAGGAATGAAAGACAAGAAGGATATAAAGTGGACAACCCTTGTAACGCAAATCATCTGGAATTGGCCAAATCCCCGAAGAGCTCCAATCAACAAAAACGCGCGTGGTCGCATGCCGGGCGTAGCAAGACGTGCAAACACACTGGCCATGCGAGACGTACGAACGCACTAACTCTAATCTAAATCACTGCGCGATTTTTGCGCACTAATTGAACGCGATATATCGACACCTGTCGGAGTACCAGTCGCCCTCTTTTAATAGACCGCAAAACCTATAAAAAACGGGTCCCAACAGATTTTAATGTAATAAAAACATAATATTGCCACCTTAGTGCTCGCATGTACTTGTATGGTTGTTGTAGCGTCGTGTTGAGCAGGGAACAATTTTAAATCACGGCGCCAATAAACCTGCTTGAAGCATATGTACAAGATTTTTTATTTTGGAACGAAGTTCCTTTAGGGAGGTCTCGGTAGGAGTGATTCGGCAGAAAACGTTACGTTACGTTATACGCCTATCTCTTTCTCTCAGTGTATATTTCTATAATGCGTCCTCTCTCTCTCTCTCTCTGTTTCTTTCGCAGATTGACATATTTCACTATATGATTAAAAATAATCAAATAGACCTTTGCAGTTAGTTTCCGAGCTGTAACTATCTAAGTAACTTAGCAATCGGCAGTTGAATATCGCTAATTAAAAAGTTTTGGAAAATTGAAGACTTTTACAAAAATTTCATTTAAGTTTGAAGACTTAAGAGTCTTTAATAATACCTATAAACTAGATAGTTTTAGCTAAAACTTGCAATTAGTTTCCAAGCTATAACTATTTTAGTAACTCAACTTCATATATCATCTGTCATTTATGACAGAGTAGATAATAGACCTGTTTACGGGAATATGAAAGTTACGAAATAATATGAAAGCACATTTTGTTATTTTCACTGGTTATACGTCAAAAAGTGCCCGAAAAACATGGCGAAAATTGACACATGCGCACAAAAAAATTTCAACTATGAAAAGGTCTATTTTGATTTCCATAGCAAATGGTCTTGGGCCGCAAGTTGGACACTCCTGATCTAAATCAAATACACAACTACATATGTGTCATTTATGACAGACTAGATTATTTTCGCACACATTTTTTGCGACTGCAAGTTTTGATGTAATATAATAATCTCGTCTATACACTAAATAATTAGTGAATTTTAGTCTAAATCTACAGACTAATTGCTTGCGTGGCGAAATTTGCAAACTTTTACTCACAAGTTGGTGTCTGAAATAAATGAAATGAATTGTCGGTTACAAAACAAAACCAATTTTTTTCATTCATTTATCAAATTGACGCTTTTGTTTCGGGCCGCATTTCAACTTATTTTGCCCCAGTTTGACAATTTGTCATTTATTTACCAAATTTTGGACCGCATTGCATCTTGTCCGTATGAGGCTCAGTTTGTATTTGTTCATTAAATTAACCGTTCTATTTTAAGCCGCATTGCAACTTGTCTTGCGAGCGCAATTTGGACACCCCTGACCTAAATCAAATACTCAACCACATACGTCATCTGTCATATATGACAGATATTTTCGCAAATCCTTTAACATCCATGTGGACGATGGGCTTTATCTTAAATATTTAGTTCACTCACCTTTCATAGTAGCCAATAAAATAGATACAGTCTAAATATTCCACGACGAAAACTTTAGTCTTGTGATTACGCTGCGAAATCGACTTTGTCTCCCCAGGAGAGTTCGGTGGGATTGCCGAAGTCGTCGAGGCAGAAGGGATGGAAGTGGAACTTCGTTCCTGACATTAGTTTGACATAAAAGACATTAGTTTGAAATAAAATGACATTAGTTTGACATAAATGGCATTAGTTTGAAACAAAAGGACATTAGTTTGACAGAAAATGACATTAGTTTGACATAAGACTAATTTGATGTAAAATGACATTAGTTTGAAATAAAATTACATTAGTTTGACAGAAAATGACATTAGTTTGACATAAAAGGCATTAGTTTGATATAAAATGTCATTAATTTAACAGAAAATGACATTAGTTTGACATGACATTATTTTGAAATAAAATTCCATTAGTTTGACATAATCTGACAATAGTTTTTACATAAAAGACATTGGTTTGAAATAAAATGACATTAGTTTGACTGAAAATGGAATTAATTTGGCATAAAAGACAATAGTTTGAAAAAAAATGACAATAGTTAGACATAAAATGACATTATTTTGACATAAAAGACGTTAGTTTGAAACAAAATGATATTAGTTTGACATAAAAGACATTAGTTTGAAACAAAATGAGATTAGTTTGACAGAAAATGACATAGTTTGGCATAAGACATTAATTTGAAATAAATTGTCATTACTTTGAAATAAAATGACATTAGTTTGACATAAAAGACATTAGTTTGAAATAAAATGTCATTAGATTGACATAAACTGACATTAGTTTGACATAAGAGACATTAGTTTGAAATAAAATGCCATTAGTTTGACATAAACTGACATTAGTTTTACATTAAAGACATTAGTTTGACAGATAATGACATTAGTTTGCAATAAAATGGCATTATTTTGACAAAAAATGACATTAGTTTGACATAGAATACATTAGTTTAAAACAAAATGACAGTAGTTGGACAGAAAATGACAATAGTTTGACATAAGACATTAATTTGAAATTAAATGTCATTAGTTTGACAGAAAATGACATTAGTTTGCCTTAAAAGACATTACTTTGAAATAAAATGACATTATTTTGACAGAAATTGACATTAATTTGACACAAACTAACATTAGTTTGATCTAAAAGACATTAGTTTGAAACAAAATGACATTAGTTTGACATAAGACTAATTTGATGTAAAATGACATTAGTTTGAAATAAAATTACATTAGTTTGTCAGAAAATGACATTGGTTTTACAGAAAATGACATTATTTTGACAGAAAACGACATTAGTTTGACACAAACTGACATTAGTTTGACATAAAAGACATTTGTTCGAAATAAAATGACATTAGTTTGATAGAAAATGACATTAGTTTGGCATAAAAGACATTAGTTTGAAATAAAATGACATTAATTTGACAGAAATTGACATTAATTTGACATAAACTAACAATAGTGTGACATAAAAGACCTTATTATGAAATAAAATGACCTTAGTTTGACAGAAAATGACATTAGTTTGAAATAAAATGACATTAATTTGACTTAAAATGACATTAATTTGACTGAAAATGACATTAATTTGACACAAACTAACATTAGTTTGACCTAAAAGACATTAGTTTGAAATAATATGACATTAACTTGACTGAAAATGACATTCATTTGACTGAAAATGACATTAATTTGACACAAACTAACATTAGTTTGATCTAAAAGACATTAGTTTGAAATAAAATGACATTAATTTGACTGAAAATGACATTAATTTGACACAAACTAACATTGGTTTGACCTAAGACATTAGTTTGAAATAAAATGACATTAATTTGACTTAAAATGACATTAATTTGACTGAAAATGACATTAATTTGACACAAACTAACATTAGTTTGACCTAAAAAACATTAGTTTGAAATAAAATGACATTAATTTGACTGGAAATGACATTAATTTGACACAAACTAACATTAGTTTGATCTAAAAGACATTAGTTTGAAATAAAATGACATTAATTTGACTGAAAATTACATTAATTTGACACAAACTAACATTAGTTTGACCTAAAAAACATTAGTTTGAAATAAAATGACATTAATTTGACTGAAAATGACATTAATTTGACTGAAAATGACATTAATTTGACACAAACTAACATTAGTTTGACCTAAAAGACATTAGTTTGAAATAATATGACATTAACTTGACTGAAAATGACATTCATTTGACTGAAAATGACATTAATTTGACACAAACTAACATTAGTTTGATCTAAAAGACATTAGTTTGAAATAAAATGACATTAATTTGACTGAAAATGACATTAATTTGACACAAACTAACATTAGTTTGACCTAAGACATTAGTTTGAAATAAAATGACATTAATTTGACTGAAAATGACATTAATTTGACTGAAAATTACATTAATTTGACACAAACTAACATTAGTTTGACCTAAAAGACATTAGTTTGAAATAATATGACATTAACTTGACTGAAAATGACATTCATTTGACTGAAAATGACATTAATTTGACACAAACTAACATTAGTTTGACCTAAAAGACATTAGTTTGAAACAAAATGACATTAATTTGACTGAAAATGACATTAATTTGACACAAACTAACATTAGTTTGACCTAAAAGACATTAGTTTGAAATAATATGACATTAACTTGACTGAAAATGACATTCATTTGACTGAAAATGACATTAATTTGACACAAACTAACATTAGTTTGACCTAAAAGACATTAGTTTGAAACAAAATGACATTAATTTGACTGAAAATGACATTAATTTGACACAAACTAACATTAGTTTGACCTAAAAGAGATTAGTTTGAAATAATATGACATTAACTTGACTGAAAATGACATTCATTTGACTGAAAATGACATTAATTTGACACAAACTAACATTAGTTTGACCTAAAAGACATTAGTTTGAAATAATATGACATTAACTTGACTGAAAATGACATTCATTTGACTGAAAATGACATTAATTTGACACAAACTAACATTAGTTTGATCTAAAAGACATTAGTTTGAAATAAAATGACATTAATTTGACTGAAAATGACATTAATTTGACACAAACTAACATTAGTTTGATCTAAAAGACATTAGTTTGAAATAAAATGACATTAATTTGACTGAAAATGACATTAATTTGACTGAAAATGACATTAATTTGACACAAACTAACATTAGTTTGACCTAAAAGACATTAGTTTGAAATAAATTGACATTAGTTTGACAGAAAATGACATTAGTTTCACTAAAGTGACACAATTTTAGATATTATATTGTGAGAAAAATTTTTGCTCCTGAAACAAATGTGTTTCCCGTTTCGGAGGCTGCCAAGTCGATGGACATCACATCAGCCGAATGCCCGTGGAAGCTTTGCAGCAACTGTCCGGACTCGACATCACACAGCGCACAGGTCGAATCCCCACTTCCAGACAAAATCTGAAATCAAACCGTCAAATCCCAACAAACGAAAGTGCGAATAGTGCGAAATCGACTTTGTCTCCCCAGGAGAGTTCGGTGGGATTAGCGAAGTCCTCGAGGCAGAAGGGATGCAAGTGGAACTTTGTTCCTGATGGGGATCCCCTGACCGCATACGTTTATTATTTCTTTGGAGGGAGGAGGGGAAATACATTACTTTACGCAGGAAGCGGCAGGTGTTTGTGATCAGCACACTAAAACCCTTGTACTCCACTCCACTTTAGAACCGCGTTAGCATTACTTCATTAATTATTGTCTGTCGTCTTCATTAATTATTGTCTTCATTAATTATCGTCTACATCAAGTATTGTCTGAGTTGATAGGCTCTCCCACCACCCGCTCTGCTGTAGTTCTGAGGTCAGCCCATTGAAGGCATTCGAAGGTAGTATGTTCAGCTTAGTCTGTCTTTCCGATCCTTGTAACATATGCGGCATAGCTTCCGTGTCCGCTTAGTACTTGCGATAGATAGTAATTCACTTCGACATGGGTGCGGTTGACCATGGCTCAATTTCTGGGATAAGAGTTCTAATCCAGCTCCCTTCCTAGGCGTCGTTCCAGCGTTGTGTTGCATCTGCTCATGAGTGCGCGTCTGTGAAGAGCCCTCCCTTCTCTATTTGCGCCTTAATTGGAGACCCGTTCCTTAGCCATTAGATCATTCGGCGGAACTGCCGCTATGGCTTGTTGCGCCACACTGCTTGAACGCAGAGGAGTTGCAGTCCTTGAATCCCACCCAGATCCTGAAATTCCTAAAGGAATCAGGACTAGAGGAGGCGTTCTAAATGGGGAAGTATACCAACGTTTAGAGGAAGAGGGTAGGGGACAATAGATCTATGAAGCTGGCAGTACAAGTCGTTACAATCAAATCTATAATCTACAAGCACAGCATATGTTTATTAGCATGCCGCGTTGTTTTTAGAGGCTCCACCCAGTCCGGTACAGCGTAGAGGAGGATGGAATTAACGACCTCATTTAGTAAGCTTTAAGACTTTGTAGTTGGACCAATCATTCTGAACATCAGCTTACGAAATGCCTTACCTCCGCATCCGGCTTTTATGGTTATGTTTTGGACGTGCCTGGACGCCCAGGAAAGCCGCTGGTCGATATGGAAGTATTTGATTGTCGGTGTCCCTGGCACCAGCCTCTACCTAGTATGTTAATAGACATGGTTTCAATTCTCTTGCGGCCCATTAGTGCAATGACCTCAGACTTTTCTGTAGCTAATTGTAATTCGTTCATTTCCATCCATGCGTGTATCGCTTTTACAGCAGATTCGGCCCTCGCTACTACCGCTTTATCGTTGGTATCCACCGACACCACGATAGGGTCCGAATTGGTCCAACCTGAACTTATCCCTTTGTAAATTTTCAGTGTCATCCGTGGCCGAACGCCTCGAGATCATCAACTACATGAACATAAAACCAAGACGCACCCTGAAGGGCCATCAGGCCAAAGTGCTCTGCTCCGATTGGTCCCCAGACAAGAGACACATCGTCTCATCATCACAGGTTTATATTTAACATAATTTAAGTCACAATGATTTGAAACAAGTTTTTTTGTTTAGGATGGTAAAATGATAATTTGGGATGCTTACACGACGAACAAGGAGCATGCAGTGACAATGCCGACTACATGGGTGATGGCCTGTGCTTACGCCCCGTCTGGGAACCTGGTGGCTTGCGGGTACAGTTATCGAAGGTGTGTGTCATATAGTCTAACTGTCGCACTTCCAGGGGCTTGGACAACAAGGTGACCGTGTATCCGCTGAGTCTCGACGAAGACGTCACCTTGAGGAAGAAGACCGTCGGAACGCACACGAGCTACATGAGCTGCTGCATTTTCCCCAACTCTGATCAACAGGTGATGCAGGTGTCATATAGACGACAGTTTGTTGGGATTTGACGGTTTGGTTTCAGATTTTGACTGGAAGCGGGGATTCGACCTGTGCACTGTGGGATGTCGAGTCTGGACAGTTGCTGCAAAGCTTCCACGGGCATTCGGCTGATGTGATGTCCATCGACTTAGCACCCTCCGAAACAGGAAACACATTTGTTTCCGGAGTAAGTACCTCAATATTTTTCTCACAAAATAATGTCTAAAATTGTTTCAGTTTATGTCAAACTAATGTCATTTTATTTCAAACCGAAGTCTTTTATGGCAAACTAATGTCAGTTTGTGTCAAACTAATGTCGTTTTCTGTCAAACTAATGTCGTTTTCTGTCAAACTAATGTCATTTTATTTCAAACTAATGTCATTTTATTTCAAATTAATGTCTTATGTCAAACTAATGTCATTTTCTGTCAAGCTAATGTCATTTTATTTCAAACTAATGTATTTTATGTCAAATTAATGCCATTTACCTTCAAACTAATGTCATTTGCTGCCAAACTAATGTCATTTTTTGTCAAACTAATGTCATTTTATCTCTAACTAATGTCTTTTATGTCAAACTAATGTCATTTTCTGTCAAACTTATGTCATTTTTTGTCAAACTAATGTCATTTTATCTCAAACTAGTGTCTTTTATGTCAAACTAATGTCATTTTCTGTCAAACTAATATAATTTTATTTCAAACAAATACCTTTTCTGTCAAACTAATGTCATTTTATTTTAAACTGATGTCTTTTATGGAAAAGTAATGTCCGTTTATGTTAAATTAATGTCATTTTCTGTCAAATTAATGTCATTTTATTTCAAACTAATGTCATTTTCTGTAAGACTAATGTCATTTTATTTCCAACTAATGTCTTTGATGTCAAACTAATGTGTCATGCTAATGGCGTTTTCTGTCAAATTAATGTCATTTTCTGTCAAACTAATGTCATTTTATTTCAAACGAATGTCTTTATGTCATACTAATGTCATTAAAAACTAATGACATTTTATTTCAAACTAATGTCTTATGTCAAGCTAATGTCATTTTCTGTCAAACTAATGTCATTTTATTTCAAACTAATGTCTTTATTTCAAACTGATGCTTAATTCTCAAACTAATTTATGTCTAACTAATGTCATTTTCTGTCAAACTAATGTCATTTTATTTTAAATTAATGTCTTTTAAGTCAAACTTATGTCATTTATTGCCAAACTAATGTCATTTGCTTTCAAACTAATGTCATTTTATTTCAAAGTAATGTCGTTTATGTCAAACAAATGTCATTTTCTGTAAAACTAATGTCATTTTATTACAAAAAATGTCTTTTATGTCAAACTAATGTCAGTTTATGTCAAACTAATGTCATTCTATTTCAAACTAATGTCTTTTATGTCAAATTAATCTTAGTTTATGTCAAATTAACGTAATTTTCTGACATACTGATGGCATTTTATGTTAAAATAATGGCATTTTATGTCGGACTAATGTCATTATGAATACTAAAGTCAGACTAATGCATTTTCAATGTTAGTACATCGAAAAGTTTTCTCACTCAATAATGTCTAAAATGTGTCAGTTTATGTCAAACTAATGCCTATTCTGTCAAACTAATGTCATTTTATTTCAAACTGATGTCTTTTATGACAAACTAATGTCAGGTTATGTCAAATTAATGTCATTTTCTGTCAAATTAATGTCATTTTATTTAAATCTAATGTCATTTTATTTCAAACTAATGTTATTTTGTTTAAATCTAACGTCATTTTATATCGAAACTAATGTCAGTTTGTGTTATACTAATGTCGTTTTCTGTCAAATTAATGTCATTTACTGTCAAACTAATGTCATTTTCTGTCAAACTAATGTCATTTCCTAACAAACTAATGTCATTTTATTTAAAACTAATGTCATTTTCTATCAAACTAATGTCATTTTCTATCAAACTAATGTCATTTTATTTCGAACTAATGTCATTTTATTTCAAACTAATGTCCTTTTATTTCGAACTAATGTTTTATGTGAAACTAATGTCAGTTTGTGTCATACTAATGTCGTTTTCTGTCAAACTATTGTCATTTTCTGTCAAACTAATGACATTTTATTTCAAACTAATGTCTCATGTCAAAGTAATGTCAATTTCTGTCAAACTAATGTTATTTTATTTCAAACTAATGTCATTTTCTGTCAAACTAATGTCATTTTATTTCGAACTAATGTCTTTTATGTGAAACTCATGTCAGTTTGTGTCATACTAATGTCTTTTTCTGTCAAATTAATGTCATTTTCTGTCAAACTAATGTCATTTTCTATCAAACGAATGTCATTTTCTGTCAAACTAAAGCCTCCTGTGACAAAGTAATGTCATTTTCTGTCAAACTAATGTTGTTTTATCTCCAAATAATGTCTTTTATGTCAAACTAATGTTAGTTTGTGTCATACTAATGTTGTTTTCTGTCAAATTAATGTCATTTTCTGTCAAACTAATGTCATTTTCTGTCAAACGAATGTCATTTTCTGTCAAACTAATGTCATTTTCTGTCAAACGAATGTCATTTTCTATCGAACCAATGTCATTTTCTTTCAAACTAATAACTTTTATGTCAAACTAATGTCATTAAAAACTATTGACATTTTATTTCAAACTAATGTCTTATGTCAAACTAATGTCATTTTCTGTCAAACTAATGTCATTTTATTTCAAGCTAATGTCATATATGTCAAACTAATGTCATTTTCTGTCAAACTAATGACATTTTATTTCAAACTGTCATTTTATTTCAAACTAATGCATTTTATGTCAAAATAATGTCATTTTCTGTCAAACTAATGTCATTTTCTTTCAAATTAATGTCTTATGTCAAACTAATGTCATTAAAAAGTAATGACATTTTATTTCAAAGTAATGCCATGTCAAACTATTGTCATTTTCTGTCAAACCAATGTCACTTTATTTCAAACTAATCTGATCTGTCATACTAATGTCATTTTCTGTCAAACTAATGTCATTTTATTTCAAACTAATGTCATTTTATTTTAAACTATAGCCTTTTATGTAAAACTAATGTCATTTTCTGTCAAACTATTGTCATTGCTCATCATTTCCTCGTGTACTCCTGCTCGTCATTTACTCATGCCATGTCAAACTATTGTCATTTTTTGTCAAACCAATGTCATTTTATTTCAAACTAATCTGATCTGTCAAACTGATGTCATTTTCTGTCAAACTAATGTCATTTTATTTCAAACTAATGTCAATTTATTTCAAACTATAGCCTTTTATGCCAAACTAATGTCATTTTCTGTCAAACTTATGTCATTTTAATTCAAAGTAATGTCTTATGTCAAACTAATGTCATTTTATTTCAAACTAGTGTCATTTTATTTCAAACTAAAGTCTTATATCAAACTAATGTTATTTTCTGTCAAACTAATGTAATTTTAACTTACGTCGTTTATGTTAAACAAATGTCATTTTCTGTAAAATTAATGTCATTTTATTACAAAAAAATGTATTTTATGACAAACTAATGTCAGTTTATGTCAAACTCATGACATTTTCTGTCAAACTATTGTCTTTTATGCCAATGAATGTCAGTTTATGTCAAACTAACGTAACTTTCTGACATACTAATGGCATTTTCTGTTAAAGCAGGCATGAGCAACCTTTTTTTGACTAGTGGTAACTAAAGCTATACCATTATTCCTTCGAGTACAGGCACGACTTAGTATAGGGCAGGCCTATTGGTCCTGTTTATTTAAATTTGAGGTAGAGGAGTAAATTTCCTGGTGGACGGAAGCCGGTACAGGCGCTATATGCGGTATTTCATACTAATGTCATTTTAAGTCAGACTAATGTCATTTTCAATGTTTGTACATCCAAATTTTTTCTCACTCAATAATATCTAAAATATGTCAGTTTATGGCAAACTAATACCTTTTCTGTCAAACTAATGTCATTTTATTTCAAATGATGTCTTTTTTGGCAACAACTAATGTCAGGTTATGTCAAATTAATGTCATTTTCTGTCAAATTAATGTCATTTTTTGTCATACCAATGTCATTTTCTGTCAAACGAATGTCATTTTCTGTCAAACTAATGTCACTTAATTTCAAACTAATATCTTATGTCAAACTAATATCATTTTCTGTCAAAGTAATGACATTTTATTTCAAACTAATGTCTTATGTCAAACTAATGTCTTTTTCTGTTAAACTAATATCATTTTCTGTCAAACTAATGTCATTTTTTTTCAAACTAATGTCTTTTATGTCAGACTAATGTTATTTTCTGCAAACAAATGTCATTTTATTTCAAACTAATGTCTTTTATGTCAAACTGATGTCAGTTTATGTCAAACTAACGTCATTTTCTGACAAATTAATGACATTTTCTGTCAAAATAATGGCATTTTATGTCAAACTAATGTCATTTTAAGTCAGACCAATGTCATTTACTGTCAAATTATTGTCATTTTTTAGAGTTGTGACAAGTTGGTGTTGGTTTGGAATATGCGAAGTCATTTTATGTCAAACAAATATCATGTTATGTCAAAAAACTAATGTCATTTTCTGTCAAAATAATGTTATTTTCGGTCAAACTATGTTGTTTTCTGTCAAACTAGTCTTTTTTTTGAAAGTGAAAAGTTTTTTTTGTCTGTGAAACTACTGTCATTTCTGTCAAATTATTGCCTTTTTTTAGAGTTGTGACAAATTGGTGTTGGTTTGGGATATGCGAAGTGGTCAGTGTGTCCAGTCGTTCGAAGGGCATGAGTCGGATGTCAATAGTGTCAAATTTCATCCAAGTGGAGACGCTGTAGCGACTGGAAGTGACGATTCTACTGTAAGAAACGAAACTCACACAAAACGTCATTTTAAAACTTTTTGTTGTTTTAGTGCAGATTATTTGATTTACGTGCGGATAAAGAAGTCGCGATTTACAACAAGGAAAGCATCATTTTCGGCGTAAATTCCGTCGATTTTTCGGTTTCAGGTATCATAGCCGCCAAAAACTAACCTAAAAACTAAAACTGGTTCTTTCAGGCCGTTTGCTGTTCGCCGGTTACAACGACTACACCGTCAACGTGTGGGACACGCTGAAGTGCGTCCGGGTTTGTCTACTCTACGGTCACGAGAACCGCGTTTCCTGTCTGCAAGTCAGCCCTGATGGGACCGCTTTGTCCACCGGCTCTTGGGACTACACCTTAAGGGTAAATATCAAAATTGTATTTATTCTCAATACAACCCTGTGTTTAAACCGAAAAACCTACACCTTAAGGGTAAATATAAAATTTTTATTTCTCAATACAACCCTGTGTTTACAACTTAAGGGTAAATATCAAAATTTTATTTATTCTCAATACAACCCTGTGTTTAGACCGAAAAACCTACACCCTAAGGGTAAATATCCATATTTTATTTATTTTCAATACAACCCTGTGTTTAGACCGAAAAATCCTACACCTTAAGGGTAAACATAAAAATTTTATTTATTCTCAATACAACCCTGTGTTTATACCGAAAAACAACCCGTTCCTAAATACGCCCCTGCATAAATTCAAATTCTCCAATCAAATTTCAGTATCTCCGCCATTATAAAATTAACAGCGCGTGATTCAGTTTTAATTGTGTTTTCGTTACAGGTCTGGGCTTAAGATTTTTCTGGATGTTTTAGGATGTTTAAAACTTTTATTGATTAATACATTGGTGTATTTATTGCGATGGATTTAAGATTATTTTTTATGTTAAAAAGTTTATGTAAATATTTGTTGGGTAGACGAAATGTTTAAAATAAATGTTTAGCTCGAAACGTGAGTGGAATTTCGGCGTTTGTGTGTGTAAAACCTGTTTTGCGATAGTAATTAATGTCTGAATATTACAATTAATGTCAATTTTATCTGATAAGCCTTGTTGTTGGAGTTAACTCTAATAAGCGTCATTTTTTCTTGAAATGTACTCTGATAAACGTCATTTTTCTTGAAATTAACTTTGATAAACGTCATTTTTTGTTGAAATTTACTCTGATAAACGTCATTCTTTGTTGAAAACAACTCTGATGTCATTTTTTGTTGAAATTAACTCTGATAAACGTCAAATTTTGTCAAAAAATTAGTGACAATTTTAATAAGCGTCATTTTTTGTTGAAATGAACTCTGATAAACGTCATTTTTGTTGAAATTAACATTGATAAACGTCATTTTTTTGTTGAAATTTACTCTGATAAACGTCATTCTTTGTTGAAATTAACTCTGATGTCATTTTTTGTTGAAATGAACTCTGATAAACGTCATTTTTATTGAAATTAACTTTGATAAACGTCATTTTTTGTTGAAATTTACTCTGATAAATGTCATTCTTTGTTGAAAACAACTCTGATGTCATTTTTTGTAGAAATTAACTTTGATAAAAGTCAAATTTTGTCAAAAATTAGTGACAATTTTAATATGCGTCATTTTTTGTTGAAATGAACTCTGATAAACGTCATTTTTGTTGAAATTAACATTGATAAACGTCATTTTTTTGTTGAAATTTACTCTGATAAACGTCATTCTTTGTTGAAATTAACTCTGATGTCATTTTTTGTTGAAATGAACTCTGATAAACGTCATTTTTATTGAAATTAACTTTGATAAACGTCATTTTTTGTTGAAATTTACTCTGATAAATGTCATTCTTTGTTGAAAACAACTCTGATGTCATTTTTTGTTGAAATTAACTTTGATAAAAGTCAAATTTTGTCAAAAATTAGTGACAATTTTAATATGCGTCATTTTTTGTTGAAATGAACTCTGATAAACGTCATTACTGTGAAATTAACATTGATAAACGTCATTTTTTTGTTGAAATTTACTCTGATAAACGTCATTCTTTGTTGAAATTAACTCTGATGGTCATTTTTTGTTGAAATGAACTCTGATAAACGTCATTTTTATTGAAATTAACTTTGATAAACGTCATTTTTTGTTGAAATTAACTCTGATAAACATCAATCAAATTTAGTCAATTATAAGATCAAAAATATTGACATTTGTAAGATCTGTTAAATTAATGTCGAATTTGACACTGTTTTGGAGAAAATTTCCTACTTTTATTTCGAAATAATACAATTAAATAAATTCTAATGAAGCTGAAACAAAGAAGTTAAAAAGAGATGTTTAAGCAGGTCTTGACATTAATTATATCACGTCAAAATACAAAAAACAAGTTATAGATAATTTGTATGAAAACAAGATGAAGTTTTGACACCTGTTACATTTTTGACAGTTTTAAAAATATATACAGGTTGATGGTATGTATACAGGGTGGTGAAATTTTATTTGCTTTTTGTGTAGAAATTTACAAATCAAAATTAAAATTTGAGTAAATTGGGGTGAAACAGTCCAAAGAACTTCTTTTTTTAGGGTTTTTAATACATTTTTGTTTAAATATCTTCCTTAACAATAATACTTTGTTGTTAGTTTTAAGACTAAGTTTTATAAATAATTATTTATTATTTGGTTTTTTTATTGAATTTTTCTGTCCGAAAACAAACTGACTAAACCAACTTTCTTTTAAGCTTAAGTACTAATTTTTCCCATTTTAAGCCTCGAATTAACCTATTATTAAAGTTAATCCAAGCCTCAACTAACAAGTTTTTCAAATTCAACAATTTTTTCTCTAAATTTTGGAAAAGAAATCAAAATAAAACAAACTGGTTCCCAGAAATTTGCCTTCAAAACTCAATCTTGAAATTAACAAATTGTTCTGGTGTTTCCAAGGGAAAATCTTATAACACAATAACAAACAAAAACTAGAAAATTCTTCGTAAACCTACAAATTGTTAATAAATCGTCAGTTGCCTGACTCGGATTTACTGTTGCCTGTGTCTCAAATTCGAATCTTTTCCGTGATCTGGTGTGTTCTTTCTAAAACAAAACAACATTGTCTTAAATTTATTCAAAATAATTATAGAAAACTGTATCAAAATTGAAATTTTTGTACGTATGCGTCAATTTCCGCCATGTTTTTCGGGAACTTTTTGACGTAAAACCTGTGAAAATAACAAAATGTGCCCAAAACTTTCATATTCCTGCCTTTTACCCCTTGACATACGAATAAAATGCGCGTTGTCGTGTCCATATACATGTGATCTTATCACATATACACATTGTATGTCAAGGGGTTAAACATGGCCGACGCACATGCGCTTAGCTAACCGTAAAATGGTCTATTGACTAAAAACAAGAAATAAAGCAAGAACTCGTTGACTTACTGGTCTGGGCTTTGGTCGGTATCACTCTCCTCCAACTCGGCCTTGTTGCGTTTCTTCTCGTAGATCAGGATGATCGCACACAAAATGAACACTTCCGCACAGATTCCCAAAAACGGCCACAGAGCAGCGTATTTATCTAAAAATAAACGTTATCTAAATAGCATCTACAAGTACACTAAGTCTAGATGCCTAAACTAATTTATTTTATTTCTCTAAATGTTGGCTAATCTATCTACTCTACAAGATGAGAATTAGACGCCCCCTCAACGCCGGGACCCCCCCATAAAACTCCGTCTTCGAACTTTGCCAGCTGCACGAGAACGGAACAGCCAATACAAAGGAAGCAAGGGAAGGGATGACTTGATGTGATCATGAGAGGACCAGTGGGAAAAGTACGACGGCTGGACAAAACGTTCTTAAAAAATGTCAGAGCATGGTGCGTGAAACCCCGGGACGAGGTAGACCACTACATAACCCAAGCCATAATAGTAGACGGCGTTTTTGGCACATGCCTGTTCAGAATAGGAAAGAGACAAAATACCGCGTGCTGGTACTGCTCCGAAGAAAGGGATTGGCTTAAACACACTCTGTTCCACTGCCCCAGATGGAAGCAGAAAGACAACGCGTGAAACTAGCGGCATCGCCTTGACTAACTAGCGGCATCGCCTTGACAGGCGGAAACATCGTGGTAGTCACGTGCGAGAAGGGCTGAACAATAGCCTCCAACATGTTGAGGAACATAATGTCCAAAAAGCGAGAGAAGAGAAATGCTAAGCAGATATAATTAATTAAAACAAATGATTCATCTCTGATGAAATGACAAAACTAGGTCGAGACTAACAATAAGCCTAATTTCTTATGTCAAGCTAATGTCAAACAAATTCTGTCAAACTAATGTAATTTCTGTCAAACTAATGTAATTTAATTTCAAACTAATGTCTTCTATGTCAAATTAATGTCATTTTCTGTCAAACTAATGTCATTTTATTTTAAACTAATGCCTTTTATGTCAAACAAATGTCATTTTCTGTCAAACTAATGTCATTTTATTACAGAAAAATGTCTTTTATGTCAAACTAATGTCAGTTTATGTCAAACTAATGTCATTTTCTGTCAAACTAATGTCCTCCTATTTCAAATTAATGTGTTTTATGTCAAATTAATGTTAGTTTATGTCAAACTAACGGTCATTTTCTGACATACTGATGGCCTTTTCTGTTACAGTAATGGCATTTTATATCGACCTAATGTCATTTTAAGTCAGACTAATGCATTTTCAATGTTAGTACATCAAAATTTTTGTCTAAAATATGTCAGTTTATATCAAACTAATGCCTTTTCTGTCAAACTAATGTCATTTTATTTCAAACTAATGTCATTTTATATCAAACTAATGTCATTTTATTTCGAATTAATGTCTTTTATGTAAAACTAATGTCAGTTTGTGTCATACTAATGTCGTTTTCTGTCAAATTAATGTCATTTTGTGTCAAACTAATGTCATTTTTTATCAAAGGAATGTCATTTTCTATCAAACTAAAGCCATTTTATTTCAAACTAATGTCTTATGTCAAACTAATGTCATTTTCTGTCAAACTAATAACATTTTATTTCAAACTAATGTCTTATGTCAAAGTAATGTAAATTTCCGTCAAACTAATGTTATTTTATTTCAAATTAATGCCTCTTATGACAAACTAATGTCAGTTTAAGTCGAATTAATGTCATTTTATTTCTAACTAATGTGTTTTTCTGTCAAACTAATGTCATTTTATTTAGAACTAATGTCTTATGTAAAACGCAAGTCAGTTTGTGTCATACTAATGACGTTTTCTGTCAAATTATTGTCATTTTCTGTCAAACTAATGTCATTTTCTGTCAAACGAATGTCATTTTCTGTCAAACTAATGTCATTTTATTTCAAACTAATGTCTTACGTCAAACTAATGTCATTTTCTGTCAAATTATTGACATTTTATTTCAAACTAACGTCTTATGTCCAACTAATGTCATTTTCTGTCAAACTAATGTTATTTTATTTCAAACTAATGCCTCTTATGACAAACTAATATCAATTTAAGTCGAAGTAATGTCATATTATTTCAAACTAATGACATTTTATTTCGAACTAATGTCTTTTATGTCAAACTAATGTCAGTTTATATCATACTAATGTCGTTTTCTGTCAAATTGATGTCATTTTCTGTCAAACCAATGTCATTTTCTGTCAAACGAATGTCATTTTCTGTCAAACTAATGTCATTTTCTGTCAAACGAATGTCATTTTCTGTCAAACTAATGTCATTTTCTGTCAAACTAATGTCATTTTCTGTCAAACGAATGTCATTTTCTGTCAAACTAATGTCATTTTATTTCAAACTAATGTCTTACGTCAAACTAATGTCATTTTCTGTCAAATTATTGACATTTTATTTCAAACTAACGTCTTATGTCCAACTAATGTCATTTTCTGTCAAACTAATGTTATTTTATTTCAAACTAATGCCTCTTATGACAAACTAATATCAATTTAAGTCGAATTAATGTCATATTAGTTCAAACTAATGTCATTTTATTTCGAACTAATGTCTTTTATGTCATGTGTTTATTATGTTTTCTGTCAAATTGATGTCATTTTCTGTCAAACCAATGTCATTTTCTGTCAAACTAATGTCATTTTCTTTCAAACTAATGTCATTTTCTGTCAAACTAATGTCATTTTCTGTTAAACGAATGTCATTTTCTATCAAACTAATGTCATTTTATTTCAAACTAATGCATTTTATGTCAAACTAATGTCATTTTCTGTCAAACTAATGTCACTTTCTTTCAAATTAATGTCTTATGTCAAACTAATGTCATTAAAAACTAATGACATTTTATTTCAAACTAATGTCGTTTATGTCAAACAAATGTCATTTTCTGTAAAACAAATGTCATTTTATTACAAAAAATGTATTTTATATGAAACTAATGTCAGTTTATGTCAACTAATGTTAGTTTATTTCAAACTAACGTCAAAGGAACGGCCAACAGAAAGGAAGCGAAGGAGGATGTCATCATGACAGGAGTACGACGGCTTGACCAAAACGTTCATAAAAAATGTCGGAGCATATGGTGCGCGAAATCCTGAGACGAGGTACACCACTACATAACCCAAGCCATAACAGTACACGGCGTTTTTGGCACATACCTGTTCAGAATAGGAAAGAGGCAAAATACCGCGTGCTGGTATTGCTCCGAAGAAAGTGATGGGCCTAAACACACTCTCTTCCACTGCCTCAGATGGGACGCAGAAAGACAGCGCGTGAAAGACACTAGCGGCATCGTCTTGATAAGCGGAAACATCGCGTCACGAGGGAGGAGGGCTGGACAATAGCCACCAACATGTTAAGGAACATAATGTCCCAAAAAGCGAGAGAAGAAAGAGAAATGCTAAAGAGATAATTGATTAAAACACAAATGATTCATCTCTGATGAAATGACAAAACTTGGGCGAGACTAAGCCGCACACCCTGAAGGAATGCGTGAGCGATACCAGGGTGGCGCCAGGCCCGGACTTAGAAACCCAGGGCCCCTAGGCACTTTTTACATTTGGGCCTCCCCCTACACCATCATGCAAAGCCAGCATCACGCTGGTGTACACAACAGCAGGAGCGCAATTTCGATAAATGTCCAAAAAGCCTTTTTCCGATAAGTATTTGTATAGCTTCAGTGACGATAACTCCATAACTTTATCATTCGATGACAAATGAGCTTGCAGTCAAATGCAGAAAGTTAAACTTTTTAGTTAACTCCTGTTAAGCAGATCCGTGTCTTCGTAGTTCTGAAATTAGTCCATCCATAATGACGTTAAAAATGGTACCTCTGAATCTGTCCCTGCCAGAGAGTTCGGTCTCGTTTCCTTTTACTTACATGTTACTCTGCATGTCATATGCAAAGCTATTTTCACCGAATTTTTCTAAAAGTTTCGACACGTAATTATCAAAGGTTCAGGTACTGCGTTTCCTTAAGTGTTGTTAGGTGTGTTACCAAAGACTGATACAGTTCAACGATCGTACCCAGGTCGATGTTAACAGATTGGAGAGATTTGCTTACTTTGTTGAATCTTTCCAAGATGTCAGTCCAGAGAAGTGACAAAAAGCAAGTTTCTCATTTGCATCATTGGAAATTATCTGGAGAGCTGCCATGATCTAATCACCAGGAGCAACATAGACTTCGGCAGGCGTCAGCTGGAGCAGACCATCTTGTCTGAGAATGACTCTTCACGACTGTTGAATTTCACTTCAGATTCGACAGAAAAATTTCCCATCTGTGTGTTGATGCCGAAAAAAAATTATACAATAACCATGTGCAAAAATACCGAAGAAACATACAGCAGCTTGACAAGACTCGGCCGCACAGGATCCAACAAGATTGAGTGAGTGAGCCGAACAGGGAACGAAATCTATCTGAGGGTTCACTTGTTTTATTCTCGCTTGAAGACCAGAATATAAACCCGACATATGCTAGCATTGTCGTAAGACTGCCCCCGGCAATCGGCGATGCCCAAGTCGTGATTTTTCAATGTCTCTAGGACGACTTTAGCCAGGTCTCCCGCTTTATGGCCACAATTTGGAATGAATTCACTATTCTATTTATCTCACTATGACAGAAAGTTGATCTACATGAGAAATATCCGGAGTAGAGTCCACAGAGATAGATAAATATTTGGCATGCTTTATCTCAGTCACAATTGTATTTATTACCTTTTCTGACATGATATTGATCATTTCATCGCATATTTTTGAGGAAAGATATATGATGTTCTGCCACTTCCTTTGTTACCGTGTCGTTTTAAGTGTAAGTCCAGAAAACTTAGCCAAAAAAGAAAAAAGAACTCAGCCAAAAGTTCTAGGGTCATAACATAGTTCCCACTATTTTTTTTATCCAAATCTCTCATAGCAACCTCTAAACGGCAATACGCGTGCAGAAAGTGAGTTCACAACAGCCACAATGCGCCTCAAAACCTCATGACAGTATTTTGTTTCCTCTTCCGTTTGAAGAACAAGACTCTTGTCAAATCTACCGCCAGCATTCTTCCTAGCTAATAGTGTCACAAGTGCTGACCTGTGTTCGTCCGAATTATCATGTTCTTTCATTCTTTGAACTGCGTTTTTCCAGTCGTTGTACCCTTCATTAGCTAGCGACCCTAATTTGTCAAACATCTTACAAGGGGCACAAAACACTGCACCCTTGCTCTTCGAAAATATGAGCCAAGTTCGAGGTCGTATTTCACCATTGCTTAATGTACGGCTAAAAAGTGACAGCGATAAATACCTGGTTTTATCTGCGTACTGACGCTTTGAAGAAGAAAAGTATCAATTTTCTGTTTCACGCCATTTTGGACAAGAGCCAGGCTTTTGAGCTTACGTAAAGATTCCGCCACCGGAGCCCCTAGGCTGGCAGGGCCCCTAGGCCCGGGGCTTGTAGGTCTAGGCAGAAATCCGGCACTGGGTGGCGCACACTAAATCCAAGTGGAAGAGGGGGTTTAGTGAGTGAGAGCATCACCCGCAGGCTCGTAGAGCTTCCCCAAACCACAAAAAAAGTTTCCACCAATATCACAAATTGAATACTAAACCTTTCGACTAAAACTAATCGAGAAACAAAAATAATTCATTAACGAGCTAGCATTTGCTTCGACAAATCTGAAAGGAATCTATACCCGAAAATCTATACCTCTGCACCCCGTCACTCCGAGTTTAGCATTGTTCTGAGCATACCCCCACTTTATTTAGAGTGCGCGGTGTTTAGTTGCCCGTATTTGAAAAACTGACTTATTTCTTAACTCAAAGTAATCTGCGCGTACCTCGGCGCGTCCCTTGCACCTCGGCGCAGTACAGCTGCATTCATTCGCCGGACAGAGTATACCTAGAACCATCCGGTCTTCACCAAACCGAAGTATAATCTATTACCTTTAATCCTAATCATAGTTTTATCACTAACTATAATCCCCTCGTTGTCCCCAGATATATCTGACCCTGGCGTTCCGATGCAGATGTATTCGCCCCTGTCCTCCATCTCAGCCTCCATGATCACCAGAATGGCATTCGGCACATCCTTCTCCTCATCTTTTTCCAAGAGGATCCTGTCGGTGCTCTGTTGGTAGGTGGTGTTACCTAAAAAGAAAAACAACCAATCAGAAAGTTGCTTCTTGATGACATCAAGAAGTTGTAACCAATCAAAGGGGTTGATTTCTGCATTGCTACAGTGCTGACGAATCGTGTTTGTGCGTTATGACTTCACAACCAATGAGATGGTGTTAGTGTCAAGGTTACGATTATGGGGGAGGAGTTTAACAAGCAAACTTTGAGTTTAAGTCAAAGTTTGAATTTGAGAACATATTCCTGAGGTTTAGTTTTCTGTTCTTTTCAAATTGTTTATGCAATTAGAGAAACAAGTGGATTATCAGATAAGAATTATTGGAGTGTAATTCGAGATACGACTTATCTTATCTTTGATAATTAATTATGTAACCGAGTCACGAACAATCCACAAAAGATTATAAAATTCCTAATAGACCTTTTCATAGTTACATTTTTTTTTCGCATACGTCAATTTCCGTCATGTTTTTCGGGCACATTTTGGCGTATAACCAGTGAAAATAACAAAATGTGCCCGAAGCTTTCATATTCCCGCTTTTTAAACATGGCGGATGCGCATGCGCGTAACTAACCGTAAAAAGGACTATTAAATGAAAATTAAAATTGACAGCTTCAAAACTGCCACATTGTCAAAATTCCTGATTGGACAAGAAGTGTCAAAATTTACACAATTTTGAATCTTCTGAATGGTCCAAATTTGTACCTTACGGGAAAAAACAGTCTCATATTGGTCGTCACAATGACCACATGATCAATCATAGAGTTCTGATTGAATGTTTCAAATTCAGTTTCTATAAAAATGTTTTTGATTGGTCAAATTTGAACTTCAATTGGTTGTTGCAACGATTCCGTCATGTGATATTAATAAGCTCGATTGGTCCTTATTCGCCGTTCTACACAAATAGCAAAAAACAAATCTCATTGGTTCTCAATTTATGTTAAGTTTAAGTAATGAGTTGATTGGTCGTTGGTTTAACGGAATTGATTTTGATTGGCAGTTGCAACAATTGTTCTTTTTTTCAAAAGTTTTTGATTGTTCAAATTTGAACTTCTATTGGTTGTTGCAACAATTCCGTCGTTATTTTAATAAACTCGATTGATCCTTATTCGCCGTTCTACTCAAATAACAAGTTTCAATTGGTTGTTGGGTTGATCTCGAATTGCAAACAACAAATCGGATTGATTCTCAATTTCCGTTTGGTTTAAGTAATTTTGTGATTGGCTGTTGGTTTAAGGGAATTAATTTTGATTGGCTGTTGCTTACCAACTTGCCAGCTTATGATTGGTGTGGGCTTGCCAAAGACCATGCAGGGAATCCTCAACTTTTCACCCTCGACGAAGTTCAGATTGTCAGGCGTTTTGACACGATATTTACCTGTCAACATAAAAAAAATTGAAATTTAGCAGAGATTACATAGAAGAGGTCGTCATTTTTGACAGTAAGTCATTCTTTACAGTATGTCATTTTCAACATTATTATTTTTGGCAGTGTTATTCTTTACAGTATGTCATTTTCAACATTATCATTTTTTACAATATGCTGTTTTTGACAGTATTCCTCTTTTTACAATATTCTACTTTTGGCAGTATTCTAGTTTTGATATTATGCCACTTTTGACAATGCAATCCCACATTGTCAAAAGTGGCATATTATCAAAATTAGAATACTGCCAAAAGTAGAACATCGTAAAATGTCAACATTATCATTTTTGACAGTGTCATTTTCAACATTATCATTTTTGAAAGTATCATTTTTGACAGTAAGTCATTCTTTAAAATATGTTATTTTTGACAGCATTCCTCTTTTTACAATATTCTACTTTTAGCAGTATTTTAGTTTTGATATTATGCCACTTTTGACAATTATGCCACATTGTCAAAAGTGTAAGGCATATTATCAAAATTAGAATACTGCCAAAATTAGAACATCGCAAAAAGTGGAATACTGTCAAAAATATACATACTGTAAAAATGACTTACTGTCAAAAATGACACTAACAAAAATGATAATGTCGAAAATGACATACTGTCAAAAATTGAATATTATACAAAATTAAATACTGTCAAAAGTGGAACAGTGTCAAAAGTGACATACTGTCAATATTGATAACTCACTCAACAAGGTGATGTTAGCCCTTTCGACTTCGACGCCCTTGTCCATAATGATGCATGAGTAGACACCGGCATCTTCCTCAACAGCTTTTGAGATCTTGAGAACATATGAGTGGCCTTCATTGATCGTGTGCATCCTAGCGTCAGCGTCTGGCTTGATCTCCACCGCGTCCCTCTCCCTAAACACAAACAACAATAATTGACAGCCAATGTTAAAAGTTGACAGTTTTATAGACGGATATGTTAAAAGTTGTAAGATGACGGTTAAAACTTGACAGTCTAATAGTCAAATATCCAAACTCATAAGTTGACAGATTAAGGCTTGATAATGGATAGTCTAACAGCCAAATGTCAAAACTTGTAATCCAGTAGGATCTAAGCATATAAGAGCTCTGTAGAGTCGTCTTCCACACAAAGAACATTTTCAGGCCCAAAACTCACAAATATGATCGCTATTAACATCGACTGGCCTCTCTGCCAGTAAAGAAAAACTTCTCCAGGAGCTCTGTCGAGACCACAATTGCGCGTTTTGCCTAAGATATTCCAAGTTAACGCGGTTCGATCCCAGAAAATAAGATTCCGCAGAAGGTAAAACTTTCGGAAAGCCAACTTTCCACTATTCAAGGAACTACTGGAGGATGCACACACTGAAATAAAACCGACACCTTGCTGCTATAGTAAATTTCTGGAGGCCGTAAAAAAGTTCTCCAGGCAATAAATCCCACGAGGCTGCAGAACGAACTACATCCCAGGATTACCCCCGGAGGCAGTGGATAAACTACGGCAGTACTTGGAACTTTTAGACGCCGACTCCATTGGCGAGGACACAATAACAGAATGCCAACAACTAATCGCTGCCTTAGCAGAAAACAAAAGAGAGAGTTGGATTAAACTAATTGAAGAAATTGACAAGAGCAGAAGTGAGAAGAGAAGAAGAGCAGAGGCAGCCTAGACGACCTTCTTACTTAACAAATAAAACACTTTGGACCCAGGGCAAGGCTGTGGCTGCTGAAAATGTTCAACAAGTGCCTAGAATCCGGCAAGATCCCAGGCATACGGCGAATAGCCAAGGTAATAGCAATCCTTAAACCAGGTAACCTGAGAAGAATGGGAAAGAAGATCGAAGTCATGCCAAACATAAGGAAGCTCTCTTACCTGGGACACATCATGCGAAATAATAAATACCGTCTACTGCAGCTCATCATGCAAGGCAAGATCAAGCGTAATAGAGGACCGGGGGAAGACGAACTTCATGGTTGGGGAACCTTAGACAGTGGTATGGAAAGACATCAGTCCAGTTGTTCCGTGCTGCTGTCAATAAAGTTATTATAGCGGGGATGATCGCCAACATTCGCTAGGCGGATATGGCACCAAGAAGAAGAAGAAACCAGTTAAGGAACCCGGCGGTCCAAATAGCTACCGGCCAATCTCCCTTCTGAGCCATATCTACAAAATATTTGAGAGGATTATACAAAACCGGTTAACGAAAGATATAGAACCCCTATTTATCCCGCAGCAGGCTGGTTTCTGTACGACGCAGACAATCTAACACAGTTCATTGAGGATGGGTACCAAAAGCCCAAAATTACAGGAATTGTATTTATAGACCTAACGGCGGCATATGACACTATTAACCTTCATATGACACTATGACCTGCTCCTAAGCCGCATATTCTATGTAGAATTCCACGGAAAGCAAAGTAGGTGGCGAAGTCAAACGGCCCACCACAGTTTACTCGCCCCCACTCTTTTTAATATATATACCAGCTATCAACCGCTCCGGATTGGTACTAACAGCTATATTTTCGCGGACAATAGAGCAATTGCTGCGCATGGGGACACTTTTGGAGATATTGAACAGGGTCTAACTGAGGCACTGGAAGAGCTGAACCACTATTACAGTAAAAACCAGCTTGAGCCTAACCCAACAAAGACCAAAGTATGTATCTTCCACCTTCGCAACAAACATGCTTCCAGAAAGCTACATGTAACATGGAACAGAGTGTTCCTGGAACATTGCCCAAACCCAAAATACCTCGGAGTTACGGTGGAGAGGGCCCTTACATACAATACTAAACTGAAAGTAAGAGGGAGAAACAACATTCTATGGAAAATAACAAGCACAAGCAGTTCTTGGGGTGCCAAACCAAGTGTTGTCAAAACAACAGCTTTAGCTCTCTGCTACTCTGCTGGCAAATTCGCCTGCCCAGTGTGGTACAAGTCAGCATACATCAGACAAGTGTATGTGGCTCTGAATGAGTCTTGCAGACTGATCACAGGATGCCTGAAACCCACCCCCTTGTATAGAGTCTACCACCTGGCTGGTATCACTCCACCTGCAGTCCAAAGGGAAGCAGCAGCCTATAATGAAGGATTTAAATCTCCATTTTCTGAACGGCACCCCCTCTATGGTCTACATCCTGTACATCAGAGGCTAACGTCAAGGAAAAGCTTCCTAACATACACCAAATTCTTTCAAGAATATACCACCAAATCTAGGGTAGATATGTGGAAAGACACAACAGACCAACATGGATGGCCCCATTGGAAAAACTAGCTGCTGAATGTGAGGAGAACTGGTAGGTCTGGAAATCACTGAACACAGTTTGATCTGGAACTGCAAGATCCAGAGCCACCCTCAACAAATGGGGATACCTTAGATACCTTATTGGAATCTTTCTTCTCCATAGATGTCTATCAATGTGTCCTCACTCTTCCAACCCTTTTCTCTCAAATCCCCGGCTACCTTGTCTTTCCATCTCATTTTTCGTCTTTCTCTCTTCCTTGACCTTGCTATTTCCAGCTTTTCAACTCTTTTTCCCACGTAGTCCTCCTCTCTTCTCTGCACATGTTCAAACAACCTTAGCCTGCTTTCTTGAATCTTCTTTCCTATAGGTCCTGCTTTCACTTTTCTTCTGATGTCATCATTCCTTATTCTATCCTTCCTTGTTACTCTGCTTATCCACCTTAACATTCTCAATTCTGCCTCTTCCATCTTTTTCTCATGAGCTTTTGTAATCGGCCAAGTTTCCGCACTATAGAGCATAGCAGGCCTCACCACACATTTATAGAGTTCTCCTTTTCTCCTGCAGCTGATCTTCTTGTCACATAGCACTCCACTCAATTTCTTCCAGTTCATCCATCCACTATTTACCCTGTGTTGTATTTCAGACTCCAGCCCTCCATCACTTTGAATATATAACCACAGGTAGTTAAACTTCTTGGTCGGTGGCAGTTCTTCTTCCTCCAGGCTAATACATAGATCTTGAGCTTCCTTGATACACATATATTCAGTTTTCACCTTGCTGATCCTCATTCCCCTTTCTTCTAGAGCTTTCCTCCACTCTTCGAGCCTCTCCTGAAGTTTCTCTCGAGTCAGTTCACAGAGTACAACGTCGTCGGCGAACATCATGCTCCATGGCGCTGTTTTCCTCACATCCTTGACTAGCACATCCATTACCAGGGCAAAGAGATCCATGCAAAGAGGGCATCCATTACCAGGGCTGAGAGCAGATTCCTACTTTCACTGGGAATTCCTTTGTTGTACCCACACTGCTCTTAATTTGTGCCATCACACCTTCGTACATCTCTTTCACCAGTCTCACATACTTTTCTGGTACATCTTTACTTCTCATACATCTCCATATCTCTTGCCTGAGCACTCTGTCATACGCCTTCTCCAGATCAATGAAGACCATATGTAAGTCAACCTGCACCTCCCTGTGTCTCTCAATCAGTTGCCTTAGTGCAAATATTACCTCAGTTGTTCATCTTCCTGGCATAAATCCAAACTGTTCTTCCCCTACTTCAGATTCCCGACGCAACCTTGTCTCAATGATCCTTTGCCATGTCTTCATTGTGTAAGACATCAGCTTTATACCTCTATAATTGCCACAATTTTCGATATCACTTTTCCCTTTGTATATGGGGACAAGATTACTACTTCTCCACGCATGCGGCATTGTATTTCTCCATTCGAAATCTTCTTCATTAAATCCCAGAGGATATCAGTACCCCGGTCTCCCAGGCTTCTGATGGGATTTGGTCTGGACCTTGTGCCTTCCCATTTTCTTTAGCACGTATTCTACTTCTTCCCTACTTAATGATTGGGTCACTCCTTCGTTTACCTCTTCATCTTCGTACTTTTCTCTGAAATTTTCTTCATTCAATAGTCTCCAGCCAACTTTCCAGTATTTTCTCTTGATCCTGTAGCACTACACCTGACTCATCCTTCATGTGTTTCATTGATGTTGTGTCCTTGGATGCTTTATCTCTGACTTTTGCAATTCTTATGAGTCATCTCTCATCCTGGTTTCTCTCTAGCTCTTCATATGCCTCCTCCACTGGCTCAGTCTTCACTTTAGCCACAGCTCGTGTAGCCTTTTTTGCAATTTTATGGGCTTCCGTTTCTTCCTGTTAAATCCCATTGTTTCTTAGCATCTTTCTCCTGTTTTTGGAGCTCCTCATTCTACCACCATGCCTCCTTATCTTCTGGCGGTCCCTTTCCTGATGTTACACCTAGCACGACTTCACCAGCTTTCTTAATAACACTGCTATTGATATTTAACCACTCCTGTAAGTCCTCCGGTAATCTCAGGTCCCTTAACACTTTTTCCTTGAATTCTTCTCGCAGCCCTTCTTCTTTCAGTTTCCACCACTTTATTCTTTGTTCTCTTTGTATGATACATTTACGTCTTTTTCCCACAGCTATCTCAAAATCAACCACCACAAGTTTGTGTTGTGCTGCTACACATTCACTGTATATGACTTTGGTGTTCATTATTTCCTTTAGGTATTTCCTTCTGTACAATAAGTAATCTAACTGACTTTTTTGGTCTCTGCTTTTCTAAATTGTTCACTTCTCTGGTTGAAGATGGTATTGGCAATTGTTAAGTCGAAGGCTACTGCATATTCTACAATCTTATCCCCTTCTGTATTTCTTTCACCGTAACTCCATCCACCAAGTACTCTCCTCTCACCAATATGTCCATTTAAATCTCCACCAATGGACCTTTTTACGGTTAGTTAAGCGCATGCGCATCCGCCAAGTTTGAAAGGCGGGAATATGAAAGTTCTGGCAAATAATAAGGTTATACGTCAAAAAGTTCGGGCAAAACATGGCGGAAATTGACACATGTGCACAAAAAAAAATTCAACTATGAAAAGGTCTATTATCACCCTTTCATTGTCTGGTATTTCCATTGTGACGCCATCTATGATCTCCTAAAATTGGTTCTTGTCTTCCTCTGAACATCCTGTCTGAGGTGCATATACACTCAAAACTGTGATGAGGGCTCGTCCAACTACCAGATTGACTCTTATGATTCTGTTGACTACACAGATTTCCTCCTTAAAAGCCTCATCCACGATAACCCCGACTCCATTTCTTGAGTCTTTGTCTGCACTGCTATACAACAACTTGTATTCTCCTGCCAGTACTTACGCTTTATCACCCTCTACCTAGTTCTCTTGTATGTACTGTTCCATCTAATTTTTTCACTGACTGCACTGCACAAAAGTATGATTGTGCAAAAATCTTCGAAAGGTTTTGGTTGTGCAAAAAAAGGGGGGTTTTGGACAAATATTCCACAGTAAGTAATCGTCGCTGCTATCTGAATTTGCGTGAATATAGTAACAAATCTCTACTTCACTGCGATATGACTCACTTAGAACTCTCTAATTTTTCTTTTCATTATTAAAGAAAATAGGGCAGAGATTTTATGTTATACCACTCGGTACTCAACAAAGATTCATGCAGAGTAGCGAGATGATAAGTGAGGATCGTAATAAAGTATTTAAAGAAAGATATGAACATATGATAACGCGGCACGGACGGCCTCAGTGGCGGATCCAGGGGGGTGCTAAGGGGCTCAAGCCCCCCCCAAAAGCATCTGAGTTCTTCCGTGGCAAATTAAAGTGAAGTCATAGGAAAATATATTATCATAGTTCTTCTTCTTTTTGGCGCAACAGCTTAACTGGGACCTAGGTCTCCTCCCTTTACGTATAATTGTGTTTGGTGTCTATGTCTTAGACATAAGCGTAGGGGGGCCTTACGTTTTTTAACGTGAGCGGCGAGCCACATTTGAGGGAGGTATTCTCGGCAATTTGCTGTGATGGCTTTGCCAGAGTAATGCCATGCATAAGAGGACGGTGGCTTATTACAATACGTGTCCCGAGATCCAACCGCTAGCTGTCGAGAAGGCATGCAGCTTGCCTAGAGTTCACAATATGATGGCAATAGTAAATAATATTACCAGTTTTGTACGAGAGTGAGAAAAAAGATTGGAAGTTTTCAAACGAGCTATCGTTCAACAACAAGCTATCGTTGTTTTTAAAAAACACCCACAGACGAAAAGAGTCCAGTTGCAAAGTCTTAGTGATACACGCTGGGTTGAAAGCCATGATGCGATCCTTCAATTCAAAGAGTTCTTTGACTCTATCACACAGTTCCTTGAAGAAATCGACAGAACTTCTCCGTCATTGAAAAGTGCAAGATTTCTAGCTTCTATTCAACGATTCGACTTTGTCTTATCTTAATGATAACCGCCGCAGTATTTGAAATCACGGTTTCGCTTTCACAGGAACTGCAGGCTGTTGCATTAGATCTTAATCTTTATTATGAGATGGTAGAAAGTCTAGTAAGAACGAGAAGAGTCGCTTTTCGAGAGCAGATCACTATTCGATTCTCGATCTGTTCCACCTTCTACCAAGTGCCATCGTAAACACAGAATATCTGACCTCGATAGTAGCAGCTGCATGCGTTTACAGTGACGATTTATCTCATCCTCTCTCGTTATCGGGATAAATATCTCTTTGGAAGGAGCTATGGAGTGGTAGGTTCTCCCAAACAGCAGCTGAAGCGCATCAAGAGACAAACGGTGAATATACATGGAGTTTTTTTTCCAAATATATAAAATGTTGTTACAAATTCTCGCTACATTACCAGTAACCACTTGTATTGTGGAGCTTCTCTTCGCTTAAAATAATAAAATCGTACTTTCGAACGGCAATCACCCAAGACAAGTTAACCGGTTTGGCTTCCATGTATATTCACCGAGATATCTCTGCTAATCTACAACCTAACGAAGTCATTGAGGAATTTGCGAAAAGGTATCCGAGGAGACTTATTATGTGCTAAGCAAAATAAAATGTGTGTTTTTTAGTGTTTTCTTTGCTAGTCTTTACTTTACCTCGGCGGGGCCAAGCCCCCCCCCCCCAAATGACAATCCTGGATCCGCCCCTGGACGGCCTGACGGAGATTTCATTGCAAACACACGTTGCAGTCAACGTGTTAATGTTACGAATTAAATGTTACCCAATTTCGAGGCATAACAGCAGCCAATTCTTCAAATTTTCAATTCCTAATCTGTTGAACATGTAAAGTGTAAACTGTCCTAAGGAAGGTCTCAATATCTTGAATAAGAGATACATCCATGCATCATCCAAATCTTCGCGGTGTGCAACGCAATGTTGTTCAGTAAGATGAGGTATTTCCTTCTTGAGAAGTGCCGCCACTTCATTTTTCCGTACTAGCATAACACTTGCACCGTCCGATGTAAACATAACCATTTTTTGAATGTCTAGATCAGTGGTTCTCAAACTTTTTTTGCCGCGGCACCCATGTCGAGCTAAAAAAACTCGCGGCATCCTTGGGGTCGTCCATTAATCACGTGATGTTTTTTAGCAACTTTTAAAAGTTTGTTCATCTTTCCAAAGCGAACCGTTTTTGCAGAATAAATTTATTTGCAAACTTCTTACCGCGTTCTCCATTTAAACTCATGTAAATTGAAAATCAAAATTCAGAGAAGGGTTTTTTTTAAGCTATTTTTTAGCTATTGTCAGCGTTTGGCGAGCATGTATCAATTGGTTTTAATATTGATTCAACATATGCGTTTAAAACAAAGGGTGTACGCATTTTTCTATCGTAATTTTACTTGAAATTAATTTTGAAATTTTAATATATTCCCGGGATCATATCAACTCTCTTATCTTTTAGAATGTCTTCTGTCGGCATAATGGTATAAATTTTGTTGCAGTCATTCAATATATGCTAATTTAAAGTTGATTCGGGTGAAAAAAAGGTTAAGCAGCCATCATATAAATATTTTTTCTACAATCTGATGTGATCTGACTTCTAAATCGTGAAATATCTTTAATACCCTTTTCAAATTTAATAAATTTACATGTCTTTCCCTTTGCAAAAATTTTTGCATTTTATATTTTTTACTTTTGTGACTAAATCGAACGATTTTACAAAATTTGCAACGAATGCTTACTTACCCGGACAAACTACATACCGAGATCCCGGTTGTAATTTTCTATTTTGAGGCGTTGACAAGATATTTGCAAAAAACCTTTGAAGCAAAAATAATTCGCCACGCTGCCCCCATTGGGGGCGGAGCTTTCAAATTTGGTCAGCGGGTACTTCTGCTGGATACCCATATTCAGTCAAAGTTTCATTGAAATCTGAAGGGTTAATACATTTTTCGTTATTTTTGAATAGTTTGATATTTTCTAGTTCGGTTTTGGTTGGAATTCGTAATGGATTTGTTAAAAAAAGTTTCATACTACGTGAAACAATCAAATTTTAAACATTTATAGAGAAAGGATCATTCTATCAAATCCCTTTATGTATTTGGTATCGCCCAGATGGTAAGATATTTAAATAACTATATTTTGAAAACTGCAACAGATACATTAAAAAATCTTTTAGTTCTAGATAGCGCATACGCTGATATCTATTGAAATTGACATTGCAATTTTTTTACAAACCTCCAACCGCGTTCTCCAGTTAAACCCATGTAAATTAATAAATGAAATTCAAAGAAGGGGTATTTTTTTACTTCTGTGACAAAACAGAATCCAAAATAGGATAATATGCCAAGGACCGTTGGTTTAACCCAGGTTAGATTAGGTTGCACACCGCAAAGCGGCGGATAAATCAAGATATCACATACGCGCGAACTTCCGATCCAAAATGAGGTCAATGTGGTAATTTACATTTTTTAATCAAATCTAAATTCATACAATCAGCACATTTACAATTCACTATAGTCTACCACATGCGGTAGCAGGTGGCGATGAAAGCGCCAATGGCGTGCACCTTTCAATTTGGAATCAGCATCCTTAGATTGCCATAAAACCATGTAGCTCTTTTAGCGTCACCAGTGGCGTGCGCTTCTAAATTCTCCACATTATTCCATCCTCATCAACTATTCTACCCACAACCAACTATTCCACCCTCAAACAAATTTCCATCTTTACCACTATTCCACCACAAAAAAATGATTAATATGTACTAGTTCTTGTTCTATTTGCATTTCGAATGGATACCTTACAAACACAAGAAAGAGGTATACAAACACAAGAGCAAGTTCCGCAACGTCGGTACTTTCATCAAAATGTAAACTAAAAAAAATACAAATTTTCAACCTTCTTATAAGCTCGTTCTCCATAGATTCTGAAATTGGGTAAATTCGCTTGCTTATAGTGCTATTTGACAGCTGCACAGTATTAATCTTCTTGGAAATGTCTCGACCTAATATGCAACTTACAACATCCTACACGCAAGGTTTAATCAGTGTCTCGGCAATAGTATGGGGCTTTCCAGATTTTGCTATGTGTGAACAATAAATGAAACTTCAGTTGCGTTTTCATTTTCATTCTAAAAAATTCTCTCCACCATGGATGAACGTGCCTGAAGAGATAAAGTGCGGCGTTTGAAGATTTCTTCACCTTTATGTACAAAATCAGATTGATTGCATTCCGGATGCCTTTTTAATTTGGATGGAACCAAACAGCTGTTAGAAACAATTTTATGACAGATAATTGCCCTTCCGTGCTTATTCGTTCCCAACAGAAACAAAGCCAAACAATGTGAAGTAGTTAGGATCATATTTCATTATTTTGCTCGGATTGGCTTTTGTGGCAACTGAGGCAGACGAACTTGAATGATTTAGACTCGCAGGTGTCTGCTGGGATATTTCGTCTCCTCCGACGATGCTGGTTGTCATTGAATCAGTCGCTGCAGAAGCTTTAGTGAGTTCATCACCTTCCCGTTTTAAACACCCAGATTTTAGCCTATTGTCCATATTTCAGCAATACAAGTAGAAACTCAAATTCGTTTACCTCCTCATGCAATTTTCTTTTAAGATTTTTTTACATTTCTTTATTATTGCTGCATCACATCCAGTTTGAGAACCACTGATCTAGATTACACTTCTTCTAAAAATAATGAATTTTTGCCAGAATAGAAGCACTGTCTATATGTGTTAGCTTCAAAATATGGGTAGGTGTTTTGTGGTGGGTGATGTGTTTGTATGCGGGTAATTTTGCCCCGAATCCACGTCGAAACGCAGGCGACGTTTTGTCGACACCCGTTCTCTAATGAAGCATGCGAGGACTTAAGTCGTTCCTCGCACAGAACGTGTTAACATACAGTAAAGCTAGCAAACACTCGATGGCGTAGTTGATGTAAACAAAAGAGATTTCGTTTGAAGTATGAACGTCCAATTTCAAAAATTTTGTTTGGCACTCTGCCCAAAAGCCCATTGTGCGCAGAGTACAAAAACGGCTGCGCAACTTTAGTGCGTGGCCGCGCACCCGCGCAGCTTAGAGGAAACTTTGCTTGTATGCACAAGATATTCACTTTTCTTCTCTCCATCATGTCAACAATCTCTCTGCTCTTTCCCATTGTCCCTATATGTAAAGTTCCAAATCTGCATTGGCTTTACACTTCGCTCCTACTTTCTCATCTTCTGGATTCCTCACAACACGCCTCCCTCGGAGAATTGATTGGGAGACTATTACTCCAGAACATTTACTCTGAGAAGTAACCATCCTTCGTTTTGGCAGTCATTTTTATGATCGGATGCCCTTCGTGCCGTCAACCCTCTTCTAGGAGGCAGAGCAAAAAGATACGTGTATGTCACTTTGACAAATAATCATGATATTTGATATATACGTGACTCTCCTAATAGACTTTTTTACGGTTAGTCAAGCGCATGCGCATCCGCCAAGTTTGAAAGGCGAGAATATGAAAGTTTCGGGCACACATTTAGTTATACGTCAAAAAGTTCGGGCACTTTTTGACGTATAACATATGACGTAGAGTTAGTTGAGGGAAGCGAAGTGCGACAGTCGTGTTATACCAAGTTAGTTAGAGTGTTTCCCGGTGTTTGGTCGCTAGCGTCGAATTTCTAGCGGAGGACTAGAGCCTATAAAGTCATTATCATTGCAAGCGATTGAGTAAACAAATAAGGGGGCCCTGTGTATCAAGTTATTAAGCCAGCGCGGGTATTAGGAGTGCAGAACAGTGAAGAGTGAGCGATAGTGCGCGCGGAGGATTCTGCGAAGCGCGCGATGGCCGGCAGCGGGGAAAGAGGCAGCATCTCGGAGAGCGAGAGAGAGGAATTCGCGCCGTTTAGAAAGGCGGTTAGATCGAACTCCAGAAGCTTCTCCTAACAAGAAGAGGAAGGAGAAGGAAAGTCCAGCCGGAGAAGTAGACCCTATATCGATGGAAATATTGTTAAAGGAGATGGTTGAGGTGAAAGATCAGATAGTGAGTCTAATAAGAAAAATGACTATGGAGAAGAAGGAGGACAAAGTGTGGAAAGCTGGGCTGATGGAGCAGCTGAAATCTATTAGTGCGGACAACAATGAGACCAGGGAAAGAGTGGCCAACCTGGAAAAGGAACTTAAAGCAGTTAAGGTTAAAAATAAGGTGCTAGAAATAGAACTAGGGAAAAAAAAAAACGAACTGGTAGGAAGAAGATTGGATGAACTTTTCAAATTAGAAGAAGAAAAGGACAAACAGAATAGGAAATGTAACATAGTTATAAATGGTATTAAAGAGGCGGAGAATTGGAAAGTGGAAGTGAAGAAGGTATTTTCGAATACACTCATGTTGGAGCCCGCAATCCTGGAGATGTATAAAGTGGGAAAAGCAAGCGGAAATGGCGTTTCACCCATAGTAGTTAAACTAAGTAAATGGGAAGAGAAAATGGATGTGATGAGAAATAAAAATAAATTAGCCGGCAGTAATATTTATATAGATGACGACTTAACCGTGAGGCAGAGGAAAATTCAACAGGAACTTAGAAAGAGGGCAAGAGTGGCAAAGTTGGAAGGGAAAGAAGTGAAACTAGCGCATCAGAAGTTGAAGATAGATAATGAATGGTTCATTTTAAATGAAGTGACATTATCTTTGGAGAAAAAGGTTTTTCAGTGAGTGGGGGCGGTGGCGGTAGGGGGCGGAGTGGAGGTTTGGGGGAGGGTCTAGAACAAATTAAAATATTGGTATGGAATATAGCTGGTCTTAAAAAAAAAGTCGGAGGGGCGAGGAAGTCGGACTTATGTGACTATTTGAAAAATTTTCACATCATAGGTTTGGTGGAAACGTGGGTCGAAGAGAAAGACTGGCCGGATGTTAAATCTAAGTTACCTAGGGGATTTAGGTGGGAGTGTCAAGGTGCCCTGAAGGAACAGGTCAAAGGTAGAGCGAGGGGAGGAATAATAACAGGGGTGCAAGTAAATGTTGTCGAGTCAAGAGAGAACTTTCAGGAGGAATTTGAAGGTATTCAAGAGAGGGCCGTGGAAATCAATGGGGAGGTGTTAAGATTTTTCATAATCTATAACAATCAAAATTTGGAGCTGTTTATGAAAGAAATTAACAGAAGAACTAGCGACGTGTCAGGAGAAAGAATTGTCTTGGCAGGAGATTGGAATGTAAGAATAGGTGAACTCCAAACAGGAAATATAAGTGCGGAGGGTTCGAAGATAACGAGAAGATCGAGGGATAAGTTAGTTACCAAAGAAGGCAGAAAATGGTTGGAATGGGTGGAAGATAAGGAATGGAATGTAATTAACGGGTGTGTTGAAGGAGACTGGAGCAGGGAATTCACTTATGCTGGTGGGAGAGGGGCATTGGTAATTGATTATGTAGTAGTCAATGAGGTAGCAAGAATGCGCATAATGAACATGCAAATTGGCGAGAGAGATGTCTGATCATTTTCCATTGGAAATAACGTGGGAAGGTAAAATCAGGACAGTGCCAAGAGAGAATAGTTATGCTAAAGTAGTCTCGGTTTGGAACGATAAAGCCATTGTTAAGTTCCAAAACAATTTGGAAAGAATAACTCCGGGAGTCGGTAGTTTGCAGCATTTAATGGAAGTGGTTCCAGAGGCCATGGTTCGGGTCAAGATCAAATGTGGAGGGGCTAAAGAAACATATATGGTTGACGATGAAGTCAAGGAACTTAAGAGGTCTGTGAGGAAGAAGTTCAAAAGGTGGAAGGAGGGCCAGGACTCGATGAAGAAATACAATAGGTGCCGTAAGCAGCTGAAGGAGCTGGAACTCCAAAAGAAGAAGGAGAGGGAAGCCGCGCAGTTCGAGAAGTTAAAGGAGATCCACAATGAAGCGGATATTTGGAAAATGTTGTCAGCTTATAGACGAAAACAAGGGTGTTGTGACAAGCCGCTGGACCTGTGGAGAACCTACTTTAAAGAGCTGCTAACCAGTGGTGTGCCCGAACAGTTCGGCGACGATACAGGAGGGGTTAATGGGGCAGTAATTGGCAGTGATGAATTTACGTGGGAAGAATATACAAGTGTTGTGGATAGGCTTCCGATAAAAAAAGCAGTGGGCTTGGACAGTATCCCGAATGAAGCGTGGAAGCATGCACCGATATTCATCCAGCAAGAGCTTTTCAAAGAGCTAAACAAGATGTACAGAGGTTGTAAAAGGGTGCCGGAGAGCTGGAAGTATTGTACCAATATATAAAAGTGGATAGGGAAGACTTAGCTAACTACCGAGGAATAACGGTTATGGACTCGTCTTATAAAATCTAAGCAAAGCTGTTGGAGCAAAAGCTTTTATGTGAGGAGGAAGATAAAGGCCTAATCCCAGATGTGCAAGCTGGATTTAGAAAACATTATAGTACAGTGGAGCACTTGGTGACGTTGAAATATATTGTGGAGAAGGAATTCGTTAAGAAACAAGGGAAGCTTTACGCTCTGTTTATAGATTTGAAGGCAGCTTACGACACCGTGGGGAGGGAGAGAATGTCTGAGAATAAAAGGTATAGCACGGCAGTTAATCGAGAGAATCAGGGATTTATATCAGCATACCTGTTACAGAGTGAAAGTAGGAGCGGAAGTTTCAGAAAGTTTTGAGGTTAGAATGGGGCTAAGGCAGGGTTGTCCGTTGAGTCCAATATTATTTAACCTGTACACGGCTGATTTAGAGAGTGTACTGAGCAAAGGTCAAGCTGGAGGGGTAGTAATTGGTAATAGGAAAGTTTGGAGTTTGACTTACGCGGACGACGTTGTGATCTTAGCTAGTACGAAAGGAGAAATGTCAGAGATGATCGATCGGGTGAAAAGATTTTTTGAAAAGAGGAAACTGGTAGTGAATGTGAAAAAGACTAAATGGAAGGTGTTTCGAAAGAGAGCGGGTAATAGGAGTGAATCGTTTAAGTGGGGAAGCAGCATAATTGAGCAAGTTAGCAGCTTCAAATACCTTGGGTTTATGTTTGGGCAGGATGGGTCTGCTAAAGACTATGTGAAATATATTTGTAAAAAAGGCGTGGGTGGCTGCAAACGGGCTATGGAATGTATGGAAGGAGTGCTTGAACAATAACTTTGCAGCGAAAATGGTAGTGTGGAAGGCATGTGTGAGAAGTATTCTTTTGTATGGAGCGGAAGTGTGGGGAGTGAGAGCGGAGGAGAGAATTGAGAGAGTGCAGCTGCAGTTTCTAAAAATGGCCCTCAAACTAGACAGGTCCACGCCGACATACATTGTGCTGCAAGAAACAAATATGGTGAAAGTGTTTGCGCAAGCAGCTAGGAGGGTCGTCAAGTTTGAAAGGAAAGCGTATGGAATGGGCAATGAACGAATTGTAAAATAAGTATTGAGAGTTGTAAGAATGGAAGGTTTGGGTATTCATAAGGTGACTAAATGGGGGAGTGAAAGGAAGAAGTTGTATGAAAGCTGCGGGTGGGCATACGGGGAAATTGCGAGAATGTTTGTGAGTGGAAGGAAGATGGAAGAACTGGTATATGAAAGGTTAACCGATGTGGAGCTGCAGAGTCGTCAGAGGATGATCGAGGGGAGTAATTTTCTACCTGAATATGGGAGCGTGCAAGTGTTCCAAAGGCTCCCGTTGTACCTTACAAGAGATAGACTTCCTCAAGCATTGATAGCACGGCACAGATGCGGGTCAGAGGAAAAGGGCAGGAGATACTGGATGGGCTCCCGTTTTAAACGATGTGAGATATGTGGGGAAGCTAGTGACGTGTGGGCGCATTGGGCTCAAAGCTGTGCAGGATGTCAGTGGAGCAGAGAGGAGTGTCGTAGTAGAAGACTGGGGCTCGTGTATGAGGGAGGACGGAGCAGGATGGCCCTTGATGAAAAGAGTGGTGGAGTTAAAAAAGAATAAAACTTTATTTTTTTATTATTATTATTATTTGAGAGGAAATTGATAGGTTGTTTTTGAGGATTTTTTTTTGTTTTTTTTTTTTTGTTTGTTTTCTTCTAGTTATTTATTATTTTTTGTTCTGTCTTAGGTTGGAGCGTGTATGTAATTATTTGGTTAACATATATGGTAGCACTGTTATATGTAAAACTGTAGTTGTTTATGCCAATAAAAGGAATCTATATATATATATATATATATATATATATATATATATATATATATAACATGGCGGAAATAGACCTTTTCATAGTTGAAATTTGTTTGTGCACATCTGTCAATTTCCGCCATGTTTTGCCCGAACTTTTTGACGTATAACCTTATTTTTTGCCAGAAACTTTCATATTGTCGCCTTTCAAACTTGGCGGATGCGCTCAACTAACCGTAAAAAAGTTCAACTATTTAAAAATTTCAACTATTAGGTCTATTATATTGTGTCAAATGCTTGAATAAATATAAGTCAAGCGGTGAAAGGTAAACTCTCATCACTAGACACTATGAAAAGGACAATAAGATAACATAGAATAAAAGAAAGTCCGAGCCCAGCAATTCCAAACCACCCGCTGGAAGAACACAATATAAAGATTTAACGGCGACACACGAATTGTTAATTCGTTCGAACCCAATGTTCAAGCCAAGGACTATTTACGTGGAATAGCACACAATATTACTTACTAATTATTAACCAAAGTATTAATAGTATGTTGTAGCAGCTAATAATAAATAATATGTTTAAAGTGTTCTTTCAGTTATTTAAAAATATAGCTATAATAAAAGTTGCCTGACTTCAGTTATTTAATAAAATGATATTTCAAATTTCTATTTTTTCCAACAAATTTTCATTCGAACAAAATTCCGTTCGAAAAAATTAGCATTCAAACAATTTTCTTTGCAAGCACGAGTGACTTTTGTCACGGCGACAAAAATGTTTTTGTCAGTGTCACGTCACGTCACCAAAGTGGAGTCCGCACACACAGTGGAGTCCGCACAGTGATAGATGACAGTCACCAAACTTTTTTGAAATCCTAGCGTCATTTGTATAATTAAAAAAAAAATTCGAAGACAGTCGTTATCTGCGAATAGGGTTTCACACGAGTCTCGTTTCTGATCTCGTTCCGGGCAGCCGTAACATTTTCTTCATAAATTTGAACCCGAGCAACCCAAACTTGCCCAAGCCCAGAACGAGCATAACATTTTCTTCATAAATTTGAACTCCATCAACCCGAATATGCCCGAGCCCAGAACGAGCATAACATTTTCTTCATAAATTTAAACCAGATTAACGACGAGATCAGTAACGAGACTCTCGTGTGAGTTCGTGTGAACTCCCCTATCTGCGAACTCATGAGACAAAAAAAAATATAGATATTTTTTGTTATCCTGAATTGTAAAGCTAGCTTTGACATCGTGTATACGTCAAGCGAAACTAGATTTTTACCCACAATGTTGCAAAGTGCGGCTACTATGCGGTAAAGTCACTTTATCGCACAGTAGCCGTACTTTGCAACATTGTGCAGAAAAAAAATTTGTAAATAATCTAAATCTATTTGTTTCTTAAATTTTTATTATTATTCTCGTGTCAGAAAACATCAAATAAAACACAGATGCAAATATGACCACAAAAATTATATAATATTTGACTAAAACTTGGTCACTTCCACTGCATTCTGTGATACTTCTTAAAGTTCATCTTCTGTGCAGGACTGTGTCCGATCCACAGTGTACACTGAAGCATATGTTTCACAGTCTGGTTTTCTCCACAGTCGCACTGAATGTTATCTTCTTTAATGTAACCCCACTTTGCAAGATTTGTCTTAGATCTGCCCACTCCTGATCTTAATCTATTCAAGGATTTCCATGTCAACCATCCTTGATCATGACCAGGAAGTAAAGTTTTGGCTAACCTTTTCCAGCCCAGGTGAAGAGATTCCGTAGCTTTCCATAATTCTAGCCTGGCTTTTTCGCATATAGTCTTCAATTCTTTGGATGTTCTTAGGAAACTCTTCCTAGACTTCAGCCTCTGAGCATGTATTTCATGCCCATGTAGCTTCCTGCTCTGCTTTCTTCCTTTCCTTGTTTGCAGCTATTTATCGTCAAATAGAGCGTAGTGCTATTTTTGCGAGCTGGTAAAGGCACTCAGTTGGTGTAGATCTTAAGCATCCAGTTATAGTTCTACATGTTTCATTGAGAGCTACGTCCACCTGTTTAGCATGAGTTGAGTTATACCAAACTGGACAGGCGTACTCTGCAGCAGAAAGCACAATGCAGATGTTCGAATGGTGTCAGGTTGACTACCTCATTTTAAACCAGCCAGTTTCCTCAGAAGATTATTCCTGGTGGAAACTTTTGACTTGGTGTTCAGACAGTGTTTCTTTTGGATAAGAGCTGCTTCCAATGTCACTCCTAGAAATTTTGGGATGTAACAGTGTTCCAGTTCTACTCCTGACTATACTACCTTCAATTCACGAAAGGCTTCCCTGTTTCTCAAGTTAAAGGCACATGCTTGTGTCTTGGAGGGATTTGGTTTCAGTTGGTTTGCAAAATAGTATTTGGACAGACCCTTAACGGCACTCGTGAGGTTATTTTCCACTGATTCAAAATTTTTACACTGGGCAGCAAGAGCGAGATAGTCAGCATACAAGAAACTAATGGTGTTGGGAGCTATGGGCTGGTCATTTGTATACACATTGAATAGAAATGGAGTGAGTATACTTCCTTGGGGTAGGACATTCTTCTGCAGTCTCCATCAGCTATGTTGCTCTTGGAAGTCCACAAAATACTTCCAATTCTGCAGGAGAGTGGCAATGAACCTGGCTAGGCTGGAGTTCTTAGTCAACGTGTAGACCTTAGCTAGTAGGAGCTGATGGTTCACAGAGTCGTAGGCTGCCAATAAATCAACAAATGTCACTCTAGCTACCTTAGCTGCTTCAAAACCATCTTCTATGAATTGCGTAAGGATCAGCAACTGTCCAGTACAGCTTTTGCTGGGACGAAATCCAGCTGGTTCGTGTATGAGCAGAGTATCAATTTCATGTAGAAGGCGATTCAGAATCATTCTTTCTAGTAGTTTGTATAGGTGACACAGGAGTGTAACTGGTCTGAAGTTCTTCGGGTTGTTCCCTTCTTTGCCAGGTTTTAGCAGAGCTATCACATGGCTCTTCTGCCATATCTTTGGAATTTGATAATTCTTCATGCAGTTATTGAAGATCTGGAGTATCCATTCCTTTGTTTTTAAGCCGAAATGCCTAATATGTTGTGTCCTCCAAGAATGAATGTCATCCAAGCTGGCTGTTTTTCCATTTTTAGTCTGTTTGTTAGCCTTCTCCAGTTCTGCCATTCTGAGTGGTATTGTAAGATCGTTACTTTCCTCTTGAATTTCTTTGATGTCTAGGCACTTTGTGCTTGTGGATGGGTTACCTGTTCATCAAAAGCAGATGTGCTATTTGGTTGGAAGTGATGTTGTAATATACAGAGGTCTTTGTCGGATCATTGCTTAGGCATCTTAAAAGTCTCCATGCCTTATGGCTGTCTCTCCTTAGATCCAGGTCTTCTATAGTTCTAGCCCATTGATCCCGTTTTGTTTGTCTATTGACGGAGGTGATTCTGTTCCCAGCTTCTACTGCTGATTCACGGAAAGGGTTTTCTTCAAATAACTTCCTTGTATTCTGTGACTAGGGCAGCTTCATCTGATGTGAGACCAGGGATAAATGAAGTCCAGCACCTGAAGGTTTCTAGGCACTATTTCTTAAATAATAATTGTCGGCCAAAAAATTTTATACAAATTTCGTGCGTAAATGATTTTACAACGTTACAGCTAATGGGGAACTTGCCAAACGAGCTGTCGCGATGTAAAATCAACTTTTCCGCACTCTAATGCAAATAGCTATTATAAACTTCGACAACGCCTAAGAGTGTTGGAAGTTTTGATGAACTACTTTGCACTTAAGGACCTGCATTAATATACAAAAATAGGAACATGAGATTATCTGTCCCAGCTGAAGAATTTATTATCTGTCCCAGCTTTTTTTATCGAAAACTGGTGGTCTTTTTTCCCAATCTTCTATAAGCACATCATTATCAATATAGTCTTCATGCACCGTTACGTTTTGAGAACACGTTGACGCCATTTTTGTGTGCTACGGTGTCGATAGTCGAAATGCAAAAGAAGGACTCGGAGAATGACAATTTTGTCATTCGTGCGCGCGCGTCTATTGAAACATAGCGTTGCGATGACGTTTTATCACGGGCTTGTTCGTAGCTTCGCGGACGAAAGTGTCACGAGGTTGTCACGACGTAACGTGTGCGCATTTCCATAGATATGCATAGCCCGGACAAGAGCAACAAAACAGTCACGGTGACAACAGTCAATCGTGCGCGTTAGTTCTAAAGGTCGATTCCCATATGCGCGACACTCAGCTACGCGACGTCACGCGACATCGCCTGTCAAATAATAATTAGATTGTTTTAAATGGGCACGTCGCGTAGCCATAGTGAGAACGTGCCCATTTAAAACAATGTAATCATTATTTGAAAGGCGATGTCGCGTAGCTGAGTGTCGCGTATATGAGAATCGGCCTTTACTGTCCAACTAATTGCTTTCGAACAACTTTCCGGACAGCGTTTAAAATTTGACAGATTGAGTCAAGAGTTGAAAACTCGACAGCGGACAGTCTAACAGCCAAATGTTCTAACTTGTAAGTTGACAGAATAAAGCTTGAAAATGGACACTCTAACAAGCAAATGTCAAAACTTGTAAATCAGCCATTTAACACTGAACAGATAATAGTGACAGTTTAAAACTACACAGATATAGTCAACGGTTAAAAACTTGACAGAGGACAGTTTAACCAAATGTTCAAAATCGTAAGTTGACAGATAAAAACTTGATAATGGACATTCTGAAGAACCAAATGCCAAAATTTGTCAGCAGTTTAAAACTTGACAGTTACAGACAAAACTTCACAGTACACAGTTTTACAGGTTATGGCTAAAGTTACAACTAAACTTAACAACTAATGTCAAAATTTGACAGTTCAATCCAAATGTCAACGCTTGCGATTGGACAGTAAATATTAAAATATGATAGGTAATATCACAATTTGCCTGTCATTATTTGGCACATATTTGGCTATCACAACTGTTTGACTTTTTGTCAATTATTAAATTTTGACATTATCAGTGTTAATTTTTGTTACCATTTTTGCCTGTAGCCTTCAGCGTGCTTGATACGGCAGTCGAGGGTGATCGTGCCCTTGATGTCGTAGCGTTTGGCTTGGAGGTGCTTCAAGTCATGGTCATAGTTCAGGGAAATATCAGCTGTGGACAGAAACAACAACAGTTAGTTTGATAAACCAGCAATTTTTGCTAGACTTTGATGACTTACGTCATCACAGATAACTTTTGAAATTGAATCATCTAAACCTAATTAGTCTACAAATATAGATTTTTTTTTTAAATTCTCCTGGATTATTTACGATCTGTCTAACAACAATAAGTAAATGTGTTGTAACATCGTCAACTCTTGTAAGTATTTACCCAGTGGTAAATACCTCTTCATCCTATGGTACTCATATTACCATATCAAGCAGGAGTCTGCGTTTCAATCTATGATTTCCATGTCCAGTGAGCAGTCAGCTTGCAAGAGTGTTCAGGTGTACTTTGAGTCTATCAGAGTATGTGCTGGAATGTTCTTTAATCACTTCTTTCACTCTTTTTTTATTATTATTACCTTTATTGGCATATTTACAACAATTACTATAAGACTAACAATACAACATATCAAAACAAACAAAAAACACATGTAAACAATAAAAAAAAAAGAACAAAAAACAGAACATAACTAATTACCCGACCCAAAAATACCCCAAATACTCAAACTTTAAACTACTCTTTAAAGAAACAAAAAAAAAAACAATAATTCTTCGCCGGCACTAACTTTTCTAACTCTTTCCACTGGTTTAATGTTAATGTCGTAGTTAATGATACTATTTGTTACAAACCATGGTGCATTTACAATCATTCTTAAGGTTTTAGATTGAATCTTTCTAGTATCTGGATATTTGAGTTGCATGCTGAACCCCATAGCTGATTCCCATAGCTCCATACTGGTTTCAGAACAGAGTTATATAGTAGAAGCTTGTTTTCCAATGAGAGTTTTGATTTTGGACCGAGTAGCCAATACATTTTCCTTAGTTTAAGATTAAGTTGCTTTCTTTTTGTCCAATTGTGCTTTCGCCATGTGAGTTTTTGATCTATGTGCATACCTAGATATTTCACTGAATCTGATTTAGGTATCTGCCGGCCATTCAATTTTGCTGGTGGACAGGTTTCCTTTCTGAGGGAAAAGGTGACGTGGACCGATTTTAACTCATTTGCTTGGATTTTCCACCTTTTTAGCCAGTTATCGAGTGCATTAAGATGCAGTTGGATTCGTTTTGCTGCCACGACTGGATCTGAATGGGATGCCATTATCGCTGTGTCATCTGCATATGTTGCTGTTAGAGTGTGGGCTGTGGTGGGCAGATCTGCAGTGTATAGAAGGTAGAATACTGGGCCTAGTACACTTCCCTGTAGCACACCGGCTTGAACTAATTTTAGATTGCTTGCCTAGTCCTTGTATTTGACTGCAAAATATCTATCACTTAAGTATGATTTAAGTATTTCATACAAGTGATGTGGAAGTTGCTGTCTGATCTTGTATAACAGTCCAGTATGCCACACCTTGTCAAACGCTTGTGCAATATCTAGAAATACTGCTGAGCAGTATCTTTTTGCTTCAAAGTCCTCACTAATCTTTCTAACGATTCTATGGATTTGCTCTACCGTTCCATGTTGTTGCCTGAATCCGAATTGATGTTGTGGGATTGGATTTTTGTCCAGTAGAATTGGAGTTAGTCGTTTTAGTAAAAGTCTCTCGAATATTTTTGAGAAAGTGGGCAACAGATTTATAGGCCTGTAAGAGGTAACTACATTTGGGTCTTTTCCTGGCTTTGTTATTAGAATTATTTGGGCTAATTTCCACTTCACAGGAAAGTAACTGCATTGAACAATATAGTGAGGAATCGTATTATTTCTTCTGGTAGCTTGTGCACTATCCTTCCAGAGATCAGATCGTATCCAGGTGATTTATTTATATTGATATTTTTAATTATGGAAGACACTTCCTTTTTTGTGATTTTTTTTATTGGAAAGTCCATTTGATATGGAACTTCTAGAGATGCGTTTATGTCATTATCTTCTTATGAGGGAGGTACTGTGGGTTTTGGTTGAAAAACTTTCTCCAGATGTTCAGCAAAGACTTTAGCCTTTTCTTAATTATCTCTGGCCCATTTACCGTTTTTGTCTGATTGGTGGGATTTGCTGTATTGGGCGTTTAATTTTTCTCATTGCTTTGCATAGTGAGTAGTCGGTTATTTCAGTTGGTGTTAGACTCTCTAAATGTTCTTGTATAGTACAATTTTTTTCTTCATCTAGTAGTTTCTTAAGATCTCTAACAGCTTTATTAAATTTTGATTTGTCTTGAGGGGATCCTGTCTTTTGCCACTCTTTTCGTAGCCGGCGATTTTCTTGAATTTTTATTTCAGCGTTTCTAGAGCAGCATGGAGTTATTTCAGATGTTTTTTCTGTTGGTGTAGCTTCCCAAGCAGATACTTGTATTATTTGGTTAAAGTTTCCAATCTCATTTTCTAGCTCTAGTTTGTAAGTGAATAGTAAGTTTAGTAAGTGAAATGTTGCAGTTGTTTTTCTCATTAAGTATGCTTCTAAATATATTCCAGTTTGTTTTTTTACTTAGGAATGATAATGGTTTTTGTATTTTTATGATTTGGGAGTTAAGGGTTACAATTATAGGAGAGTGGTCTGAGGAGAGGCCGCTGCATGATTTAATTGATAAGTACTTTTGATTTATGCCTTTTACCACACAAAAATCTAGTAGGTCTGTTTTTTTTTTGGGTCATATGGCCAATATGTAGGTTCTCCTGTTGATAGTGGTACCAAGTTGTCCTTTTGCATGGATAGGAACAGCTGGCGGCCCTTGGGTGAGGGAGTATTAGATTTCTTGGCAGAGGTTTGGCGATAAAATCCCCTCCTGCTATGAACCGGTTTCCTAGGGATTTAAATAAGTCTGTGTATTGTTCTTGTTTCACTGCGTGTTTTGACGGACTATAAATTGCTGAGATTACCAGTGGACCTAACCAGTCTTCGATGGTGATTGTAGTAGCTTATATGTAGTCTTTTGCTGTTTTTTCATTTTCATAATGTTTAATTAAAGTTTTTATTATGACAATGGTACCTCCATGTGCATTTCCATCTGGATGATTCGTACTATATATTGTGTATCTAGGTAATTTTAGATAGCTTTTATCTGTAAAATGTGTTTCAGACACTAGCATTATATCCACATTTTCATTTGTTAAGAAGGCTTGCAGTTCTTGTGCCCTATGTGTAACGCCATTTGCGTTCCAGACTACTATTTTGAAATTGTTGGCCATTATGGCATTTTTGCAAGCATTGCTGTGAGAAGATTCATCATAGTGTCCATTCTTCCCATCAGTTGTATCATCATATCTTCTAATTTGTTTCGCTGCAGGTTAACTGTGGTTGTTTGTTCACTTTGTTGCTGGTCGTTAGCGATTTCATTATTATTTTGTTGACTTATTTGTGCGTATGACGTGTTTGGTTGTCTGAAGACAGTAGGGACTGTATTAGTTCTTAATTTTGGGAAGAGTTTTTGTATCAATTGTTTCTGTATAATACAACCCTTATAGTGATTTGTTTTTTGGCTGGGTGATTTCCTCCGCAGTTACAACATTTTACATTAGTCATAATTTTACATAATCATTAGTCATTCGTCTTTTTCTTTCCTGGGACATTGCTTGGAAGAATGGTTTTCTGTGCATTTAACACATCTTAGACTTTTGAAGCAATACATTTTATTATGTTCATAGGCTTGGCATCTTGTGCATTGTAAAATATCTCTTTTCTTGTGTGGGGGTTCAAATTTTATTATCAAGTTCATTAGACGTTCGATTTTATATATGTCCTTGTTATTTTAGTTCAAGAAAGTCAACTAGTCTTTAGTTCAAGAAAGAATAATGGAAGAGGTGTTTTGTCAGTTTGCTTTACTATGTTCGTAATTCGAATTACATTATGATTTTTACTTTGTAATTCTGCTTTCAGATCATTGATGTCCACTGAGGGATGCATATTCCGTAACACTACTATGAAACGCTGGAGCTACTCATGGATACACACTTTCCAGACAATGGAATAAGTGTAGTGGACTCCACCATAACTGCTCCACCTTGGTATCTGGCTGACAGAATTGTAGGTGGAGATAAGCTAACCTGGAGCATCAAAAGCTTCAAACCCTTTAAGTCACCTGGACCTGACGGGATCAGTCCAGTTGAGCTGCAAGAGGCCATATATATAGTTACACCTTGGTTGGAGACTATGTTTAAGGCATGTATAAACCTCTCATACATCCCAAAAATATGGAGAGAGGTCGAAGCGGTCTTCATCCCAAAAGGAGAAAAGGCCTCACACACCTCCCCCAAAGACCTGAGACCAATCAGCTTATCATCGTTCCTGCTAAAGACACTTGAAAGACTGATTGACTTACACATGAAGGAGGCATTACACCCTGAAATGCTGTCAATGTCTCAGCACGCATACACAAAGGGGAAATCCATGGAAACAGCACTCCACTCCTTGGTAAACCAGATAGAGAGCTCGATGAGGCATAAGGAGTTCACGATGGTTGTCTTCCTCGATATAGAAGGGGCATTTAATAACGTGAAGCCTGAAGCCATAGAATCAGCCTTAACTGGACTAGCTATGGACAACGCTCTATGTCACCTGATCGGAAAAATGCTCCGTGAAAGGAACATTAGGGCCACAATGAGAGAATCCCACATAAGAAGGAAGGTGAGTAGGGGAACCCCACAAGGAGGCGTCCTCTCACCATTGCTTTGGAACATCACGCTAAATGAGCTGCTCCTCCAACTTAGGAAATCCGGCTGCAGGGTCGTCGCCTATGCGGATGACGTAGCAATAGCGGCCTCAGGGAAACACCTCAATACAATGTCGCAACTTGTTGAAGGGGCCCTATCGAAACTAGCGCAATGGTGCAAAAGGTGTGGCGTAGATGTCAACCCGGCGAAAACCGAGCTAGTCGTTTTCACAAGGAAACACAACATCCCAGAATTCAGGCCCCCAATGCTAAAGGGCACTGAACTGGCGATCAAGGAGAGCGCCAAGTACTTAGGTCTCATACTAGACCGTAAGTTATCTTGGAAGCTCAACATAAACGAAAGAGTACGGAAAGCAACGGTGGCGCTGTACTCTTGCAAGAGAGCGGTGGGGAAGTCTTGGGGCCTCAACCCCAAGATTACCTTCTGGCTATACAGAGCCGTAGTTACACCAATACTCTACTACGGCGTTTTCATATGGTGGCCGGCACTTAATAAAAGAGTCCATCAAATGGCGCTTACAAAAGTGCAGAGAATGGCGGCGCTCATGATAACGGGAGCCATGAGAACGACGCCTACGAAAGCCTTGGAGACAATCCTGGACATAGCCCCGGTCGATTTAATGGGCAAGCAACTTGCCATTACCACAGCACTTAGACTAAAGTCAGTGCGAATATTGACATCGGACTATCGTGGATACGCCGGAATAATCAATGAATTTAAAGGGGTGCCCAAAAACATAGACCGATGTCTAGCAACACCTGCTTTTGGTAACAACTTCTCATACCACATACCCTCTAAAGAGGAGTGGATGGAAAAGAAAGAGGTACCAGCAGGACACACGCAGGTCTTTACAGACGGCTCACGGAGGGAGGACAAAGTAGGCAGCGGAGTTTTCTCCAACGACCTCAACCTCAGAATTAGCTTACGCCTGCCGGACTACTGCAGCGTTCTACAGGCGGAGGTAATCGCCATAAAAGGGGCAGCAGAGTGGCTGATGGTAAATGGGGACCCTGGTGAACAGATCCACATTTACACCGATAGCCAAGCTGCTCTCACGTGGGTACCAAGCCACAGCGGGATCTCAGGTAACGCAAAAGCGGATGAGCTTGCAAAGAACGGCACAAGCCTGCACTCAACCGAAATATTACAGGATATTGGTATTCCATTTGCCTCGTGCAAGGAGACCATAGCCGAAATAACCTCGAACCTAGCGGAGCGAAGGTGGAGGGATGAAGAAACCTGCGAGGTAACTAGGCAAATATGGCCTCACCGAAACAGGAAAAGAAGCACCAACATCGTCTCTCTAAAAAGAAACGATATCAGACTGGCAGTGGGAGTCATCACGGGACACTGTCCCATTGGCAAGCACGCTGAGAGACTGGGCATAGTGAAGCGGGACTACTGCAGAGGCTGCCTGGACGAGGAGGAAGAGGAGAGTGTTCAGCATTACCTATGCCAATGCCCCTCTCTGACCGCAACACGATTGCTCTTCTTAGGCCGACCTTTCTTGGATGATCTCTCTGACCTCGCATCACTAGATGCGCAGACTCTCATGAGGTTCATCCACGGCTCGAAATGGTTTGACAAAATCCCCTGAGGAGGGTTGTACTGCAAGTACCGTGGTAACACAACGGGCCCATCTGAGGCCTATGTGAGCATTAGCTGCCACTTAAACCTAACCTAACACTACTATGAAGCTTCTATCTTGTTTCCTTTGGTATGTGCAGAATTCTGTTTTCTTGGCCTTTAATGCTTTGATGATAGGCAAGTATATTTCAGAATAGTTAGGTTGTATTTTTACCTGATCTTGAGGGAGCGTTTTTAAAGTATAATCGTCTTTAGCAATGCTGTCCAATAGCTCTTGTAGTGGACGGATGTTCTTCACGCCACTTACGAAGATGGGCGGTGATTTTATAATTTTTTTTATAGGTTCAACTGCATTTTCGTTCTCTTCGTTAAGGCTTTGGTATGAGTTTGAAGGTGGTATTGGTTCATTGGGGGCATTCAACCAATAATCCTTGATTGTTGTTTGACGTTTTGGTTTGTTTATTGTGACGGTGCTATTTCTGAACCTTTTCTTGTAGATTACATTTTCCCAGTTCTGTTGGTCTGGTTCATTTCTGTATGTAAGCCCATTTGGTAGTTCCATATTGGTTTGTGAGATTAATTTTTAGTTCGGGAGTGCCTTGCAGCAAAAGGTGGACCTCTTGAATGAATTGAAGGTTGCCATTTGAATGTCTTGTTTTGATTCGTAATTATATTCTGCTTACACGTTTTGTTTTTGATGTTGGGTTTTTATACACTTAGACACCAAAACTCCGCGGTTCACATTATAATATAGTACTGATAATTAATAGCACTTATACTAGCTTTAATTTAATATTTATTAGCACGTTTTAACTTATTGACAGTTGGTGACAGTTGCTGTCAGTTGATCGTGACTGATGATATAGATATTGCAGATGATCTTTCTGTGTAATCCAAGGCTTAGATCATCGCTGATAACATTGGAAGCCATCTGCATAGAACTGTTTGGTTTTCACCAATGAATCATAAACTTAATCACCCATCCCTTGCCAAAGCTTAATTAAGTTAAATAGTCAATAAACATAGATATCGTAGATGATCAGTTTCCTCAATAACTTTCTGTGTGTAATCCAATGCTTAGATTATTGCTGATAACTTTGGAATTCCTCCGCATAGAACTGTTTGGTTTTCACCAATAAATCATAAATTAAATCACCTAACCCTTGCCTTAGCCTAATTAAGTTAAATAGGCAATAGACATAGTGATTGCAGATGATCGGTTTCAACTTTCTGTGTAATCCAATGCTTAGATTATTGCTGATAACTTTGGAAGTCCTCTGCATAGAACTGTTCGGTTTTCACCAATCAATCACAAACTTAATTACCCAACCCTTGTCTAAGCCTAATTAGGTCAAAAAATCAATAGACATAGATATTGCAGTTAATCAGTTTCCTCAATAATTTTCTGTGTAAGCCAAGGTTTAGATTATCGCTGATAACTTAGGAAGTCATCTGCATAGAACTGTTCGGTTTTCACCAATGAATCGTAACCTTAATCAACCTAATCCTTGCCTAAACCTAATTAGGCTACATAGTCAATAAACATAGATATTGAAGATGATCGGTTTCCTCAATAACTTTGGAAGTCATTTGTTTAGAACTGTTTGCTTTTCACCAATGCATCGTAAACTTAATCACCTAACCATTGCCTAAACCTATTAGGCTAACTAGTCAATAAACATAGATATTGAATGAATGATATGAGATAATTGGTTTCCTCAATAACTTTCTGTGTAATCCAAGGCTTAGATTATTGCTGATAACCTTGGAAGTTATCTGTGTAGAACGGTTTGGTTTTCACCAATGCATCATAAACTTAATAACCTAACCCTTGCCTAAACCTAATTAAGCTAAATAGTCAATAAATGTAGATATTCAATGATGATCGGTTTCCTCAATAATTTTCTGTGTAATCTAAGGCTTGGATTATCACTTATAACTTGGAAAGTCCTCTGCATAGAACTATTCGGTTTTCACCAAGGAATCATAACCTTAATCACCTAACCCTTGCTTAAACCTAATTATTCTAAATAAACGTAAATATTTAAGATGATCAGTTTCCTCAATAACTTTCTGTGTAATCCAAGACTTAGATTATCGCTGATAACTTTGGAAGTCATCCGCGTAGAACTGTTTGGTTTTCACCAATGCATCATAAACTCAATCATCTAAGTCTTGCCTAAACATAATTAGGCTAACTAGTCAATAAACATAGATATTGCTGATAATCGTTTTCCTCGATAACTTTCTGTGCAATCCAAGGGTTGGATTATTGCAGAAAAATTTGGAAGTCATCTGCGTAGAACTGTTCGGTTTTCACCAACAAATCACAAATTGAATCACGTAAACCTAAATAGCCTAACTAGTCAATAAACATAGATATTGAAGATCAACGCTTTCCTCAATAACTTTGTGCAATCCAACCGGAACGTTCTAGTTTTTGTAAGGTAATTTTTTAAAAACGTTTTAACTTATTGACAGTTGGTGTCAGTTGATCGTGACTGATGATATAGATATTGCAGATGATCTTTCTGTGTAATCCAAGGCTTAGATCATCGCTGATAACATTGGAAGCCATCTGCATAGAACTGTTTGGTTTTCACCAATGAATCATAAACTTAATCACCCATCCCTTGCCTAAGCTTAATTAAGTTAAATAGTCAATAAACATAGATATCGTAGATGATCAGTTTCCTCAATAACTTTCTGTGTAATCCAACGCTTAGATTATTGGTGATAACTTTGGAAGTCCTCCGCATAGAACTGTTTGGTTTTCACCAGTAAATCATAAATTTAATCACCTAACCCTTGCCTTAGCCTAATTAAGTTAAATAGGCAATAGACATAGTGATTGCAGATGATCGGTTTCAACTTTCTGTGTAATCCAATGCTTAGATTATTGCTGATAACCTTGGAAGTTATCTGTGTAGAACGGTTTGGTTTTCACCAATGCATCATAAACTTAATAACCTAACCCTTGCCTAAACCTAATTAAGCTAAATAGTCAATAAATGTAGATATTCAATGATGATCGGTTTCCTCAATAATTTTCTGTGTAATCTAAGGCTTGGATTATCGCTTATAACTTAGAAAGTCCTCTGCATAGAACTATTCGGTTTTGAATCATAACCTTAATCACCTAACCCTTGCTTAAACCTAATTATTCTAAATAAACGTAAATATTTAAGATGATCAGTTTCCTCAATAACTTTCTGTGTAATCCAAGACTTAGATTATCGCTGATAACTTTGGAAGTCATCCGCGTAGAACTGTTTGGTTTTCACCAATGCATCATAAACTCAATCATCTAAGCCTTGCCTAAACATAATTAGCCTAACTAGTCAATAAACATAGATATTGCTGATAATCGTTTTCCTCGATAACTTTCTGTGCAATCCAAGGGTTGGATTATTGCAGAAAAATTTGGAAGTCATCTGCGTAGAACTGTTCGGTTTTTACCAACAAATCACAAATTGAATCACGTAAACCTAAATAGCCTAACTAGTCAATAAACGTAGATATTGAAGATCAACGGTTTCCTCAATAACTTTGTGGAATCCAACCGGAACGTTCTAGTTTTTGTTAGGTAATTTGTTTTGCGAAAACTATTGCTAAATGATTTAATTATTTGTTATCTTTGTTTAGAAGTGGAATTAGTAAGAGTGAAAGAGAGAGAATAGATAAATAAAGAGAAATTCAATTTTTGAAGTGGATTTGTTATGCTGTAAGCCAGCTGTAAGTTGGACCTTGGACCGGATGAATCAATATGGGCGAAGATTGATTGTGCCAATGGGCGGCGAGGACGGTATGACACTGACCAATTGGGCCGTCGAGATTTGTCTGGACCGTGGTCCAAACCACACCCGAATCGCGAAGATGGTTCAACTCACCGTTTGTGTAGGCGAAGGCGAGCAAAACGCTGCAGAAACTCAACAATCTCGAGCGCGACATCCTCGTCTAATTATAACATCCAGCACTCTAACACAGAACAATTACTTCCTTCACACAATAAAGTGTCACACGTCTCGTGGCCAACTTCGCTTCGCTCAGAACTAAACCGAATCTTTGTCCATCTATCAAACACGAAATCCACTCACACTGACGACGGAAACCTTCGCTTACTTATTTATAGAACTGCTGATGATTACGCGAATCTATTAGACGTCACAATGACGAGCGTTTGCGCATTTTGACGAAACGCGTATAGGCAACTAAATTTACTGCAGTGAAGTTGTTCGGATTTAATATACAGGGTGTTGCAATAACTAACCGAGAATACAAAAACGAGAAATCAAAAGAAAACGTTGAGTTGGAAAGATCTAGTTTAAACTAATACATTATAAATTGCGTTTTAGAATTGTTGATTGAATTTTATTATTATAGCTAGCCATAATTTTTAAAATAAAGTTATTATCTGGTGGTTTCGTCAATAACTTTTGAATAAATCTAGATAGAATATTCTAGTTTTCATCAATGAATAGACCATTAAATTCTCTTAATCTAGTCCGAATTTGAGTAATCTATCTAGTTCACAAGACGAGAAATGGACAAACTAAGAAGACAAATCTACCTTGGTTTAACAACTCACATTTTCATAGATAACTTATGAATGTATCTAGCTAGAATATTCTAGGTTTCACTAACAAATCATAAATTGAATTCTCAAAATTTTGACGTAATCTAATTAATCTAACTAGTCGATAAGCAAAGATATTCTTATATAAACTTTTAACCTAGGTATCTAGAGGTTTCGATTATAACTTTGCAAGTGATTTAGCTAGAAGATTCTAATTTACACTAACCAATAAAGCATTAAATTCTCTAAGTCTAGTTCGAATTTAAGTAATCTATCTAGTCCATGAGACGAGAAATGGACAAACTAAGAAGACAAATTTACTTTGGTTCAACAAATCACATTTTCATAGATAACTTATGAATGTATATAGCTAGAATATTCCAGATTTCACTAACAAATCATAAATTGAATTCTCAAAATCTCGACTTAATCTAATTAATCTAACTAGTCGATAAGCAAAGATATTCTTATATAAACTTTTTACCTAGTTATATAGCGGTTTCGAATATAACTTTCCAAGTGATCTAGATCAGCTATTCTCAACCGCTGGTCCGGCGGACCACCAGTGGTCCGCGGAGAAATTTTACTGGTCCGCAGACATTTTTTTCTATCCGCGAAAAAAATTTACTTATAAAAAAAAATAATAACTAAATTTTAAGTTATAAAATTACGAAATACAAATATCTTAAACTAATTTTAATTCTATGTAATTATGATTAGTACGGCACTGAAGAAAAAAAAAAAGAAAAATAATTACATATCTTTACATTTAAATATTATTGTAAGTAAATGATAATAAAAATGTTACAATTAACTTATGTAGTAGTTCTTTAATACCTATAGTCCATTTTTTTGTAAGGATGCAGTAACTAAAAACCTGATTTACACTATGATAAATGTTCAATCTAGATACAAAATTTGGCGCTAAATTCAAATATGGTTACTTGAATATAAAATTGGTAATTTATTAATGGTTTGATTGAATATCTTAATATTATTGAATAACTTATACCAGTGGTTCCCAACCTTTTGAAAAATTGTACCCCATAAAATGAACTGCTAAAAATTCTGTACCCCTTCCCTTTATTTAGAGGTAAGGGAAAAAAAGTTTTAATATGTTTAGGCTAAAAAAATAACAAAATAAAATAATCTTATGATAAAACATAGTTTTATTATAATTATAATTTATAATACATACAAATTATAATTATAAAATAAAACTATAAATCCCTCAGAAGGCAACGGGAAACCACTGAAGCAATATCCCAGTCACGAAAAGTCATATGGAAGTTACAAGTAACACACGGCCCTCAGTCTCCGGCTCATCGAGGGTTCTAAGAATCCCCGGAGGTAAAACAAAAAAACATATTCAAATCGGGACATGGAATGTCCGCAGCCTTTACGAAGCAGGTAAACTCGCAAACACCATCAGATAAATGAAAAGATGAACATTGACATTCTTGGAGTAAACGAAACATTCTGGCCAGGTTCAGGTAAATTTCAATCAGAAAACAAAACTATTGAAATTACTCAAGAAATGATACTCACAGACATAGAAGAGGTGTTGGTATAATTGTATCAAAATACATAGCTGATTCTATAACTGCTTTTATACCGAGCACAGATAGAACAATGCTCTTAAAAATAAAGGCAAAACTCTTCTCTATGAACAGCATAGGTGTATGCTCTTACTTCGGAATAGAGTGAGAATTAAATCGAAGAATTTTATTCCCAAATCTCCGAATTATTACACAAATCAACACACAAAATCGCACGAACTGACCATGATTAGAGGGGATTTTAACGCAAAAGTTGGAACTGATAAAATAGATGGAATAGTTGGTGCGTTTGGACTAGGAGATAGAAACGAAAAAGGAGATAAATTAATACAATTCTGCCAGGAAAAGAACTTCAAAATATGCAATACCTGGTACCGGCTCCCGCCAAGAAGACTATACACCTAGAAATCTCCACAAGACAACCAACAGCATATCGCACGTAACCAAATCGATTACATACTAATAAATAACAGATTTGCTTCAGCAATAATCAGAGCATGCACATATCCAGGATCTGACGTGCCTTGATGCCCAGATCACACCCCACTGAAAGCGAAACTCAGAACTAAGATTACATCAGAAGGCGAAACAACATCCAAACAAAAAAAATGATCTTGAACCACTGAAAAATCCAAATATTCAACAAAATATTTAAATGAAACAAGTTGAACTAGCTTGATTGTCAGAACATAAGCCATCTGGAATTGTGGAGTCAAACAGCCGAAATTTAAAAAAGCGCAATAAAGAACTCCCTACTAGAACATATCAGCCAAAACAAAATGGATAACAGACAAAATCCTTGAATTAATGTATGAAAGACGAGTCTACAAGAACATAGATGGACAGCAAAAATTCGACAAGCCAGGAGAAATTCGACAAGCAAAAAACACCTAGCTTGAACAAGAATGCTCAGAGATAGAAAGCCTCTAAAGCTTGCACGATGATTTTAACTTACATAAAAAGAAATAAAACAGTCATCAGGCATATACAAGAAAAAAACCACGAATATACTATTCGATAACTACAACAAATTGATAACTGGTGCTGAAGAGAAGTCTGATGTTTGGGTGCACTACATTAATAAGCTATTTGAAATTACGCAAAAAAATTACACTCTTATATATATAAGAATAAGAATATTAAATATTTGCGTTTGTATCTTTTCTTCAAAGATTATAATTTCTAGGAAATTATTGTATACATATCGTCAACAAAGTTAACATAATTTGTATAACTAATCTTTCTTTAACAAACTTTCTTAAAAACAACTACTTCACTGGCAAACACCACGACTGACATTGAATTACATTAAGAAAGTTTTTTGGGTTCTACATAACCCTGTAATTTTCCCAAAAATAACAATATCCTGATCAAATACAAAAAATAATTATCTATTAATTAATCTATGTCTATCTATTAACTAATCTTCGTCTATCGATGTTCATTCAACAAACAGATGTTCAACAAACAGATCAGATGGCAATTGTGAAGTGACACGGCAGCCATTGACAACTAACAGCTGCAAATGTATGTGAAAAGAAAGAGAGAAAAGAGGGTGAGTTGGAGAAGTAAATATCGTCGGTGTGAACTTCTGATCGATTTAAGCCAATCAGAGAACAAGGTCTTTCTTCCCTGTACTGCATTCTTAAAAAAAATGAACTATAGTAAAATTTTGTTAAAAAAATATCACTGGTCCGCGAATTTTCTTTTTAAATTTTACTGGTCCGTGGGCCCAAAAAGGTTGAGAAACGCTGATCTAGATAGAACATTCCAATTTACACTAACCTATAGAGCATTAAATTCTGTAAACCTATTCCGAATTTAAGTAATCTATCTAGTTCACAGGACGAGGAATGGACAAACTAAGAAGACAAATCTACTTTGGTTCAACAACTCACATTTTCATAGATAACTTATGAATGTATCTAGCTAGAACTGACGATCAAGGAGAGCGCCAAGTACTTAGGTCTCATACTAGACCGAAAGTTATCTTGGAAGCTCAACATTAACGAAAGAGTACGGAAAGCAACGGTGGCGCTGTACTCTTGCAAGAGAGCGGTGGGGAAATCTTGGGGCCTCAACCCCAAGATTACCTTCTGACTATACAGAGCCGTATTTACACCAATACTCTACTACGGCGTTTTCATATGGTGGCCGGCACTTAATAAAAGAGTCCATCAAATGGCGCTTACAAAAGTGCAGAGAATGGCGGCGCTCATGATAACGGGAGCCATGAGAACGACGCCTACGAAAGCCTTGGAGACAATCCTGGACATAGCCCCGGTCGATTTAACGGGCAAGCAACCTGCCATTACCACAGCACTTAGACTAAAGTCAGTGCGAATGTTGACATCGGACTATCGTGGACACGCCGGAATAATCAATGAATTTAAAGGGGTGCCCAAAAACATAGACTGATGTCTAGCAATACCTGCTTTTGGCAACAACTTCTCATACCACATACCCTCTAAAGAGGAGTGGATGGAAAAGAAAGAGGTACCAGCAGGAAACACGCAGGTCTTTACAGACGGCTCACGGAGGGAGGACAAAGTGGGCAGTGGAGTTTTCTCCAACGACCTCAACCTCAGAATTAGCTTACGCCTGCTAGACTACTGCAGCGTTATACAGGCGGAGGTAACCGTCATAAAAGGGGCAGCAGAGTGGCTGATGGTAAATGGGGACCCTGGTGAACAGATCCACATTTACACCGATAGCCAAGCTGCTCTCCGGGCAGTTACTAGCGTGTGCACCAACTCAGCAGTGGTCTCTGGCTGTCGGAGAAAGCTGAATGAGCTCGCAGCACACACAGACGTGAGACTCACGTGGGTACCAAGCCACAGCTGGATCCCAGGTAACGCAAAAGCGGATGAGCTTGCAAAGAACGGCACAAGCCTGCACTCAACCGAAGTATTACAGGATATTGGTATTCCATTTGCCTCGTGCAAGGAGACCATAGCCGAAATAACCTCGAACCTAGCGGAGCGAAGGTGGAGGGATGAAGACACCTGCGAGGTAACCAGGCAAATATGGCCTCACCGAAACAGGAAAAGAAGCACCAACATCGTCTCTCTAAAAAGAAACGATATCAGACTGGCAGTGGGAGTCATCACGGGACACTGTCCCATTGGCAAGCACGCTGAGAGACTGGGCATAGCGAAGCGGGACTACTGCAGAGGCTGCCTGGACGAGGAGGAAGAGGAGAGTGTTCAGCATTACCTATGCCAATGCCCCTCTCTGACCGCAACAGGATTGCTCTTCTTAAGCCTACCTTTCTAGGATGATCTCTCTGACCTCGCATCACTAGATGCGCAGACTCTCATGAGGTTCATCCACGGCTCGAAATGGTTTGACAAAATCCCCTGAGGAGGGTTGTACTCCAAGTACCGTGGTAACACAACGGGCCCATCTGAGGCCTATGTGAGCATTAGCTGCCACTTAAACCTAACCTAACCTATCTAGCTAGAATATTCCAGGTTCCACTAGCAAATCATAAATTGAATTCTCACAATCTCGACTTAATCTAATTAATTTAACTAGTCGACCAACAAAGATATTCTTACATAAACTTTTTACCTAGTTATCTAACGGTTTCGATTATAACTTTCCAAGTGATCTAGATAAAACATTCTAGTTTACACTAACCAATAGAGCATTAAATTCTCTAAGTCTAGTTAGAATTTAAGTAATCTATCTAGATCGCAAGACGAGAAATAGACAAACTAAAAAGACAAATCTACTTTGGTTCAACAACTCACATTTTCATATATAACTTATGAATGTATCTAGCTAGAATATTCTAGACTTCACTAGCCAATCATAAATTGAATTCTCAAAATCTCGACGTAATCTAATTAATCTGACTAGTCGACAAGCAAAGATATTCTTATATAAACTTTTTACCTAGTTATCTAGCGGTTTCGTTTATAACTTTCCAAGTGATCTAGATAGAACATTCTAGTTTACACTAACCTATAGAGCATTAAATTCTCTAAGTCTGGTCCGAATTTAAGTAATCTATCTAGTTCACAAGACGAGAAAGAGACAAACTAAGAAGATTTTAGTTCAACAACTCACATTTTCATATATAACTTATGAATGTTTCTAGCTAGAATATTCTAGGTTTCACTAACAAATCATAAATTGAATTCTCAAAATCTCGACATAATCTAATTAATCTAGCTAGGCGATACACAAAGGTATTCTTATATAAACTTTTTACCTAGTTATCTAGCGGTTTCGATTATAACTTTCCAAGTGATTAAGATAGAACATTCTAGTTTACACTAGCCAATATACCATTAAATTCTCTAAGTCTAGTTCGAATTTGAGTTATCTATCTAGTCCACAAGACGAGGAATTGACAAACTAAGAAGACAAATCTACTTTGGTTCAACAACTCACATTTTCATAGATAACTTATGAACGTATCTAGCTAGAATATTCTAAGTTTCATAAATCATAAATTGAATTTTCAAAATCCCGACATAATCTAATTAATCTAACTAGTCGATGAGCAAATATATTCTTATATAAACTTTTCACCTAGTTATCTAGCGGTTTCGATTATAACTTTCCAAGTGATCTAGATAGAACATTCTAGTTCACACTAACCAATAGAGCATTAAATTCTCTAAGTCTAGTTCGAATTTGAGTAATCTATCTAGTCCACAAGATGAGAAATAGATAAACTAAGAAGACAAATCAAAACTGGGTTAATCAAAAAACAAAACAAACTGCGACAATTACAGGGGAATAAAACTACTCAACACTGCATATAAGGTACTCTCCAATGTGATATTCGACAGGATAAGACCGTATGCAGAAGAAATATTAGGAGAATATCAATGTGGCTTCCGAGAAAGTAGATCAACTCTGGATCAGGTATTTGTGCTAAGTCAAGCAATGGAAAAATGTTATGAATACAACATCGACCTGCACTGTCTGTTTCGATTTTAAAAAAGCATTCGACAGTATTAAAAGAGCAAAACTAGGAAGTGCACTTGCTCTAATGGGTATCCCACATAAACTTGCCAAACTAGCCATGATGACAATGGATGGATCCAAGGCCAGAGTAACAGTCGAAAACAAAACATCAAAGGAATTTGAAATAAGAACCGGTGTTAGGCAGGGAGATGCCTTGTCAGCTGTTCTTTTTAACCTTGCGCTACAAAATGCAATTGGAAACCTCGAAAATAAGGGAAATATCATAACAAAATCATACCAAATATGTGCGTACGCGGACGACATACTGATCATGGCTAGGGACAACAGAACTCTAGAAGAATTGTTTTTAAAAATAGAAGAGGAAGCGAGCAAAGTCGGCCTGATACATGCAGATCAAACAAAATACCTAAAACTGTCACGTGGTGACCCAAGAAGGGCCCCTCAGAACTTCATTATAAATGATCATCGGTTTGAAGAAGTTCAAAATGTCAAATATCTTGGAGTAACTTTCAATAACACAAATAATCTATCACTGAGTGTACAAGACAGAATCCAAGCTGCGAATCGATGCTATTATTCACATCTAAAGCTCTTCAAATCAAAAATCATCTCACGTGAAGCAAAACTGCGAATATATAAAACCCTGATCAGACCCGTGCTAACTTATGGAGCTGAATCCTGGAGCATGTCGGAAGCAGACAAAAACTCTCTTCGTATTTTTGAAAGACGGATTTTACGGAAGATCTTTGGACCAGTGAGAGAGGAAGAAGGATACAGAATTCGCATGAACTACGAACTTCAAGAACTAATAGAAGGTGAAGACATAGTAAGATTCATTAAGGCACAGAGACTTCGATGGGCGGGCCACATGATTAGAATGCCGAGTGCGAGAGCACCCAGATCCATCCATAAACCGCAACCTAACACCTCAAGAAGCAGTAAACCCAGAACCAGGTGGAAAGATAAGGTAGAGGAAGATGTAGAAACTCTACAAGTAGGAAACTGGACACGTGTCGCTGAAGACCGTCTAAGGTGAAAGGGGATTGTTAAGGAGGCCAAAGCTCACCCTATATATAAATTGTTATATTTTATGTCAAAGTGACATAAACGTATTTTTTGCTCTCCCTCCTTTTTCGACCTAATACACCGTCGTCTCCGCCGTCGTCTGGTCCCAAGCCCAGGGTGTGAAAGGAGGAGGGTGGTCGGCCTGCCGCGCCGACCAGAATCGGGAAACCGAAGAAACTAGGCAAGAAACCGCATGGATACACGACTTAACCACTTACGAATTAATGCTACCGCATCCGGGGCAGCCGATGCGCCAGCTTTGGGGACCAGGAATGCTGGTGAGAAATGGGCTACTGGCCAAAGTCTTAATCATATACGTACCGCATCCGGGGCAGCCGATGCGCCAGCTTTGGGGACCAGGAATGCTGGTGAGAAGTGGACTACTGGCCAAAGACTCAGGTTAATCACACCGAAATCAGAAATACGAATCGCCGCATGGAATGTGCGAACGGGACATCACGTTGGTCAAAAGGAAATTATCGCCAAGGAATTATTGAAATGCAAAATATCGATCTGTGCATTATCAGAATTGCGGCTCACAGGATCTGGGACAATGAAGGCTGACCCACCATCAATCGACGAGACGATGACGCTATTCTATTCTGGTGGCGACAAACGAGAAGCGGGCGTTGGCTTTATGGTTGATCGACGGGCCTCTGCCAGTGTTATCGCATTCCAACCGATATCCGAGCGTCTGGCGGTTATCACTATTGATGGAACGATTAAGACCCATATCGTATCCGTCTACGCCCCAACTGAGACCAGCCCGGACACAAACAAGGATGAATTTTATGCCCAGTTACAACACACACTGGATACAATACTCCAAACCGAATTAATCGTACTTATGGGCGACTTTAATGCACATACGGGTGCAGATCGAACCGGTTGGGAAGAAACGATGGGAAAATTCGGATACGGGGAAATAAATGACAACGGATTACGCCTCTTATCATTTGCAGCGTCAAACAACTTGATCATCGGCAACAGCATCTTTCGTCACCCCCTCAAAAATCAACTCACGTGGCGAAATCCATCCGGCAACGATTCGGCGATGTTGGACTACATTTTGGTCAACACCAGATTCCGATCGACGCTCAAAGATGTACGTGCGATGCGTGGACCCGACTGTGGATCAGACCATTATCTTGTCCGAGTGAAACTACAATTGAAATTACAAAGAGCAAAGAAAAAGGCACCACCATCAGCCAAGAGGAACTGGGCCTGTCTGCGAGACCCTGAAACCAGCCGAAAATTTCAAATCGCATTATCCAACAAATTTGCAGCACTCACGATACCAGTCGATATCAACATAGAAGAAAAACAACTTTCTGAGTCTATTGTGGGGTGTGCAACGTAGCTGTGTCCGCCCATCCGTCGACGGACGCAGCAATGGATCTCGGACGATTGTCTCAATCTAGTCGACCAGCGGAAGCAAATGAAACACGTCGATTTCAAACAATACCGACGATTGAACAAAGAAGTTCGACAGAAAATGAAATTGGAACGGGAAGCTTACTGGAATAACATCGCGGCTGACATGGAAGAAGCAGCGTCAAGGCATGAGTACCGGACGCTGTACCAGACAATCCGACGGTTAAGTGGCAAAACAACATCAACAAATGACAATATCAAAAAATTGGATGGAACTTTCGTGACCTCTCCTCAGGAACGTCTACAGCGGTGGAGAGAATTCTTTCATCAGCTGTACAACCACAATCCGCCAGTAGGTCCAGCACCCGAACTGCCGATTATTGAGCAGCCGATAAATCAGTTTCCCGATACTGAACCAACAATCAATGAGGTGAAGACGGCAATAAAATCCCTGAAAAATGGTAAAGCGCCGGGAGGAGATCAAGTAACTGCCGAAATGATCAAAGCCGGGGGAGACGTCTTATTACATCAACTTCACGTTCTCACAGTGCATATATGGCATTCAGATTGTGTTCCATCCGTGTGGAAGAAAGCGATTGTTGTGCCTATTTTGAAGAAAGGCGACAGTCGGGAATGCAAGAATTACCGTGGTATTAGCCTCCTCTCGATCGTCGGCAAAGTATTTATGAAAATCATACAATCAAGACTACAGAAACATCGAGAGCAAACAAGCCGGGAAGAACAAGCTGGATTTCGACCACATCGAGGATGCATCGATCAGATATTTGCTCTCCGTCAGCTAATGGAAGAAAGAATTCGATGTGGCAAACGAACTGTCATCGTCTTCATCGATTTCAAATCTGCTTTTGATTGCATCGATTGGACAAGCTTGTGGGAAGCCCTGAAGATCGAACACGTGCCACTGAATCATTCAACTTCTTCAAGCATCGTACGACGGCTCAACCAGCAATGTTCGTATCCGAAACGACATGTCTGAGGAATTCCCGATTCGGACCGGAGTCCGGCAAGGAGACGTGGCCTCGCCGCTCCTTTTTAACATTGTGATCGACACGATTATGCGAAAAGCGTTTGATGGGCGACGCGGAGTTCGATATGATGACAAAAACTTCCTAACCGATCTGATGTTCGCCGATGACAGTGCGGTTTTCGCCAACACAGATGCCGAAGCAACAGACACCTTGTATGACATTTCCCGCATTGCCCAGTCATACGGACTGAGAATCAATGCGGATAAGACCAAAGTGCTTACAACGGATGGATCTGAAGCCAGAGTTTACCTCGATGGAACCACAATCGAGCAGGTACCACGGTTCAAATATTTGGGATCACTGGTTGTGGAGAAGAAAGTAGCTTCGACAGCCGAAGTTCACAGCCGGATAGGCCAGGCAACAGCAACGTTTGCTTCACTCAAGTGGTGCATATGGAAGCGGACGAATATTACCATCAAAACCAAAATACGCCTATACCGGACGCTGATCCTCCCAATTCTTCTTTATGGATCGGAAACATGGACATTACTCAAACCAGACCTTAACAAGCTCGAGGCCTTCCAAATGCGATGCCTGAGACAGATTCTCTGCGTCTCACTCCTCAACCACCTCCGAAATGAGACAATCAGAGAAAGGTGCGACCAACAGACACCGATTGTTGAGGAAATTCAAAAACGCCGATTACGATGGTTCGGCCACATCTGTAGGATGGGCGACAATCGAGTACCGCACAAACTCCTATGGAAAAAACGACCTCTTGATTGGAGAACACAAAAACAAGCACCGAAGACCACATGGTTGAAACACGTAGAGAACGATTTAAAAAACCAGCGAATAACAACAGCTGAAGCAAGAACCGTTGCAACTGATCGATTAGCATGGAAGCGTATAGTGAATGGAGCACGGAATCTAGCGGCACCAACAGCAGCGTACTGGCTACGAGGTCGACCACCTCTCCATGCGCCGGCTATGGATTAAAGAAGAAGAAGAAAGCTCACCCTGGGCTGTAGAGTCAGAAGAAGAAGAAGAAGACAAATCTACTTTGGTTCAACAACTCACATTTTCATAGATAACTTATGAATGTATCTAGCTAGAATATTCTAGGTTTCACTAACAAATCACAAAATGAATTTTTTAAATCTCGACTAAATTGAATTTATCTAACTAGTCGACAAGTAGACATTTTTAAATAAAGTTCTTACCCAGTAAACTTAAATTTATTAAACTTATTACCTAGATCTAGAAGTTTCTTTAATAACTTTCCAAGTAATCTAGATAATAATATCTAGAATTCTAGTTTACACCAATTAATAGACCATTAAATTCTCGAAATATATTCTAAATTTGACTAATCTATGTAGTCTATAACGCGAGAATTGGACAAATTTAAAAGATAAATCTCGCTCGATTCACATAAAAAAACCCATAGATAACTTGTCTATCTAGAACGTTGCAGTTTACAACTGGCTCGTAAAAAATAACAAGGCTCGGCAACTTGTTGCCCGGTAACTTAATTTTGACGCAAATATCGATCAAACTTTCCTAGAAAAATTCCTCGACGTAAACCCAAAAGAAATGACAAACTCTGAGAAGAAAACCAAATCGGACAAGCCCGACGACAACGACAAACCCAAAAAACAAACGCACCTTCACAAACAGGACAAAGGACTCAAAGCAATTGTAAGTTTCTATCTTATCTGTTTAGCCTTATCTCTCTAGTCTTATCTGTCTTCTCTTGTTTGTCTAGTCTTATATGTCTAGTCTTGTTTATCTAATCGTGTCTGTCTAGTCTTGTCTCTCTAGTCTTGTCTGTCTAGTCTTGTCTGTCTAGTCTTGTCTGTCTAGTCTTGTCTGTCTAGTCTTGTCTGTCTAGTCTTGTCTGTCTAGTCTTGTCTGTCTAGTCTTGTCTGTCTAGTCTTGTCTGTCTAGTCTTGTCTGTCTAGTCTTGTCTGTCTAGTCTTGTCTGTCTAGTCTTGTCTGTCTAGTCTTGTCTGTCTAGTCTGTCTAGTCTTGTCTGTCTAGTCTTGTCTGTTTAATCTTGTCTGTCCAGTCTTGTCTGTTTAGTCTTGTCTGTCCAGTCTTGTCTGTCCAGTCGTGTCTATCTTGTCTTGCCTGTTCAGTCTTGTCTGTCCAGTCTTTTTTGCCCATTCATGTCTGTCCAATCTTGTCTGTCTAATCTTGTTGGTCCAATCTTGTCTGTCCAGTCTTGTTTTCCCAGTTTTGCTTGTCCAGTCTTACCTATCCAGTCTTTTCTGTCCAGTCTTGTCTGTCAAGACTTATCTATCTAGTCTTGTCTGTTTTGTTTTGTCTGTCTAGTCTTGTCTGTCTAGTTCAGATCTAGAACTACATTAATGGAACTAACAGATTCATAAACCGTAATCCCTTAGCTTAAGTTTAAACCATCGATCATTTTAAGTTGCTGCGTTTAATATTAGTTGATCAAACTATTATGTTGGTTTATGCATTTAGTTCGACTCTTTAGTCGATAACTCTGGAACTAACTAAGCTAGATAAACGGAACTTAGGGTAGCTATACTCGATTAAGTTAGCTAAAATCATTTGAAGACTAGAAGACGCGCTTAACGCCACCCGTGGCCAAAAAGACAACTTCGTCTCCAATAGTAGTGTATAAAAACAACAGGCAAAAACAAAAAATAATGAATTTTATTAAATATGCAATATATATACTATACACTATCTCGCATTTCCGGCAGAGTTCACGCTGTAAAAACCTTTGAACGGGTTAACACAGAGACTTCTAGTCTTCACCAATCGATACAGCGTCCCAAAATTAGTCGGAAAACGTATATAATATTCCTTAGGAAGCTTTCGATTAAGAAATACGATCTACACGGGAAGTCAATACCGCGGAATCGACGAAATGCGAGAAAATCGATTTTGCTAAAATCGTTATTTTTTGAGTTTCAGCAAAATTTAAAAACGTTTCTGAAAGCATTTTTGCTGCTGATTACAAATATGCAAATTACATTTCGCTAGCTCTTTCGATTCACTATGGCCTGCTAAACTTGAGTACAATTTTAAGAAATTTCGGCGCTCGAGTAGAGATCTTAGAAAGTAATGATTTTCCTGCAGATAATCTGGGTGTGTTAATAGGAAAATGACCTTCTGAAAAGGATACCGTAATCCGTTTTTGATTATCTGCATCCGTTTCTGAGATATCCACTTATCAAATCGAGAATCGTAAAATTTCAGTTTGAAATTTCTCGATGAACAATTGAATCTATCCGAAAAATGTACACATCGACTTTTTCGTCTTGTCGAGTAGTTTCTGTGTGCCGAAAATGATTTCGTTGCTGTTTGCCGTTCTTGAGAAAATTGAGAAAAACCGAAAAAGCACATTCTTTTCGACTGAAATGATGAAAAATTTTCTGAGGAATTTTTTTGAAAATATTGTTGAGAATTTTTTTTCACCTGAAGGAAATCGAAGTGCCTCTATTTTGGAGTAGGGAAAACCTTCTAAATCCACCGCCACCACGGACATGCGCATGCGCGATGATCTATGACCCCCTGACCTTGACCATTGCACTTCCGGTTTCGACTTCCGGATTAGACTTCCTGTCTCCATTTCCGGATCTTCCGGATGCGCGGGGGAAAAAATAGATGCGAGGCGGGAAAATTCAAAATTAGGTGCCGGCGGGGCAAATGAGGTGTGTAGTTGGTTGCATATATCAACGATAATCTAAATACATGAGACTAGATAGACGGGGCCTAGATACATGAGACTAGATAGACAGGGCTAGATACATGAGACTAGATAGACGGGGCTAGATACATGAGGCTAAATGCATGAGACTGAATTAAAATATATAAGGAATTGTTTTGTGTTTTAATTTAATAAATATATTAAGATTTTGATTTATCGATAGCCGGTTAGGTGTTACCGGATGTTTGGCAGTCATAACAACTCTATATTATCTTATCAGCGGTGCGCGAGCGGAAAAAATAATAAATTATGAAGCGCGGTCTAATCAATTTCGTAGGATTGTTTCTCGTTTAATTTAATAAAGATAATAAAGATTTTGATTTATCGGTAGTCGATTAGACGCGACTGGACGTCTAGTGCTGATGACACCAGGCAAGAATTGAGGGACTAGACTAGACAGACAAGCTCATAAAAATGAGTTGCGGGTGGGAAGCGGAGAATCATGTATGCATACATAATTGATTGCAAACATTATACGGATTGATTCAAATGAGATTATTGGTTTTAGGCCGGACAAGATCGGACAATACCGAACTAGGTCGAACAAGAACGGACAAGACTAACAGACCTTATATTTATCCGAATAATTTCCTATGAGTAAGCGAAATTTCTTAAACTTGTCTGTGACCCAGATCTTATTAACGTTTTTCATTTATATAAATACCAAAGAGTTCAATTTTCTGGCATCCACTTTTCATCTACTTGCATCCACTTTTCATCTACTTGCATCCACTTTTTATCAAGCTAAACAGGGGTGTGATGTCTATGTAACCCCACGCTAAACAGGGTGTGAGGTCTAGGTGACCCCACGCTAAACAGGGTGTGAGGTCTATGTAACCCCACGCTAGACAGGGTGTGAGGTTTATGTAACCCCACGTTAAACAGTGTCTAAGGTCTATGGTGCCCCACGCTAAAGAGGATGTGAGGTATATTTTTAGTCAGCTTTCATCAGCTTTTATCAGCTTTTAATCTCATTGGGTTAGTTTTGTTCGCATTAGGTTAGGTTACGGGGAGGTTAGGAATGAAACGCGATTCATTCCTAACCTCCCCGTAACCTAACCTAACTGACCATTCCTATTGCTTGCTTTGACGTAGCGAACGGCTCACACAATGCATTTCAGCAGTGTGTGCTAAAGAGTAACAGAAGATTTCCGGTATTCCCCCTTTTGTTGATAAATATGAGCGTCTAATTGACATAACTGCTTTTCTATTGGTGATTTCCTCATTCACTTTACCCTTTTGGTGGTTACCTGCACTATGCTTGTATAAATTTTGCAATTTTGTATTGTAGCTCTTGGTATTAGACTGTGTACCGTATTATTTCGGTAACCTTACATTTGTTGTTTATGTTATAGATCTTTTGTTTGCTGTCGACATACCCGTATTTATGAATTTTCCTTGATAATTGAATTCCTCTGTTAGGAGGCAGGGGTTTCATTTACTCTTCTCTAACATCTTGCTCGTAACATCTTTTTTGGCCTTCAGCCTCTGACATTTTTTGTCTTGACCGTTCCTGTTGATTGCTTTGATGTAACGAACGGCTCACACAATGCATTCCAGCAGTGTGTGCTAAAGAATAACAGAATGATTATATTGTTTTAAATGGGCACGTTCTCACTATAGCTACGCGCCCATTTAAAACAATGTAATCATTTTTTGACAGGCGATGTCGCACGACGTCGCCTAGCTGAGTGTCGCGCATATGGGAATCGTAACTTTGAAAAACAGAACCTTAAAATCAGCTGTTTATGAAATTGGGTGTTAATAGAACTTTTTACGGTTAGTTAAGCGCATGCGCATCCGCCAAACTTGAAAGGCGGGAATATACAAGTTTCGGGCAGATTTTGTTATTTTCACTTGTTATACGTCAAAAAGTTCTGTCCGAACTTTTTGACGTATAACCAGTGAAAATGACGTGATGACATGATGGAAAAATAACATGATGGAAATTAACACATGCGCACAAAATAAATTCAACTATGAAAAGGTCTGTTTACAAATTTATTTACAAATTTCATCCTTGACAACCTAATCTAATATTTAGCTGATTGTGTGCAATTTAGCTGATTGTGACTTTCATCCACTTAGCTTTACAATCGAAGTAAAACGATAAACCTATTTTGAGAAAACTCAGATTACCTTTGGGTTTTGCGAGTCTCTGATTTAAAGGCTCAAATTAAAACCAAAAGCCTTGAAGTCCAATATCCACAAAACCATAAACTCCTGTTTTCTTCAACTCGGACAAGAATTAATCTTATCTGTCTAGTATTGTTTGACTTATTGTTTACTTGCTATAATTAGTTTCTCCGAACTACAATTCGTTCATGAACGCAAACAAACCTAATTACAACAATTAAAAAACACAAACAAAACTCGACACGCAAGACCGAACCCAAGGTCGCATCCAATACCAAACGTTTATGCGAAAGCAGACGCAAACACAAGATTTCCTTATCTAAATGACGAAATTATCCACATTTTTCATCCTGCTATCTTAATCCATTTGCCAATAAATCGCTTACAATTAGTTCTCTTTCTTCTACACATTACTTTATGATATTTGCACAAGATGAGACAAACAAAATTACACAGAGAAGATTGGGTTGACCTGATTAGGCTAGAGCTAGAGACAAGACTAGACAGACAAGACTAGACAGATAAGACTAGACAGACAAGACTAGACAGACAAGACTAGACAGACAAGACTAGACAGACAAGACTAGACAGACAAGACTAGACAGACAAGACTAGACAGACAAGACTAGACAGACAAGACTAGACAGACAAGACTAGACAGACAAGACTAGACAGACTAGACAGACAAGACTAGACAGACAAGACAAGACAGACAAGACTAGACAGACAAGACTAGACAGACAAGACTAGACAGACAAGACTAGACAGACAAGACTAGACAGACAAGACAAGACAGACAAGACTAGACAGACAAGACTAGACAGACAAGACTAGACAGACAAGACTAGACAGACAAGACTAGACAGACAAGACTAGACAGACAAGACTAGACAGACAAGACTAGACAGACAAGACTAGACAGACAAGACTAGACAGACAAGACTAGACAGACAAGACTAGACAGACAAGACTAGACAGACAAGACTAGACAGACAAGACTAGACAGACAAGACTAGACAGACAAGACTAGACAGACAAGACTAGACAGACAAGACTAGACAGACAAGACTAGACAGACAAGACTAGACAGACAAGACTAGACAGACAAGACTAGACAGACAAGACTAGACAGACAAAACTAGTCAGACAAGACTAGACAGACAAGACTAGACAGACAAGAAACTAGACTAAAAGACTAAACAGATGCACCAAGATTGAGTTTCTTGAATAATTTCAGCCGAAAATATCTTGTATAGAGAACCTATCAGTGATCTACCTGCACAACAACCAGTTGGATAAAATCCAGTACTTCGAGGAGGCCGCGAACCTCGAGAGTCTGTACCTGCAGCACAACAAGATCTCGAGAATAGAGAACCTGGGCAAGCTCAGGAAGCTCCGGAAGCTGTTCCTCGGCCACAACCGCATCAGCGTCGTCGAGAACCTGCACGAACTCGACTGCCTCGAGGAGCTCCACGTGGAGAAGCAGCGTCTCAATGCCGGCGAGAGTCTCTGCTTCGATCCCCGAACCGTCAGCAAGGTTTCAGTAAGTTTCAAACTAGATTAGATTAAAGACTGACTAGACGCACTAGACGAACTCTAAGATTGAAGGATAGCCTCCTCTAGTCTTATGTAACTAGTCCAATTTATCTAATCCAATTATCTAGTATAAACTTGTCTAACTAGCTTAATGTGTCTAATCCAAATTGAATAATCCAGAAAAGTTTGAAGATCTTGAACATTTCGAACAACAACATCATCTCACTGCTGGGGCTGCGTCCGTTGCGACTGCTGCGAGTCATCGTGGCCAACAACAACAAGCTGGAATCCATGTCGGATCTGCTGGACACCATCCAGCCGTGGTATTATCTCCTGGAGGCGTCCTTCATCGGCAATCCCATCGCCAAGCAGCACAGGTACAAGGAGAGCATCATCGCCAGAACCATGAGACTAGGTATTAAAGATGATTCATTGATGCAGACGAGCCCTAGACTTGACAAACTAGACTAGACAAACTAGACTAGAGAGACTAGCCGGACTCTAGACGGACTATAGATAGATGCTAGAAGGACACTGGACGGACTCTAGACAGACTTTAGTCGTACTGTAGACGGATTCTAGACGGACTCTAGACGAACTTTAGATGAACTCTAGACGGACTCTAGATGGACTCTATACGGACCCTAGAAGGACTCTAGATGGACTCTAAATGGACTCTAGACGGACTCTAGACGGACTCTAAATGGAGTCTAGACGGACTCTAGATGGACTTTAGACGGACTCTAGACGGACTTTAGATGGACTCTAGACGGACTCTAGAAGGACTCTAGATGGACTCTAAATAGACTCTAGACGGACTCTAGACGGACTCTAAATGGAGTCTAGACGTACTTTAGACGGACTCTAGATGGACTCTATACGGACTCTAGACGGACTCTAGATGGACTCTATACGGACTCTAGACGGACTCTAGAAGGACTTTAGATGGACTCTAAATAGACTCTAGACGGACTCTAAATGGACTCTAGAAGGACTCTAGATGGACTCTAAATAGACTCTAGTCGGACTCTAGACGGACTCTAAATGGACTCTAGACGGACTCTAGATGGACTCTATACGGACTCTAGACGGACTCTAGATGGACTCTAAATGGACTCTAGACGGACTCTAGACGGACTCTAAATGGAGTCTAGACGGACTCTAGATGGACTTTAGACGGACTCTAGACGGACTTTAGATGGACTCTAGACGGACTCTAGACGGACTCTAGATGTACTCTAGACGAACTATGTCGACTAGACACCCTAGACCAGACAGACTAGACTATACTAGACTAGACAGACTCGACTAGACAGACTAGACATACTAGATTAGACAGTGCAAATTAACTAGACTAAATCTGGTTCTTGTTTTCTAGATAGTTTGGATAAAAAGCATATAACTGAGACGATTAGGAGCTTCATCAAGAGATTGGAACAGGCTAATAAGTTTATGCCATTGACCAGTCTGGCTGAGAAGAATCTGCACTTGCCTAAAAACTATCCACACCCGTTGCAGAAGGCAGTTTCGGCCTCGATTATTAGGACTGGATTGTCTCTGACTAATCTGCGCAATTACGAACCCTCGCAAAATTATATTCCTTGGAATGCTTGTAAGTGATTTACTCTAGTCTAATATTGTCTGGTTCTTTCAAATTTTGTCTAGTCTTGTCTCGTTGGTACGCTTCATCTATGAATTCTAGGTTTTAACTGACTTTATTCTTAGGTCGCTCTCTGAAATATATACTTAGTTAGTATATATTTCAGTGGTCTATATATGATTCGGGTAGGCAACACATTATACATACGTGTTACATCTCCTTTCTTAATATAAATTAACAAAATAAACCTTCCATTACTCCTGCATTAAAAGTACTATTTTGGCGTGCGTTTTTTAGTACGAGAAATGCTATTTAGTTGAGATGCCTCATTTCACTTAACTTAAGTCAAACTGTTAGTTGCTGTTAGACTGCACAGTTTGAGCTGTCGAGTGTTAGGCGAGCAATTAAAAAATAAGTGAGTAAAAAATAGAATAAAACGGGGATTGTCAGAAAAACCACAAAGAACTTGATTAACTAAAACGCGGACAGTATTCTACTATTTTTAATGTATCTATGACAGTTGTGTATGAAGTTAGTGATGATGTGTGGCTGGTAAATTTGAACTGCAGAGATTGCCATTGCAACACTCCTCCTCAATCCGGCAGTTTCAAGTTGTCTGGCATATACAAATAAATTCTTTAAAAAGTTCTTTATCACGTTCTTTCCTGTCGGCTGATAAATTCGTTTCATCTACTATTTATTTAGCGTATGGCACAACACATGGTAAATTTATAAAACATGTAAAAATTAACGACTGAATAAGACATTACAATGTACTAGTCACAAACAGACATATAAGTCGATATAAAATTGTTATATTAAAAGATCTACTTCAGCTATCCATTCAAGACTTGATTGTGTGGTGTGGAAGAAGTCCCTCAAATCCCCTTGATATGCCCTCAGTTCACACTCAGTTTCACATCAATATGTGGCCAAATGTTTGGTTTGGGTCGCCGCAGTCGCAGCCTGGGTTGGGTCGTTTTTTTTCCATTTATGGAGGTTATGGGCACACACACCATGTCCTGTTCTGACACGGTTTAAGGTCTTCCATATATATGTCGTGGTTGGTCGAAGCCATCGGCTTTTACGACTGGGTCAATGAGATTTCGTACATCGGGTGGGGCATTTTCAGTCCAGAGGGTCTGCCATTCGGAGTTGATGTTAAAGTTATTGGCTGCCAGTTGTTGTGGTGATAACATTGGCGGTTTCCTAGATCCTATATCCGGGATATCCTCATGGATAGGGAGTTGTATGTTATTAATTTTTTTCTTATATTCTGCTTTTATTAGGGCGGCTTGTCTTCTTAGGGCAGGTGGAGGTATGTGACTGAGTGTTGGGAGCCAATAGGATGGAGTAGTTCTGATTGTAGATTTGGTGGTGACGACTTGTACTGCGACCTTTATAGATCTATTGTACCCCACCCTCCTCCTCCAAGTGTTGGTGTACTTACCCATTTAGAGCGCTTCCTCTAATCCTGATTCCTTTAGGAATCTCAGGATCTGGGTGGGATTCAAGGCCTGCAGCTCCTCTGTGTTCAAGCAGTGAGCCCCAAGGTACATCTGTCTCTTGCGTCTTTGAACAGATGTATGGGGGTTTCTTCTGCTGAGCCACAGAATCTGCATCCATCATCCTCCTCTAGGCCTAGGGCCTTGAGATGTTTCCTAAGTCTGCAGTGTCCCGTCAGGGCTCCTGTCAGAATTCTGAGCTTGTTCCTGCTTAGTTTCAGGCAAGCTTTAGTTCTCTTCTGGTTAAAAGATCCCAGCATCACTTTGGATTGCCTTAGCCCTGGAAGTTCTTCCCAGGTTTTCATCCATTTTCCTCTTATTTCTTCATCTAAACTTTTGCGGATGGTGTTCACGCTCATACCGCAAAAGGGTTCCGGACCTATAAAGGGGCTACTGGATCCCTTGTTTGCTAGGTGATCGGCTTCTTCGTTTCCGTCTATACCAGTGTGTCCTGGTACCCAGTATAGCGTTACTTTATTATCCCTGCCAAGCTTGTTCAGCTTCCCCACACAGTCCCATACCAGTTTGGATCTGATGGTGTTTGAGCTAATGGCCTTGATGGCTGCTTGGCTATCTGACAGGATAGCAATTCGTTTTTTGCGGTAATTCCTGTCGAGGTTAAACTGTGCACATCTTTCGATTGCGTGTACCTCTGCTTGGAAGATACTTGGGGATGTTCCCATGGATTCGGAGTATCTGGTACGAGGTCCAAACACTCCTGCACCAGTGCCTTCCTTTGTCTTCGAACCATTTGTATACCACTTGATGGCATTTTGCTCTATATGGTATGCTGAGGATTCGTCGCTCCAATCGGCTTTACTACTACACATTGCTGTGTAGTTTTTCTCGAAGTGGTATTTGCATACCATTTCGTCTTTTGGTACTTCCAGCCAGGGGATCTTGGCAGCGAGGCTGTTTCGGTCTCTGCTCCCGATTATTTTACCTCTGCCCATTCCTTCATTGCTGAATCTTTCGATCGCCGATCTGGCGGCGCTCTCCACCACAAGGTGCAGCGGAGTCAGATCCAGCAGCAGCTCCAATGCTGCTGTCGGACACGACCCCATCGCCCCCGTGATGCAGACACACGCCAGTCTTTGAATCTTCTCAAGCTGTTTCCTCATAGAGGCCAGCTTGATTCTACTTCCCCACGTAACCGCCCCAAAAGTGATTGCAGGTCTCACTATCATGGTGTACATCCATCGCAGGATAGTGGGGTTACAACCCCACGTTTTTCCTGCCAGATTTCTGCACACCATTAGGGCGCGTTTGGCTTTACCTACCACTGCCTCAGCGTGTCTATTCCATAGGAGTTTGCTATCTAGTGTGATACCCAGATACCTTATCTCCTGTTGGTATTCTACTGCCTTCCCATCTATGAGTATGGGATGTAGGCAGTTTAGTTTTCTTCTTCTAGTAAATGGTATCACCGTGGTTTTGCTCGGGTTGAGTCTCAATCCCACTGTTTGACACCATTTACTAGTTACTTTGAGGCCTCTCTGAACAATTTCACAGAGCGTTCCCTCAAATTTTCCTCTGGCCATTATGACTATGTCATCGGCGTAACCTTGACATTTGATGTCTAGGTCGTTTAGCCTAACCAGTAGTTCATCAACTACCAGGCTCCACATTAGCGGTGATAGTACACCTCCCTGTGGGCACCCTCGAGTTGTGGAGATCTTAATGGTGTCTTTTCCCACTTGTGTCTCCGCCGTTCTAGTTCTCAGCATTTCTCCCATCCACTTTGAAATAGTGCTGTCGATATTCCTTCTTTCGAGGGCCGCCCTGACAGCCTCGTGTGAGGTGTTGTCAAAAGCTCCCTCTATATCCAAGAAGGCACATATCGCTACTTCCTTTATCTCTAGTGCTGCTTCTATTTCGTTTGTCAGCTGATACAGGGCGGTTTCTGTGGATTTCCCTGCTCTGTAAGCATGGTGACTCCTGTGTAGTGGTGTACCTACCAGCACTATAGTCCTAAGGTAATTATCAATCACCTTCTCCATTGTCTTTAACATAAAATATGTTAGACTAATGGGTCTAAATGACTTCGGTTGAGTGGTGTCTTTCTTCCCCACCTTCGGTATAAATACCACCTTAGCCCTTCTCCATAGCTCCGGTATATATCCGAGCGCTAAGCTACTTCTAAAGATATTTAGAAGATACGGCATTAGTTCTCTCTCTCCCTTTTGTAGGAAGGCAGGAACTAGTCCGTCCACACCTGGGGCCTTAAAAGGCTGGAAAGTGCCGATAGCCCATCTGATTCGGTTTTCCGTACAGATGGACGCTGCCCTCTTCCAGTCGGCCCGACTTGGTTTCCGTGGTTGCATCAAGCCCTCGGTCTCCCTGTATCCTCTACATCCCGGAAAATGGGTTTCTAGTAGGAGGAGAGCTCTTTGCTCTTCATCCTCCGTGAAAGTCCCATCCGGTTTCTTCAGAGTGGTTGTCATTTCCACTCTATCCTTCGCTAGTGCTTTGTGCAGTCTAGCTGCCACCGCCGTGGATTCTATGTTTTCACAGAAGGTCCTAAAGTTTTCCCTTTTTGCCCTTCTGATCTCTTTGTTGTAGGTGGTAAGCACCAGCAGAGTATTCTAGCCAATTTCCGTATTGCTTGGCTTTGTTGAAAAGCCTACGTACTTTTGCTCTTAATGTAGACAAATTTTTGTTCCACCATTTTTCGTCCTTATGCTCCTTCACGGTTTTTACCGGACAGCTGGATTCAAATGCCGTGGTGATTGCTACATTTATTTCTCCTACAGCCTGCTCCAGCACGGTGTAGTGTTTGATACTACCCCGCACTGTCACCTGCTCTAGGTTTTCTTTTAGTTGGGAACTAAACATAGGCCACACAGTTTGTCTGGGGTTTCGAATGGGGGTGTTTTCCTCACTCGCTCCTTCCAGCTCAAACTCTATGATCCTATGATCTGACATTGAGGGCTCACTTGAAACCCTCCACTTTTTAATTAGTTTACTTACGTTAGCGCTACCTACCGTAATATCCAGTACCTCATTTCTGACTTTAGTGACAAATGTTGGTGTGTTCCCAACGTTGTACACAATTAAGTTCTCTTTAATGAGGTATTCTAAAAGGTACTCACCCCTCTTATTAGTGTCCGTGCTGCCCCACATCTCATTGTGTGCGTTCGCGTCACATCCCAGGAGGAGTGGCAGCCTTCTCCTAATACAGTGTTCCACCAGCTTTTGTACTTCAATGGGTGGTATGCTGTTACCATCGCCAGGGAAGTATGCTGATGCGATCACTACTTCGCGGTGGAGACCCTCGATCTTGATGAGGGCCTGAATCGGTACTAAATCCCGCGTTAAAAATTCTGAAAGACATAAGTAATTTATGCCATTTCTTACCATAATGCAGGTTCTAGGGGAGACCTCACGGCTGTCCCATACCAACTTACATTCCCTGTTGCTAAGGCCTCTGATCTTACCTCCGTAGGTCCAGGGTTCTTGAAGCAGCGCTAGCCCTAGCTGCTGCTTGGTGAACATCCTAGCCATCACAGCTGAAGCTGCTTTGGCATGATGGATGTTTACTTGGGCTATTTTGGTGCGCCTGCTGGTCATTCTTGTTTTGGGACAGGAGGCGGCAAGTCCTCCTCTGTCCCTACAAGAACATCTACCTCTGCCTCTGTAGACATGGCTGGACTGCTCATGTCTACGAGTGTGAGGTCAAGGTCGTCTTCCCGGGAATCCGGGCTGACTTCCTTGTTCTCTGTGTCGGTTAGGTCCCGTACACATGGAATATTTTTACTTTTGGAATTCATATAAATCCCACGAGTCGCAAGGGAACTAAAGGTCCACCACATCAGAGCCCCGCTTGATAGTGGTAAGGCTGGATACCCTCTGAGGTCGCCAGGTATCAGAGGGGCTCCGTAAGCGATGGCCGGTTGCCCTTGGTCATCAACCAGTCCCTTTGGCACGGGTCGCATGACACCTTGGGATTAAGGGTTTGGAAGTTCTTGGTTGTTCGCCCTCCGCCGAACGCCCCGACCGGAGTTGTTCCCGTCGTGACGTCCAACGGTATGTTGCGAAACTAAGCCCTCACACCGCGACAAGGTGACTTCCACGTGAGGAGTAGTTCTGATGCAGCCACTAATCGTTCTCATTGCTATATTAAGCTGAGTGTCCACTTCCTTGGCATGTGCGCTGTTCATCCATACCGAGGCACAATACTCGGCCGCAGAATAACTTATACTCGATACCAAACTAAGTGCGGTTTTTTGTAATGTATTTGCGGATGCCCCCTAGCTAGTGCTACATAGTCTCTTCTTCTGCGGGTGCCTATCCGGTTCGAATGTTGGCGATCATCATTGCAATCTGGATTTTATTTGCGGCTGTTCTAAATAATTCCATTGTTGTTGAATTGAACCATTGCCTCAGGTTCTTCATCCAAGATATCCTTCTTCTGCCTGGTCCTCTGCGTCCTATTACTTTGCCCTGCAGTATGAGCTGCAGCAGTCGATATCGTTCTCCGTTTCTCATTATATGACCGAAGTATTCTAGTTTACGTTTTATGGTGGTAAATAGTAACTCTGGTTCCTTCTTCATTTTTCTTAGAACCTCGATGTTCGCAACTTTATCCGTCCAATTAATATTTAGCAAGCGTCTATAAAGCCATATTTCAAATGCCTCTAATTTCTTGCAGGATGCATCAGTTAAGGTCCACAACTCAAAAGTATGGAGAAAATATAGCATCTAATGAATGTTGGTTATTATTATCCCTGTTGTTTATCATTTTTTTTATATATTATTGGTAATGGGAAATAAAGTTCTTATATAATTTAATAATTTATTTGCCTTATTTGAGGCAAATAAATTATTAAATTATATAAGAACTTTATTTCCCATTACCAATAATATATAAAAAAATAAAAAAAATAAATAGCATCTAATATGTCTCATCTTGATGTTCAGTGAGAGATCATGACTGCTAAATAGTTTCTTCATTTTTATAAATGCGGCTCTGGCTATTTCGATTCTTCTCCTTATCTCCAGCGAGTGGTCCCATTGGTCATTTACCATGCAACCAAGATATGTAGTTGTTGCAACACGTTCGACCACTGTACCATCAATAAATAGTTGGCCGGGTGGTTGGACCTTACTTATTACCATATATTTTGTTTTGTTGATATTCTGTAAGAGACCATATTCTTTACTAGAGGCTACTACTTCCGGCATCAACCGCTGAAGACCCTCGAGACTATCCGCAAAGACTACCGTATCATCGGCATATCTGATGTTTATTCATTATTTCACCATTAACCAAGACTCCCTCGTTGATATTTAAAAGTGTTTCTATACATATTTCTTATTTCTTCAGAGTAGATGTTAAATAGCAGAGGTGATAAAACACATCCTTGCCTTACTCCTTCTTCTTCTTCCTTTGGCTCTACAACCCTTTATGGGTTTTGGCCTCCTCTACTATTTTATGCCATTCTCCACGATCTACTGCTGCTCTTTTCCAATTCCTTACTCCTAGTGCTTTTATGTCTTCTTCCACGCTTTCCTTCCATCTTTTACGTGGTCTTCCTCTTGGTCGGCTATTGGTGGGTTTCCATTCCATGATAAGCTTGGTGTTTCGATCTTTTTCCATTCTTTGCACATGGCCTATCCACCTCAGTCTCTGTGCCTTTACATGTTTTACTATGTTGTTGTTTCCAATTAGAGACTCTAGTTCGTGATACATTCTTATCCTGTATGTTCCGTCCTGTTCCCTTATCGGACCATATACTTTTCTTAATATTTTTCTTTCAAATGTCTTTAGTTCTTCCTCACTTTTCTTAAGGAGGGTCCATGTTTCACAGCCATAAGTAACTACCGGTCGTATTAGGCACTTATATATAGTTATCTTGGATTTGTGACTTAGTAGTTTGCTGGTAAGTAGTTTTCTGTTCGCATAGTAGGTTCTATTTCCTTTTAATATTCGTATCTTTATTTCTTCCCTCTCGTCGTTGGTTTGATTTAGTTGAGATCCCAAATACGTGAAATTTTTAACTTTTTCAAAGCTGTGGCCTACTATGTATCTATCTTCATTTTGTGGTGCAGTTCTGGACATCATCATACTTTCCTTGCCTCTTTTTCGAGATCCTTAAATGTGTCATTTACTGTATTTGCCATGCGCCCCGTGATTACTATGTCATCTGCATAGGCTCCGATTTGTCTACTTTTTGATGTTAAGTTTCCCGTTATCTTTAGTTTTTCTATAGCCGCATGTAATGTTAGGTTGAAAAGTAGAGCGGATAGCGCATCACCTTGTCTGACTCCAGACGTAATGGCGAATTTTTCGGTTTTATCGTTTTGTATTACTACTGCCGCTGACGTTCTTTCTAATGTTAGTTTAATTAGATTGACAATCTTTTTTGGTATGCCCATATGTATTAAGTTCAGGTATAATTTATTTCTATTGACTGAATCGAAGGCTTGTTGAAAATCAATGAAAAGGCAGTGTATGTCAAAATTGTGTTCGTATCCCTTTTCTAGCAGCAGTTGCATTTGGTGTATTTGATCTGTTGTTGATCGGTTAGGTCGAAATCCACATTGATAGTCATCTAGTATATCTTCTGCATATACGTTCAACCTTTTGTGAATGAGGCATGAAATGATTTTATATGTTACATTTAATAATGTAATTCCTCTGTAATTTTTACAATCTCTTTTGCTTCCTTTCTTGTGAATAGGATGTATAAGGCCTAAATTCCACTCTTCTGGCATTGTTTCTTCCTCCCAGATTCGTTTGGTTAATTTGTGGATACGGGCCCACAGTTCTGGGCCTCCTGCCTTTAGTAGCTCTGCTGTAATGTTATCGCTACCAGGCGCCTTGTTATTCTTAAAGGCAATTATGATCTCAGTTGTTTCTTCCAGTGTCGGTGTTTCAACTTTTGGTTCAGCTGTTTTGTACTGAGTTAGTTCTTCTTCTGAGTTTGTTTCACTTTTATTATTAAGCAGGTCGCAGAAATATTCCTGCCATCGTTTCAGGACGTCTGATTTCTCTGTTAGGATCGTTCCATTTTTGCCGTCGCACAACATTTCTTTCGCTTTGTACTCTGAAGAATGTAGTTTTATTTCTCGGTAGAACTTTTTGTAATTTTTTCTGTTATTGCTCTATTTCTTCTATTTTCTTGTTATAGTATTCTCTTTTCTTTCTTCGACACGTTCGGTATGCTTCTGTTCTTTTTCTTTCATAGTCTTTCCTTTGGCTTCTCGATTCACGCTGGAGGCACTTGTTTCTTGCTTCATCTTTTATGTCTATCTTCTTCCTGCACTCCTCGTCAAACCATTCTTCGTTTCGTATTTTTTGCTTTTCTCCTATCTTTTCAGCTCCTTTTAGAATACTATCTCTGATGTGTCTCCATTCATTCTCCACATCGTCTTCGCTTGGGTTTTTACGTAGGTGTTCCAGTATTGTTTCTTGATATTCTCTTTTTCCCTTTTTACTTTTCAGTTTTTCCACATTCCACTTCTTTGGTTTATCTCCTCCGCGTTTATGTATGTTGCTTATTCTCTGTCTTACAGTTGCTATTACCAAGAAGTGGTCGGAATCGCAGTTAATTCCTCTGAACGAGCGTACATCTCTTATATTTGATGTCCATCTTCTTGATACTGCGACATGATCGATTTGGTTACATTTTCTCGTGCCCGGAATTTTCCATGTTCCTTTATGTATGCGCTTGTGCGGAAAGAGTGTACAACTTAATATCAAATTTTGCATTTCTGCTAGGTGGCATAATCTCTCTCCGTTTGGGCTTGTTTCTGCGTGCAAGCTGTGTCGTCCAGCAACACTCCTGTACCTCTGTTCTTGTCCTATCTTTGCATTAAAATCTCCCATCAATATCAAGATGTCGTGATTGGGTACTTTGTCGCATTCTTGTTGGATCCTGTCATAGAATTGGTCGATTATCATTTCGTCTGTTTCTTCCGTTGGAGCGTATGCGTTTAGAATGGTTATATTTGTAAATTTTCCTTTTAAGCAGATCTTGCACATTCGTTCGTTGATTGGTTCGAAGTGCATAAGCGTACTTCTCGCTTTCTTCTTTAGTATGAATCCAGTTCCATATGATCCTTGTTTTTCACTCCCGCTATAGTATAGTGAGTATTCGCTTTTTCGTACTTCGCCCTGTCCTTTCCATCTGATTTCTTGCAGGGCTGTTACATCTATATTTTGCTTTATAAGTTTTTCGGCAATCTCCTGCATTTTTCCAGGTCTTAGCATGGTTCGTACATTCCATGTGCTTATTTTCATTTCCAATCTCTTGTCCTTTTTTCGTTGCGTGGTTCGTTGTCGTGGTTCCAGTCCGGTTTTATTTCGTGGAGTTTTCGTAACAAGTTTGTTTTTCCGGTGACGGGGAGTTAACCCGTCGCCCAACCCCCATTTCGCCTGCTCTCGTTTGACCTCATTTCCGCCCTTGTCCATACGGGTTTTCACCGCATCTCAAAGGGTGTCCATGAGGTTACCAGGGATCACCAAGCGTGGAGGTGAGAATCAGACTTGGGTAGGAGTGGCTATGCAACTAGTTCATTCCCAATGACTGTTGTGCGGTACGCATGCACTACTCCCTTTGATGCCTTACTCCTTACTCCTCTCCTAATCTCAATATTGTCGGTGGTCTGGTCCTCTACATTTACCACAGCAGACTGGTTCCAATATAAGTTGGCTATTACGCGAATATCTTTTTGATCTAGTCCAATCATCTGAAGTTTGTTGATAAGTTTATCGTGGTGTATTTTATGGAATGCTTTCTGATAATCTATGAAACAAGTGTATATATATATCATAATTCACATCCCTGCATCTCCGAAACAGTACTTGGATGCAAAACAATGCTTCTCTTGTTCCTAGTGCGTTTCGGAATCCAAACTGCGTGTTGCTGATGTTTTCCTCGCATTTCTTATAGATTCTACCATGAATAATCTTCAGGAATAGTTTTAAGATATGGCTCATTAGGCTGATAGTTCGATAATCTTCGCATTTTTTCGCATTTGTTTTTTTTGGCAGTGTCACAAACGTAGATTTTAGCCAATCCCTTGGTATCACTCCGCTGTTGTAAATTCTATTAAATAGAGAAGTTATTACCGATATACTTTCATCGTCCAGCAGCTTGAAAACTTCTGCATGCGTGTTATCTGGATCCACTGCTTTACCATCCTTGCTTTATTTGATGGAGTTCTTCACTTCACTTGTTATAATATTAGGACCAGTAGTTCCCGTAATTGTTGGTGGGTTTAATGGTCGATCATCTTTAAATAAAGTATTTATGTATTCTTTCCATATTGCAAGCTTCTCCGTGACATTTGATGCTATGGTTCCGTTTTTGTCTACTAATTGATCATATACCTGTTTTCTAAGCGTGCCAGTTATCAGTTTCACCTTTCTATATACGTTGAAGACATCGTGTATCTGTTCCAACTCCTCTATTTCCAAACATTCTTCATGGATTCTTTTCTCTTTTGCTTTTCTTATTAGCTGCCTAATGGTTTTGTTTAAACCCTTGCATTTGTCTGTATTTTTGTGTCGTCTTCTTTCTTCCATGAGGCCTAGGATATAGTCAGTCATCCAGCATTTTCTGCGTTTTTTCGTTACATAGTCTCTGGATAATGTTATTTCGAGTGCTTATTTTTTGCGCTGTTGTTTCAAGATGTTTTTTGAATGAGTTCTATCTAAGATTAACCAGAGATACTTTGGATATTGTTGATAGGGTAGCACTGTATTATTCATTTTAACTTCTAATTTATAATTTGCCTTATTGTTATTCAGGTGGAAGCAGCTGACTTCAGTTTTATTTAAGTTTGGTATTAACCGCCACATGGTAAAATATTTGAAGAGTTTGTTGAGGTCGTTGGTCAAGGTGTTTTCGGTGGCGTCAAATTGTTTGTAATGTACAGCTAAGCCTAGATCATCAACGTACCCAAACCTTATCGCGTCGGTTTTAGGCAAATATGAAATATAGAGATTGGAAAATATCGGGGCCAAAACTGAGCCTTGAGGCAATCAATTGTTGAGTTTTCTCTGTTTGCTTAAGTATTACCGTGGATTACTTGGAAGTGTCTGTCAGAAAGCATGTTGTTTATCAGTCGCAGCGTTGTTTGACAAGGGACTTGTTCAGCCAGTTTGTATAGGAGCCCTTCTTTCCATACTGTGTCGTAAGCAGCTGTTAGGTCCACGAAAGCTACAGCTGTCTTTTGTTGTTTTTGGAAACCCACTTCAATATGTGTAGTTAGGCTGAGAACTTGATCTGAACAGCTTCGATTATCATTCGTTTGATCTATATATAGAACTAGAACTAGAAATCTCTTCGCAGTTTTCTCACTCGCACGCGCCGGCAAAATATATCTAGTTTTGTTTTTGTCTCACTCGCTGCCACGCGCCGCCCGACCCTTGTCATTTCATACTTGTCTGAACCTGTTTTTCGCGCCGCGTTGCGATGCCGGCCGTGCGGTAAATAGTAGGTACCCATTGGATTAACGATTAACGGACTTCTGACTGATGTTAACGGAAGTTAACGTGTCTGTTAACATTTTTAAAAGATAACTTAAAAGTTAATCCGTTAATCAAAATATTAACTCCGTTAATTAACGGATTAACGAGTTAATGCCCAGCTATGGTTATTGTTAATTATTATAAGTATGCGATGATGATAATGCCATATGTACCAACTAAAATAATTAATTAGAGCGTCTTCTTAATTTTATTTGCATGCAATTTCCCGTTTAAATTTTATGGAGGCATAAATTAGTGACCCGCTAAAGGTCGATTCCCATATGCGCGACACTCAGCTACGCGACGTCGTGCGACATCGCCTGTCAAATAATGATTACATTGTTTTAAATGGGCACGTCGCGTAGCCATAGTGAGAAAGTACCTATTTAAAACAATGTAATCATTATTTGACGTCGCGTAACTGAGTGTCGCGTATATGCAAATCGGCCTTAAACCTAATCGTTCTAACTATGGCTACCCAACAGCTACGCGGCGTTCCCATTTAAAACAATGTAATCATTATTTGACAGGCGATGTCGCGTGACGTCGTGTAGCTTAGTGTAGCGTATACGAGAATCGGCCTTAATTGCAGTATTGGTAAAATAAGAAGTGAGGGAACGCATGGTGAGAGCTCAAAAATAGTCCGCGAATCTCCACATGCAGCTTCCTGAAAGTTTTTCGGAGATTATCTTATTTTAAGCAAACTATTGTTTTCCTTGTAAGTTTTTTATTATTAGGGTTCCGTACCGAAAACGGAACCCTTATAGGATCACTTTGTTGTCTGTCTGTCTGTCTGTCAAGACCATTTTTCTGAGGAACGCGTAGAGGTAAGAAGTTGAAATTTGTATCAAACACTCGGGTCTGCGGTCTCTTTCAGCTGTGAAAAAATCAAACTTGTAAGTCAACGCGATGTAAGTCGCATATTTTGCGATTTCACAAGGGAATCAAAAGCTATAGGGTACTTCCCGTTGACCTAGAATCATGAAATTTGGCAAGAAGCGGTGTCTTACAGCACATGTAAAGGGAAAAATCTGAAAACCGTAAATATGTAGTTTTATTACAAGAAAAATGCGAATTTACTATTAGAAACTTATAAAAATACACTAATGAGTTGCGTGGTATTGTCAGGCATTAGAAGCATATGGGTTGCATACAGTTAGGTCCTCCTAAAGATACCTTACTTACAAGTTTGTACGGAACCCTCGGTGCGCGAGTCACAACTCGCTCTTGGCCGGTTTTTTTTTATTCATACTACACAAAATATTAACAAACAAAACAAACAAAAATAAGAAATTTGAAAAAAGATAAAAATAAGAATCTTAAATATATTATTTTTATGTAGTACACTTATAGTGCATCAAAAACTCTACAAAAAACAAAATTTTCTTCTACAAAAACTCCCAAATAGGATCACACACAATTTCATTTTCCCCTGCTGTTTTAGTTTGCTGGTCCGTAGCGGATCGATGAGATCGCAATCAGGTTTTTACGTATAAAATTGGATTCCAAAATTCCAAGGGTGGTCCATGAAGTTTTATAAACAATAAATTTGCAACATGATCAATTAAAATGCGTGATTTTTTTCCGTTGCAATTAAATTCATGCTGCTGAAACCACGCTCGCCTTCTGAAGAACTGCAAGCTGTAATTTTAGAATATTTTTTTAACGTTTCCAAATCGTCGGGAAAGTTACGACCACCACAAGCCAAGTAATCTCTAAAGGCATTTAAAATTTTCCCTAAAGGTAAATTAAAACGTTGGCATAGAGATTCTACTTCTTTTACTTCAAATTCCATATTAATTGCAGATGGCCATTCGGTTGGTTCAAGAATTCTTGATTGGAACAATGTTGGAAGTCAAAATGACGTCTGAACCTGAACAATTTGCAGATGTAGTGTTTGGCCTATTTCATACCATTAATAATACTAATTAAGAATTGATTTCTGTGAATCAATTTTGAATCCATTTTATTATCCTTTAACGAAATTGAAGATAATTGCATTATTTCACAAGCAGAAACTACTTCCAACGACTTTTTTTCTTTCTAAGGTTCTTTTAAATATTCTAAATAAGTGATTGTGCGGCGAATCAATTTATTGAAGTTTCTCTTTTTTGCAATGCTTCTGAAAGAATAGATAGCTCGAATAGAACATCATACATTAAGGCCAAATCTTGAATAAATTGTTTTCGATGATATTCTTTTATATAATCCATTGAACATGGATTGTTCCGTTTTAGTGCGGTTGTTGTCTTTACTCGCATTTTCGAAATGATGGCATAAAGGTGACCAATTCTGCCAAACTGCTGATACAGTCCTAAAGGAGCTGGCCATCCATCTTAAATATACGTCCAATACGTTTAAGTTCTACACCGAGAGCAGTTGCGCATGTTTCAATTTCTCTTTGATTTTTCGGAGATTGACTATATAAGGAGTATAACTTGTCTATAAATATTTGAAAATGATTAAGCCCATTAACCTCAGAAATAGAAGCTCCTACCCTTTGACTGCTCCTACTGAACTTTTACTATTTGTTGACAAATTTTGGATTTCATTTGAATTCCAATATGATCAATTATTTCTGTAGCACTGAATCTAGATCGTAATCCGTGAGCTATAGTAGATCCATTCATTTCTTGAAGTTTTAATAAATGAAAATGATCAGAATATGGACGATCATGTTTAGCAATATAATAAGCAGTTCTAAAAACCTTACTGGTGCTACAAATTTCAGAATCTTTCAACTTATCTACTATAATTTCAAGCTTTTGCTTGTCTGATTCTTTTAAGATTCGCTCAGCTGTTGTATGTGAAAAACTTTTACAATGTATGTACATTTTTCTCGTAAAGAAGTTAGTTGTGCGGTTTTATCCTTTCCATAAGCTGATACCTGAGTGCCTCTCCATTCTTTTGAGATGCTTACTCCCTGCATCTTTAAAGGTCCTAAATTTTGAATAGCCGAGCAACCCAGACATCCTAATTTTCCGGAATCGCATTTTAGCCAAGCATATTTTTCTTTCTTTTCGAACCACATATCTGCAGTCCAAATACTCGGCCAATTTATTAATGGGGATTCTGCTTCTTTTTGAACATTTTCTATTGATGTTAATGGAATATCCATTTGTTTTTCCTCAGTTTCCAGCACTTTTTCACATTTTGTTGCATTTTAAGTATTTTTCCAAAGAAACTGTCCAAAGCGGGTTGCTTACGTTTTTTGCTCATTTTAAATTTTTAATATAAAATTTATTTTGGTTGTAGATTTTTCGAAATATTACTGCAATAATAAAAATTAATATGCATTATATTTAATCCATTAAAAAATAATTAAAATACCTATGAATAGGATGGTTGCGACAGTTACTACGTGGTAATCCATACTTACATTGAATTGAAAAATTCACTTTGTTTTTTACCACACTTATATTATGTAAAAATATTATATAACTTATTATTCACAGTTATATAAATTTCTACACATATCACGACTCGAGTTTCGACGTTTGACGGTCATTTTCAAGTGACTTAACAAATTGATAAAGTTGAATATATACCCTTATAGTTTTGGTGGGGTGGGAGGTCGGTGTTTGTCCGAAGATGAGGACTTATCTGTTTGAGATTGGGTGAGATTAAAAAGTTGGGAAAAGATTAGGTCAGTTTGCTCGTTTAGGAGATTAACTGAGGGATTACGGGTTTTTTTGAAAATTTCTAATGACTCTAGGAGATTTAGTTTCGGGCCTTTGTTGCAATTATGCAAGATTTTTAGATTATCTATTTCTGGGAATTTATGATTGAATTCGAGACAATGGTTTGAAAAAGAACTAGTGTCTTTTTTCAGACGAAAAGCGCGAGAATGTTCTGAAAACCGTGTTGAAAAACTTCTTCCTGTCTGCCCTATGTACACGCTATTGCATTCGGAACAATGAATTTCGTATACGCCGGATTTTTTAATGGGATCGATTTTGTCTTTGGCATTAAACAATATGTTGGACAACTTAGAGGAGGGTTTAAATGCAACCTGAAGATTTTGCTTTCGAAGGACATTTGCGATGTGTTCGCTTGTTTTGCCAAAATATGTCAGGGAGATGAAAGTTTTGTCTGAATTTGAGGTTTTCGGATAAATTTGGGCCATTGCGAATTGGGTTCGTTTATTATTGATAATGTTTTGGATGAGTTTTGTTGGGAAACCATTCTCTGTAGCGATTGAAATGATGGTACTTAATTCTTTGATTCTCTTTTCTGTGGAAAGGGGGATTGAAAAGGCTCGATGTATCATTGAATGATAGGCCGCTAATTTGTGTGTTATCGGGTGAAATGATGAATACGGGATTGTAGAGTTAACATTGGTGGGTTTTCTGTATATATCAAATTCTATTTTGTTGTTTTTGTGAATCAGAGTAAGGTCTAAGAAGTTTATTTTGTTGTCTGTTTCTACCTCGATGGTGAATTTAATTTTGGGATGAACGTTGTTTATTAGGTTGAGAAATTGGTCTAATTGACGTGTTGTACCACTAAAACACGCTATTACGTCATCGACATATCTATACCAAAATGAAATATGTTTTTTGGAGAAATCTAGTTTGAAGATTTTTTCTTCGATAGTTGACATGAATAGATCGGCTAAAAGGGGACTTAATGGCGATCCCATTGCTAGACCTGATGTTTGCTGATAGTAAGTGTTATTAAATTTGAAGTAATTTTGATTAACACATGTTTCCAGGGCTTCATAAAGTGCAGATTTTATAAGATGATGACAATTAGCTTTATCAATTAAATTTTGTATGATTTCGAGACACTCTTTAGTAGGTATATTAGAAAACATACTACTGACGTCAAAAGATACGAGTTTGGAGTTTATTGGGGTTGTTATTTGTTTGAGGAGTTCCGAAAGGGCGAGTGAATTTTTTACAGAATATTTTGGGGTGAATTTGGTGTATTTTTTGAAAAGAGTATTCAGTTTAATTGCCAAAACTCTTGCTACACTGTTAATATAGGAAACAACTGGTCTAATGGGAGAATCGGGTTTGTGAGTTTTAATGAAACCATAGAGTCTGGGAGCTGTGGGATTCTGATTTATGATTTTAAATTTCTCAAATTCGGAGAACAAAGTTGTAATATTTTTTAAGAGACTTCTAATTTGAAATTGGAATTTTTGTGTAGGATCCTTTTTCAAGGGAGTTAGTTTTTCTGTTGAAATGAAAGAGTTCATTTTATTAATGTACTGTTCTCTTTCCAGGACGACTATCGAATTGGATTTATCGGCTTTTGTAAGGACTAAAGAATTGGACTCAATTTTTGTTTTTATCGATTTGATCACTGCGGAGTCTGTGGTAGAATTACGGGCGTACGATTTTATATGATCGGCTATTTTGGCTCGGGGTATAAGAGGTTCTTGCACTTTTTTTAGCGCGATTTCTGACTCTACAATTATTGTGGATTTATCGGATTTGTTATTGATGAATGGGGTGTAGTTGGGGTTTTGGGAAAGAAAAGATTGTTCAATAGGACTGAAGATAACTTTTGAGAAGTTGATGAATTTAGACACTAGATTCGGTTTTGACATTACTTTTTGAGGTTCGGACTTTTTGTTCTTTACGAGAACGGATAGTTTCTTTTTTAAATTTAAATATTTTAGGTGGTTGACCCTACTTACATTGTCACGAACAAAGTCATCAAAGATCGTGAATTCTACTGGATGTAATTTAAATGTCAACTCTGAATGCAATATCTTGAGATAATGTTGAATAACATCTCTCCTCCGATGAAGATTTTTTATTTCGGATCTAATCCAACTGTTTTGGGCAGATTTTATGGCTGCTATTGCGGCCGAAGACGTGGAGCGGGTTTTAATATTTACATAGTTGGGTACGACTTTGGACCGAAGGCATTCTGAATTGAACCAGATATCCTGTGAAACGAAACGGTATTTTTTCATCAATTTGTTGTACAATTTTGTCTGGGTTGCCGTACAGGCTGATTTTATGAATAGGATGGTTGCGACAGTTACTACGTGGTAATCCATACTTACATTGAATTGAAAAATTCACTTTGTTTTTTACCACACTTATATTATGTAAAAATATTATATAACTTATTATTCACAGTTATATAAATTTCTACACATATCACGACTCGAGTTTCGACGTTTGACGGTCATTTTCAAGTGACTTAACAAATTGATAAAGTTGAATATATACCCTTATAGTTTTGGTGGGGTGGGAGGTCGGTGTTTGTCCGAAGATGAGGACTTATCTGTTTGAGATTGGGTGAGATTAAAAAGTTGGGAAAAGATTAGGTCAGTTTGCTCGTTTAGGAGATTAACTGAGGGATTACGGGTTTTTTTGAAAATTTCTAATGACTCTAGGAGATTTAGTTTCGGGCCTTTGTTGCAATTATGCAAGATTTTTAGATTATCTATTTCTGGGAATTTATGATTGAATTCGAGACAATGGTTTGAAAAAGAACTCGAGTCGTGATATGTGTAGAAATTTATATAACTGTGAATAATAAGTTATATAATATTTTTACATAATATAAGTGTGGTAAAAAACAAAGTGAATTTTTCAATTCAATGTATTAAAATACCTTATAATTTATAATGGAAATAGAAACTACCAAACTACCAACAAACCACTACAACAAACTACCCACTACAACAAACTACCCAAAACAACGTTGGCGTTATACACAATAACACAATCAAATCAACAACGTTACTGGCACAGATTAACTGGCGTTACCACTCGATTACTGGCGCAATTCGCAATGAAATATTCATGAGTGGGATTCGAACTTCCGCAGACTTGCACATTCGCACTATTGTTGAAGTTTTTAGTTTAGTACGGAGATGAGCAACCCGCGGCCCGCGGGCCGCATGTGGCCCTCCAAGCAAATTTGTGCGGCCCGCCAAGCATTTGCAAAATTGTTGCAAAATATTATTTTGTTGATATTCTAAATTTTTTGCCGGTCACTTGATTATTGTTAAGTTAAATAATGGTATATCATATTTGCTTTTTATATTCAGTTCAATTGGCAATCAGTAAACTAACAACTCTAAGAACTCTTTAATTTATCGTGTGAGAACTGTTTTATTATTAACGAATAGGTAATTATTTTTTTATGATAATACATTTTTTCAACAAATTATCTCCACTTTTAAATTTCTTATCCATAGCATGTCTGCAAAGCAAACAAAAAAACGGAAAATTGCAGATGAGCATAGGCATTTTCAGGAAAAGTGGAAATTGTGGAAAACAATATAAAGATTTACAAGAACAAATGCGGAAAGAAAAATTTACTAAAGCAACAGACAATTTAAAAAAAAATACTAATTCTTCGGACACGGCAGTAAAGGCTAGTTTTGTTCAGTCAAATACTGGCAAAAAAATGAAACCCTTTGCGAATGGGGAGTTGATAAAGGAATGTCTAACTGCAGTTGCCGACATTGCCAATTGCTGCATTACCTGATAAGAGAAATTAATTTCAAATATTAGTTTGTCGAGATTTACAGTTACCAGAAGAATTGAAGACTTGTCCGAAAATATAACAACAATTGAATTGGAAAATTTGAGTATTGTTCTGTAGACCTTGATCAGAGTTGTGACAATAGCGATACATCTTATTTTATTTATTTTGTAAATACAATGCCGGCTCTCCGCTTTCGCACTGAGCCACATTAGCGATACATCTTATTTTATTAATTTGTGAAATACAATGCCGGCTCTCCGCTTTCGCACTGAGCCGGTTATCTTAATCTAATTTTTCTTATGGCTAACATGCTACTAACATAGTTTATCTAAACTAACCTAAGGGGCCTAACTAACTTAAGCCTAAACTAACCTAAGCTATGGGGAAAGGTGAGGGGGGATAATGGGATGGGGTAGGATGGGTATGATGGGAGGTAGGTGGGGAAGGTGTGCAGAATGGAGACAGATTATGTACAGTTTTTTCGCCGTTTGGTGTGGCCTAGAGAGAACCTAAAAGAAATCGGAAAGGTAAATAAATGACGCCGGTATGTTTATTTGATATACAATCTGGGGAGGGCTTTGGGGGGGGGGGGGGGGCTGGTGGGGTCCGTGATGTTTGCTTCTTCTGTGGGGCGGGTATCAGGGCAGGTCGTGGTCCAGTCGTGTGAGGCGTCGGGCGCAGCTGTCGAAGGTCTTCCACCAGGTCCTGTGTAGCTCTGCGTCCTTGATTTCTTCTTCTCTTCTGGGCCAAGTACATCCGGCGTTGAACATGGCGATCTCTGTCTGGTCTCTCCATTCTCTGGTCATCGGGCAGCTGAATAATACATGGGCAACGGAGTCCACAGCCGCAGGCCGGCGACTCCCTCCTTCCAATGCGATGGAGGTAGGAGTTGAAGTTCCCGTGTCTCGTGATGAGTTGGACCGCTTGGTGTGAAAGGGCCAGGTCCATTTCCATCCACTCTTTGATCGATTGGATGAAATTCGTGGTCCAGCTTCCGTTTTGGGTGTTCTCCCAGTGTATCTGCCATTTCCTGAAAAAGAAGAGAGAGATTCTGCTCCTCACATCTCTGTGGGATACTTTATTAAACATAACAGGAAGCTGAGTTCCTGGCTCCTGAGGAGGATCTATACCCGAGGCCAGTCTAGCCAACGCATCTGCTCTCTCGTTGCCGATTGAGCCTTTATGAGCTCGCACCCAGTGCCAACGCAGTTCTATTTGCTGCGTTATCTCGCGCGCGATCTCCCACGTTTCCAAAAGCAGCTCCGTGGGAGCTGACAGGTGTTGTAGAGCTTCTAGAACGGATCTGCTATCAGACAGGATGGAGCATCCGACGAAGTCGTTGATGTTGGTTCTAACATACACAAGCGCTCGGTTTACCGCGATTAATTCGGCCTGGAATATAGAGCAGTGGTCTGCGAGCCGCAAGCCTTCGCAGTGTATTTCAGTTTCGTCTGAGTACACCGCGAAAGCCGCACCGACTCCCTGTTCCCACTTTGAGCCGTCTGTGAATATCGTAATAGCTTGTGCATTTTCCTCGCCCTGTGTATATCTTATCAACCCGATCTCCGCGGGGTGCACCACCCCTTGAATGCAGACTCTAGATTCAATTTCGTCCGGAGAGATTGTGAGGCCCGTGGCCTCTCTAAGCTCAACCTCATTTAGTTCGCGCAGCAGATGTTTCTTTGTTAGATCTGCCGCTCGCAAGTCTGCCGGCAAGAGCCCCGATATGACGCAGGCAGCGTCGCCCGAGACGGTTTTGTACGCTTTCGCGGCCCTTAGTGTGCAAACGTGTTGTACACTAAGGAGTTTTTTCCGTTCTCGAACTCCGCATGCGCTGTACCATACCGGTGCCCCGTAAAGCAGACAGGGTTCGACAGCTCCCTTATATATAGTGGACATGGCCGACCTACCAAGACCCCACTCTTTCATGGACGCGGCGCTAAATCTGAAACCGATCTGCTTTGCTTTCCCGCACGCCTGAGTGACGTGTTCTTTGAATTTCAAAGACCTATCAATATGTATGCCCAGATATTTAATGTAGGGAGAGCAGTAAATTGATTTGCCACCTATTTTAAAGACTGGATTCTGTTGGTTAGGCTTTTTGCCGAAGAAAATTGCCTCTGTTTTTGCCGCATTAAATTTAAGTTTGGTCTCGACGGACCATTCGCTAAGTGTCTCCAGCGCGCAATTTACTGAGTTTCTGAGCCCTTTATAAGTGGTGGATTTCGCTAATAGCATTGTGTCATCAGCATAAGCAACTATCTCGCAACCCTCCGGGAGATCTGTATCGAAGATAGAATCGTACAGGATCTTCCAGAAGCCAGGACCAGATTTGGATCCTTGCGGACAACCTTTTTCTACAGCTTTTTCCACGTATATATTACACATTAGCGATACAGCACAACTAGCTATATTTATACGAGTAATTGACTTCCAATTTAATATTACCGAAGAATTGTGTTCACTGATTCCAATGAAAGGTAGCACGACCCGTGAAGATCTTTAAGGTGAACTAAAGTCTGTATTGAAATTATTTTCAATTCCATTCCAAAAGATTATTGGTATATCAACAGATGAAGCACGAGCAATGTCCAACATGGAGGTAGGAGTCTCAGGAAGCGTAATTAAAAACATTAAAAATCGGACAGCCCGGGAAATATTCATTAATCGCTGCGGAATTCACCAGTAAAATTTTTCTGCGAAAAGTTTGAGTTAGCTAAATGTCATGACACCTATAATGAAATTAGTTAATTTTATTGTAGCGAGCATTAAATCACCGTGAATTTAAGGAACTTCTGATGGATTTAGAAACTAAATATGGTGACGTGTTTTTCAATTCCGAAGTACGGTGGCTTAGTAGAAGTGCAATACTAAAAATAGTAAACAACTTAAAAAGTGAAATACAGTTGTTTGTGGATATGAAGGGATGATATCCCTTTCCTCAATTCAATGATAAAGATTGGATGTGCGATTTTGGGTTTATTATCGATATAACTCAGCATGTCAATGATCTTAATGTGACCTTCAAGACAAAGGACAATTTGTCCACAATTTGTATGATGAAATTAAAGGCTTTGAAAGCAAATTGAAATTGTGGAAAAAACATCTTTTGGAAAATAATATGTCCCATTTCCAATATTTCGGGAAAGAAAATTTAGTTGTCAAATATGTTGAATATATAACGTGAGTCCCAAAAGTCTTGGAATCCACTCTTGCCATGAATTTGAGGAAGTAGGTCATTTCTTAATTCAGACACATAAAATTAAACAAATTATCAAATGTCATTTTTAAGTATCTCTCAGTGGGCTTGAGGTTATGTCGCATTGTTTTTAGTGTTAAGTACAACATTTCATTAGTTATAAAACAATTTTATCAGTTTAGAAGGCAGGTATTACGATCAGTTGTTTGTTTTCGAAGTACTGGTAACATTAACAAGAAACAAAGAAGTGGAAGGCCTCGTATTAATAATGAGAATACTATAAACATCAGAAATGCAGTCCAAGACGAACCTACTACTTCAATTAGGAGACTAGTACAACAGTTGAATTTAAGTCGTACTACCACTCACAGGATTATTCGTCAAGATCTTCACATTAAACCATATAAGTTGCAAATGTACCAAGAAATTTTACCACTCGATTATAATAAAAGACTGGCCTACTGTCGGTGGTTCAATGAAAATATGAACGACGAAGTGTTAAATTTAACATTTTTCACTGATGAAGCCTGGTTTCATCTAAACAGATACATTAATTCCCAAAACATGCGCATGTGGAGTGTTGGCAACCCACATTTTTTTAGAGAGTCCCCACTGCATCCAATCAAAGTTGGTGTGTGGTTGTCAGCAATGTCAACATGCAGAATGATTTTTTTGCAACGAAAATTATGATGATGAACTCCATAATGGCTTCTTCCAACAAGATTCTGAAAGACCGATTTCCACCACGTTCTTGTGATCTAACTTCTCTGGACTTTTTTTCATATATAAAAAAATCAGTATTCAGCAGTCCAGTGCATACAGTAGAAGATCTGTGAAACAATGTAATAAGAAAATGTGAAGAGATAGACAACACAGTATTACAAAATGTGTTCGATAATATAAAACAGCGAATTAATTAGTGTATTCGTGAAAATGGAGAACACATTCAAATCTGTTGTAATGTAGACTTTTGGGACTCACGTTATATAGATATCTTAATAAGCCAATTCCAAGCATGATTCAAAATATTTAAAGTTGTGGGGACAGTGGTTTCCATAAAAATATTTTTAACGCCATTTTCAGAACAACTGCAAATGGAATTAATAAACATGCAGAACAATACAGATTAAAAAAATTAATTTGTATCAGTGACCATCGATAATTTTTATTTTCCTTTTGACGGAAAATGCAAAGCAACTTATGTTTCTGTTTGGAAGTACATATGTTTGCGAACAATAATGGAAAATAATGGGAAGAACATATGTTACAACAATGAAGAGAATTAAGAAGGACTACCGATAAAGACTGAGCAATACGCGATGCCCGATTGGAGAGCTGCGTTCGTGTAGCCGTGTCGGAAATACCGGCTAATATTAACCAACTTGTAGCGAAGAAACAGTGCCAAATTTCGCATTAAAATTCATATTAATTCCAATTTTTTTTTTTTTTATAACATTTTATGGAGTATTTTGTTCTTCTTCAAATTTCCTATTATATGTATTTTGTGTTTGTTAAATATATTATTTTTTTATAATTTATTAATGTCTGTTATTTTGTCTGCGGCCCGCCAACAAATTTAAAAATTTTGATTGGCCCATTGATAAAAAAGGTTGCTCACCCCTGGTTTAGTAGTATGGTATGAAGAATAGGCAACACAGAACACATGATGTTTATTTTATTTAAAAGGGAAAAAGAAACAAGACACAAAAAGTAAGATAAATCCTCCATTAATTAACAAATTAAATGTTTTTGCAAATTCGCCAATGTTATAATATAATTATACATAAATATTACATAATATAACTTAACATAATATAACATAACCTAATGGTTCATTATTGACGATATCGTAAAAATTTCATTGGAAAAATTTAGTTTAAAATACTGCTGTGCGAAATAACTGATAAACTATTTTCTTTTTTAATTTTGACTTAGACCACTTTCATAATTATGGGCACATATAACAAAACAAAACAAAAGTAAGGACTCCAACCCATATATTTTTATTTTACTTGAAAAGAACAGTATCTATTTGTTAAAAATTTGAATGCATCACAGTGTGTTTTTTTTTAAATTTTTTCTTCGAATCTGTGCCTTGTTTGATCTCATATCTAGATTCCTCGTTAGCATGTTCCTTCACGTATATGATCAAATGCGGTACTACTTTAGTTGCATTCGGGACATGTTTTGGACTTGAAGATAAGTCGTCATACTCTTGCCAAATATACTAGCTTAAAGTGAAAGCTGTATAATGTCCACTAGCAACTCCTGCTAATCTGTAGACTTGGCTGTTGACTGTAACAAATCGCGATATAGATCTCAAAATACATTTTTTTCTACTGATATATGTGAAAATGGTATTGTTTCCACGGCTTACCCTAGATGAAAGTGACATTTTCTCATTCTAGAGATGAAAATATTTTCACATCTAGAGATGAAAATGAGCATTTTAAACTTTTCTCGATCTCCATTTTCGAAATTCTCGAAACGATTCTCGATTTTTCTCGATTAAAACAGTAAACTAACCAAATTTGCATGGACTTTCGTATTAATTACATCAATTTCAATGTAATATTTTATGTATAATTATACTTATGTAATATTTTTCATTTTAAATTAAAAAAAATAATAGTACTAAAAAAAGTACCGGAACGCGTTTGTGAAAAAAGGTGCCGGTTTCCGTTTGTGAAAAAAGGTGCCGGAACGTCGTTCCGCCACGTTACACTGCTTAATTGTTTCGAGCAGTGTATTTTTATTCCAAATGACATTTTTAAGGATATATATATCGTCCAAATGGTGTACCAAAGGTGCATACTTTGGTTGGACTCTTCATCTAACGGAATAGTCCAAACCCCTTTTGTTGCGCTCAAGTTTAGTGAAAATTTCAAATCCATTTAATTTTGAAGAAATATCATTCGTGTTGGGAAATTGGTATTTTGAATCTTCAACTGCTTCGTCAATCTGAACCACTATTTACTCTTTATACTATTTCTGACTTGACTAACTTATCAAAACATATCTTAAATTGATTTTGTAGCGCGTATGGACCATCTACCACAGGATTTAATACAGGTGAACTATTGGGTTTAATTTCGATATGATGTGGCTGATTCATTTTACCTATACCATTGAATATTTCTTTATATGTGTCAATTAAATCTTTGTATTAATTTGGATTTACATTTATTGACTTTATTGTATTTACCCCTGCTTTATGCAATTTCATAAAATTTTTATACGATGCGATGTACTAAACGAGTAACAAACCGTCACCGATTTTTTCATGATCAACTGTCAGTGCGTGCAGCGCGGCGTGTAGACAATCTCCAAGATGGTGCACACCGGGCAACGTTCTGCTAGAGCAGGGAGGCAAAAAGTCTACGCATATGGCGCCCGAGCTCACTGAAATATATACTAACTGGAACGAGCGCTGGCCTCTTGGCTTGTGCGGGCCGAGAAAAGGGTCCCAAGGACCTCCCTTCATCTTTGTTTAGCCAACAGTGTAGTCGAGAGTGAGACGATGTGATACAGTCAGAGCGAAAAGCTAGTTGTATTGAGTTGTATCAAGAAAGAGAGTGAGATCGTTCAATCGGTGGGCATATTATAAACCGAAGTTTATATATTTTAATGAAAGTTGTTTTCAAAAAGACAATGGTAAATACTATTTTATTTGCAAGGAAAAATGGACGTCGGACACACATTTAGTTTTCATTTTGGACTGTACTAGACGAAGACAGCGATACGAGGGACACCTTGTGATACCTTCTGACACCGATACCTTCACTTCACCACCACTTCTGATACCTTCTGATACCTTCTTGTGATCCTTGTGACACCGTGCTCTCTCACGGCTCGCACAAGCCAGGAGGTAGTATATATTTCAGTGGTCTCTGGTATCGCTCTGTCTTTTTGTCTTATCCGCCTTACTACTTCCGCTACATGGTTCTCAAAGCCCAGTGTGACCTTATGCCCCAAATATATGTACTCGGTTACTTTCTCCACTGGAAGCTGGTAGTCTGCGATTTCGGGAATGTTGGTCATAATCTTGGTTTTCCCCATGTTCATTTTAAGACCCGTCTTCTCGGATTCCACTCCGAAAACCTCTAGCATCGTCATCATCTCCCCAATGCTCTCTGAGACCAGAACCAGGTCATCAGCAACTTCAGATTGGCCATTCTCTCTCCATAAATCATTAGCCCCTTCCCTGCCCATCGCAACTGTTGGAATATACATTCTAGTGCTAGGGTAAAGCTAGCTTCGGTGATATTGTGTCCCTTTGCCCGACACCTCTCTCTAGATGAAATTTGTTGGTTTTCTTGTGCAAGAAGACAAAGGCAGTTGCGTTCTGATGTAGGTGGTTGAGCATCTGCATGTACCTTTCATCAATACGGCATTTAATTAGAGCTTGCACCACTCTATGGAGTCGAACGCTTTCTCGTAGTCGATGAGGGCTAGTATAAGTGTTTTCCAGTACTAATTGCATTTCTCCACGACTGTTTTGAGAGTTTGAAGGTGGTCATTGGTGGTAAAGTCGTAGCGAAAGACTGACCATTTTCTGGGTTGAAAGAATTCCAGATTCCTGTCAAGTCTGTTAACTAGAACCCGAGAGAGGAGCTTGTAGACATGCGACAGTAGACTGATAGGTCTGTAGTTTTCCAGCTGCCCCATTTTTTGTGGATTAGGGTGATTACTGCGTTAAGCCATGATACAGGTAGTTTACCTTCCAGGTTGCACTTTGTGAATAGGATTGCCAGCACTTCACTAAGTATCTTGTCGTTGCTTTTGATCACCTCTGGTAATATGCCAGCTTCTCCAGGGGCTCTTCTATTCTTCTTCTTCTTCGTGGCGCTACATTCCTATCTGGACCGGGGCCTCCCGTATTTTCTGCCTCCAGTCGTCTCGTTGCCTTGCTGTTGTTTTGCAATTATGAACTTTTAATATTTGTTTGGCGTCCTCTTCAATGTTGTTTATCCATCTCTGTCATGGTCGTCCTCTTCCCCTTGCACCCTCTATTCGCCCATTATATACTTTCTTTGGTATTCGGTTCTCACCCATTCTCTCCAAGTGTCCCGCCCATTTTTATCTTTGTAATTTTATAAATTCGACAATATCTGGCTGGTTATATTTCTGTTTTAATTCGAAATTATATCGGATTTTCCATTCCTCATTCTCTACTCTCTCTCCAATGGCGCTACAGCCCGAAGCGAGCCCTGGCCTCCACCAAACGTTGTCTCCAGCGTTCCCTTTCCTCTGCCGCCGCCCGCCAGTTCCGCACCCCCAGCATCTCTCTCGCATCCCTTTTCACACTTTCCTCCCATCTCGCCCTTGGCCTGCCCGCTTTCCTTCTACCTTCCGGCAATCTGAGTATTTGTCTCGGCACTGCTGTTGGAGCCATCCGGCACACATGTCCCGCCCATCTTAGCCTGCTTAGTTTTATGTGGGATACCACATCTGGGCTTTTGTATAACTGATATAGTTCGAAGTTCATCCTAATTCTCCAGCCCTCTTCGCTGTTAATTGCCCCATAAATTTTCCTCAGGATCTTTCGCTCAAAAATCTCCAGCATATTTTCCGATTTCTGGGTCAGCGTCCATGCTTCGCTTCCATATGTGAGGATGGGTCGTATGATTGCTTTATATATATATTACACTTCGTTTGTCTGCTAGCTAGCTTCGAGTTAAGGATGGATTTAAGAGTGAAGTATGCCCTGTTGGCTTGCATGATTCTATGTTGTACTTCCACCCCTTCGTCGTTCTGATCCGTGACGGTTGATCCCAGATATTTAAAGTTGTTGACGACTTCTACAGTGTACTCTCCCATATCCAGATTATTTACTGCGTGTACTGGCGCTCCCGGTCTTACCATCATTACTTTTGTTTTATCCTTGTTTATTGACAGACCTATCTCCTTGGCTCTCTTCTCCATTTTACCGTAAGCATCTTTCATTGCCGTTAGCGATCTACCGATGATGTTTAGGTCGTCAGCATAGCCCAAAAGTTGCGTGGATTTATTGTAGATGGTACCGTTGCATTCTATCTGAGCTTTCCTTATAGCTTTTTCGAGCGCGATGTTAAATAATATGGGTGATAGACTGTCTCCTTGTCTCAGACCTGTAATGGTTTCAAACTTGTGCGATGTCGTTTTTTGGATACCGACTTGGTTCCAAGTCTTTTTTAACGTACAATTTACCAATTTAATGATCTTTTGTGGTATCTCGAATTCTTCCATTGTCTTCATGAGAGTTCTTCTATCTATAGTATCATACGCTTGTTTAAAGTCTACGAAGACCTGGTATGTGCTGATGTTCATTTCCCATGTCTTTTCTAGTATTTGTCTGAGTGTAAACATTTGGTCAGTCGTCGACTTTCCTTTCCGGAAACCTGTCTGATACTGTCCTATAATGCTCTCTGCGTACGGTTGGAGTCTTCGTCCGATTATCCATGACAGCACCTTGTAGGCCGTGTTAAGAAGAGTTATACCACGATAGTTCTTGCACTCCAGTTTGTTTCCATTCTTATAGATAGGGCATATCTTCCTCTCCCGCCATTCCTCGGGTATCTCTTCTGTCCTCCAGATTCTTCCTATCAGCTGGTGTAAAGCACAGTTCAGAGCGTCTCCTCCCATTTTGATCATTTCAGATGGTATCATGTCCGGTCCCGGTGCTTTGTGGTTCTTTAGTGCCTTTATCGCCTCGCTTATTTCTCTTTGTGATGGTTCGTTATCTTCTCTCAGATCTCTTACTTCTGGTGTGTGAATTGGGTCGTCTTCAGCTGTTTGTCCGGTTAATTCCACTCGTAGTGAGGTATTCAGGAGTTCGTTAAAATATTCCGCCCATCTACCTACCACTTTACTTTCTTCAGCCAGTAAGGTGCCCTCTTTACTGTTGATTATTGTTGCTCTGGGCTAAAATCCATTTCGCAGGTTGTTCACTATCTTGTAGCATTCTCTAATTTGGTGTTTCTCTTGGTGGTGTCCTATCTGTGCCACCTGGTCGTTAAAATGGGCCCGTTTCTTCTTCCGAAATAATTTGGATGCTTCCTTTCTTTGCTTGTTGTATTCAGCTTGTTTGGCTCTCGTGGGTCTCTGCAAATTCTCTGCCCTAGCTTTCTGTTGTTTCTCGCGTGCTTCTTCACACTCTGCATCGTACCATTGGTTTCGTTTTTTCCTATTTCTCCCCATTCTCTACTACTGGTCCATATATTTTCCTTAGGATTCGTCGTTCCCATCTTGCTAATATTTCCTCCGAGTATTTGGTGATTGTCCATGTCTCGCTTCCATATGTCACCACTGGCCATATAATGGCTTTGTAAATTGTGATTTTTGTTTTTCTTGAGACTAATTTGAATATAAAAAATATAAGTGTTATATTTAGTTATAATCTAAATATAAGTGAAAGTGAAAACTAGGCTCTGTTTCCAGCTAGTATGCGTTGTTGTATTTCCTGTTTGCTATCATTTTCACTGTTGATTTGGGATCCCAGATATTTGAATTGTACTACTTCGAAGTTGTTATCTCCTGTTGTGTAATTATGGCCAAGTCTTCTTCTTTCTTTCATCGGCAGTAGTTTGGTCTTTGATTCGTTGAACTTCAGTCCGATTTTACTGGCCTGTGTTTCCAGTTTGTTTCCAGTTCTGTTCTGGCCACTAGATTAATATCGTCTGCGTAGGTAATTATTTGATGTGACTTGTGTATTATTGTGCTGTTGATGTTATCACTGGTGTTTATTATTGCCTTCTCTAACGCAATATTAAATAGCATCGGTGCAAGTCCATCTCCCTGCCGCACTCCTTTAGTGGTTGAGAGTCTGTCTGTCATTTGGTCTTGTATTCTCACTAAAGCCTTTGGGTCTATCATTGTTGTTCTGATTAATCTCACTAACTTGATTGGTATGCCAAAAGCTTCCATTATATCATGTAGCCTGTTCCTGTCTATACTATTGTAGGCTTCTTTGAAGTCAATGAATAGCTCATATATTGGTACATTATACTCCCATGATTTTTCTAGTATTTGTCGGGTGGTGAAGATTTGGTCAATAGTTGATCGTCCTTCTCTGAAACCTGCCTGATGCTCCCCTATGATTTCCTTTCCATACTCTGCTATTCTTTGGCGTAGTATACTTGTGAATATTTTATGTTATACAGAGCAGCGATATTCCTCTGTAGTTTTTACAGTTAAGTTTGTCACCTTTTTGTAAACCGGGCATATGATCGCCGTGTTCCATTCTTCAGGGATTCTTTCCATATCTCCGTGATCAGTTTGTGTATTTGTTTGGCTAGTAGTCCGGTCATTTTAGACATAAAAATAGTGATCAAATAAAAAAAATTCCGACAGAGCCAAATCTTCGTAGAGACCTTAGGTTTACCACAAGGAATAAAGTGTCAAAAGTCCCCATCAGTCCCATGTGAGCTTAGGGACTTATTCGGGGCCCAAGGTCAAAATTTTAGGTTTTTTGGATTTTTCTCGAAAACGGTAAGTTTTATCGAAAAAGTACCTCAGAGCAAAGTTGTAGATCTTAAAATTCTCTATAAAAATGGTCCCTATGATTTTTTCTCTAAGACCCACTATTTCCCAGATATTGCGCTTGTAAGAATCACGTTCTACATAATATGCACACATTTCCACACCACCTGTGAGGTAGTGTACTCGGCGCGTTTTTTTTAACGTGGTATCCCCGGTAGGCCTATTCCACGAACCTTTATGACGTTATTTTCAGGAACAATAATTATTTAATAGTATGAAGATTATTGATATGGGTTACTGAGTTTAACTCTCGTTCTAACTTTTTTTTATTACTTTAATCTGACTCATACTCTTCATATTCAACTTCAACAATCATGTTTTCTTCAATTTCTTCTTTTTCTTCTTCTTCTCCTTCCTGTTGATGAACGCTTAGAAATTGTTCAAATGAAGATGAATCAGTTGTCTCTTCATCAAAATCACATGAATCTTCCTCTCTTGTATTTGATTGAACATTTGAGCAAGAGACACCTTGGCAATTGGTACACGCTGGAGAACACTGCAACCCTACTTTTTTACAGCCACATTTGGCACTACAACCTTTCTTGCAATTGCAAAAAATAGTGTTAAGAAGTTTTTCTGGAGCAGGGGGCAGTAAAGTTCGAATCGGTTCCAAAGTATTATTTATCAATTTCCAACCCCAGTCTTCAGGGTTCAGTTCATTGCCTTGCCATGTTTGAACTTGATAGTATACTCGAAACAAATGTTGACTAGCAGATGCCGATGTTGGAGGAAGACAAGATAGCTGTACTTGCTTTTTGTTTCGTGTATTTTTTACAAATGTTAAATATCTGTACGTATCTATGCAATCAATTTTTTTTGGAGCTCCATAAACCGCAAGAAGAAACCGAATTCCTTTAGTAATTAGTATTTGAGGTGAAGAATTAATTTCTGTAAATACTTTTGCGCAGTCAATCAAATCATTTTTTTCAAATAATTTTAATAACATTTTTCTAAACATTGCTGATGTAGTATCGCATCCGGTTATCGCATGTAAAAATAAAATAAAGTTTTGGCATTTTGGATAAGCTGATAAACTTTTAGAAGAATATATTTCTGTCCGTTGCTGCGCCTTCCCAGGTTTTAAAAAGTAAATAATTTTATCAGATGGAGTCCTTGCAGTGAGTAGTACTAATAAATCAACATCTTCACCCATTACAATAGTTGTATTTCTTGCATTAAATTGTTCTATTGCTGTTTCAATTATGAGGACATCGGCGTCATTCGGAGCTTGTTTCACGGCAATATTTTCAGCTGTTAATTTGTTACTCAACATAGAAATAAAACGAGATTTATTATTAATGTTTGCAAAAAAATGTTGTTTGATTAACTGGAACTGTCATAAATTCGTCAAACATTATGTCGGTACCTGAGGATGTTTTTGTAGCACGACGACGTTGTTCTGCAGCTTTTATGTTCTTTGTTGTATCACTATAGCCATCAAATACTACCGTAACTGTATGACCATAATGTCTACGTAAATACTGAACATATTTTTCAAAAATTACGTTAAAGGTTTCTTCTCGATCCCACACAACGTGATGTAGTAGATATCCTCCATCAATAACGTAAGCAGCGTTTGTACAATCAACCTCAGCATTGACTGATTGAAAGCAATCGTAAGGAGCCGACTTCATTGTTTTACGCATTCCAGCTGCATCGAAGAGTGACAACGGGTAAGGAGCTAAATCATATGCGAAAAATGTTTCAATTTCATCCTCAAAAGTCTTAGTGACACTCATACGTTGAAATAATAATACTGGGTCTATTGGTACTTCTTCGTCGTGAACTTTCACAGTGCTACTCACAGCTAAAAGAGGAAGTACTTTATCTGTGCTTTTCAATTTTATATGATTGAAAGTTTGACCAGTCATTTTAGACATCGAGGCAATCCCAACTTCACGAGCTTTATGACAATTAATCTTATCGTCACCAACGACTCCTGAAGCATTAGATAAGATTTTGTTAATTTCGGGAAAAGGATCATGTGATGAAAACCAGTCAAGAAGTATTTTAATATCTTTAGCATCTTTCTTAACTCTCGAATCACTCGCATCTACATGTTGATCTGTCGTGTCCATTCGAACATTAGCAAGAACTTCCAACTCGTCACAGACTGTGTTCATTGCATGCATTCCGTAAACCCATTTGCTTATTACACTTTCTTTTGTACTTCGTCCTCGAGAAATACCACCATCTGTTTTCATGGATTTCATCATTGATTGTTCGATAATCATATCTGTTGAAGTTCCACAACTGAGTTTATCAGAACGTCGAACAGTGAAAAATCCTTCAGTAAACCTTCGATAAACACTAGGATCAATTACCTCCTCTAATTGAAGCATATCCTGCAAGTATAAGTGCGCAGACTTAGCGTAAGGTAAATGCCCCGATGCATGGAAATAAGGAAGCATTTCTTTAACGCAGTTCAAATGAGCTTGCCAATCTCCCATACGTTCAGCTCTTATAAATTCTTTTGCAATGGACACCATCCGAAAATACTGTACCCATAATTGTGCAGTTGGTCCTCGTTTCTGATATTCCATTAACTTTTTATTAAATAAATCAAGTAAAAGTTCAGATATTTCCTTATCATTTTCAATGTCATAATATAAAAGAGTTTTATCGAGGATATTTTCCACTGTAATTATAAGATCTGCATCCATACCATCATCAATAGCTAGTTCTTTTAATATTGTTAATGCTAAAGTGATCTGAAGTAACGTGTGAGCTCGAACTGCCCTCGCGTAAGCATGGCCATTAAGCATTTTCTCTAAAGACTTAGGAGCATAAATCTCAGAAAGCACTTCTTTTAAACCACTTCCTTGCATAATATAACCTATTGCGCCGAAAAATGACATTAACAAATGAAATCCTCCCAGTCTCACTATAATCTTTGATAATTCCGATCCTTCAGGTGCAGCAGATACAATTTCGCGAGCTTTCGCAAATAGAGGTTGATCAAAAGTAATTATGCAAACTGTATGGTTGTGACGTTTAGCATCTTCTAAAGCACAAAGTAAAGTTGTGTATATCGTATTGTAATTACTTGCAGGCTGTTGAACACATGGCAGAAATGAAATTTTTGATTTTGAAAAGTCTACAATATTGCTAGTCACGTGTTCAATATAACCATTCCAACCAGATAAAGGAAAAGTTTTACATTTTCCATAGAACCATATCACATCAACTTTTTTTAGAAAAGATACTTTTGTTTCATTTTCGTATTCAAAATCTCGCACATTTATTTTGCTATATCCTACTACGCCAGTATTTTGATAAACCTGTATAGGTACATGAGCCTTGGCTGCAAAATCTTTAGCTGAAAAGACTTCAGTTACTCGCGGCATCGGCTGTTCTAGTAATACTGAATCTTTGGGAGTTACAATTTGTATAATACCCATGATATGAAGCGTATTATTACCGTCCAAAGTATTTACATTAATATCAGCATTATCTGCAACATATTGAACAAATGTGCCAGTTTCTGGTGATAAAATGTGAGGTGGGCGACTGAAAACTGCTGCTGCTTCATACTTCATTGTTTCACTGTAAGATGCGCATAAACCAAACGATGAGAAAATTTGTATAAGCCGTTTTGAACCAAACCGCCGATGGAAAAAAAACTGAAAGACCCAGCTGTAATTTAGACTTGAAGGATCTAGGCCGAACAGCAGTCATTATGCTATGACTAATATTTGTGCAAACTAACTTTAAATGATCCAAATCATGACGCTTATTTTTAAGAATGATTTGTCCCAAAAAAAAATATAATGATTCGGGAATATCGTTATTTATATCTTCAAACATTCTACCCGGTGGCGGGTACATAGTATTATCAAACATACAAGATTGAATATCTTCTCGAATAATTTCTGCCGCAGCTTTTAAAGTTTTCCACCGTTTTTCCTTTTCATTCAAGTTTTTGTTATCAGACCAGGCTTGACTTAAAATGTCTTGGTAATTGTCTACAAAACAAATAAATGTTAATTTTCCAGGCTTCTCTGTAATAATAATTCTACTACAATACTTTAATTTCAATCGTATTTTTATAATCCCGTTTTCTAAAGCTACATTTTGGCAAACATTCTTCAGTTCATCTAACGAAAACTGGCAGTCATCGCTACTTTCAATGAAATTGAAAATTTCCTCCATTGCAGAGTTTATAGCCTCACTTTGAGGACGGCCAATTTTACCGCCAGTATTAGGTCTCAGGAAGGATTTGTAACAACTGTCATGGTATTTAGCGTCAGCAGCAACTAAATCATACTGAAAATTAATACGCGCAAAGACAGCTTTTGACACATCATCAGAACGATCTTTAGCTAATTTTAAAATGGAATCTTTGAATGTAAGTGTAGAATCTTTATGAATTTTTCGGCGATAAATCTTCACTTTCTTCTTTTCTGCTTCTTCATCCGCTTCATCGCCGCAAAATAAGCACTGGTTTTTAAAACAAAACCTGGATTCACTTATTCGCGCTCTAGTATGAGGTGGACTTACTTTTGAAGTACTGGCCTGTTCTTCCTCACGTTGTCTTTTTGATGCAGAGATTGAAGTTTTCCGGGTGTATGATTTTCTGCAATCCACGTGAATTGTAACGGACTTTTGGCTTCTTAAATAATCAGCAAACTCATCACTTCTCGCGACACTTGCATCGATTAAAGTTGGCATTCCACGACTGACCACAACAGTTTCATCTTCAGTCAAAAGTTTATTACAAATAAAGCAAAATTGTGATATTTTTTTTTAAATATTAATCAGCACTAACTTCAATAGTAGACGCTTGTAATAAATACGTATAGTCACTCGAACTGCTCGTTCAACACTAAAAGAAGCAGGTATACGTGAACGACACCACATGGACAAAAGAATAGGCAGATGTTTTTCAAGGCCAGATGTTATTCAAGTAGAGGGGATTCGGTAAGGGACCGGCGGTCATTTTAGAGTAAATTTTCTTAGAATAGTATAATGTATACATAAAAGAGACACGAGTAGGCATTTTTGCTTGCTTGAGTACCTAAATATGTATATACGTGGCATATGTGTGCATACTATGTAGAACATGATTCTTACAAGCGCAATATCTGGGAAATAGTGGGTCTTAGAGAAAAAATCATAGGGACCATTTTTATAGAGAATTTTAAGATCTACAACTTTGCTCTGAGGTACTTTTTCGATAAAACTTACCGTTTTCGAGAAAAATCCAAAAAACCTAAAATTTTGACCTTGGGCCCCGAATAAGTCCCTAAGCTCACATGGGACTGATGGGGACTTTTGACACTTTATTCCTTGTGGTAAACCTAAGGTCTCTACGAAGATTTGGCTCTGTCGGAATTTTCTTTATTTCAATTGTCTAAAATGACCGGACTATAGTGTTTCCCCTCCGTTCCTTATTAGTTCTGCCGGGATATTATCTATACCAGGTGCCTTGTCGTTGTTTAGCTCTCGTATGCTTTTAACGACTTCCTCGTAAGTGGGGTTTGTTATTAGAGATTGTGCCGTTAGTCTTTCTTCCTTTTCGTAGTTGTCATTTTCTCTCTCTGTTTGATTCAATAGGTTCGCAAAATGTTGACGCCATATTTCCATAACTTCTTTTGTTTCTACTAAGCATTTTCCTTCTTTGTTTTTACAAATAGATGGTCTTGGGTGAAAATCTTGTCTGGTGTTTCTTAATATATTAAATGTCCTCTTCACTTCTTTCCTTCTATGTGATTCTTCCAGTTCTTGAATTTGGGAATCCAGCAGTGCTCTCTTCTTCCTTATCATCAATTTCTTGGTGTTCCTTCTTAGTTCCTCGTATACTTCTCTTCTATTTCTTGTTGACCTTTGGATAAGTTTACTTCTGGATTCATTTCTTTTCTCTACTGCTTTTCTGCATTCCTCATCCCACCATGCTACCTTGGACTTTTTCGTTCTATACCTAACTTCTGTTTCTGCTGTTTTTGTGATACCTTCTCTTATTGTTTCCCACCTTTGTTCTACTGTTATATTGGTTTCAGCCGTCTCTAGCTCTGTCATACGTTCCTTGATTCTTTGTTGGTATCTCTCTTTCACTTTCTCGTCTTTTAGTTTATCTGTGTTGAAATGTCTTGTTCTTCTCGTTTGTATTGATTTTGCCTTGTCGATTTTTCCCTCAGTGTTTGCCTTGACTAGCATGTGATCGAACTCTGATATTGCTCCTCTCATTGTTCTACAGTATATTATATTTGAGCTATGTGTCTGGCTGTCACTAGAATGTGGTCGATTTGGTTGATGGTTCGCCCATCCGGCGATATCCATGTTCCTTTATGGATTTGTTTGTGAGGGAACATCGTGCTTTTAATTATCATTCCTTTTCAAGTGGCAAACTCGATAAGTCTCTCCCCATTGTCGGAGGTTCGTTTATGGAGACTATGTTGTCCTATGATTGGAGTGTATGTTAATTAAAAAAGTTTTTTAATTCACTAATCTTTTACTTCAAAGTAGACAATACCTCAAAATTAGATACGATAACTAGCTAAGTCACTTTTGGCACACAGTGCTGATGCACTGTGTGAGCCGTTTCGCTGCGTCAAAGCAAGTGACATGAAACGGTCAAGACCGAATGTGTCAGGGGCTGAGGGCCAAAAGGTGAACTGATGTTAGTTGCTAGTATATACCGGACATTCTGTCTCTAATGACAGAGCACTCATTGAGGTAGAGGAACTGTGTATAGGGCAATGTTGAGATAAACCAGAGAGGTGAGAGACGTATGTGTTGTCTTGCGTTTGAAACATACAGTCAATGTATGCTAAATAATCACCTGGTAGACCTTGTTTAGTACAATAGCGAAAGATCACGGTGGAGAGTTCAACAAGGTCTACCAGGTGATTATTTAGCATACATTGACTGTATGTTTCAAACGCAAGACAACACATACGTCTCTCACCTCTCTGGTTTATCTCAACATTGCCCTATACACAGTCCCTCTACCTCAATGAGTGCTCTGTCATTAGAGACAGAATATACTAGCAACTAACATCAGTTCACCTTTTGGCCCTCAGCCCCTGACACATTCGGTCTTGACCGTTTCATGTCATTTGCTTTAACGCAGCGAAACGGCTCACACAGTGCATCAGCACTGTGTGCCAAAAGTGACTTAGCTAGTTATCGTATCTAATTTTGAGGTATTGTCTACTTTGAAGTAAAAGATTAGTGAATTAAAAAGCTTTTTTAATTAACATAATTCCTTCAATACCAACGAAATTTCCCAATTTTGGAGTGTATGTTGTTTCCTTGCCTATTTTAGCGTTTAGGTCTCCCATTATTATTTTGGTATCGTTGCCGGATGTTCCATCCAATTCACTTTCAAGTTTTGTGTAGAATTCTTCTTTCGTTAGTCATCCTTTTCGTCGGTTGGTGCGTGTACCGAGAATACTGATAGGTTAAAGAATTTCATTTTGACTCTGATGTAGCACATTCTTTCGTTAATTGGCTTGTATTCTATAATTTTGTCTATTATGAATCCTGTTCCAAATTCATGCCTGTCATTGTTTGTTCCACTGTAGAATATGTGGTGTTCTTTCCTAGTAAGTCTTCCACTTCCAGGCCATCTCATTTCTTGTACTGCGATCATGTCCACCTTGTATTTTTCTATTTGGTGAGTTAATTCGTCTAGGGCCCCTGGTTGGTATAAGGTTTTTATGTTCCAAATTCCAATAATCATGTCTTTTTCTCGCCGTTTTCGTCTTTTTAATATCCGTCCTGGTTCTGTCCGAGGCTTCGGTAGGGTTTTCGTAACGGTACGGTTTTTATGGGGTGGGGTTGTTAGCCCCATGCTCAACCCTCCTCCTTTACCCGGGCTTGGGACTGGCAACAGCGTCTACTGAGCTATTCGATTCACCTAGTGACCACTGCAGACGGAGGTTTAAAACAGCGCGGAAAAATCTTATGGTAAAGAAACACCTACCAGCTGATACCAAACTCAAAATACTACGAGCGAACGAGGATCTGTACAAGAATGCTGTTGAGACAAAACTCAACTGTAAGCATCTAGTCAACATGACTGTGGATGAGATTAGCGACAGGCTAACTGCAGCATTAACTCTCAACCTTGACGAAATCACCCCAACTGTCCTACCAAAGAAACCGACGAAATTAACACCAGAGGCTATAAAGATGATGGAACATTTCTTCTATTCATAAGTTGTTGTATAGCGAGCATTATTTCCTCTGGAATGACATCTGGAATTTCTTCGGATCCGATGTTTTCGACAAGTGGTCGTGTTTGCCCTCGAGCTGTCAGTGGCGGACTCGGTGATACTTTGCTTTCTAGAGTGTTTCATAGAAGTGCTGTACTATTGCAAGCAGCTGCTCCTTGTTTGAAACTACTTCTCCATTCCTGTTGAGAAGCTCTTTGGCTGCTGTTGTTTTCTAAAGCCTCTTGTATGAGACGGATGTTATGGTCCAACAGATCGCTTCGGGTCTTCCTGCAGATTTGCTTTTGCAGGTCTCTGCATTCTTGACTACCCACTTTTCCATCACTGCACAGTGGCCGTCTTTGTTCCGTCATCTTTATAGCCTCTGGTGTTAATTTCGTCGGTTTCTTTGGTAGGACAGTTGGGGTGATTTCGTCAAGGTTGAGAATTAATGCTGCAGTTAGCCTGTCGCTAATCTCATCCAAAGTCATGTTGACTAGATACTCACAGTTGAGTTTTATCTCAACAGCATTCTTGTACAGATCCTCGTTCGCTCGTAGTATTTTGAGTTTGGTTTTGTTTCTTTGCCATAAGATTTTTCCGCGCTGTTTTAAACCTCACGTATAAGTCCGCTCTAACCAGGCGATGGTCACTGCCCGTAGTTAATCTATTTAGCACATTGACGTCCTCGGCCATAAGTTTAGTGTCTGTGATAATATAGTCGTACTCGTTCTTGTGTACGCCATCAGGGTGCTTCAAGTCCACTTACTTTGCTTTTGTTTTTTTGAAGAAGGTGTTCATAGCATACAGTGAATTTGCTTGTAAGAAGTTGAGAAGCATCTGTCCTCGGGCATTTCGTACTCCGGGTCCGAAATTTACTCTGCTAGTTTCGCCGCTGTTCTCAGGGAACTCAAATAGGGAACAAAAGGGCGATGGGAACGACGCACTGTCCAAACTCGAAACGATTTTTTCAAAATTGTGCAAATTGAAACATTCAATATTCGGTGAACTGTTTTAGAATTGTATTGCTCTTTTTTGGATTATATCCCCACGTGTCTGCTTTCTAACGTCACCTCTCGTGACGCATTACACCTCCGGGGATGTACCGCAGGCCCAAATCACAAAGTCACTTGTTTCCAACTCTTCAAACAGAAACGGGGAAAGTAAAATTTCTATTTTAGTCTGAGGAGGGTATGCACTCCGGCAAAAAGGCCAATAGTATGCCGTTTGAATTTCTCAAATCCATCACCGGGTTTGCACTCACGTCAAAAAAACCACGACCATTGCTTGACGCTGAATCGCCAATTTGCACTTAGAGCTGATCAGTTTGACACATTTTTGCTCAGGTTATATGCACATGTCATTTTTGGAGTTTGTCGGTTTTTGATTATTCGTGCCCTTATGAAACGATGACATTTCTAAAACAATTTTCCTTCTTTATATTTAGATTCATAAAGGTCGCAGTACAAGTCGACCACCACCATATCTACAATCTTCTTTATTAAATTCAAATCAAATTCAAAGAGATTTCTTGAAATTTCTAAATTGCAGATTTCAGCGACTCCGGCTCTTGATTCGCAACACATAGAAACGTCAAAATTCGCAATTTTTCACAAATTTCGAAAATTTTCTAATTTTCTTTTTGGCAGATTCTCAAAGTTCAGACAACTTTACATCACAAACCGTCGTTTCCATCGACATTTAAATTCTAAAATTTATTTCGTAAACGGCAATATTTATGAGCTTTTTTTAAGAATAACGAAAAATCTATAATATTACTGAGTCTTTTTAGAACCAACACAAATGCCAACTGTTAACCCTTAAATGCATTGTGTTGCAAATTTGCAACATGTGTATTCTACAACATCCAAATCGCGTAATAATAAGAATAATACATAAAAGCTCATTGTTGCATATTGGCTACAGTTTGTTTCAAATGTAAGTACGGAGTTTTTGTAATAGATGTGTTGTAATTATATTTTGTTTGAATGTCACCATACTTATGTACTATGTGTTATGTTGGTACCATAAAGGTTACCAGTTCTATATTGGCAACACTGCTAGTCTTGTAAGCATTTGTCGCAATGCGCCAACCATCTCTCTCTACTTTTGTGCTGCGACCTTAGTGGGGTATAGACGCGTGTTACTCTGAGTTCTTTAATATTACAATTAAATCTGTGTGCATCCTTTTTATTTGACGACTAACATTGTTAATTTCCACATTAATTAATCATTAACCTCAACAGGTTATGGGCCCAGAACGAATTTTCTGTAAATTTCGAGTGTTTAGTGATTAAAATCTTGAACTTAGTAAGTTGCGCGAGTGTGAGCACGTGTTTGTGAGTTCGGACATCTTTTCTTGTAGTACGTTACTGCCTTGATTGTTTCAATAACAATGGAGTTTAAGGCTCAGATCGATAAACTGAGTGGAGCACAAAATTGGGCGATGTGGAAACGTCAAGTGTGTTTGGTACTGAAACACCACGAGGTGTATGAAGTTGTAACCGGCATGACGGTCGTCCCGGAAGCTTCGAACGACGAAGCAGCACAAGCAGCATTAAGAAAGTATAAAAAAGCTGACGCGCTAGCCCAACTTGTACTTGTTTCGACAATGAACGAATCGAATGTGAACTTGACAGCCACATGTGACACAGCTAAAGCTGTTTGGGAAAAACTACTCAGTGTATATGAACAAAGTTCAGGACAGCGCTTAGACAGGCTGATGGAAAGATTTTTCACCTATGAAAAGGATGAAAATGAGGATATCATGACACATATCGCTCGGCTTCAGCGCATCTTCAGGGAAATGAATGAAGAACTTACGACGGTTGCCCAAACGCAACTTCCTGACCTGTTACTCATGAGTAGAATTTTGTCAACCCTCCCCACAGAGTACTTCGAATTTAAGAGTGTGTGGGAGTCCGTTGCCATTGCTGATCGTTCGATAAACAAGTTAACCGAGCGTCTACGGTTAATAGAAATGCGTTTGCCAACGAAGAAAAACGAATCTGAAGCGCTAGTTGCAGAGGACAGGAAAGCCTATAAACGAAAGCCTATTTTAAAGTGTTACAAATGTCAAAAAATGGGACATGTTGCTCGCGAATGCAGAAACAAAAATTTCAGCAATAACGAAAGTGCGGGTGAAGCTTTCATGGCGGTTGCATCGTTCGCGAATAGTGCGGTAACTGACAGTGAGACTTGGTTTGCGGATAGTGGTGCAACGGCACACATGACGAGTAGAAAAGAATACTTTACTCTTTTAACAGATTCGAACAAGAAAAATCCGTGCATCTCGGGGACTCTAGTGTCATAAAGGCAATTAATTGGTCATGGAACAGTGAACGTTCAGATGCGTTACAACGGTGCGTCAGTTGACAACTACTTAGAGAACGTCTGGTATGTACCAGATCTTGGGCGCAATCTCTTCTCAGTCAGCGCAACAATGAAGAAAGGCTTTAAGTTTCAAGCTGACATCCGCATGTGCAAGTTTGTGAAGAACAACGATGTGCGCTTAACGGGTACAATGACCACACGAGGCTTATATGCACTAAATATGACTGTTTCTCGGACAAATAATCTTTGTTTTTTTTCATCAGAAGTCGATGAGTGTGCGACCATGTTGGCGGCCGTGGCAAATACGAAAACGGCGTCACTCCAAACTTGGCATGAGAGATTCTGTCACCAAAACAAGAAGCATGTTCGTGAGGTGTTAAAAAGATACAATATTAGTGCGCTAGATCGTAATGACGCAGTTTGTGAAGCGTGCATTCTCGGGAAGCAACAACGAATAAGTTTTCGTTCGCGGAGAGACAAGGCAAAGAGTGCGGGAGAGCTCGTGCATTCCGATGTATGCGGGCCAATGCAGGTGACCTCTCTCGGCGGATCGAGATACTTTCTGTGTATAAAAGACGATTTTAGCAAGTTTCAGCGCGTGTTTTTTATTCGACAGAAAAGTGAAGTTCCTGAATGCGTTAAAACTTTCATAAATGAGGCGACTAGAGCCGGTGTAACAGTTCGCGAGTTTCAAAGTGACGGAGGAAAAGAATATGACAATCAGGCTCTCAAGTCTTTCCTCTCGGCGAATGGTATAGTGCAAACAATTACAATGCCTTATTCGCCAGAACAAAACGGGACCGCGGAACGCGAAAACAGGACATTGGTTGAAAATGCGCGCACTTTAATACACGCGACAAAGATGCCGTTAAATCTTTGGGCAGAGGCTGTCAACACCGCTGTGTATGTTTTAAACAGAACGGGCCCTACCTCTGTGGAAGCAAAAGCTCCGTACGAAGTGTGGTTTAACAGGAAACCAACCACACCGTTACACTTTAAAACGTTTGGAACAAGGTGCTACGTCCACATTCCTCACCAGATGCGTCGAAAACTTGATGCTAAAAGCAAGTCCGCTTGTTTTGTTGGATACTGTGGAGAGAAGAAGGGGTACCGGGTCTGGCTGCAAGATGAAAAGAAGGTAACTATCAGCCATGATGTGATTTTCATGGATAAAAATTTACAGAAATCCCTCGATCACATTGAACCATGTGCAGTGGATGTTAATCCAGTCCTGGAGGCTTACGGCGACGACGTTCATCAAGTTCCAGAGGAAGTGACAAACGACGATGTCCATCAACATCGAGAGGAAGAGATGAATCATGATGACGATGATGATGTCCATCAACATCGAGAGGAAGAGATGAATCATGATGACGATGATGATGTCCATCAAGTTGTTCAAGGTGAAGTGAACCAGGACCATGATGACGACGATGGAGTCAATCAACCTCGCGAGGAAGAGGACGATCATGACGAAACAACGAAAACCAAACGAAGAAGAAGACGTCCAGTACGAATGAATGACTGTTGGAGGAAGAAATTGATGCTGAAGTTCTGTTAAGCGAATCGTCTACTGACGAAGCAAATTGGAAAGAAGCCAAAGAAGAAGAAATTGCATCTCTCATTGAGAACCAAACTTGGGTTCTGGTGAGCCTTCCCAAAGGAAGAAGTCTGTTGGTTGCCGATGGGTATTAAGGCTAAAGAAAAATGCAGATGGCTCAATCGAGAGATTTAAAGCACGACAGGTGGCAAAAGGTTTCGTGCAGAAGAAGGACCTGGACTACAATGAAACCTTTAGTCCGGTAACCAGGTTTGAAACAGTAAGAATAATATTAAGTATTTCAGCATCCAAGGATTTTGATCTGGTTCAATTTGACGTTAAAACGGCATTCCTCTACGAAGAACTAGAGGAAGAAGTATACATGGCACAGCCAGTGGGGTTTGAAGATGGGACGGGACGCGTATGCAAGCTACAACGTAGCATCTATGGGCTAAAACAAGCACCTAGATGCTGGAATAAACGGCTCGTAGACTTCCTGAAGCAACAACACTTTGATCAAAGCAAAGCAGATCCATGTCTTTTTATCAAACGTACTTCGTTGTACGTCATCATGATCGCCATATATGTTGACGATGGACTTGTGGCCACCAACAACCAAACAGAATTCCAAAAATTTCTCGTCGAACTCAAAACGAACTTTAAAATAAAAGTGTTCAATTTAAATTGTTTTCTTGGTTTGCAAACCAAACAATGTGCTAATTCTTTATTTGTAGGTCAAAGCACATACACAAAACAAGTACTGGAGAGGTTCAACATGGAGGAGTGTAATGCGGTTGCCACTCCGAGTGATGACTACTTGTCAGACAGCGAGGAAGACCCATTCCTTGACAAGTCAACGCCATTTCGCGAGGCAATTGGTTGTCTTATGTACCTGTCGGTAGCAACAAGGCCCGACATTAGTTATGCCGTCAGCGCAGTCTCCCAATTTCTGGAGAATCCGAGAGCATCACACTGGGGCGCAGTCAAGCGCATATTTCGCTATCTTCGAGGTACAGCTGATTTGGGTTTGCTGTACATGAAGGAAGATTTGGCGATTCCAAAACTGGAAGTTTACAGCGATGCTGACTACGCGGGAGACAAACCTACCAGGCGATCCCGAAGCGGCGTGGTTTGCAAAGTCACAGATGCAGCAGTCTCATGGAGCAGTAAGAAGCAGACTTGTGTTGCTCTATCAACAACTGAGGCTGAATACATTGTAGCCTGTGAAGGCAAAACGGAAGCAATCTGGCTGAGCAGATTGCTGAACGATGTAAACGGGACAGACAGTAATTTACCTACTCTCTATACTGATAGTGCTAGTGCACTAAAATTGGCTAAAAACCCAGAATTCCATAAAAGGACCAAACATATTGAAGTCAAATTCCACTTCGTTAGAGAGAAACTAAATTCTGGAGATATAACAATCGAACACGTTCCAGGAGACGCACAAGTGGCAGATAATTTAACGAAGCCACTTCCAAAGCCTAGATTCATTAAACTACGTGAAATGTTGGGACTCAAGAAAATGAACTAAATTTTGCATGATAACATTAGAGGAAGTGTTGTAATTATATTTTGTTTGAATGTCACCATACTTATGTACTATGTGTTATGTTGGTACCATAAAGGTTACCAGTTCTATATTGGCAACACTGCTAGTCTTGTAAGCATTTGTCGCAATGCGCCAACCATCTCTCTCTACTTTTGTGCTGCGACCTTAGTGGGGTATAGACGCGTGTTACTCTGAGTTCTTTAATATTACAATTAAATCTGTGTGCATCCTTTTTATTTGACGACTAACATTGTTAATTTCCACATTAATTAATCATTAACCTCAACACTTTTAAACATGGCGGACGCGCATGAGCTTAACTAACTGAAAAGTTCTATTAGTCTTGTTCGCAAATTTCATAAAATTCTGTTGATATGCAAAGATTTTACAACTTGGCAAAATTATTTTCTAAAATTTGCAATTATTTGTTGTAGTGCCAAGAAGACGGATAAAGAAAGCACCTGAAAGGAAACCAGAAGAGGGAAAATTAATAAATAAATTATCACATTTGCACCTTGGATTGTAAATAAATTAATTTTGAACACTTTTAAAATTGGCAAATATTTAAAGAAGCGCGACTGAGCGTATTCTCCGTTAGATTTTGGCAACTTGATGTTGGGGAGACGAGCTTTTTCCTGATAGGCTGTTGCCTTCCTCTCTTTCCGTTGAGAGAACTCATTCTTGAGTGCTTGCCCGCCGTACGACTGTCTATGTGGAGTATCTTGTCTTGCGCATCAACAAAGTTGTAGAATTCTCATAGTCTTCTCTTCTCATGAGTCGGGCTGTCCAAGTAGCCTCAAATAAGGATGCTCCTGTAAAAGTACCTTAAGCATCTCACCGACTTGGGAGGTGAGGTCGTTGAGTTTGTTCAGGGAGTAGTTTCCTGCGTCGACGGATAGGTTACTCCATTATAGTGATTCGCACCATCTGAGAGCACCTTCAGTCTGAGCTCGGACGACAATCGAACTGGTGAGGAGTTACTAGAGGACTTTCTCACGACAGCAGTATCTTCAGATAATTTCGCTTCCTGGGGGACCTTTGATTCGGACATACTGAGATGCAGTTGAGCACACGGCGCGACTACCGAGTAGACGGCAGAGGAGCAAAAGATAGTTGAGTATACGGCAATCGAGCTGCAGACAGTTGACTGGCATATAGATTAGCATCGTCAGAAAGCGACACCGGGGGTGGAAGGCGACACGCGGTGTCAGAAAGTATCACGGGGCGTCAGAAGGCGACACATCGCATTAGCATGCGACACGCGTCGTCATTAGCACACAACATGCGTCCTCCTCGGTGGTGTAGTTGACAACATACCCGCCTTTCAATGCGGGAGGCGACAACTAGGGCGGTTTTCATTACCCGTCCGGGCTGCCCACCCTGAATGAATGCAATATATGCGATACCGGGGTGGCGCATACTAAAAGTCAAGGTGGAATAGGGGATTTGGTGAGAGCACACAACATGCGGTGTCCGCCGGCGACACGCGATAAGTGCAGGAGACACGCAGCATCATCATGCGACACCCGGCGTCAGAAAACGACACGCGGCGAGGCGGGATTCCACTGAGGCAACACTGAAGGACATGAGGCATGATAGCATGATTAGTTGTGCGACTATGTGGCACAAAATACAACAATGTTGCATGCGGAATTTGGCTCGACACATAGCATGCGCTGTGTCGTCTATGTTTGTAGCATGCGTCTGAAACTATTCCATTCAGGCAACTTCAGTTTGGTGCTGCATAGCATGTCTTTACGGAAAGTCGCGGCAGCTGCATATGTGGTAATAGCTTTGAATCGTAAGAAAAAAAGGTCACCTCGGTGGTGGAGAAGACAACTGTATGTTGATGTAGAAAAAACACAAAGCAACTTGCTTGCTGATGATGAAGCTTTATTTCGAAATATTACACGAATGAATAAAGGGGATTGTAAGGAGTACTTGCTTGATAAAGTCCGCTATACTCGCTATAAAAAAGCATGATACCAACTTTCGTGATGGAATACCACCTCGTTTGATGTTATTAGTGACATTGAGATATTTGACTACGGGTGATAGCTATCTATCACTTATGTATCCGTTTCGGATATCTGAGCCAAGCATTTCCACGAATTATTCCAGAAAAACATATTCCATGGTAATCGTCAATGAATATTGTGTTTCTTTCATTATTCAAGCCCATGTCGCACACTACAAGTCTCCCAATCCGATAACTGTTGGATAGCGACGACACTGTTCGACACGTCCAATCTTGTCGAGATTTGACGCATGCGTGTGAGCAACAAAACTCGACACGTAGCATGCTACAAGTATATGTTTCTCGTGGCATCGTGTTCTTCAATAGAAAAACTTGCGCAGTATGCGTCAATGCCGCACGCGTGTCGCATTCTGAAGCTACGTGAAGCCTTCTGACGCCCCGTCTCGCCTTCGGACGCCTCATGTTGTATGCTGATGCCGCGACTCCTCGACAAACACCTCGTTTTGTCTGCTTACAACACGACGTGTCTCCTTCTGACACCGCGTGTCGCCTTCTGACGCTACGTGGTGCAACCAATCAAGAAGTGTCTCCATATAGTGTAACATTCTGTGCACGCATCTACCTATCGGACAGCAGATACTCTTTATAGACTTATGTTGCGTATCGCCTTCTGACGCCGGGTGTTGCTTTATGGTGCCGCGTGTCGCTTTCTGACACTGGGTATCGCCTTCTGACATCGGGTGTCGTAATATGTTGCCTAAAAAGTTACAACATACAATATGAGGCGTCCGAAGGCGAGACGGGGCGTCAGAAGGCTTCACGTAGCGTCAGAATGCGACACGCGTCAGCAGCACGCAACACGCGGGTCCGCCGGCGAGACGCGGCTTCAGAAGGCAACACGGGGCAAGGGCTGGGGATATGCGGCATCATCATGCGACACCCGGTGTCAGAAGGCCACACGCGGCGTTAGAAGGCGATACGGGACGTCAGAATGAGGCACGCGCGTTGGGTCGCGAGATGCTTCCTTCTTGACGACACGCGGCGTCAGAAGGAGACACGCGGCGTAAGCTGGCAAAACGGGGTGTTTTCAAAGTATTTTAAACATCTCGCCTCCCACGTCGGCGAAATGCAAAAGGTACTTTTACAAGAGCATACTTATTCTTGTCTGAATCACTTTTAGCGCGTTGAGCACGTCGAACGCCGCTCACGATTTGTACAATATACCCGACACAGAACGTCGACAAGAGTTCTTTATTGAATAAAACCCACTGAATATATAACGGCAAATGAGCAGTCGATAGTTAAGTGGCAGATAGATGAGCATTGTCAAGCGGCGTCAGAATGCGACACAGGGGACAAAAGGTGACATGCGACTTCGGAATGCGACAAGCGGCGTAGGAAGGCGACACGCGGCGTAGGAAGGCGACACGCGGCGTGGGAAGGCTACACGCGGAGAAGGAAGGCGACACGCGGCGTCAGAAAGAGATATGCGTCGTAAGCAGGCAAAACGCGGTGCTCGCCGGCGACACGCGGCATCAACATACAAGGCGACACGCGGTGTCAGAATCAGACGCGGGGTATCTGAAGTAGATACGCGGCGTCAGAAGGCGACACGCGGCGTGAGTAGGCGACATGCGGCGTCAGCAGGAGACACGCGTCGTAAGCAGGCAAAACGGGGTGCTCGTCTCGGCGACCTCAAATTGCAACACGCAGCGTCAGCAGACGACACGCGGCGTCCGAAGGCGACACGGGGCTTCTGAAGGCGACACCCTAGTCAGAAGGCGATACCCGACTTTAAAAGGCGAGACGCGTAGTAAGAAGGCGACACGCGGCTTTAGAATGTGACACCCGGCGTCAGAAAGCGACATCCGGCGTCAGAAAGCGACACACTTCGTCAGGCGATACCTGGCGTCAGAAAGCAACTCCCGGTGTCAGAAGGCGACACGTGCCGTCAGAAGACGACATGCGGCCTCAGAATGCGACTAGTTGCACCTACTCGCCAAGAAAGTCCAAGAAAGAGTCACACACCACATTTCACCTACTGTCCGATTGGTTGACGCGTGCACAAAATGTTACACCATATAGTGACAATGGTAGCTAAAGACACCACGGCTGCGCGATTGGTTGCACCCCCTTTATCCCACGTTGTCTTACTTAGAGGTTGTCGCGAGAATCAGTTTTCACGTATTTAATACGCCGAACTCCGCTCACGATTCGTAAGATACTGCGACACAGAACACCGAAAGAGTTCCTTATTGAATAAAACCCACTGATTGTGAGTATACGACGGCAGATGAGCAGCAGACAGTTGTCACGGCGTCAGAAGGCCACACCGGGACTCAGAAGGAGATACTCAGCGTCGTAAGCAGGTAAAACGCAATATTTTCCGGCGACACGCGGCATCAGAATGCAACACGTAGTGACGGCAGACAACACGGAGCGTCAGAAGGCGACACGTGGCATTATAATGTGACACGCGTCGACAGCACGTAACACGCGTTAGAAGGCGTTAAAAGACAGCACAAGATGTAAGAATGAGACAGCCGGCGTCTGTAGGCGACACTGGGCGTCAAAAGGAGATACCCGGCGTCAGAATAGACTGGTCGCAACTAGTCGAAGCCATGTTACACCATATGGTGATTATGGTAGACCAAGACAGTTGATGAGTGACATATAGATGAGCATGGTCAGCAGGCGACATGCGACATCAGAATGCGACACGCGTCGTCATAAGGCGACACGCAGCGTCAGAAAGCCACACGCGGCGTAGGAAGTCGACGCGGGGCCTCAGTATGCGACAGAAGGTGACATCAGGCGTCAGAAGGCAACACGCGGTGTCAGAACACAACACGCAGGGTCAGAAAGCGACACCCGGCGTCAGAAGGGACGACACTTGGCATCAGAATGCGACACGCGTCAACAGAACTCAACACGCGGCTTTAGAAGGCGGCACGCGGCAAGAGCAGGGAACATGATGTAAAACTTACGTGAGCATTCGACGAGAGTTCCAACTTTAAAGGAGAACTTACCACAAACAAACTTACACATTTAAAAGAGACATTACCTTGCGACGGTACAATTGAGAATCTTTCGTGGGCCAGGGTTAAGCTGTTCATGCGTAGTATGCTCTGGTTTTTCTTGGGCACCAAGTCTAGTCGCAGCTTAGTCGTGTGTATCTATAGTTTAGCCAGTCTAGTCTTGTTTGTTTAGACTTGTCCGTCTAGTCTTGTCTGTCTAGTCTTGATTGTCTAGTCTTTCCTGTCTAGTCTTGTCTGTCTAGTCTTGTCTGTCTAGTCTTGTCTATTTAGTCTTGTCTGTCTAGTCTTGATTGTCTAGCCTTTCCTGTCTAGTATTGTCTATTTAGTCTTGTCTGTCTAGTCTTGTCTGTCTAGTCTTGTCTGTCTAGTCTTGTCTGTCTAGTCTTGTCTGTCTAGTCTTGTCTGTCTAGTCTTGTCTGTCTAGTCTTGTCTGTCTAGTCTTGTCTGTCTAGTCTTGTCTGTCTAGTCTTGTCTGTCTAGTCTTGTCTGTCTAGTCTTGTCTGTCTAGTCTTGTCTGTCTAGTCTTGTCTGTCTAGTCTTGTCTGTCTAGTCTTGTCTGTCTAGTCTTGTCTGTCTAGTCTTGTCTGTCTAGTCTTGTCTGTCTAGTCTTGTCTGTCTAGTCTTGTCTGTCTAGTCTTGTCTGTCTAGTCTTGTCTGTCTAGTCTTGTCTGTCTAGTCTTGTCTGTCTAGTCTTGTCTGTCTAGTCTTGTCTGTCTAGTCTTGTCTGTCTAGTCTTGTCTGTCTAGTCTTGTCTGTCTAGTCTTGTCTGTCTAGTCTTGTCTGTCTAGTCTTGTCTGTCTAGTCTTGTCTGTCTAGTCTTGTCTGTCTAGTCTTGTCTGTCTAGTCTTGTCTGTCTAGTCTTGTCTGTCTAGTCTTGTCTGTCTAGTCTTGTCTGTCTAGTCTTGTCTGTCTAGTCTTGTCTGTCTAGTCTTGTCTGTCTAGTCTTGTCTGTCTAGTCTTGTCTGTCTAGTCTGTCTAGTCTTGTCTGTCTAGTATTGTCTGTCTAGTCTTGTCTGTCTAGTCTTGTCTGTCTAGTCTTGTCTGTCTAGTCTTGTCTGTCTAGTCTTGTCTGTCTAGTCTTGTCTGTCTAGTCTTGTCTGTCTAGTCTTGTCTCTCTAGTCTTGTCTGTCTAGTCTTGTCTGTCTAGTCTTGTCTGTCTAGTCTTGTCTGTCTAGTCTTGTCTGTCTAGTCTTGTCTGTCTAGTCTTGTCTGTCTAGTCTTGTCTGTCTAGTCTTGTCTGTCTAGTCTTGTCTGTCTAGTCTTGTCTGTCTAGTCTTGTCTGTCTAGTCTTGTCTGTCTAGTCTTGTCTGTCTAGTCTTGTCTGTCTAGTCTTGTCTGTCTAGTCTTGTCTGTCTAGTCTTGTCTGTCTAGTCTTGTCTGTCTAGTCTTGTCTGTCTAGTCTTGTCTGTCTAGTCTTGTCTGTCTAGTCTTGTCTGTCTAGTCTTGTCTGTCTAGTCTTGTCTGTCTAGTCTTGTCTGTCTAGTCTTGTCTGTCTAGTCTTGTCTGTCTAGTCTTGTCTGTCTAGTCTTGTCTGTCTAGTCTTGTCTGTCTAGTCTTGTCTGTCTAGTCTTGTCTGTCTAGTCTTGTCTGTCTAGTCTTGTCTGTCTAGTCTTGTCTGTCTAGTCTTGTCTGTCTAGTCTTGTCTGTCTAGTCTTGTCTGTCTAGTCTTGTCTGTCTAGTCTTGTCTGTCTAGTCTTGTCTGTCTAGTCTTGTCTGTCTAGTCTTGTCTGTCTAGTCTTGTCTGTCTAGTCTTGTCTGTCTAGTCTTGTCTGTCTAGTCTTGTCTGTCTTGTCTTGTCTGTCTAGTCTTGTCTGTCTAGTCTTGTCTGTCTAGTCTTGTCTGTCTAGTCTTGTCTGTCTAGTCTTGTCTGTCTAGTCTTGTCTGTCTAGTCTTGTCTGTCTAGTCTTGTCTGTCTAGTCTTGTCTGTCTAGTCTTGTCTGTCTAGTCTTGTCTGTCTAGTCTTGTCTGTCTAGTCTTGTCTGTCTAGTCTTGTCTGTCTAGTCTTGTCTGTCTAGTCTTGTCTGTCTAGTCTTGTCTGTCTAGTCTTGTCTGTCTAGTCTTGTCTGTCTAGTCTGTCTAGTCTTGTCTGTCTAGTCTTGTCTGTCTAGTCTTTTCTGTCTAGTCTTGTCTGTCTAGTCTTGTCTGTCTAGTCTTGTCTGTCTAGTCTTGTCTGTCTAGTCTTGTCTGTCTAGTCTTGTCTGTCTAGTCTTGTCTGTCTAGTCTTGTCTGTCTAGTCTTGTCTGTCTAGTCTTGTCTGTCTAGTCTTGTCTGTCTAGTCTTGTCTGTCTAGTCTTGTCTGTCTAGTCTTGTCTGTCTAGTCTTGTCTGTCTAGTCTTGTCTGTCTAGCCTTGTCTGTCTAGTCTTGTCTGTCTAGTCTTGTCTGTCTAGTCTTGTCTGTCTAGTCTTGTCTGTCTAGTCTTGTCTGTCTAGTCTTGTCTGTCTAGTCTTGTCTGTCTAGTCTTGTCTGTCTAGTCTTGTCTGTCTAGTCTTGTCTGTCTAGTCTTGTCTGTCTAGTCTTGTCTGTCTAGTCTTGTCTGTCTAGTCTTGTCTGTCTAGTCTTGTCTGTCTAGTCTTGTCTGTCTAGTCTTGTCTGTCTAGTCTTGTCTGTCTAGTCTTGTCTGTCTAGTCTTGTCTGTCTAGTCTTGTCTGTCTAGTCTTGTCTGTCTAGTCTTGTCAGCTTAAAAGCTTAAAATGCAAAGTAATATCCGTGATTCACTGTTAGAAGCCAATTTCGAATCTCCCGCTAGTCTCTCGCCAATCAAAACTCCATCTCAAGCCAACTTCATATTTCCCACCCATCAAAACTCCATCTCAAGCCAAATTCGAATCTCCCGCCACGTAAATCAGCTTATCAAATCCAATCTCATTAGATAATTTCAAATCTTTTGTTATAATTCTTGTAGCGATTTGATTGGTTAGTATGTCGAGGCGAATTGCAGTGAGAAAATGCGATTGGCGGTAGAGTTTACGCGGGAATTTTTTAAGTGGAGTTTGCGCAGGAATTTTTGAAGTGGAGCTTGCGCGAGAAATTTTGAAGCGGAGTTTGCGCGGGAACTTTGAACTCCAAAAGTTTTCGGGGTTTTCAGAGCGAAATTACACGGAATCCGAGCAAGAAAAAATAATACAAATTTTACAAACGAATTACCTTAGTGAACACTTGTTTTTTCCCTCAAAAAAATTTCTTTCTCACAAGAAAAACTTGAATATTTTGCTGGCTTGAATATCGACCGGATCATAAATATCATTTTTTTCTTTTGATAATCTTATTAGCACTTTCATAAAACTATTATTATATAATTTTTATTTTTTATTTTGTTTACATCACCTTCATTACAGCACCTCGTTCAGAGAGATTACGTAACCACAAAGCTGCCTTGTATCAAATAAACATTAAAAACATAAATAGAAGAATCCAACAAACGCGTCCAAACCATTCAAAACGACGAATCACGAGACACCCACAAACCGCCAAAACTCAAACCAACAAATCGCAACACACCAACAAAGCGGTAAAATTCGAATCAAACAATCAGAACCTTCAGATATGGCGGTAAAATTTGAATCGAATAATCAGAATGTTCAGATATGGCGCTAAAATTCAAATCACAAGTTGATAAGTCGTCGAAATTTAAATCAATCAGTACCTACCAATAACAGCTTCGGAATTAAAACTAACTAATCAACAATTGTTAAAAAAACGGAGATTGTTTATCGGCGTAGCCATTACGTAGGTAATTGTGTATAAATGGCGTGGTACAGATATGCTATGAAAACTTTTCAAATTTGTTGTAAAAAATTACAATTTTGTTCTCAAAATTTCCAAAATTTGTAACCTAAATTTCCAAATTAGTCCTAAAAATTGCCTCAATTTCTTCCTCAAATTTTCCCTCAATTTCCTCTCAAAACCTAAAAAAAATGATTTTCTCATTAAATATACACGAACAAGATTTCCTCCTCACTTTCCCTTAAAAAATAAAAAAATATCAAAAAAAAATCTCAATAAAAAAATAACCTAAAAACTAAATAAAATATTAATAAAACTGTGATTTGTTTAATGCAATCAACATTCGAGATTTTTATAAGAAGCTTAAAATGCAAAGTAATATCCGTGATTCACTGTTAGAAGCCAATTTCGAATCTCCCGCCGCTCATACCTCATCCCACAGCTACCTAACGTTGACCAATCACTAGTCTCCCGCCAATCAAAACTCCATCTCAAGCCAACTTCAAATTTTCCGCCAATCAAAACTCCATCTCAAGCCAAATTCAAATCTCCCCCCACGTAAATCACCAATCTCATTAGATAATTCCATTTTTTTGTTATAATTCTTGTAGCGATTTGATTGGTTAGTTTGTCGAGGCGAGTTGCCGTGAGAAAATGCGATTGGCGGTGGAGTTTAAGCGGAAATTTTTGAAGTGGAGTTTGTGCGGGAATTTTTAAAGTGGAGTTTGCGCGGGAAATTTTGAAATAGTTTGCGCGGGAACTTTGAACTCCAAAAGTTTTCAGGGTTTTCAGAACGAAATTACACGGAATCCGAGCAAGAAAAAAAAAAATACAAATTTTACAACGAATTACCTTAGTGAATACTTGTTGTTTCCCTCAAAAAAATTTCTTTCTCACAAGAAAAACTTGAATATTTTGCTGGCTTGAATATCGACCGGATCATAAATATCATTTTTTTCTTTTTATAATCTTAGCACTTTCATAAAACTATTATTATATCATTTTTTTTTTTTTATTTTTTTTACATCATATTCAATAAGCACCTCGTTCAGAGAGATTACGTAACCACAAAGCTGACTCGTATCAAATAAACATTAAAAACATAAATAGAAGAATCCAACAAACGCGTCCAAACCATTCAAAACGACGAATCACGAGACACCCACAAACCGCCAAAACTCAAACCAACAAATCGCAACACACCAACAAAGCGGTAAAATTCGAATCAAACAATCAGAACCTTCAGATATGGCGGTAAAATTTGAATCGAATAATCAGAATGTTTAGATATGGCGCTAAAATTCAAATCACAATTTGATAAGGCGTCGAAATTTAAATCAATCAGTAACTACCAATAACAGCTTCAGAATTAAAACTAACTAATCAACAATTGTTTAAAAAACGGAGGTTGTTTATCGGCGTAGCCATTACGTAGATAATTGTGTATAAATGGCGTGGTACAGATATGGCGCTAAAATTCAAATCGCAAGTTAATGTGACGCCAAAATTCAAATCAACCAATCAGCAGTCAAATTTCTTGGTCTAGTTCTTTAGTCCATTCATTCCAATTGGCCTTTTTGAAGTTAAATCTTCTTTGCAGGAGTACTATGATACTATAACGCTATATATTAGAATTAGAATCACACTCTAGCTCGCTTCTACTGCGAGTTAGTCTGCTTATAAATACGATATCGAGATATAATCGATATGCGATACCGGGGTCGCGCATACTAAAAGCCAAAGTGTAATAGGAGGCTTACTGAGAGCTTCCCCCAACCATTTAAAGTCTTGTTTGTCTAGTCTTAACTGTTAAGGTCTTGTCTGTCTAGTCTTGTTTTATATTGTTATCCCGTGAAGTTGTATCAGCTTGAAGTTATGTCAACAGGAGGTAGTTTCATCATGAAGTTGTTTATTTTTATAAACATATTTATTATTAAATAAAACTTTGTAAAACAAAATATTGTAAAACAACTATTTCATAGTCAAGAGGTTGAAAAATATAAAATATATTAAATAAATTTAAAGCACTGTCTGTGTACACTTAATGTTAGATAAGAATATTTTTATAAGAGAAATAAAAATAACAGGAAAAGCGAAAAAGAAATTTGAGGGAGAAAAATTTGCGTTTGGAATTTGATCTTGAAAATTTGTGTTTGAATTTGATCTTCTTGGAAATTTGTTTTGGAATTTTTCTCCAGATTCGCAAAAAAAAATTCAAAATTTTACATATTTTGGGAAAAAATTTTGATTGAAATGTCATACACCGAGTAATAAATTTTCGTTAAAATGACCAGAAATTTGTTATCAAAATTTCTTTAAATTTGTTATCTAAATTCCAATTATTTACCAAATAAGAAATTTGACATAAATTTCCCAAAAATATTCGTGATAATTGAAATTTCCCTCCAAAATTAGAAAATATTCGCGGAAATTTCGACAAATTTCTCACTAAAATTCACTGAATATTAATAAAAAATATTTTGTTAAATTTTGAAAATTTTACCAAAATTTTACATTTTATGAAAATTTTATCAAAATGAATTCCCTTTCATTGCAACAATTTCAAATTGAGTTAAAAAAATTGAGATCAAATGCAAATTTCTTTAAAACCTCATCAATTTTTCCGCTGAAACTTTCCAATTGTCCTACAAAATTTTCCCAAAAATTTCAAAAAATTGCTGAATTTGTTATAAAAAATCCTCAATTTTTTTATGTAATTTACTCAATTTTGTCATGAAAGTTTGCTCGATTTTTGCAATGTTGTCCTCAAAACTTCTTTAATTTTGTCCTTAACATTTCTTTAATTTTATTCTCTTAATGTTTTCTTTAAACTTTTAACTCAATTTCCTCCTTAAAACTTTAGAATTACTCAAAATTTTCTCAAACTTTCAACAAATTTGTTCTAAAAATTTTAAAATTTTCTCTTCAAAATTTCCAAAATTGTTTTAAAACTGTCCAAATTTGTTGTAAAAATTTCCAAATTTATTTTCAAAATTTGTAATCAAAATATGCAAATTTGTTCTCAAAATCTCCAAAAGTTCCAAATTTGTTCTAAAACTTTCCAAATTTGCTGTAAAAATTTCCAAATTTGTTCTAAAAATTTCAAAATTTGTTCTCAAAATTTCCAAATTTTGTCCTCAAAATTTCCAAAATTACCAAATATGTTCTAAAACTTTTCAAATTTGTTGCAAAAAATTACAAATTTGTTCTCAAAATTTCCAAAATTTGTAACCTAAATTTCCAAATTAGTCCTAAAAATTGCCTCAATTTCTTCCTCAAATTTTCCCTCAATTCCCTCTCCAAACCTAAAAAAAAAAATCATTTCCTCATTAAATATACACGAACAAGATTTCCTCCTCACTTTTCCTTAAAAAATAAAAAAATATCCAAAAAAAAATCTCAATAAAAAAATAACCTAAAAACTAAATAAAATATTAATAAAACTGTGATTTGTTTAATGCAAACAACATTCGAGATTTTTATAAGAAGCTTAAAATGCAAAGTAATATCCGTGATTCACTGTTAGAAGCCAATTTCGAATCTCCCGCCGCTCATACCTCATCCCACAGCTACCTAACGTTGACCAATCACTAGTCTCCCGCCAATCAAAACTCCATCTCAAGCCAACTTCAAATTTTCCGCCAACAAAACTCCATCTCAAGCCAAATTCAAATCTCCCGCCACATAAATCACCAATCTCATTAGATAATTCCAAATTTTTTGTTATAATTCTTGTAGCTATTTGATTGGTTAGTTTGTCGAGGCGAGTTGCCGTGAGAAAATTCGATTGGCGGTAGAGTTTGCGCGGGAATTTTTGAAGTGGAGCTTGCGCTGGAATTTTTGAAGTGGAGTTTGCGCGGGAATTTTTGAAGTGGAGTTTGCGCGGGAACTTTGAACTCTAAAAGTTTTCGGGGTTTTCAGAACGAAATTATACGGAATCCGAGCAAGAAACAAAAAAAAAATACAAATTTTACAACGAATTACCTTAGTGAACACTTGTTTTTTCCTCAAAAAATTTTCTTCCTCACAAGAAAAACTTTAATATTTTGCTGGCTTGAACATCGACCGGATCATAAATATCATTTTTTTTTCTTTTTATAATCTTAGCACTTTCATAAAACTCTATTATTATATAATATTTTTTTTTTTAATTTTTTTACATCTTATTCAATAAGCACCTCGTTCAGAGAGATTACGTAACCACAAAGCTGCCTCGTATCAAATAAACATTCAAAACATAAAAACACCCGACAAGAATCCAACAAAAACGCCTAAACAATTCAAAACACGACACACCAACAAACCGCCAAAACTCAAACCGACCAATCACAACACACCAATAAAGCGATAAAATTTGAATCAAACAATCAGAACCTTCAGATATGGTGGTAAAATTTGAATCGAATAATCAGAATCTTCAGATATGGCGCTAAAATTTAAATCACCAGTTGATAAGGCGCCGAAATTTAAATCAACCAATCAGTACCTACCAATAACGGCATCAAAATTCAAATTAGCCAATCAATAATTGTTTAAAAAATTGAGGTTGTTTATCGGCGTAGCCGATAAACGTTGTTAATTGTGTAAAAATGGCGTGGTACAGAAAAAATTACGAAATAAAAAAAATTACGAAATAAAAAAAATTACCAATAACGGCGTCAAAATTCAAATTCACCAATAAATAATTGTTAAAAAAATGGCGCTTGTTTATCGACCTAGCCGTTACATTGGTGGTTGCGTATAAAGGGCGTGGTTAGGTGTAGCCGTTACGTTGGTGATTGTGTATAAGGGGCGTGGTTAATATTTGTAGGTGTAGCCGTTGCGTTTGATTGGTGTTTTGAACGATGTTGTTGTTTCTCATTGGTGGAAATGTTTGTTTTTAAGCTAAAAATATGTGACCGTACACCGAATATTGTATGTAAATGAAACACGTGGAGAAAGAAACGAAATTGGACGAAACCTTGAAGAAATTAAGAAAATTCCTGCCACAAGACGCGAAGCACATAAAAGTTTTTTTTTTGTTTTTTTGGAAGGCGCTGAGTAAAGATTTTCCGTCGAAAAAGAAGGGGAAAGATCTGTCGAAGTTTCGAAAATCGGTTATTGTTGCTGCTGGGCCGCCTGCTGCTGGATCTCGATCTTCTCCACCGTCATGTCGGGATTCATCGCCGTCGCCTCCTGGATCGCCTCGGCCAATGCGCGATCGTGATCTATTGGATCGCCGTCCGATTGGATCGTTATCTTTTGCTCCACTCTCGTCTCAACAACACCATCCTTCTCAGTTTTATACTAAAAAAAAAAACAACACAAATGTTAAAAAAACGACAAAAAACGAGTAAAATGTCAAAAAAAATGACAAAAAACGAGTAAAACGCCAAAGAAATGACAAATATGTCATAATTTGATAGACGTCAAAATATGAAGTTTACTTAATTATTTGACAGCGGCGCCCTTTTGGAATGAACCATCAATGGTCACGGTTCTATATTATACAAAGAGCGTATATATACGTCTTTCCTATATATTAATAGACCTGCCAGAGCGTATGTATACGTCTTTGGTAGTCAAAAGATTAAAAAAGCGACATAAACAACAAAATTTAACATTTACGTCAAAACTGACACCTGCCAAACTTTTACATTTACTTAATTTTTTAACAGCGGCGCCCTCTAGGAGAGAACCATTAGTACCCACGGCTCTATATTATACAGAAAGCGTATATATAGACGCCTTCCCTATATATTAATAGACCTGCGAGGTCGTATATCTGCCTGGTAGTCAAAAGATTAAAAAAACGACATAGACATCAAATTTTAACATTTACGTCTAAACTGACACCTGTCAAAGTTTAACATTTACTTAATCTTTTGACTGCGGCGCCCTCTCGGAGAGGACAGGAAATACTCACGGATATTATACAGTGAGCGTATATATACGCCTTTGATATATATTTTTATATACCTGCGATGAGGAATATATACGCATTTGGTAGTTAAAAGATTAGAAAAAGCTACATAAACAACAAAATTTAACATAAACGTCAAAACTGACAGCTGCCAAAATTTGACATTTACTTAATCTTTCGACTGCGGCGCCCTCTCGGAGAGAACCATCAATACCCACGGCTCTATATTATACAGAGAGCGTATATATAAGCCTTTCCTGTATATTAAAAGATATGCGAGGGCGTATATATACGTCTTTGGTAGTCGAAAGATTAAAAAAGCGACATAACGACAAAACTTTAACATATACGTCAAAACACCTGCCAAAATTTGACATTTACTTAATCTTTTGACTGCGGCGCCCTCTCGGAGAGAACCATTAGTACTCAAGGCACTATATTATACAGAGAGCGTATATTAAAAGATCTGCGAGGGCGTATATATACGTCTTTGGTAGTCAAGATTAAAAAGCGACATCAACGACAAAATTTAACATTTACGTCAAAACTGACACCTGCCAAAATTTGACATTTACTTAATCTTTTGACTGCGGCGCCCTCGGAGAGAACCATTAGTACTCACGGTTCTATATTACACAGAGAGCGTATATATGTGCCTTTCTTATATATTAATAGACCAGCGAGCCCGTATATATACGCCTTTGGTAGTCAAGATTAAAAGAGCCACATAAACAACAAAATTTAACATTTACGTCAAAACTGACACCTGTCAAAATTTGACATTTACTTAATCTTTCGACTGCGGCGCCCTCTCGGAGAGAACCATCAATACCCACGGCTCTATATTATACAGAGAGCGTATATATAAGCCTTTCCTGTATATTAAAAGATCTGCGAGGGCGTATATATACGTCTTTGGTAGTCGAAAGATTAAAAAAGCGACATAACGACAAAACTTTAACATATACGTCAAAACACCTGCCAAAATTTGACATTTACTTAATCTTTTGACTGCGGCGCCCTCTCGGAGAGAACCATTAGTACTCAAGGCACTATATTATACAGAGAGCGTATATTAAAAGATCTGCGAGGGCGTATATATACGTCTTTGGTAGTCAAGATTAAAAAGCGACATCAACGACAAAATTTAACATTTACGTCAAAACTGACACCTGCCAAAATTTGACATTTACTTAATCTTTTGACTGCGGCGCCCTCGGAGAGAACCATTAGTACTCACGGTTCTATATTACACAGAGAGCGTATATATGTGCCTTTCTTATATATTAATAGACCAGCGAGCCCGTATATATACGCCTTTGGTAGTCAAGATTAAAAGAGCCACATAAACAACAAAATTTAACATTTACGTCAAAACTGACACCTGTCAAAATTTGACATTTACTTAATTTTCTAAATGCGGTGCCCTCTCGGAGAGGCCCCCCATCAATACTCACTGCTCTAAATTATACAGAGAGCGTATATATACGCCTTTCCTATATATTAATAGACCTGTGATGACGAATATATGCCTTTGGTAGTCAAGATTAAAAAAGCGACATCAACGACAAAATTTAACACCTGTCAAAATTTGACAGCTCTATATTACACGGAGAGCGTATTTATACGCCTTTCCTATATATTAATAGACCTGAGATGGCGTATATATACGCCTATGGTAGTCAAAAGCTTAAAAAAAGCTACATACACAAAATTTTACATTTACGTCAAAACTGACACCTGTCAAAATTTGACATTTACTTAATTTTCTAAATGCGGTGCCCTCTCGGAGAGGCCCCCCATCAATACTCACTGCTCTAAATTATACAGAGAGCGTATATATACGCCTTTCCTATATATTAATAGACCTGTGATGACGAATATATGCCTTTGGTAGTCAAGATTAAAAAAGCGACATCAACGACAAAATTTAACACCTGTCAAAATTTGACAGCTCTATATTACACGGAGAGCGTATTTATACGCCTTTCCTATACATTAATAGACCTGAGATGGCGTATATATACGCCTATGGTAGTCAAAAGCTTAAAAAAAGCTACATACACAAAATTTTACATTTACGTCAAAACTGACACCTGTCAAAATTTGACATTTACTTAATTTTCTAAATGCGGTGCCCTCTCGGAGAGGCCCCCCATCAATACTCACTGCTCTAAATTATACAGAGAGCGTATATATACGCCTTTCCTATATATTAATAGACCTGTGATGACGAATATATGCCTTTGGTAGTCAAGATTAAAAAAGCGACATCAACGACAAAATTTAACACCTGTCAAAATTTGACAGCTCTATATTACACGGAGAGCGTATTTATACGCCTTTCCTATATATTAATAGACCTGAGATGGCGTATATATACGCCTATGGTAGTCAAAAGCTTAAAAAAAGCTACATACACAAAATTTTACATTTACGTCAAAACTGACACCTGCCAAAATTTGACATTTACTTAGATTAAGATTAAAAAAATGACATAACGACAAAACTTTAACATATACGTCAAAACACCTGCCAAAATTTGACATTTACTTAATCATTTGACTGCGGCGCCCTCTCGGAGAGAACCATTAGTACTCACGGTTCTATATTATACAGAGAGCGCTTATATACGCCTTCACTACATATTAATAGACCTACGATAGCGTATATATACGCCTTTGCTAGTCAATATTAAAAAAAAAATCGACATAAACATCAAATTATAACATTTACGTCAAAACTGACACCTGTCAAAATTTGACATTTGCTTAATTTTTGGATTGCGGCGCCCTCTAGGAGAGTACAATCAATACTCACGGCTCTATATTATACAGAGAGGGTATATATAAGCCTTTCCTGTATATTAAAAGATCTGCGAGGGCGTATATATACGTCTGTGGTAGTCAAAAGATTAAAAAGCGACATCAACGACAAAATTTAACATTTACGTCAAAACTGGCACCTGCCAAGATTTGATATTTACTTAATCTTTTGACTGCGGCGCCCTCTCGGAGAGAACCAATAGTACTCACGGTTCTATATTACACAGAGAGCGTATATATGCACCTTTCTTATATATTAATAGACCTGCGAGCGCGTATATATACGCCTTTGGTAGTCAAAAGATTAAAAGAGCGACATAAACAACAAAAGTTAAGATTTACGTCAAAACTGAAACCTGTCAAAATTTGACCTTTACTTAATTTTTTGACTGCGGCGCCCAATCGGAGAGGCCCCCCATCAATACTTACTGCTAAACATTATACAGAGAGCGTATATATAAGCCTTTCCTGTATATTAAAAGATCTGCGAGGGCGTATATATACGTCTTTGGTAGTCAAAAGATTAGCTCTATATTACACGGAGAGCGTATTTATACGGCTTTCCTATATATTAATAGACCTGCGATGGCGTATATATACGCCTATGGTAGTCAAAAGCTTAAAAAAGCTACATACACAAAATTTGACATTTACGTCAAAACTGACACCTGCCAAAATTTGACATTTACTTAATCTTTTGACTGCGGCGCCCAATCGGAGAGGCCCCCCATCAATACTCACGGCTCTATATTTTACAGAGAGCGTATATATACGCCTTTCCAATATATTAAAAGATCTGCGAGGGCGTACATATATGCATTTGCTAGTCAAAAGATTAAAAAACCGATCTAAACATCAAAAGTTAACATTTACGTCATAACTGACACCTATCAACATTTTACTTACTGTGATGGTTTCAACGGTTCGAGTCTTGGAGGAGATGGTCTGGGAGCTGACGATCTCGCCGGTGGCCGAGTAGGACCCGTCGTCGGACTTTAGGTGGACCTTGCGGGCCTCCGTCGCGACGACCGGCACGTTGGTGGTGCTGGTCCGGGTCAAGTTCGGGTCGCCGCTGTAGACTATGCTCTCCGTCTGGATGATACCCTCGGGGATTGCCTGCAGGTCACACGAAACAAACCACCTTGAAAGATCGGTAATGACCCATCGGTAAATCGTTAGTCAAAACACGGTCGAACATGTCAAAGTTGATGAGTATTAGTAAGTGGTGAAGGGTCTGATAGGTCGCATGAAGTTTGACAGGTCTGTTACCATTTGACAGCTCATTTGCTATTTCACAGGACAGTTACAATTTTACAGATCATTTTCTCTTTGATCTGTTAGTTGGAATATGATAGGTCATTTGCTACTTGACACTTCAGTTACACTTTAATTTGACAGGTCATTTTCAATTAGATAGGTCATTCGCTATTTGACAGGTCAGTTTCAATTTGACAAATCATTTGACAGGTCAGTTGCAATTTTACAGATCATTTCCTATTTGATCTGTTACTTGCAATATGCTAGGTCATTTGCTACTTGACAGGTCAGTTAAAATTTGACAGGTCAATTGCTATTAGACAGGTCATTCGCTATTTGACAGGTCAGATACAATTTTACAGATCATTTGTTATTTGACTTGTAAGTTGAAATATGATAGGTCAATTGCTATTTGACAGGTCAATTGCAGTATAAGTCAACTGAGTCATTTAAAGTTTGATAGGTCAGTTGCAATTTGACAGGTCAGTTGAAATTCGGCAGATCAGTTGAAGTTACAAATTGACAGGTCATTTGCTATTTGATCTGTTACTGCGATATTATAGGTCATTTGCTACTTGACAGGTCAGTTGAAATTTGACAGGTCATTTGCTATCAGACAGGTCATTCGCTATTTGACAGGTCAGTTACAATTTGACAGATCATTTGCTATTTGACACGTTAGTTGCAATATGATAGATCTTTTGCTATTTGAAGTTTGGCAGATCAGTACGTAAAAAATTAACAGGTCAGTTGCAATTTGCCAGGTTAGCTATTTAAAAAGTCTGTCTAGTCTTGTATGACTAGTCTTGTCTGTGTAGTGAGTCTAGTTATTCATTGTGTGTTAATTTTGACAGGTCTATAGTAGATAGACCTGTCTAATTTGACAGTTATTATTTACAGGGATATAAAAGGTAAACGCTTGCGACTAGAGTCATGCGGCGAGTGCATAAAGACCTACCTTGTGAAACACATTGTCATAATAAGGGTGGTTGGGGTCTTCGGGCGGGTCAATCGGGGTCCCCGAGTCACCTGAGCTCGTCGAGCTAACACTGTCCCGTCTGCCCAACTAGAAAGCCAATCACAGCCGTGCAAAAAGTAAGTTAGCCAAACATAAATCAAAGGGGGTCGCAAAAGACCCGAGAGCAAACCTGATCTCCGCTGACGACCGTGCTGGTGGTCTTGACCTCCTGCGTGACGGTGCGCTGCTCCTGGTGGGTGGCGCTCGAGGTCATCGAGTGCGCCACCGTCTTCTCCTCCAGCTGCTGGGTGCGCGCGTTCGTGCCCAGGTCCTCGTGGGTCGTCGCCGTTCGGGTCGTGACCGCCCTCGCGGTCACGAAGGGCGACTTACCGTCCTCGGACAACACGTCCGCCTTTCACAAATCATAAAATAATAACAAACGGAAATCATAATAAAATGGTCAAATTTGACAGGGCATTCTATGTTATTGACAGATCGTTGTTTTAGCAAAGTTTTCACGACCTTCCAATGGTCTATAAATTTTGACAAGTCTATAAGTTTGGGTAGGTCTATTAGCTTTGACAGGTCAATTAGGTTTGACAGATCTATAAGGTTTGACGGGTCTATAAGGTTTGACAGGTCTATAAAGTTTAACAGATCTATGGTGCATAAAGTTTTACATTATAAAGTTTGACAGGTCTCTCGTCCATAAAGCTTGATAGGTTTATGGTCTCTAAAGTTTGACAGGTCTAGGATCTTTAAGATCTATAAGGTTTAACAGTCTCTGACGTTTGAAAATTGACAGGATATTGGTCAATATAGTTTGACAGGTCTACACAGTTTGAGAGATCTACACAGTTTGACAGGACTACACAGTTTGACAGGTCTACACAGTTTGACAGGTCTACACAGTTTGACAGGTCTACACAGTTTGACAGGTCTACACAGTTTGACTGGTATATAGTATATACTATAAAGTTTAAACAGGTCTAGACAGTTTCACAGGTCTATAGATCATAAAATTTGCCATATTTGCAGAGACGTCTGTGCAATTTGACAGGTAGGTCGTCTATAAAGTTTAAGAGATTTAGCGTCTATAAGATTTGACAGATCAATAAAGTTTAAAAGATCTAAGATCCATCAAGTTTTACAGGTCTTGACAGTTTGACAGGTGTACGAGATTATAAAGTGTAACAGGTTTACAGACTACGAAATGTCCGTCAAGGCTCGTCTGTCTGGCCTCGTCTGTCTAGTCCTGGGTTTGACAGGTCTATACAGTCTCACAGGTCTATAAACCATAAAGTTTGCCTGTTTTAAACAGTCTGACGGGTCAGTGCAATTTGACAGGTCTGTGCAATTTGACAGGTCTGCGCAATTTGCAGATGTGTATAAAGACGGATAGATCTAGGGGCTAACATTGTCCACGATCTAGGTCTATGGTCTATAAGGCTTGACAGATTTATGGGGAATTGTTTAACAGCTCCAGGTCTAGGAGCGTACAAAAGTCTGATAGACCTATACAGTTCTCCAGTTATATAATCTTTGAAGTTTGACAGGTTTCACAGGTCCCTATAAAAAGGACTTATAAACAGATCTATCGTCAATAAGGTTTGACAGGTCTATAAAGTTTAACAAGTCTATAAAGTTTGACAGGTCTCTAAAGTTTGGGGCATGACAACTTTATGGCGCATAAAGTTTTACATTTTAAAGTTTAACAGGTCTATCGTCCATAAAGCTTTATGATCTCTAAAGTTTGACAAGTATAGGATCTTTAAGTCTATAAGGTTTGTTCGGCCTATAAACGTTGACCTATTGCAAATATTGAGTGGAGCATGATATATAAAGTTAGATATGTCTAGGACTCAAAAAGTTTGACAGGTCCTCAATAAATAATGAAGGTCCTTGGAATACAAAGTTAAATATGTCTACGCTCTATAAAGTTTGACAGGTCCATTGTAAGCATTGACAGGTCTAACTCATATAAAGATGGATATGTCAAGGCCCCAAAAACTTTGACGGGCCCTCAATAAATAATGACAGGTCCTTGGAATATAAAGTTAAATATCTCTACGCTCTATAAAGTTCTATTGTAAGCCAGGTCTATTGTAAACATTGATAGGTATAACTCATATAAAGTTAAATATGTCTAGGACCCAAAAAGTTTGACAGATCTTCTTTAAATTATGACAGGTCCTTGGAATATATAGTTAAATATGTCCATGCTCTATAAAGTTTGAGTGGTCTATTGTAAACATTGACAGGTCTAACTCATATAAAGTTCGATATGTCTTATGGATAAAAAAAAATGACAGTTTCTCTGTAAATAATGACAGGTCCGTGGAATTTGAAGTTAAATATGTTTATATTAGATGTAATTTGACAGGTCTATTGTTAATAATGACAGGTCATTGGTACCTAAACTTAGTTATGTGTAGGATCCAAAAAGTTTGACAGCTAAATGTCTACAATCTACAAAGTTAGACAGGTCTGTTGTAAATATTGCCAGGTCAATCAAGATCCAAAAAGTTTGACAGATCCTCTATAAATGACAGGTCTATGGAATATGAAGTTTAAATATATTTATAATATACACAATTTGACAGGTCTTTTGTAAATAATGGCAGGCCTATGGTACCTAAAGTTAGATATGACTAGGATCTCAAAACTTTGACAGGTCCTCTGCAAATAATGACAGGTCCATGAAATAAAAAGCTAAATGTCTACAATCTACAGTTAGACAGGTCTGCTGTAAATATTGTCAGGTCAATTAAGATCCAAAAAGTTTGACAGGTCTTCTATAAATAATGACAGGTCTATGGAATATGAAGTTTAAATATATTTATAATATACACAATTTGACAGGTCTGTTGTAAATAATGACAGGTCCATGGTACCTAAAGTTAGATATGTCTAGGATCTCAAAAGTTTGAAAGGTCCTCTGCAAATAATGACGGGGCCACGAAATTTAAAGCTAAATGTCAACAATCTACAAAATTAGACAGGTCTGTTGTAAATATTGCCAGGTCAATCAAGATCAAAAAAGTTTGACAGGTCCTCTATAAATAATGACAGCTCTATGGAATATGAAGTTAAATATATTTATAATATACACAATTTGAGAGGTCTGTTGTTAATAATGATAGGTCCATGATACCTACAGTTAGATATGTCTAGGATCTCAAAATTTTGACAAATCCTCTGCAAATAATGACAGGTCCATGAAATATAAAGCTAAATGTCTACAATCTATTAACTTAGACAGGTCTGTTGTAAATATTGTCAGGTCAATCAAGATCCAAAAAGTTTGACAGGTCCTCTATAAATAATGACAGGTCTATGGAATATGAAGTTTAAATATATTTATAATATACACAATTTGACAAATCTGTTGTAAATTATGACAGGTCCATGGCACCTAAAGTTAGATATATCTAGGATCTCAAAAGTTTGACAGGTCCTCTGCAAATAATAACAGGTCCATGAAATTTAAAGCTAAATGTCTACAATCTACAAAGTTAGACAGGTCTGTTGTAAATATTGTCAGGTCAATCAAGATCCAAAAAGGTTGACAGGTCCTCTATAAATAATGACAGGTCTATGGATTATGAAGTTTAAATATATTTATAATATACACAAATTGACAGGTCTGTTGAAAATAATAACAGGTCCATGGAACTTAAAGTTAAATATGTCTAGGATCACAAAAGTTTGACAGGTCCTCTGCAAATATTGACAGGTCCAAGAAATTTAAAGTTAAATATCTACAATCTAAGAAGTTAGACAGGTCTGTTGTTAATATTGCCAGGTCAATCAAGACCCAAAAAGTTTGACAGGTCCTCTATAAAAAATGACAGGTCTATGAAATACGGAGTTAAATATAGTTAAAATATATACAATTTGACAGGTCTATTGTAAACAATGACAGGTCCATGGTACCTAAACTTAGCTATGTTTAAGATCTCAAAAGTTTGCAAGGTCCTCTACAAATAATGACAGGTCCATAAAATTTAAAGCTAAATGTCTTGCAATCTATAAAGTCTACAATCGTAGACTTTTAGTTAGACAGGTCTGTTGTAAATATTTTCAGGTAAATCAAGACCCAAAAAGTTTGACAGGTCCTCTATAAATGACAGGTCTATGGAATACGAAGTTAAATATATTTATAATACATACAATTTGACAGGTCTATTATAAACAATGACAGGTCCGTGCTACCTATACTTAGCTATGTCTAGAATCTCAAAGGTTTGACAGGTCCTCTGCAAATAATGACAGGTCCTTGAAATATAAAGCAAAATGTCTACGATCTATAAAGTTAGACAAGTCTCTTGTAAATATTGCCAGGTCAATCAAGACCCAAAAAGTTTGACAGGTCCTCTATAAATAATGACAGGTCTATGGAATACGAAGTTAAATATATTTATAATATATACAATTTGACTTGTCTATTGTAAACAATGACAGGTCCATGGTACCTAAACTTAGCTATGTCTAGGATCTCAAAGGTTTGACAGGTCCTCTGCATATAATGACAGGTCCTTGAAATATAAAGCTAAATGTCTACGATCTATAAAGTTAGACAGGTCTCTTGAAAATATTGCCAGGTCAATCAAGACCCAAAAAGTTTGACAGGTCCTCTATAAATAATGACAGGTCTATGGAATATGAAGTTCAATATATTTATAATATATACAATTTGACAGGTTTATTGTAAACAATGACGGGTCCATAGTACCTAAACTTAGCTATGTCTAGGATCTCAAAGGTTTGACAGGTCCTCTTCAAATAATGACAGGTCCATGAAATATAAAGCTAAATGTCTACAATCTATAAAATTAGACAGGTTTGTTGTAAATATTGTCAGGTCAATCAGGATCCAAAAAGTTTGATAGGTCCTCTATAAATAATGACAGGTCTATGGTATGGAATACGGAGTTAAATATATTTATAATCTCTTGTAAATAATTACAGGTCAATTCAATGGCAGGTCAGTTCTAGAGGTCAATTATAAATATTGACAGGTCCATGGCAAGTTAGATATAAATTTATATTGTTCCTGTCATTTGAAAACTTTGACATCTATCAAATTTGACCCAAAAAAAAAAAAATAATCAAAAACTACCTTATTAACTTGTGTTGAGAAAGTGACTTCCCCTGTCCTTCCATCCTCGACCTTCTCCTCAATGTTCTGGGTCACGCCGTCCCTATCCTTCGTAACGACCTGCTTGGTGGTCGTCTTCACCACGACTGGAGCCGATACGATCTTCTTGACCCCCTTCACACCCAAACTGGCCAGCTCCTTCAGGTTATCCGTCCCGTACTCGTCGAGATCATCATCGCTGCTGTAGTCAGACCCCTCCACCCCCTTCACATGGGTGCTCTTCAAATCGGTGAAATGCGACGGGATAATTTGTGCGTAGTTCAAGATCAGTTCCCCGGTGACAGGATCCGTTCTCGCCGTCTCCGGATCGATGTTTCCGGTGTTCGGGTCCAACCTACCCCACTCGGTGTTGATCTTCCCGGTCACCGGATCAATTTCTCCAGTGATGGACATGACGGTCGTGACTTTAGTGTCGGCCGAACGGACACGAGGATCGTTCGCATCGATCTGCACGACCTTTCCAGTGATCGGATCGACCATGCTGTACATGAGCAGCGTCTGAGTGTTCACCTTCAAGATCCTTCCGGTCTTAACGTCGACCTCGCAATCCTTGGGATCGATCTCCTTGGGTTTCTCGCTTTGCGAGATCAAATAGATCCGGACGATGATCAACCTTCCCGTTTTCGGATCGACCTTTCCGTATTTCGTGTAAATCTCCCCGGTTTTCGGATTGATCTCCGATACGGAATACAGCGGACTTCCAGTTTCATCGACGTCTCCCGTCTTGCAATACACCTGCTCGGTTTCCGGATCGACGACCGCAACCGTCGGATCGAACTTGACAGTCTTGGAAACAGTCTGGGTCTTTGGATCGAAATACCCATAGATTGTGATGATATAACCGGTGATTGGATCTACTTGTCCCGTGACGTAAACGTCGCGTTTGGTGATTGGATCTTGATGATCGAAGCTCCAAACTTGGTTGGTTTTCGGATCAATACGTACATTCTTCACATCGACAACAGCGACTTCACCGTTAGACTCAAGCTTGGGTTGCGTGATCAGAATCGAAATTATCCTTCCATAGTTTGGATCCACTTTCCCTGTCTTTGGATTGATTAATCCTTTGAATAAGATCTGTCCGGTGGTTGGATCGATCAGGCCTTGTTTGACATCTTGCTTTCCTGTTTTCGGATCGGTGAAGGTCAAGGTTCCGGCGACTGGATCGATTTGTCCGTATTTGGTGTCGACGACGTGGCTGTACGGGTTGTAGAGACCCGAGCTGAGGTCCGGCTGGAGGTTCTTGACCTCGATGACGTTCTTCTTCGCGTCGACTTTTCCGACGAATGCGACGACTTGCACTGTGGGCTCGACCTCGGCTCCCACCTTGATCACCTGCCCCAAAGCGTCGTTGACCGTATCGGTTTTCGGATCGATCACGCCTTGCAGAACGACGATATTTCCGTCTTGATCCACTTGAATCGGCCTGACAACATCTTTACCACTCTTATCCTTCGTCGTAATCCGCATCAACTTCAAATTGACGACTCCGAACTTCGTTTGTAAATCACCGGAAGCCGAATTGACTTTCGCTTTGGAAGAGTCCATCTGGCCGTTGTTAACATCCAATTGTCCAGTTTTGGGATCTTTCTTCGCTGTAATTGTTGTGATTTCAACCACTGGGTCACTTTGCCCCACGATCTGGATGGTTTGGGTCAAAGTTGCGTCGAGTTTTCCAGTCTTTGGATCGACCACTCCTTCGGAAATTGTAACCACTCCCGTGTTCTCATTAACCTTAGCGGGTTTGGCGTCAACTTTACCGCTCTTTGGGTCGTTAACGATCAGATTGTTGTTCTTGGGATCGATCAAACCGTACTTGCTTTGGATCAATCCAGTCACGGGATCGAGGTAAGCGGTCGATTCTTCGATTTGGCTCTTTTCCGGATCAATCTTTCCCGTTTTCGGATCGATCTTGCTGGTCATTACAAAGATCTTAATGGTCCTCTTCTTAGGAGCCGCTGGGACGGTGGGATCTTGGGCTTGTTTAAGCCCAACCACTGAGAAGACTTGGCTGATGGAATCGACTTTTCCAGTTTGTGGGTCTTTGACTTTATTAGCCGCGGTATAGATTTGACCGGTGGTTGGATCAACACGTCCTTCAACGATTTCAGTTTGACCCGTCACCGGATCTCTAGTCACAATGGAACCGGTCTTCGGATCGACCATTCCGTATTTGGTATCGATAAGTCCAGTTTTTGGGTCTAATACCCCCGTCAATTGCTCTTCCTTAGCGTTTTCTAGATCAACCAAACCGGTCTTTGGATCCTTCTTGTAAGTAATCACCATAATCCTAACAATCCTATGCTTTGGAACATCTTCCAGTTTGCTTTGCACCACCTCGGTTTTCGGAACAGGAACCACTTCTGGCCTTCTTTGAACGACCTCTGGTTTCTTCTCAGGTTTCTTAGCTTCGGCGATAACGTCCGGTTTGCTTTGGATGACTTCTTTGCTTGAAGTGATGGGTTGTTGAGCTGTGATGTTGTCGATGTTTGGTTCGGTGATGTGAACGGAAAGGGCGCGACCGAAGTGGTTGTCCATTTTCCCCGTTTTCGGATTGTTGAAGCCGCCCTTGAAGATGAGCTCGCCGGTGTTGGGCTCAGTGTGTCCGGACTTCAGGGCCGGTTTTCCAGTCTTGCCATCGGAGACCAGCAGGGTCTCAGCGATCGGATCCAAAAGCCCGTACTTCGTAAACAAGAGATTCTTATCGGGATCGTATAACCCGGTGGAAGTTTCCGAAGTCGTGGCGTTCTTCGGATCGATTGATCCCTTCTTCGAGTCCAATTTGCCCACGTAGGTCGTGACTTGGATCTCGGGATCGACCTCGTTTTCGACGCTGACCAACTGCAACATGTTCGGATCGACTTTGCCGCTTCTTGGATCAACCACTTTCGTGGTGATCACAACGTTATCGTCTTTATCCACCTGGATGGGTCGTTCGGAAATAACTCCAGTTTTTGGATCTTTGGTGGTAATCCGCATAAGCTTCAAATTGATGGTACCATTCTTAGTGACAATCTCACCGGTTTCAGGGAGCAGTTTACCGTTGGTAACTTCTGTTCTGGCGTTGTCGAAGTCGATTTTACCAGTGGAAGGATCTTTGCGAGCCGTGGTGGTCTTAACCGTTACAACCGGATCTTTGGGGTCGACGACGTTCATGACCTGAGAAAAGTTGGGATCGATTTTACCGGTTTTCGGATCAACAACGTTGGAATCCACGAAGATCTGTCCGGTGTTCTCGTTCATCTGTATCGGTGAAACCGATGGCTTTCCTTTGGCGTCTTGCTGCACGATCTTCCTATTGACCGGATCAATCTTTCCATATTTCGTTTCCAAAATTCCGGTCAACGGATCAACGGTCGCCGTTAACTTCTCCACCGTTCCCTTCTCCGTTTCGATCTTTCCAGTCTTCGGATCCTTCTTAGCAGTTATCACCAAGATCTTCACCAGGCGTTTCTTGGGAACCGGATGCGACTTCAAGGCGTAAGGAACGCGGTTTTGGCCTTCTTCTCTGGGCTCGACGATGGTGATTAGTTGTCCCAAAGTTTCGCTGCGCTCTCCCGTTCTTGGATCGATCACCGGACCCAAGAACATCCACTGTCCGGACGCCTTGTCCAATTTACCTTGAAGCGTTTCTTGTTTGTTGCTGGTGGGATCGTTTATGACCAAAGTGCCTTTGTCCTTGTTGATCAAACCGAATTTAGTATCAACATCGCCGTTCTTCTTCAGAATTCCCACGGATTGATCCACGCTTCCGTTCTCAACATTCAACGCTCCAGTTTTCGGATCCTTCTTGCAAGTAATCACCATAAGCTTAACCAATCTACCTTCGGGATCTTTAACAGCTTCCACCGTTTTTTTAGCCTTCTCTGGGGTCTTGACCAGTTTTTGACCGACGACTTCGATGCTTCTGCCGCAGCTTCCATCGTACTTCTGCGTTTTCGGATAGAAGAGATTCGTGAACAAAATTCCGTTTCCGTCCTTCTTCCCTTGCCTGACCTCAGTTTTTCCGCTTTGGAGATCTTGGAACGTTAAAGTCTCTTTAACGGGATCAACAACTCCGTACTTGGTATAAACTTTGCCACCTTCATCAGCAATTCCAACTGAATCTTCTTTATGCTTCTCCTCCAAACTTCCATCCTTGCCCACCTTTCCAGATTTCGAGCAGATTTTAACCAAAGCTTCCTCGCCTTGGCCGCCAACAACGGTAACAATCTGCCCACAGCTTTCGTCTTTATGCCCGGTTTGAGGATCGTAAACAGGACCTGCGAACACGATTTGTCCGGTAGACTTATCGACCTTGCCTTGCAAAACTCGATCTCCAACTTGGAGCGTTCCAGTGTTTTTATCCAACGTTCCAAGCTTGGTTTCCACCTCGCCGTTGGGCCTTTCAAGTCCTTCAGACTGATCCACAATTCCTCCGTCGATATTCAAAGCTCCCGTTTTCTTGTTCTTCTTGCAAGTTACGATCAAAATCTTGACGGGTTTTCCGGAACCTTGAGGTTTAAACGCTGGAGTTACATCATTTGTTTGCGCCTTCGCCAGATGATCCACCTTGGGCGAGTCGAGAGAAACCTTGATGGTCCTGCCGTAGTGGCTGTCGTTCTTGTGCTCCTTCGGGTTGTACAAGTTGAGGAACATCGTGGCGTCTTGAGCTTCTTCCTTGATTCCCTCGCGGACTTCGGTCTTTCCGGTTATGGGATCGTGGTAGGTCAGAGTTTCGGCGACAGGGTCGTAAACTCCGTATTTGGTGTAGACCTTTCCGGTTTCGGGGTCGAAGAGACCCAAGGAATCTTCGGCGGAAGAATGTTTGGGGTCGAGTCCCTTGGAGCTGGCTTTTCCACAAACGGAATGGATGTTGATCATCGGGTCGTTTTCGCCGCCAACTTGGAGGATTTGGTTCAGGTGTTTGTCCAACTTTCCGGTGGTAGGATCTTTAACGCCTTCCAAGATGATGACGTTGTGGTTCGCGTCGATTTGGACAGGTCTTTCAACGACTTTACCGCCAGATTCCTTGCTGGAAATCTTCCTTGTTTTGGGGTTTATCGCGCCGTATTTGGTGACGATCTCTCCGGTTTTTGGGTTCTTAAGACCGTTGGTGGTTTCTTTATGGACTTTGTTGTGGTCGAGCTCTCCGGCTTTGGCGGTTACGGCCGTGATTGGAACGACGATTTCGCCTTCGTCGCCTAAGTAGAAAGTTTGTCCCAAGCTTGGATCGACTTTACCAGATTTGGGGTCAGAAACGCCCTCGTTGACGGTGATCTTTTCGCCATCGATCTCGACTGGTCGGCTGTCGGAATTCCTCGTGATTTCTTTGAATCGCGGGTCGATGACGCCGTATTTAGTTTCGATTTGGCCGGTGGCGGGGTCGAGAACGCCACAGAGGTTCTCTTCCTTGGCCTTGTTGCGATCGGAAAGATCTTTTTTACAGGTGATGACTCTGATTTTAACGATCCGCTTCTTAGGCGCCACGAGTAAAGGACTTTCGCCCTTTTTGGGTCCTTTGCCAGAAACTGAGATGATTTGGCCTAGGTTAGCATCTTTCTTGCCGGTCTTTGGATCAATGACGCCGTCTTTCATCAGGATGATTTGTTTGGTGATGGGGTCGACTCTACCGCGAAGCACCTCCTTTTGGCCTGAGCCCAAATCATCAACAACGACTGTTCCTTTGACCGGGTCAATGATACCCAGCTTGGATTCGATCAGACCTGTGTCTAGGTATTGCTTGCCATCAATGATTTCAAAATCGCAAAGTTTGGGGTCTAACTTCCCGGTTTGAGGATCTTTTCTTCCGGTCACCACGAAGAGTTTGACTACTTTGGTGTTGTTTGGGTTGCCTAAAACGGGGGCAACGACCGGCAGCGGGGCCTGTTTCACATTCTCGTACTGTTCTCCGGCTAGGAAAGCAGCCGTGTCGTCCTTAACATCTGGTAGGGTGTATTGAGCCCTTGGAGACGTCGGGGAAAGCTCCTTGCTTTTGGCTTTGACCTGTTCGTCTCCGCCTGGGATGTAGTTGAACGCGAGGCCGGTGGCCTTCTTGGTGGTGGGGGACTGTTGGTCGTCGCTTCCAGCGGTGGGGGCGGGTTTTTCGTAGCTGAAGCCCTTGGTGTACGGTTTTCGGGGCGAGGCCTCGGCCGTTTCGTACGCGTAGGGCTTGGTGTGGGCGGAGTCGTCGGGGTCTTTGAGTTTCGGTTGCTCCTCCTTCTGCGGGGAGGCGGCGCGCAACTGCTCCGCCTCCTTCACCTTCTTCGGCGATTTGTCGCGCTTCCCCGAACCGAACGACAAGAAACCACCTGGACCCTAATAATTCGTTGCAAAAAAAAAATCATGCAAAAATAAATTACAACTTCATGCTAAACAAATATACACTAATAATATATACAGGGTGTTTCTACATTTCATCTACTGAAGCTTAATTTACAAATTTGTCGTTTAAATACTCATTTTCTTACCTTGTTTTTGTCTTTTTTGGGCGATTTCTCGCTGTCGGCGCTGGAATTCAATTGAGATTCGGTGTCGGTTCCATTTTGGTCCGCCGGGGCGTTGTTCTCCTTGTTCTTGTCGTCCTTCTCCTTCTTCTTGAAGAGCCCGCCGGCTGGAAGCACGGCCACGCCCCCCACAGGCTTCTGTAACAGAACAGTGTCAGATTTGACGTGACTTATGACGTTTCTTTTGATTGACATGACTGAAGAGTGTTGAAAGCTTGCTGTCAGAATTGTTTGTCAAAAACTTGCAGTGACATGCGTTTTGCAGAACTCAAAATATGTCAAATTTGACAAACGAAAAAAAACTGTCATAATAACATAACCATGTCATATAACATGTTTTAACATGTCACATAAAACTGTCAAACGAAATAAAACAAACTTGAAGCTGCAAAAACACACAAGAAACTATAAATTAACAAAAAAACTTTGCTGCGAAGAAGAACTTGAATGACTAAATAAAGCTAAAGTTGTTTCCGAAAAGCATTCAAAAACTAAGAAAACACAACTCCGAACTCTTCTACGGACAGAAAACAAAAGAAAAAAACTCTCAGTTTCGTTGTGCAAAAACCTTTTCGCCCTCGCTCTCCGCCTCGTAGTGGCCCTCCACCGAACTGGCTGAACTCAACGAGGCCGTCCCCGCACTCCCCCTCCGCGCCAGCTAAACTCCAAAAATTATTACCTCCCTATAACCTAAACCTCCCAAACCCCTACCCCGGTTACCTTGTCCTTCGGCTTCTCCTTCTTCTCCTTCGGGGACTTGCTGCGAGCTGGACTATCTATGTCCGGAATGTGTTCCGGAGGATGAGACATTGTGTGTCTCTTATTCGCCTCGTTGTAATCATCTTCAGGCACTGTTCCACCCAAAGCTAAAACAAATATTCAACTAGAAATCATCAACGTTCATCAACATCAAAGTAACTGGCATCAACATATCCAAACAAATATGAACGTGGTCTCAGCAACTGAGGTTGTGGTTAATGTTATTAGGTCTGTGGGAGATATCAAATTTGTGATGATTTACTTACGATCCATGCTACGTGAGGTCATCCTTCTTCCGGTTAAAGATCTCTCGAATTGTGGGGCGGGTCGTTCGATGGGGGTTTTCTTGGTCTCGTAGTGGGTGCGGCCGGAGTAGCGGAACTTGGAGCCGAGGCGGGGGAACAGCGAGGACTTCTGGTTGGCCTCGGGCGACATTAGTCGGAAGAAGGTGTGGTGCTCGACGCACGTCTTCCACAGCTTCTTGGCGGCGCGGTGGTTGGCCAGCTTGAAGCCGATCGTCGACTCGAACTGCTCGAACTCGCCGGGGCGGATCTTGATGTAGAAGTTGTGGCGCTTGTAGCTGATCTTGAGGATCTTGGGCCAGGCGAAGCGGTTGATGCGCAGCCGGTCCCTGTAGACGAGCAGGCCGGACGCGCACACGCCCAGCATTATGTCCACGCCCTCCGAATCTTTCGCAGGGTGTAGGTCGACTCCGTACATCGCCAGCTTCTTTGCGTTCTCCAAATAGTTCAACTCGGCTTCGGCTGGCGTCTGACCTCTAATAAAACAAAATAATAACACGTAAATATCAAATTTCTCAGCTTAGCCTTGTGAAATTTGACAGCTTTCTTAGTCTTATCAAATTTGACAGCATCCTTGGTCTTGTTAAATTTAATAGCTTTCTTCGTCTTTCAAGGAAACTCAAATATTATAAGACTAATAAAGAAGTCAAATTTGACAAGGCTAGGAAAGTTGTCAAATTTTAAAAAACCTAAAAAGCTGTTAAATTTGACAAGACTAAGAAAGCTGTCTTGGCGGCTTTCTAAATCTTGTCAAATTTGACAGCTTTTTTAGTCTTTTCAAATTTGACAGCTTTCTTAGTCTTGTCAAATTTGACAGCTTTCTTCATCTTGTCAAATTTGACAGCTTTTTAGCCTTGTCAAATTTGACAGCTTTCTTAGTCTTGTCAAATTTGACAGCTTTCTTCGTCTTGTCAAATTTGACAGCTTTTTAGCCTTGACAAATTTGACAGCTATCTTAGTCTTGTCAAATTTCACTGCTTTCTTAGTTTTAACAAATTTGACAGCTTCCTTGGTCTTTCCTCAGCTTTCCTCGTCTTGTCGAATTTGACAGCTTCAATAGTCTTATCAAATTTTACAGTATTCTTAGTCTTGTCAAATTTGACAGCATTCTTCGTCTTGTCAAATTTAGCAGCTTTCTTAGTCTTGTCAAATTTGACAGCTTTATTAGTCTTTTCAAATTTGACAGCATCTTAGTCTTGTCAAATTTGACTGCATTATTAGTCTTCTAAAATTTGAGTTTCCTCGTCTTGTCAATTTTCTGACAGCTTTCTCCGTCTTGTCAAATTTGACAGCTTCATTAGTCTTTTCAAATTTGACAGCTTTCTTAGTCTTGTCAAATTTGACAGCTTTCTTCGTCTTGTCAAATTTGACAGCTTTTTAGTCTTTTCAAATTTGACAGCTTTCTTAGTCTTGTCAAATTTGACAGCTTTCTTCGTCTTGTCAAATTATACAGCTTTCTTAGTATTGTTAAATTTGGCAGCTTTCTTAGTCTTGTCAAATTTGACAGCTTTATTAGTCTTTTCAAATTTGAAAGCTTTCTTAGTCATGTCACATTTGACTGCTTTATTAATCTTATAAAATTCGAGGGTTTCCTTGGTCTTGTATCCCAAATTTTAAAGCTTTCTTCGTCTTGTTAAATTTGACAGCTTTCTTAGTCTTGTCAAATTTGGTAGCTTTCTTAGTCTTGTCAAATTTCACACCTTTATTAGTCTTTTCAAATTTGACCAGCTTTCTTAGTCTTGTCAAATTTGACTTCTTTATTAGTCTTATAAAATTTAAGAGTTCCCTGGGTCTTGTCAAATTTGACAGCTTTCTTCGTCTTGTCAAACTTGACAGCTTGTAAGTCTTGTCAAATTTAACAGCTTTCCTAGCCTTGTCAAATTTGACAGCTTTTCTAGTCTTATCAAATTTGACATTTTCCATGGTCTTGTTAAATTTGACAGCTTTCCTCGTCTTGTCGAATTTGACAGCTTCATTAATCTAATCAAATTTTACAGCATTCTTGGTCTTGTCAAATTTGACTACTTTATTAGTCTTATAAAATTCGAAAATTTCCTTGGTCTAGTCAAATTTAACAACTTTCCTAGCCTTGTGAAATTTGACAACTTTCTTAGTCTTGTCAAATTTGACAGCTTTCTTAGTCTTGTCAAATTTGACAGCTTTCTTTGTCTTGTCAAATTATACAGCTTTCTTAGTATTGTTAAATTTGACAGCTTTCTTAGTATTGTTAAATTTGGCAGCTTTCTTAGTCTTGTCAAATTTCACACCTTTATTAGTCTTCAAATTTGACCAGCTTCCTTGGTCTTGTCAAATTTGACAGCTTTCTTCATATTGTCAAATTTGACAGCTTTTTAGTCTTGTCAAATTTGACAGCTTCTTAGTCTTGTCAAATTTGACAGCTTCCATAGCTTGTTAAATTTGACAGCCTTCTTAGTCTTGTCAAATTTGGCAGCTTTCTTAGTCTTGTCAAATTTGACAGCTTTATTAGTCTTTTCAAATTTGACAACTTTCTTAGTCTTGTCAAATTTAAATGCGTTATTAGTCTTATAAAATTTGAGTTTCCTTGGTCTTGTCAATTTTGACAGCTTTCTTTGTCTTGTCAAATTTGACAGCTTCATTAGACTTATCAAATTTGACAGCTTTCTTAGTCTTGTCAAATTTGACAGCTTTCTTCGTCATGTCAAATTTTACAGCTTTTTAGTCTTGTTAAATTTGACAGCGTTCATAGTCTTGTTAAATTTGGCAGCTTTCTTAGTCTTGTCAAATTTGACAGCTTTCTTAGACTTGTCAAATTTGGCAGCTTTCTTAGTCTTGTCAAATTTGACAGCTTTATAAGTCTTTTCAAATTTGACAGCTTTCTTAGTCTTGTCAAATTTGACTGCTTTATTAGTCTTATAAAATTAGAGAGTTTCCTTGGGTTAGTCAAATTTGACAACTTTTTTAGTCTTGTTAAATTTGACAGCTTCATTAGTCTTATCAAAGTTGACATCTTTCTTGGTATTGTCAAATTTGACAACTTTCTTCGTCTTGTCAAATTTGACAGCTTTCTAGTCTTGTTAAATTTGACAGCTTTTAGTCTTGTCAAATTTGACAGGTTTATTAGTCTTATCATATTATTATCATATTAGTCTCGACATATTCTTACGTATTTGACAGCTTTCTTAGTCTTGTCAAATCTGACAGCTTTCTCGTCCTTGTCAAATATGACAGCTTTCTTAGTTTTATAAAATTTGACCAATTTCTTAGCCTTGTCAAATTTAACTGTCGTACTTTGCACTCCGTAAATAATCGTTTAATACTAATTAAGTTAAGCTTACTTGTGAGATTTGTGGAGTTCCATGACTTTATCCTGGAGTTCCTGGGTCTGGTTGGGGGCGAACTTGAAATCCTTCAGGTAGGTGCGGTCCATGACGGAGGAGTCGTGATCGCCGAGCTCCGATTGAACAAGGTACGAGCCGAGCAGGGCGTGCGTGATGAACGAGCAGGGCAGCCGATTGGTCAGGATGTCGTTGCGGATTTGCAGACACAGCTGGTACCTGGTGATATCTTCTTGCAGCTGGGCCGGATCCGGCGGATAGAACTTCACCTCGAAGCTGAACTTCCATGGCTCACCTAATAAAATAATAAAAATAAACAAATTTGACAAATTACGTCAAATTTGACATAAGCGACGGTTTTCAAATTGTCAATGTTATATTAACGAGCAGGGCGTGCGTTATGAACGAGCAGGGCTGCCAATTGACTGACCAATCCTGACCTATGTCAGGATCCGCATATTGGTCACGTAGTGGATATTGATTAGGATCCGCAACGATATCCTGACCAATTGGCTGCCCTGCTCGTCCATAACGCAAGTCCTGCTATATATCAATATCCGCAACGGATATTGATCTGCTGCGGACCCGGATCAATATCCGTTTCGGATCCTTCCCGATATCTGTTGCGGATCCTGGCCTACAGGCTTGATCCAAAATAGCTAGTTTGGGCTTGGTTAGCATACCTTTTGATATACTATAGACGTGTGTTCGATCTAGACTTTGTAACCATTATGGGCGTGGTTTCAACTACATTGTAGCAGAAATGGGCGTGACACAAGTCATTTTGGGAGAATGATAGGCGTGGTCACAACAAAATTGAAAGTATCCTCTGCGTGATTACAAAAAATTTAGAACCGTTTTAGACACAAATTTAAGTCGATTGAGGAGTCTAAGCGTGGCCAAACAGCACTTGTTAAGATCATTAAGGCAATGAAACAGATTTGCCATGCAAAACAGGCGTGGCTAACAAGTTTGATTTGGGAAGGGGCGTGGTTTAGCATAATAACTTTCGGTCGTGGGCGTGGCTTAACCCCTTAACATACAATGACGTCTCTAAGACGTCATGTATATGTGATAAGATCACATGTATATGGACACCTCAACGCGCATTTTATTCGTATGTCAACGGATTAAGGGAACAAATGGGCGTGGCCAGACTCACTTTTCATGAATTTCGTGACTCTCTTGTCCAGATCCAGCCAATTGCGTGGATCGTGACGATCCTCGTAGACCAATCCGAAATAGTCTTTCTCTATCAAGTTGATGGCTTCGCAGACTTTGTTCAATAAATCTTGTCCTTTTGATTTTCTCTAAAACATAAAAAAACGTGATCTCGTAAGGCATTAAACTATCTAGGCATAGAATAAATTGCCTAGATCAAGATTAAACTGTTTATATCTAAACTAACTTAACTCTGTCTAGGCTAAACTGTCTATATTTGGGATACACTGTCCAGATCTAGTCTAAACTGCCTGAATCTCTTAATTCAGACTTGTTACCTGTCATAACCTAAATATATATAGTTATGATAGTTTGGCTAAACTATCTAAGGTTAGAATAAACTGCCTAGATACTCTCTACATCTGAACTAAACAGCCTAGTGGCTAAACTAAATTGCCTCAAGACCTAATTAAGCTAAACTCTGGATCAAGACTAAACTACCTAGACCTCTTCATTCAGACTTGTTGCCTATCCTGATTCAGTTAGGCCAAACTATCTAGGCCTAGATCGAGAATAAACTTTAGACTAACTTAACTATGACTAGACTAAACCGCCTAGGTTTGAGATTCACTGTCTAGATCTAGACAAAACTGCCTAAATCTCTTCATTCAGACTTGTTGACTATCATAACCTAGTTAGGCTAAACTATCTAAGCCTAGAATAAACTGCCTAGATACTCTCTAGATCTAAACTAAACTGCCTAGTGATTAAACTGCTTCATGACCAAGGCTAAACTCTCTAAGCCTAGAATAAACTGGATAGATCGAGAATAAACTGTTTCTATCTAGACTAACTTAATTCTGTATAGCCTAAACTGTATAGGTTTGAGATATAATGTCTAGATTAAGACTAAACTAGACAATTAGACTAACTTGTCGTGTTTAGGCTAAACAGTCTAGGTTTGAGATACACTGTCTGGATCTCGACTAAACTGCCTAATTTATCTAGAACTAGACTTCCGAGACTTACACTTGATATAATTTGATTGCCTGGAAGAGTTACTTACGTCGATGTTGATGTCGAGAATGTTGCCATCGAGCATGGTGATCTGTGCCTGTACGTTGCCTGACCGAGCGGCGGGCGTTTTGCCTTTGGCAGGCGACGCGCTGTTATCGTTGTCGGCGACCATTTTCTTGTCTTCAGGCATAACAGTCCGACGGGAGAGGGGGGAAACTAAAGTGTTCTGGAAACAAAAGAAAAATCAGCAAATGTACAACTAGGCAGTCGCGATAAATACGCAAAGTTTGACATTTGAAGTTGGTTGACAATGGTTTGGCAATGGTGACCGAAGTTGGTCATTGGTCAAAGTTTTAACAGTTGGTGGTTAGGCAATCAATGACAGTTGGTTAATAGGCAAACTTTGACAGCTGGTAAATGGACAAAGTGTGAGAGTTGGTAATTAAGCAGTTTGACAGTTAGTTATTAGGCAATGTTTAAGAGTTGGTGATTAGACAATGTTGGACAGTTGATAATTAAATCAATTTTGACAGTTTTTAATTAAGTACTTTGATCGTTGATAAATAGGCAATGTTTGACAGTTGGTGATTCAACAATGTTTGGCAGTTGGTAATTAGACAATGTCTGACAGTTGGTAATTAGGCAAAGTTTGACAGTGGGTAAATGAGTAGCTTGGCAGTTGGTAATTAGGCAATGTTTGACAGTTGGTAATTAGACAATGTCTGACAGTTGGTAATTAGACAAAGTTTGACAGTGGGTAAATGAGTAGCTTGGCAGTTGGTAATTAGGCAATGTTTAACAGTTGGTAATTAGACAATGTCTGACAGTTGGTAATTAGGCAAAGTTTGACAGTGGGTAAATGAGTAGCTTGGCAGTTGGTAATTAGGCAATGTTTGGCAGTTGGTAATTAGACAATGTCTGACAGTTGGTAATTAGGCAAAGTTTGACAGTGGGTAAATGAGTAGCTTGGCAGTTGGTAATTAGGCAATGTTTGGCAGTTGGTAATTAGACAATGTCTGACAGTTGGTAATTAGGCAAAGTTTGACAGTGGGTAAATGAGTAGCTTGGCAGTTGGTAATTAGGCAATGTTTGGCAGTTGGTAATTAGGCAATGTTCGACAGTTGGTAATTAGACAATGTCTGACAGTTGGTAATTAGGCAAAGTTTGACGGTTAGTAATTAAGTAGCTTGACAGTTGCTAATTAGGCTTACAATTCACTTTTAATTTAGGTTAGTAATTAGGTAATTAAGCTGACAGTTTGTAATTAATATTTGACAGATGGTGATTCGACAATGTTTGACAGTTGGAAATTAGACAATGTCTGACAGTTGGTAATTAGTCAAAGTTTGTCAGTTGGTAATTAAGAAGATGGTAATTATTACCTTGAGAGTTTGTAATTATTACCTGGAGAGTTGGTAATTAGACAATCTTTGACAGTTGGTAATTAGACAATCTTCGACAGTTGGTAATAAGACAAATTTTGAAAATTGATAATCAGGCAGCTTGACAGTTGGTAATTAGGTAATGGTGATTCATCAATGTTTGATAGTTGGTACTACTAGTTTCTATTTTCGCCACATTATCTATATCCAAGTCGACTTTTTTAATTACAAACGGAAGGAGAGACAAACTTCATTTTTTGCATACTTAATCTATGTAGTCTAGACTAGATTTGAATAAAATTTCAACTTCGTAAGTAGTAATCTTATCGAGTTATTATGCTTTAAACTTGAGTAACTTCTTTCGCAACTTTTTCTATATCCAAGTTGAATTTTTTGAATTACAAACAAACGAATATACAGACAATTTTCATTTTTTGCATACTTAAACTATATAGTCTAGACTAGATTTGAATAAAATTTCAACTTCGTAACTAGTAAACTTATCGAGTTAATACACTTTAAACTTGAGTTACTATTTTCGCCACTTTCTTTATATTCAAGTCGAATTTTTTTAATTACAAACAAACCAATATACAGACAAATTTCATTTTTTACATACTTAAACTATATATTCTAGACTAGATTTGAATAAAATTTCAACTTCGTAAATACGCAACTTTTTATATATCCACGTCGATTTTTTTTAATTACAAAGAAACGGGCGGACAGACAAATTTCATTTTTGGCATACATAAACTATATAGTCTAGGCTAGATTTAAGCAAAATTTCAACTTCGTAGCTAGAAGACCTATCGAGTTATTACATTTTAATCAGCTTCACAGTTGGTAATTAGGCAAACTTCATCATTTGGTGATTAGACAATGTCTGACAGTTGATAACTCGACAATGTCTACCAATTGGTAATTAAGTAGGTTGATAGTTAATAATTGGGTAATGTTTGGCAGCTTGACAGTTGGTAATTAGGCAATGTTTAACCGCTTGACATATGAATAAAATTCGCGATGTCGTAATGTACATGTTTATCATATCACATATACATGACGTATGATGTATGTCAAGGGGTTGATGGTTAGGCATTGTCTGGCAGTTGGTGATTAGACAATGTCTGCCGATTGAAAATTAGACAAAGTTTGATAGTTGATAATTAAGTAGCTTGAAAGTTGGTAATTAGGCAAATGTTTAACAGTTTGTGATTAGACAATGTCTGACAGTTGATAATTAGACAAAGTTTGACAGTTGGTAATTAAGTAGCTTGAGAGTTGGTAATTAGTCAATCTTTGACACTTGGTGATTCAACAATTTTTGACAGTTGGCGATTAGATTATATCTGAAAGTTGGTAATTAGACAAAGTTTGACAGTTGGTAATCTAATTAGTCAATCTTTGACATTTGGTGATTCAACAACGTTTGACAGTTGGCGATTAGATTATGTATAAAGTTGGTAATTAGACAAGTTTGTCAGTTGGGCAAACAAAAGTTGGTAATGTTAGACAGTTGATGATTCGACAATGTTTGACAGCTGGTAATTAGACATGTTTGACGGTAATGAAATAGTTTGACCGTCGGTATTAGACAATGTTTGGCAGTTGGTAATACGGAAAGTTTCTAAATTGATAATCATGCAATTCGACAGTTGGTAATTAATCAGCTTGTCTGTTGGTAATCAGACAAATGTTTAACAGTTGGTGATTAGAGAATGTCTGACAGTTGATAATTGGACAAAGCTTGACAGTTGGTAATTGGGCAATGTTAGACAGCTGTTGATTCGACAACGTTTGACAGTTTGTAATTAGACAAATTTGACGGTAATTAAGTACCTTGACACTTGGTAATGAGGCAATGTTTGACAGTTGGTAATTAGAGAAAGTTTGAAAATTAATAATCAAGCAGATCGACAGGAAATTAATCGGCTTGACAGTTGGTAATCAGGAGAATGTTTAACAGTTGGTGATTAAATAATGTTTGACAGTTGGTAATTAGACAAAGTTTGAATATTGAAAATCATACAGATTGACAGTTGGAAATTAATCAGCTTGGCAGTTGGTAATTAGGCTAATGTGTAATAGTTGGTGATGAGTTAATGTCTACCAGTTGTTAATTAGACAAAGTTTGACAGTTAGTAATTAAGTAGCTTGACAGTTGGTAATTGTTCAATCTTTGACACTTGGTAATTCAACAATATTTGACAATGTTTGGCGATTAGATTATGTCTGAAAGCTGGTAATTAGACAAATCTTGACAGTTGGTAAATGGGCAATGTTAGACAATTTTTGACAGCTGGTAATTAGACAAGTTTGACGGTAATGAAATAGTTTGACCGTCGGTAATTAGGCAATGTTTGACAGTTGGTAATTAGACAAAGTTTGAAAATTGATAATCACGTAGATCGACAGTTGGTGATTAATCATCTCGTCTGTTGGTAATCAGGCAAATGTGTAACAGTTAGTGATTAGACAATGTCTGACAGTTGTTAATTAGACAAAGTTTGGCAGTTAGTAATTATGTAGCTTCACAGTTGGTAATTAGTCAATCTTTGACACTTAGTGATTCAAAAATATTTGACATTTGGTGATTAGATGTTTGACAGTTTGCAATTAGACAAAGCTTGATAGTTGGTAATTGGACAATGTTAGACAGTTGTTGATTCGACAATGTTTGACAGTTGGTAATTAGACAAATTTGACGGTAATTAAGTAGCTTGACAATTGGTAATAGGCAATGTTTTTGTAATTAGACAGTTTTAAAATTGAAAATCATACAGTTCGACAGTTGGTAATTAATCAGCTTGACAGTTGGTAATTAGGCTAATGTTTAACAGTTGGTGATGAGACAATATCTACCAGTTGTTAATTAGACAAAGTTTGACAGTTAGAAATTAAGTAGCTTGACAGTTGGTAATTGGGCAATGTTTGACAGCTGGTAATTAGACAAGTTTGACGGTAATGAAATAGTTTGACCGTCGGTAATTAGGCAATGTTTGACAGTTCGTAATTAGAGAATGTTTGAAAATTGATAATCATGCAGATCGACATTTGGTAATTAATCAGCTTGTCTGTTGGTAATCAGGCAAATGTTTAATAGTTGGTGATTAGATGTCTGACAGCTGGTAATTAGAAAAAGTTTGACAGTTGTAATTAAGTAGCTTGACAGTTGGTAATTAGGCAATCTTTGACACTTGGTGATTCAACAATGTTTGACAGTTGGTGAATAGATGTCTGACAGTTGGTAATTAGACAAAGCTTGACAGTTGATAATTGGGCAATGTTAGACAGTTGTTGATTCGACAATTTTTGACAGTTGTTAATTAGACAAATTTGAAGGTAATTAAGTAGCTTGACAGTTGACAATTAGGCAATGTTTCACAGTTGGTAATTAACAAAGCTTGAAAACTGATAATCAGGCAGATCGACAGTTGGAAATTAATCAGTTTGTCTGTTAGTAATCAGGCAAATGTTTAACAGTTGGTTATTAGACAATGTCTGACAGTTGATAATTAGACAAAGTTTGACAGTTGGTAATTAACTAACTTGACAGTAGGTAATTAGTCAATCTTTGACACTTGGTGATTCAACAATGTTTGACATTATGTTTGACATGTTTGGCGATTAGATAATGTCTGACAGTTGTAATTAGACAAAACTTGATACTTTGTTATTGAGCAATGTTAGACAGTTGTACAACAATGTTGTTCAACAATGTTTGATACTTTAGATCAAAAGTTTGGCGATTAGATTATGTCTGAAAATTGATAATTAAAAAAAGTTTGACGGTTGGTAATTGGGCAATGTTAGACAGTTGTTGATTCGACAATGTTTGACAGTTGGTAATTAGACAAATTTGACTGTAATTAAGTAGCTTGACAGTTGGCAATTAGGCAATGTTTAACAGTTGGTAGTTGGACGAAGCTTGAAAATTGATAATCAGGCAGATCGACAGTTGGGAATTAATCAGTTTGTCTGTTGGCAATCAGGAAAATGTTTAATAGTTGGTAATTAGACAAACTTTGACAGTTGGTAATTAACTAGCTTGACAGTTGATAATTAGTCAATCTTTGACACTTGGTGATTCAACAATATTTGACAGTTGGCGTTTAGATTTTGTCTTAAAGTTGGTAATTAGAGAAAGCTTGACAGTTGGTAATTGTGCAATGTTAGACAGCTGTTGATTCGACAATGTTTGACAGCTGATAATTAGACAAGTTTGACGGTAATGAAATAGTTTGATCGTCGGTAATTAGGCAATGTTTGACAGTTGGAAATTAGAGAAAGTTTGAAAATTGATGATCAAGAAGATCGACAGTTGGAAATTAATCAGTTTGACAGTAGGTTTTTAGGCAAACTGTTGGTGATTATATAATGTCTGACATTTGGTAATTAGACAAAGTTTGACAGTTAGTAATTAAGTAGCTTGGCAGATGGTAATTAGTTAAACTTTGACACTTGGTGATTCAACAATGTTTGACAGTTGGTGATTAGATCAGTGCGACAGTTGATAATTAGAAAAAAGCTTGACAATTGGACAATGTTAGACAGTTGTTGATTCTACAATGTTTGACAGTTGGTAATTAGACAAGTTAAACGGTAATTGAGTAGCTTGATAGTTGGTAATTAGACAAAGTTTGAAATTTGATAGTCAAACAGATCGACAGTTGGTAATTAATCAGCTTGACAGGTGGTAATCAGGTAAATGTTTAACAGTTGGTGATTAGACAATGTTAGACAGTTGGTAATTAGACAAAGTTTGACGATTAGTCATTAAGTAGCTTGACACAACTGTCAAGCTACTTAATTACTAATCGTCAAACTTTGTCTAATTACCAACTGTCAAACATTGACTAACCACACAATCATTGTCAAAAATTGACTAATTACCAACGTAATTAGTCAATCTTTGACACTTGATGATTCAACAATGTTTGAATAGATAAAGTTGGTGAATAGATAAAGTCTGACAGTTGGTAATTGGACAAAGCTTGACAGTTGGTAATTAGACAAAGTTTGGAAATTGATAATCAAACAGATCGACAGTTATCGTGCAAATGTTTCACAGTTGGTGATTATATAATATCTGACAGTTGGTAATTAGACAAAGTGTGACAGTTTGTAATTAAGTGTTTGACAGTTGGCAATTAGATTATGTCTGAAAGTTGGTAATGAACCAACTTTGAAAATTTATAATCAAACAGATCGACAGTTAGTAATTAATCAGCTTGACAGTTGATAATTAAGCTAAACAGTTGGTGATGAGACAATGTCTGACAGTTGGTAATTAGTCGATCTTCGACACTTGGTGATTCAACAATGTCTGACAGTTGGCAATTAGATAATATCTGACAGTTGGTAATTAGACAAAGTTTGACAGTTGATAATTGGGCAAAGTTAGACAGTTGGTGATTCGACAATGTTTGACAGTTGGTGATTAGATAATATCTGACAGTTGGTAATTAGACAAAGTTAACTGGGCAAAGTTAGACAGCTGGTAATTGGACAATGTTTGGCAGTTGGTAATTACACAAAGTCTGACAATAATTAAGTAGCTTGACCGTTGGTAATTAGACAATGTTTGACAGTTGGTAATTAGACAAACTTTGAGAGTTGGTAATTAGGGAAAGTTTGCCAGTTGCTAATCATAAAAAGTATAATAGTTTGTTATCAGACAAATTTTTGACAGTTAGTAATTAGACAAAGTTTGACAGTTGGTAGTACTAAAGCGTAACAGTTGGCAGTAACGAACCTCTGCCCTAACAGTGGAAACAAGTGAGAAATGAGCTTACAATTGGGCTTGAATGGATAAGATTAAGTGATCCTAAAGTGGCCGTAATTGTCCGTCTGGCAATCTGTCGTTATTACCCGCGTTTTGTGCGGGGGAAATGCGTGCGAGAAAATTGCGGCTTCGCGGAAAAATCCATAATAACAGTCGCGAATTGGCGACTGCATGTCTGAGTGGGCCCATGAAAAATAAAAACAAAATGGCGGCACGTCATTCATACGGAAATCACGCGATCGCCAAAACACAAATCAATGACGATTTGTTACTTTTTTTCGCCAAAAAAATTGTTTCCGCAGATGAATTGAAATGACTACAAGTCTCTAAAATCACTACAACAAGAAAGCGGTTTATTTAGAAAAGAACATTGCCAACGTTCGAAGAGGACAGGATACTTAAAGAAGAAAATGAATTGACAGGTTTTTGAAATAGACAGTTGTCAAAATTCAAAAATATTTGACAGTTGGTGATTAGATGTCTTACAGTTGGTAATTAGACAAAACTTGACAGTTGGTAATTGGGCTGTCAAAAGCTGTCAAAAAATCATTTGTGAAACTGTCAAACTGTTTATGTTAACGTAGCAAATCTAATTACGTGAAAACAAATAATTTGTAAGGAAATCAATAATTTATGTTTTGACGAAAACTTTACCCAATCAATACGAAGTTGTTACAACGTGAAACTGTACCGGTGCCAAGTTGTTCCAACGTTATGTTGCTTCCAGGTGTTGTTAGAAGTTGTTACAACGTAAAGCTATACCGGCGCCAAATTGTTTCAACATGAAGTCATTTCACTTAGACTATGCAAGTTTAATATTGAATTCGCAAGTATAAGAAACTTTTAAATTCATTTGAAATGCAAATCTCGATCTCGACCGTAGCAAATCTAATTACGTAAAAACAAACAATTTGTAAGGAAATCAATAATTAATGTTTTGTCAAAAACTTTACCTAATCAATGCGAAGTTGTTACAATGTGAAGCTATACCGGCGCGAAGTTGTTTCAACGTGAAGTTGCTTCCAGGCGAAGTTGTCTCAACATGAAGTCATTTCACTTTCACTAGGCAAGTTGAATTCGCAAGTATAAGAAACTTATGAATTCATTTGAAAAGCAAATCTCAATCTCGACCGACTGTGACGACGTGAACTTGAAAACTGAAAGTTCATTACATCCCAGATTAGTCAATCATTTTCAAACATTTTTATAAATGACGGAATGGTTTTAGTCACATTTTTCTTGCACAAAACGAAGATTACAAACGAATCCAGATAACTTATATTCTCGTTATTCTAATTGAGGAAGTTGCGTGGCCGCGTCACAATTGCATATAACGCGATGATGTCACGTCAGATTGGATAAAATCGGCGCAAAATAGCAACAATTTTGTCGGCTTTTGCAAAAAAAGTACGTGTAGTTAGTTACACAGTATAGAATTGCCAACAAGAAAACACTGAGATTACTCAGATATGAAGTTGTTTCAACGTGAAGTTTAAACAGTTATCATCCTGAATATAATAGAAACAGAATACAACATAGCTATGTCTAGTCTATGTCTGCCTAGTCTTGCCTGTCTAGGCTTGTCTGTTTAGTCTTGTCTGTCTAGTCTTGCCTGTCTAGTCTTGTCTGTTTAGTCTTGTCTGTCTAGTTTTACCTGTCTAGTCTTACCTGTCTAGTCTTGTCTGCCTAGTCTTGCCTGTCTAGTCTCGCCTGTCAAGCCTGGCCTGTATAGTCTTGCCTGTCTACTCTTGCCTGTCTAGTCTTGTCTGCCTAGTCTTGCCTGTCTAGTCTTGCCTGTCTAGTCTTGCCTGTCTAGCCTGGCCTGTATCGTCTTGCCTGTCTAGTCTTACCTGTCTAGTCTTGCATATCTACTGTTGCCTGACTACTGTTGCCTGTCTAGTGTTGCCCGTCTAGTCTTACCTGTTTAGTCTTGCCTGTCTAGTCTTGCCTGCCTAGTCTTGCCTGCCTAGTCTTGCCTATCTAGTCTTTCCTGTCTAATCTTGCCTGTCTACTCTTGCCTGTCTAGTCTTGCCTGTCTAGCCTGGCCTGTATAGTCTTGTCTGTCTAGTCTTGCCTGTCTAGTCTTACCTGTCTAGTCTTGCATATCTACTGTTGTCTGTCTACTGTTCCCTGTCTAGTCTTGCCCGTCTAGTCTTGCCCGTCTAGTCTTGCCCGTCTAGTATTACCTGTCTAGTCTTGCCTGTTTAGTCTTGCCTGTCTAGTCTTGCCTGCCTAGTCTTGCCTGTCTAGTCTTGCCTGCCTAGTCTTGCCTGCCTAGTCTTGCCTGCCTAGTCTTTCCTGTCTAGTCTTGCCTGTCTAGTCTTGCATATCTACTGTTGTCTGTCTACTGTTGCCTGTCTAGTCTTGCCCGTCTAGTCTTGCCCGTCTAGTCTTACCTGTCTAGTCTTGCCTGTTTAGTCTTGCCTGTCTAGTCTTGCCTGCCTAGTCTTGCCTGTCTAGTCTTGCCTGCCTAGTCTTGCCTGCCTAGTCTTTCCTGTCTAGTCTTACCTGTCTAGTCTTGCATATCTACTGTTGTCTGTCTACTGTTGCCTGTCTAGTCTTGCCCGTCTAGTCTTGCCCGTCTAGTCTTGCCCGTCTAGTCTTACCTGTCTAGTCTTGCCTGTTTAGTCTTGCCTGTCTAGTCTTGCCTGCCTAGTCTTGCCTGTCTAGTCTTGCCTGCCTAGTCTTGCCTGCCTAGTCTTGCCTGCCTAGTCTTTCCTGTCTAGTCTTGCCTGTCTAGTCTTGCCTGTCTAGTCTTGCCTGTCTAGTCTTGCCTGTCTAGCTTGGCCTGTATAGTCTTGCCTGTCTAGTCTTACCTGTCTACTCTTGCATATCTACTGTTGTCTGTCTACTGTTGCCTGTCTAGTCTTGCCCGTCTAGTCTTGCCCGTCTAGTCTTACCTGTCTAGTCTTGCCTGTCTAGTCTTGCCTGCCTAGTCTTGCCTGTCTAGTCTTGCATGCCTAGTCTTGCCTGTCTAGTCTTGCCTGCCTAGTCTTTCCTGTCTAGTCTTGCCTGCCTAGTCTAGTCTGTCTGGTCTTGCCTGTCTAGTCTTGCCTGTCTAGTCTAGTCCGTCTAGTCTTACCTGTCTAGTCTTGCCTGTCTAGTCTTGCCTGCCTAGTCTTGCCTGCCTAGTCTTGCCTGTCTAGTATTGCCTGTCCAGTCTTGCCTGTCTAGTCTTGTCTGTCTGGTCTTGCCTGTCTAGTCTTGCCTGTCTAGCCTTGCCTGTCTAGTCTTGCCTGCCTAGTCTAGCCTGGCTAGTCTTGCCTGTCTAATCTTGCCTGTCTAGTCTTGCCCGTCTAGTCTTGCCTGTCTGGTCTTGCCTGTCTAGTCTTGTCTGTCTAGTCTTGCCTGTCTAGTCTTGTCTGTCTAGTCTTGCCTGTGTCCAGTCTTGTCTGTCTAGTCTTGCATGTCTAGTCTTGCCTGTCTAGTCTTGCCTGTCTAGTATTGTCTGTCTAGCCTTGCCTGTCTAGTCTTGCATGTCTAGTCTTGCCTGTCTAGTATTGTCTGTCTAGCCTTGCCTGTCTAGTCTTGCCTGTCTAGTCTTGTCTGTTTAGTCTTCTCTGTTTAGTCTTGTCTGTCTAGTCTTGCCTGCCTGGTCTTGTCTGTCTAGTCTTGTCTATCTAGTCTTGCCTGTTTAGTCTTGCCTGTCTAGCCTGGCCTGTAGTCTTGCCTGCCTAGTCTTGTCTGTCTAGTCTTGCCTGCCGTCGTCTTGTGTGTCTAGTCTTGCATGCCTAGTCTTGTCTGTCTACTGTTGCCTGTCTAGCTTTGACTGTCTAGTCTTGCCCGTCTAGTCTTACCTGTCTAGTCTTGCCTGTCTAGTCTTGCCTGTCTAGTCTTGCCTGCCTAGTCTTGCCTGTCTAGTCTTGCCTGTCTGGACTTGTCTGTCCAGTCTTGCCTGTCTAGCCTGGCCTGTATAGTGTTGCCTGCCTAGTCTTGCCTGTCTAGTCTTGTCTGTGTGATCTTGCCTGTCTAGCCTTGTCTGTCTTGTCTTGCCTGTCTAGTCTTGCCTGTATAGTCTTGCCTGTCTAGTCTTGTCTGCCTAGTCTTATCTAGTCTTGTCTGTCTAGTCTTGTCTGTCTAGTCTTGTCTGTCTAGTCTTGTCTGTCTAGTCTTGTCTGTCTAGTCTTGTCTGTCTAGTCTTGTCTGTCTAGTCTTGCCTGTCTAGTCTTATCTGTCTAGTCTTGCCAATCTAGTCTTGCCAATCTAGTCTTGTCTGTCTATAGTCTCTAGTATTGTCCATCTAGGCTAACTAACTTTGTTCGTCTATACTAGCTGATCTAGACTTACTACAACGCCAAGTCTTAATCTCTTCGTCTGTTATTTCTCTTCAATTCAGATCGAACTAAGCTAATCTACTCTGCTTAATCTAGTAGCTGTTCGGGAATTAGTGAAGCAATAGTTGTGTTAAATAAGACAAGGTATTTACTGGAATAGTCACGTTTGTAAGTCTTTACTAGCTTAACTAGACGAGATAAATCGACAAGATTAGTGTTATTCTCTTTGTGTATTATATCTTTTGTCCTAGACTAACTGCTTTAGTGCAGTAGACTTGGTCGCGTCGTAATTTGGGGATTAGCAAAATTTTATTTTCAATTAAAAAAATTGGTAAGTTTGTTAGTCCATACCAGCTGAACTAGACTAGCTACGGCAAAATATTTAGTCTTGATCTCGCCCTCTATTATTTTTCTTTAATTCTCGACTAACTGAACTGATCCACTTGGTTTAGTCCGGCAGTAAATTGCGAATTAGTGATGCAATAATTTCATTTTCAAATTTGAAATAATAAGTTTATTAGTCCATACTAGCTGAACTAGACTAACCACAACGACAAATTTAGTCTTTATCTCTTCGTCTATTATTTCTCTTCAATTCAAGTCTAACTAAATTAATCTACTTCGCTTAATCTAGCAGCTATCTGGGAATTAGTGAAACAATAGTAATGTTTGATAAAATAAGGAAATTTACTGGAACAGTCACGTATGTTAGTCTATACTACCTGAACTAGACTAACTACAAAAACAAATTTAGTCTTTATCTCTTCGTCTAGTATTTCTCTTCAATTCAAGTCTAACTAAATTAATCTACTTAGCTTAATCTAGTAGTTATTTGGGAATTAATAGAGCAATAGTAATGTTTGATAAAACAAGGAAATTTATTGGAATAGCCACGTATGTTAGTCTACACTAGCTAAACTAGACTAACTACAACGAGAAGCTTAGCCTCCTTCTTTTCGTCTTTTATTTCTCTTTAATCCAGGTTCAACTAAATTAATCTACTTAGCTTAGTCTAGTAGCAATTAGGGAAATAGTGAAGCAATAGTTCCGTTTGATAAAACCAAGTCATTTACTAGAATACGTCATTTATTAGACTAACTACAAGGACAAGTTTAGTCTCCGTCTTTTCGTCTGTTATTTCTCTTTAATCCAGGCCTAACTGAATTAATCTACTTAGCTTAATCTAGTAGCAATTAGGGAATTAGCGGAGCTATAGTTCTGCTTGATAAAACAAGATAAATTACTAAAATGCTCACGTTTGTTAGTCTACACTAGCTAAACTAGACTAACTACAACGACAAGCTTAGTCTCTGTCTTTTCGACTTTTATTCCTCTTTAATCCAGGTACAACTAAATTAATCTACTTAGCTTAATCTAGTAGCAATCAGGGAAATAGTGAAGAAATACCTCCGTTTGATAAAACCAGGTCATTTACTAGAATACGTCATTTACTAGACTAACTACAACGACAAGTTTAGAATCTGTCTCTTCGTCTGATATTTCTCTTTAATCCAGGTCTTACTGAATTAATCTACTTAGCTCAATCTAGAAGCTATTTGGGTATTAGCGCAGCTATAGTTCTGCTTGATAAAACAAGATAAACTACTAGAATTCTCACTTTTGTTACTCTATACCAGTTATGTTACTCTAGACAGACGAGACTAGATAGGCGAGACTAGACAGGCGAGACTAGACAGGCGAGACTAGACAGACGAGACTAGACAGGTGAGACTAGACAGACGAGACTAGACAGGCGAGACTAGACAGACGGGATTAGACGGACGAGATTCAACAGACAAGTCTAGACATACGAGACTAGACAGACGGGACTAGACAGGCGAGACTAGACAGACAGACGGGATTAGACGGACCAGACAAGACGGACGAGACTAGACAGACGAGACTAGACAGACGAGACTAGACAGACGAGACTAGACAGACGAGACTAGACAGATGAGACTAGACAGACGAGACTAGACAGACGAGACTAGACAGACGAGACTAGACAAACGAGACTAGACAGACGAGACTAGACAGGCGAGACTAGACAGACGAGACTAGACAAACGAGACTAGACAGACGAGACTAGACAGACGAGACTAGACAGACGAGACTAGACAAACGAGACTAGACAGACGAGACTAGACAGGCGAGACTAGACAGACGAGACTAGACAGAAGAGACTAGACAGGCGAGACTAGACAGGCGAGACTAGACAGACGAGACTAGACAGACGAGACTAGACAGGCGAGACTAGACAGACGAGACTAGACAGACGAGACTAGACAGGCGAGACTAGACAGACGAGACTAGACAGACGAGACTAGATAGATAAGACTAGACGGACTGGCCTTATCTGTCCAGTCCTGTCCATCAAGTCTTGTCTGTCAAGGGAGACAAGACTAGACAGACTAGACTAGACAGACTAAACTAGACTAAACAGACGAGACTCGACAGACGAGACTAGATAGATAAGACTAGACGGACTGGCTTTATCTGTCTAGTCTTGTCCATCAAGTCTTGTCTATCAAGGGGACAAGACTAGACAGACTAGACTAGACTAAACGAGACCCAACAGACGAGACTCAACAGACGAGACTAGATAGACAAGACTAGACGGACTGGCCTTATCTGTCTAGTCTTGTCCATCAAGCCTTGTCTGTCTTGATAGACAATACTTGATGGACAAAACTATACAGATAAGGCCAGTCCGTCTAGTCTTGTCTATCTAGTCTCGTCTGTCGAGTCTCATCTGTCTAGTCTAGTCTTGTCTGCCTTGATGGACAAGACTGGACAGATGAGGCCAGTCCGTCTAGTCTTGTCTATCTAGTCTCGTCTGTCGAGTCTCGTATGTCGGGTCTCGTCTGTTTAGTCTAGTCTAGTCTGTCTAGTCTTGTCCCCTTGATAGACAAGACTTGATGGACAAGACTGGACAGATAAAGCCAGTCCGTCTAGTCTTATCTATCTAGTCTCGTCTGTCGAGTCTCGTCTGTCTAGTCTAGTCTTGTCTGCCTTGATGGACAAGACTGGACAGATGAGGCCAGTCCGCCTAGTCTTGTCTATCTAGTCTCGTCCGCCGAGTCTCGTCTGTCGGGTCTCGTCTGTTTAGTCTAGTCTAGTCTGTCTAGTCTAGTCTGTCTAGTCTTGTCCCCTTGATAGACAAGACTTGATGGACAAGACTAGACAGATAAAGCCAGTCCGTCTAGTCTTATCTATCTAGTCTCGTCTGTCGAGTTTCGTCTGTCTAGTCTCGTCTGTCTAGTATCGTCTATCTAGTCTCGTCTGTCTAGTCTCATCTGTCTAGTTTCGACTGTCTAGTCTCGTCTGTCTAGTCTCGACTATCTAGTCTTGTCTGTCTAGTCCGGTCTGTCTAGCCTTGTCTGTCTAGTCTTGTCTGTCTAGTCTTGTCTTTCAAGTCTTGTCTGTCTAGTCTTGTCTGTCTAGTCTTGTCTGTCTAGTATTGTCTGTCTAGTCTTGTCTGTCTAGTCTTGTCTGTCTAGTCTTGTCTGTCTAGTCTTGTCTGTCTAGTCTTGTCTGTCTAGTCTTGTCTGTCTAGTCTTGTCTGTCTAGTCTGGTCTGTCTAGTCTCGTCTGTCTAGTCTTGTCTGTCTAGTCTTGTCTGTCTAGTCTTGTCTGTCTAGTCTTGTCTGTCTAGTCTTGTCTGTCTAGTCTTGTCTGTCTAGTCTTGTCTGTCTAGTCTTGTCTGTCTAGTCTTGTCTGTCTAGTCTTGTCTGTCTAGTCTTGTCTGTCTAGTCTTGTCTGTCTAGTCTTGTCTATCTAGTCTTGTCTGTCTAGTCTTGTCTGTCTAGTCTTGTCTGTCTAGTCTTGTCTGTCTAGTCTTGTCTGTCTAGTCTTGTCTGTCTAGTCTTGTCTGTCTAGTCTTGTCTGTCTAGTCTTGTCTGTCTAGTCTTGTCTGTCTAGTCAAAATCAAAATCAAAATCAAAAATTATTTATTTCATTAATAAAGCTATGTATACATGAAATATAAAAGCTAAATGAAATATGTCATAAAGAGATACAAATAATTTGCTATTCTTTTTAGGCATTAGATTGATTCAAATACTCCTGTATGGTATATGGCTCCAAATTATTGATATGTTCGAAGATTTTTTGTTTAAAGGTCCTTATGCCTGGAATTATTTTAAGTTCTTTTGGTAGAGCATTAAACACTTTTATTCCGCTATATATGGGGCTTCTTTCACTCATCGTCAGTTTGTGATGCGGTGTGTTGTAATATATCTGATTTTGTCTGGTGTTTTGTCTTGTCTGTCTAGTCTTGTCTGTCTAGTCTTGTCTGTCTAATCTTGTCTGTCTAGTCTTGTCTGTCTAGTCTTGTCTGTCTAGTCTTGTCTGTCTAGTCTTGTCTGTCTAGTCTTGTCTGTCTAGTCTTGTCTGTCTAGTCTTGTCTGTCTAGTCTTGTCTGTCTAGTCTTGTCTGTCTGTCTAGTCTTGTCTATCTAGTCTTGTCTGTCTAGTCTTGTCTGTCTAGTCTTGTCTGTCTAGTCTTGTCTGTCTAGTCTTGTCTGTCTAGTCTTGTCTGTCTAGTCTTGTCTGTCTAGTCTTGTCTGTCTAGTCTTGTCTGTCTAGTCTTGTCTGTCTAGTCTTGTCTGTCTAGTCTTGTCTGTCTAGTCTTGTCTGTCTAGTCTTGTCTATCTAGTCTTGTCTGTCTAGTCTTGTCTGTCTAGTCTTGTCTGTCTAGTCTTGTCTGTCTAGTCTTGTCTGTCTAGTCTTGTCTGTCTAGTCTTGTCTGTCTAGTCTTGTCTGTCTAGTCTTGTCTGTCTAGTCTTGTCTGTCTAGTCTTGTCTGTCTAGTCTTGTCTGTCTAGTCTTGTCTGTCTAGTCTTGTCTGTCTAGTCTTGTCTGTCTAGTCTTGTCTGTCTAGTCTTGTCTGTCTAGTCTTGTCTGTCTAGTCTTGTCTGTCTAGTCTTGTCTGTCTAGTCTTGTCTGTCTAGTCTTGTCTGTCTAGTCTTGTCTGTCTAGTCTTGTCTGTCTAGTCTTGTCTGTCTAGTCTTGTCTGTCTAGTCTTGTCTGTCTAGTCTTGTCTGTCTAGTCTTGTCTGTCTAGTCTTGTCTGTCTAGTCTTGTCTGTCTAGTCTTGTCTGTCTAGTCTTGTCTGTCTAATCTTGTCTGTCTAGTCTTGTCTGTCTAGTCTTGTCTGTCTAGTCTTGTCTGTCTGTCTAGTCTTGTCTATCTAGTCTTGTCTGTCTAGTCTTGTCTGTCTAGTCTTGTCTGTCTAGTCTTGTCTGTCTAGTCTTGTCTGTCTAGTCTTGTCTGTCTAGTCTTGTCTGTCTAGTCTTGTCTGTCTAGTCTTGTCTGTCTAGTCTTGTCTGTCTAATCTTGTCTGTCTAGTCTTGTCTGTCTAATCTTGTCTGTCTAGTCTTGTCTGTCTAGTCTTGTCTGTCTAGTCTTGTCTGTCTAGTCTTGTCTGTCTAGTCTTGTCTGTCTAGTCTTGTCTGTCTAGTCTTGTCTGTCTAGTCTTGTCTGTCTAGTCTTGTCTGTCTAGTCTTGTCTGTCTAATCTTGTCTGTCTAGTCTTGTCTGTCTAGTCTTGTCTGTCTAGTCTTGTCTGTCTAGTCTTGTCTGTCTAGTCTTGTCTGTCTAGTCTTGTCTGTCTAGTCTTGTCTGTCTAGTCTTGTCTGTCTAATCTTGTCTGTCTAGTCTTGTCTGTCTAGTCTTGTCTGTCTAGTCTTGTCTGTCTGTCTAGTCTTGTCTATCTAGTCTTGTCTGTCTAGTCTTGTCTGTCTAGTCTTGTCTGTCTAGTCTTGTCTGTCTAGTCTTGTCTGTCTAGTCTTGTCTGTCTAGTCTTGTCTGTCTAGTCTTGTCTGTCTAGTCTTGTCTGTCTAGTCTTGTCTGTCTAGTCTTGTCTGTCTAGTCTTGTCTGTCTAGTCTTGTCTGTCTAGTCTTGTCTGTCTAGTCTTGTCTGTCTAGTCTTGTCTGTCTAGTCTTGTCTGTCTAGTCTTGTCTGTCTAGTCTTGTCTGTCTAGTCTTGTCTGTCTAGTCTTGTCTGTCTAGTCTTGTCTGTCTAGTCTTATCTATCTAGTCTTGTCTGTCTAGTCTTGTCTGTCTAGTCATATCTGTCTAGCCTAGTCTATCCATTCTCATCTATTTATATTAATCTCTGTCTATCTAATTGTATCTATTTAACCTTACGCGAGCGTGACATCACCGAGTTAGACTAATTAATCGAGAAGTTTCTGCGTTTGTCGGCGAAATTGGAGTGGGATTTCGTAATGGGATTGAGGTCCGAAAGTCATAGCGGCATAGCGAGCGCTAATGGAAAGAAGCAATTTTTCATCCGATTCGAGTTTGAGGTCGACCGAATCGAAGATTCGGTCACCGTCTATATATAGACCGCGCCGCGTTCCACTATCACTTTCAATGCCAAACGAGCCGATAAACGCGAGAACACTAGTCTAGTTCCTTCATATGAACGAGGTCAGTTTAATCGCAATCGTTTTGTTTGTCTAGTCGCGATCTTTCCTTAATTATATGTCAGTTTAATGCTAGTGGTTTAGTTAGCCTAGTCTAGTTCTTTCTCATTCATTCTTCCTGTCAATAAAACCGCTTTTGTTTCTTTTGGAGCGAGCTTTAGCTGTTTCCTCTACATCTAGTTGTCTATTAGTGCTTTGGATTTGATTGCCATTTTGATAACACAGTTTTCTGTTGACCCCTTGACCACATGTATATGGACACGTCAACGCGTATTTTATTCGTATGCCAAGGGGTTAATCCGGTGACGATTAGAGCCAAGTCGTCGGCGAAACCGACAGCTTCCACTCCCTATAGAAGCTTCATTCCAAAGTCTCCATCATACACGATGTTCCACAAAGTTGGTCCCATTACTGAGCCTTGTGGAACACTTTGTCTTTCTACGCTTTCACCTTCTTCTTTTTTCTTTTCCTTTTAGCCCTTAATTCGTCCATCTTTGGACATGGGCCTCCCCTAGATTCTTCCAACCTTCTCTGTTTTGCGCTGCCCTTTTTCAGTGTAGCCCTCCCGTTTAGGTCGTCAGCCCACCTCATCTGGGGCCGACCTCTTCCTCTTTTCCCTAGTAATGGTCTCCAATTCTGGATGGCGACGTTCCACCTTTGGTCTTGCAGTCTGGCGTTATGTCATGCAAATCTCCATTTTAGTCTGGCTGCATGTTCTGTGACATCTGCCACTTTAGTTGTTTTCCTAATCCACACGTTTGTTCTTTTGTCTCTAAGCTTGATTCCGAGCATTTCCCTCTCCATAGCTCTTTGTGTCTTTGCTATCCTGTCTACGTTTTCTCTAGTTAGTGTCCAAGCTTGGGATCCATACGTCATGATAGGGAGTATGCACTGGTCAAATACTCTTGTTTTTAGATATTGGGGTATTTTGGAGTTTGATAGTACCCACCCTAGTTTTGCGAAGCCTGCCCGTGCTAGTCTAATTCTGCGGCTAATTTCGGCTGTTTGGTTTTCTTTGCTTGCCCTTACTGTTTGACCAAGGTATATATTCCTCAACCATTTTAAGTTCGACGTTGTTTAGATTTACTCTTCTTGTGTCAGTGGTGTTTGTCATTGTCTGTGTTTTGCCAAGATTCATTTTCAAGCCTACTTTCTCTGAGGCTTCTGCCAATTGGTTTACCATAGTTTTGAGTTCCTCGAATTCGGTGGTAATAAGTATTATGTCGTCTGCATACCTCAGATTGTTTTTGAAGTTTTTCCCGTTTATGTTTATCCCCATATTTGTCCAGTTCAGCTGTTTAAACACATCTTCCATAGCTAAAGTAAATAGTTTTGGCGAGATAATGTCTCCCTGTCGGACGCCTCTCCTGATCGGTATTGGTTTTGTGGTGCCTTCTAGTTTGATTGTCATGGCTTGTCCGTAGATGTTGTGTATGAGGTTTTTATACCTGGTATCTATTCTGCAGTTGTTTAGTGCATTTTCGATAGCCCACAATTCTACGCTATCGAAAGCCTTTTCGTAGTCTATAAAGGCTAAATTCACCTTCTGCCTCTATAATAATCTTTCAATAACAGAGGTAGCTGCTTACGAGCTTCAGGAGATATGACGGGAAGTCTCTTGCTGTAACTCTTCAACAATATTTGTCCAAGTAACAGAGTTGAAGGCGCTTCTAACGTCTAACGTTATTAGTGCGCAAATTCTTCTGCTCCCCGTAATCCTCCTGTAGCCACTGTTTGCCTAGTCTAGATCATTCAATTCATATACATCAGTTTAATGTGAGTTGATTCGTTAGCCTAGTCTAGTTCCTTCATTTGATCTGGATCAGATTAATCACAATTATTTTGTTTACCTAGTCTAGATCCTTCATTTCTTCTATTGGTTTGTGAGCCTAGTCTAGTTCCTTCCTCCTAGTTGTATTCGAGTGCGGATTTGTTGTCTCAACAATTTTTCAGCAAACTCGTTTGAAATTGAAGATATTCCGCGCGAATCTTAAGATAACTCAAGTCAAAATCTCGAACAACCTGAACTCAAATATGGAATTCCTCGCCTCAATTTGAAAATATCTGATCTTGGATCGACAGCTGCTTGAAGTTGTTTCGACTAAATTGACTTAATTAACGAGTAAGTTAACTAAATTGCTTCGACGCGAAGTTGTTCCAACAAGAAGTAGTCGCAGATCGAAGTTATTCCAACACGAAGTTGTTGCAGAATGAAGCAGTTCCAACACGAAGTTGTCTTTGAATGCATTTATTCCAACACGAAGTTGTTGCAGAATCAGGTTATTTGATTGTTACATAATGAAGTTGTTGCAGAATGAAGTTATTCCAACACGAAGTTGTTGCAGAATGTAACTGTTCCAACACGAAGTAGCCTTTGAATGCATTTATTCCAACACGAAGATGTTGCAGAATCAGGTTATTTGATTGTTACATAATGAAGTTGTTGCAGAATGAAGTTATTCCCACAGGAAGTTATTGCAGAAAGAATCTGTTCCAACATGAAGTTGTCGTAGAATGTAGTTATTCCAACACGAAGTTGTTGCAGAACGAGGTTATTTCGGAGTTAGATAATGAAGTTGTTGCAAAATCATGTTATTCCAACACGAATTTATAGCAAAATGAGGAAATTTCAACAGGAAATTGTTACATAATGAAGTTGTTGCAGAATGAAGTTGTTCCAACATGATGTTGTTGCATAATGAAGTCATTCCAACACGAAGTTATTGCAGCACGAGGTTATTTCATTATTACATAATGAAGTTGATGCAGAACGAAGTTGTTCCAACATGAAGTTGTAACATAATGAAGTTATTCCAACATGAAGCTATTGCAGAACGAAACGAAAAAAAATGTTGAAACGTTAAAAAAAAAATTGTTGAACGAAACGAAATTGTTGACATAATGAAGTTGTTTCAACACGAAGTTGTAGCAGAGTTAAGTTATTTCAACACGAAGTTATTGCAGCATGAGGTTATTTATTTGTTACATAATGAAGTTGTTGCAGAACGAAGTTGTTCCAACATGAAGTTGTTACATAATGAAGATATTCCAACACGAAGTTATTGCAGATTGAGGTTATTTCAACACGAAATTGTTGACATAATGAAGTTGTTCCAACACGAAGATGTAGCGGAAATAAGTTATTCCAACACGAAGTTATTGCAGTATGAGGTTATTTAATTGTTGCATAATGAAAGTGTTGCAGAACCAAGTTGTTCCAAAATGAATTTATTGCATAATGAAGTTATTGCAACACGAAGTTATTACAGAATGAGGTTATTTCAACACGAAATTGTTGACATAATGAAGTTGTTTCAACACGAAGTTGTAGCAGAATTAAGTTATTGCAACACGAAGTTATTGCAGCATGAGGTTAATTCATTGTTACACAATGAAGTTGTTGCAGAACGAAGTTGTTCCAAAATAAAGTTGTTACATAATGAAGTTATTGCAACACGAAGTTATTGCAGAATGAGGTTATTTCAACATGAAATTGTAGACATAATGAAATTGTTGACATAATGAATTTGTTCCAACACGAAGTTCTAGCAGAATGAAGTTATCCTAACACGAAATTATTGCAGAATGAGGTTATTTAAACAAAGAAGTTGTTGCAGAATGAAGTTGTTCCAACATGAAGTTGTAGCAGAATGAAGTTATTTTAGCACGAAGTTATTACCGAGTGAAGTTGTTGCGGAACGAAGTTGTTGTTGATTAAAGTGGCAGCAGATTGAAGTTATTAAGGAATGAAGTTACGAGTCTCTGATATTAAAAAATGTTGTTGAAAATCGATATTTCGAGGGCGACGAACCCACTGGGGAGGGTTTGGCCCCTTCTGATTTTAATCTCATCACAAATAGGGCGGAAAATTAAATTAAATATCGATTTCCCTTAAACAAAAAGTTCGTTTTCACATACCAAGGAGAATATACAGACAAGAAAAGATAGACAAGAATAGATAGACCAGACTAGATCGACAAGATTAAACAGACAAGATTAGACAGACAAGACTAGACAGACAAGATCAGACATACAAGACTAGACAGACAAGTTAGTTTTGTCTGTCTAGTCTAATCTGTCTAGTCTTGTCTGTCTAGTCTTGTCTGTCCAGTCTTGTCTGTCCAGTCTTGTCTGTACAGTCTTGTCTGTCCAGTCTTGTATGTCGAGTCTTGTCTGTCTAGCCTTGTCTGTCTAGTCTTGTCTGTCTAGTCTTGTCTGACTAGTCTTGTCTGTCTAGTCTTGTCTGACTAGTCTTGTCTGTCTAGTCTCGTCTGTCTAGTCTTGTCTGTCTAGTCTTGTCTGTCTAGTCTTGCCTGACTAGTCTTGTCTGTATAGTCTTGTCTGTCTAGTCTTGTCTGTCTAGTCTTGTCTGTCTAGTCTTGTCCGTCTAGTCTTGTCTGTCTAGTCTTGTCTATCCAGTCTTGTCTGTCCAGTCTTGTGTGTACAGTCTTGTCTGTCCAGTCTTATCTGACCAGTCTTGTGTGTCCAGTCTTGTCTGTACAGTCTTGTCTGTCCAGTCTTGTCTGTCTAGTCTTGTCTGTCTAGTCTTGTCTGACTAGTCTTGTCTGTCTGTCCTCCTCGGTGGTGTAGTTGACAACATACCCGCCTTTCAATGCGGGAGACCCGGGTTCGAATCCTGGTCGGGGAGGCGACAACTAGGGCGGTTTTCATTAACCGTCCGGGCTACCCACCCTGAATGAATGCAATATATGCGATACCGGGGTGGCGCATACTAAAAGCCAAGGTGGAATAGGGGATTTGGTGAGTCTTGTCTGTCTAGTCTTGTCTATCCAGTCTTGTCTGTCCAGTCTTGTCTGTCTAGTCTTGTCTGTCTAGTCTTGTCTGTCTAGTCTTGTCTGTCTAGTCTTGTCTGTCTAGTCTTGTCTGTCTAGTCTTGTCTGTCTAGTCTTGTCTGTCTAGTCTTGTCTGTCTAGTCTTGTCTGTCTAGTCTTGTCTGTCCAGTCTTGTCTGTCCAGTCTTGTCTGTCCAGTCTGTCTAGTCTTGTCTGTCTAGTCTTGTCTGTCTGGTCTTGTCTGTCTAGTCTTGTCTGTCTAGTCTTGTCTGACTAGTCTTGTCTGTCTAGTCTTGTCTGTCTAGTCTTGTCTGTCTAGTCTTGTCTGTCTAGTCTTGTCTGTCTAGTCTTGTCTGTCTAGTCTTGTCTGTCTAGTCTTGTCTGTCTAGTCTTGTCTGTCTAGTCTTGTCTGTCTAGTCTTGTCTGTCTAGTCTTGTCTGTCTAGTCTTGTCTTTCTAGTCTTGTCTGTCTAGTCTTCTCTGTCTAGTCTTGTCTGTCTAGTCTGTCTAGTCTAGTTTGTCTAGTCTTGTCTGTCTAGTCTTGTCTGTCTAGTCTTGTCTGTCTAGTCTTGTCTGTCTAGTCTTGTCTGTCTAGTCTTGTCTGTCTAGTCTTGTCTGTCTAGTCTTGTCTGTCTAGTCTGTCTAGTCTTGTCTATCTAGTCTTGTCTGTCTAGTCTTGTCTGTCTAGTCTTGTCTGTCTAGTCTTGTCTGTCTAGTCTTGTCTGTCTAGTCTTGTATGTCTAGTCTTGTCTGTCTAGTCTTGTCTGTCTAGTCTTGTCTGTCTAGTCTTGTCTGTCTAGTCTTGTCTGTCTAGTCTTGTCTGTCTAGTCTTGTCTGTCTAGTCTTGTCTGTCTAGTCTTGTCTGTCTAGTCTTGTCTGTCTAGTCTTGTCTGTCTAGTCTTGTCTGTCTAGTCTTGTCTGTCTAGTCTTGTCTGTCTAGTCTTGTCTGTCTAGTCTTGTCTGTCTAGTCTTGTCTGTCTAGTCTTGTCTGTCTAGTCTTGTCTGTCTAGTCTTGTCTTGTCTGTCTAGTCTTGTCTGTCTAGTCTTGTCTGTCTAGTCTTGTCTGTCTAGTCTTGTCTGTCTAGTCTTGTCTGTCTAGTCTTGTCTGTCTAGTCTTGTCTGTCTAGTCTTGTCTGTCTAGTCTTGTCTGTCTAGTCTTGTCTGTCTAGTCTTGTCTGTCTAGTCTTGTCTGTCTAGTCTTGTCTGTCTAGTCTTGTCTGTCTAGTCTTGTCTGTCTAGTCTTGTCTGTCTAGTCTTGTCTGTCTAGTCTTGTCTGTCTAGACTTGTCTGTCTAGTCTTGTCTGTCTAGTCTTGTCTGTCTAGTCTTGTCTGTCTAGTCTTGTCTGTCCAGTCTTGTCTGTCTAGTCTTGTCTGTCTAGTCTTGTCTGTCTAGTCTTGTCTGTCTAGTCTTGTCTTGTCTGTCTAGTCTTGTCTGTCTAGTCTTGTCTGTCTAGTCTTGTCTGTCTAGTCTTGTCTGTCTAGTCTTGTCTGTCTAGTCTTGTCTGTCTAGTCTTGTCTGTCTAGTCTTGTCTGTCTAGTCTTGTCTGTCTAGTCTTGTCTGTCTAGTCTTGTCTGTCTAGTCTTGTCTGTCTAGTCTTGTCTGTCTAGTCTTGTCTGTCTAGTCTTGTCTGTCTAGTCTGTCTAGTCTTGTCTGTCTAGTCTTGTCTGTCTAGTCTTGTCTGTCTAGTCTTGTCTGTCTAGTCTTGTCTGTCTAGTCTTGTCTGTCTAGTCTTGTATGTCTAGTCTTGTCTGTCTAGTCTTGTCTGTCTAGTCTTGTCTGTCTAGTCTTGTCTGTCTAGTCTTGTCTGTCTAGTCTTGTCTGTCTAGTCTTGTCTGTCTAGTCTTGTCTGTCTAGTCTTGTCTGTCTAGTCTTGTCTGTCTAGTCTTGTCTGTCTAGTCTTGTCTGTCTAGTCTTGTCTGTCTAGTCTTGTCTGTCTAGTCTTGTCTGTCTAGTCTTGTCTGTCTAGTCTTGTCTGTCTAGTCTTGTCTGTCTAGTCTTGTCTGTCTAGTCTTGTCTGTCTAGTCTTGTCTGTCTAGTCTTGTCTGTCTAGTCTTGTCTGTCTAGTCTTGTCTGTCTAGTCTTGTCTGTCTAGTCTTGTCTGTCTAGTCTTGTCTGTCTAGTCTTGTCTGTCTAGTCTTGTCTGTCTAGTCTTGTCTGTCTAGTCTTGTCTGTCTAGTCTTGTCTGTCTAGTCTTGTCTGTCTAGTCTTGTCTGTCTAGTCTTGTCTGTCTAGTCTTGTCTGTCTAGTCTTGTCTGTCTAGTCTTGTCTGTCTAGTCTTGTCTGTCTAGTCTTGTCTGTCTAGTCTTGTCTGTCTAGTCTTGTCTGTCTAGTCTTGTCTGTCTAGTCTTGTCTGTCTAGTCTTGTCTGTCTAGTCTTGTCTGTCTAGTCTTGTCTGTCTAGTCTTGTCTGTCTAGTCTTGTCTGTCTAGTCTTGTCTGTCTAGTCTTGTCTGTCTAGTCTTGTCTGTCTAGTCTTGTCTGTCTAGTCTTGTCTGTCTAGTCTTGTCTGTCTAGTCTTGTCTGTCTAGTCTTGTCTGTCTAGTCTTGTCTGTCTAGTCTTGTCTGTCTAGTCTTGTCTGTCTAGTCTTGTCTGTCTAGTCTTGTCTGTCTAGTCTTGTCTGTCTAGACTTGTCTGTCTAGTCTTGTCTGTCTAGTCTTGTCTGTCTAGTCTTGTCTGTCTAGTCTTGTCTGTCTAGTCTTGTCTGTCTAGTCTTGTCTGTCTAGTCTTGTCTGTCTAGTCTTGTCTGTCTAGTCTTGTCTGTCTAGTCTTGTCTGTCCAGTCTTGTCTGTCTAGTCTTGTCTGTCCAGTCTTGTCTGTCTAGTCTTGTCTGTCTAGTCTTGTCTGTCTAGTCTTGTCTGTCTTCGAATCCTGGTCGGGGAGGCGACAACTAGGGCGGTTTTCATTAACCGTCCGGGCTGCCCACCCTGAATGAATGCAATATATGCGATACCGGGGTGGCGCATACTAAAAGCCAAGGTGGAATAGGGGATTTGGTGAGAGCTTACCCTGAACCACTTTAAACAAAAAGTCTTGTCTGTCTAGTCTTGTCTGTCTAGTCTTGTCTGTCTAGTCTTGTCTGTCTAGTCTTGTCTGTCTAGTCTTGTATGTCTAGTCTTGTCTGTCTAGTCTTGTCTGTCTAGTCTTGTCTGTCTAGTCTTGTCTGTCTAGTCTTGTCTGTCTAGTCTTGTCTGTCTAGTCTTGTCTGTCTAGTCTTGTCTGTCTAGTCTTGTCTGTCTAGTCTGTCTAGTCTTGTCTGTCTAGTCTTGTCTGTCTAGACTTGTCTGTCTAGTCTTGTCTGTCTAGTCTTGTCTGTCTAGTCTTGTCTGTCTAGTCTTGTCTGTCTAGTCTTGTCTGTCTAGTCTTGTCTGTCTAGTCTTGTCTGTCTAGTCTTGTCTGTCTAGTCTTGTCTGTCTAGTCTTGTCTGTCTAGTCTTGTCTGTCTAGTCTTGTCTGTCTAGTCTTGTCTGTCTAGTCTTGTCTGTCTAGTCTTGTCTGTCTAGTCTTGTCTGTCTAGTCTTGTCTGTCTAGTCTTGTCTGTCTAGTCTTGTCTGTCTAGTCTTGTCTGTCTAGTCTTGTCTGTCTAGTCTTGTCTGTCTAGACTTGTCTGTCTAGTCTTGTCTGTCTAGTCTTGTCTGTCTAGTCTTGTCTGTCTAGTCTTGTCTGTCTAGTCTTGTCTGTCTAGTCTTGTCTGTCTAGTCTTGTCTGTCTAGTCTTGTCTGTCTAGTCTTGTCTGTCTAGTCTTGTCTGTCTAGTCTTGTCTGTCTAGTCTTGTCTGTCTAGTCTTGTCTGTCCAGTCTTGTCTGTCTAGTCTTGTCTGTCCAGTCTTGTCTGTCTAGTCTTGTCTGTCTAGTCTTGTCTGTCTAGTCTTGTCTGTCTAGTCTTGTCTGTCTAGTCTTGTCTGTCTAGTCTTGTCTGTCCAGTCTTGTCTGTCTAGTCTTGTCTGTCCAGTCTTGTCTGTCTAGTCTTGTCTGTCTAGTCTTGTCTGTCTAGTCTTGTCTGTCTTCGAATCCTGGTCGGGGAGGCGACAACTAGGGCGGTTTTCATTAACCGTCCGGGCTGCCCACCCTGAATGAATGCAATATATGCGATACCGGGGTGGCGCATACTAAAAGCCAAGGTGGAATAGGGGATTTGGTGAGAGCTTACCCTGAACCACTTTAAACAAAAAGTCTTGTCTGTCTAGTCTTGTCTGTCTAGTCTTGTCTGTCTAGTCTTGTCTGTCTAGTCTTGTCTGTCTAGTCTTGTATGTCTAGTCTTGTCTGTCTAGTCTTGTCTGTCTAGTCTTGTCTGTCTAGTCTTGTCTGTCTAGTCTTGTCTGTCTAGTCTTGTCTGTCTAGTCTTGTCTGTCTAGTCTTGTCTGTCTAGTCTGTCTAGTCTTGTCTGTCTAGTCTTGTCTGTCTAGACTTGTCTGTCTAGTCTTGTCTGTCTAGTCTTGTCTGTCTAGTCTTGTCTGTCTAGTCTTGTCTGTCTAGTCTTGTCTGTCTAGTCTTGTCTGTCTAGTCTTGTCTGTCTAGTCTTGTCTGTCTAGTCTTGTCTGTCTAGTCTTGTCTGTCTAGTCTTGTCTGTCTAGTCTTGTCTGTCTAGTCTTGTCTGTCTAGTCTTGTCTGTCTAGTCTTGTCTGTCTAGTCTTGTCTGTCTAGTCTTGTCTGTCTAGTCTTGTCTGTCTAGTCTTGTCTGTCTAGTCTTGTCTGTCTAGTCTTGTCTGTCTAGTCTTTTCTGTCTAGTCTTGTCTGTCTAGTCTTGTCTGTCTAGTCTTGTCTGTCTAGTCTTGTCTGTCTAGTCTTGTCTGTCTAGTCTTGTCTGTCTAGTCTTGTCTGTCTAGTCTTGTATGTCTAGTCTTGTCTGTCTAGTCTTGTCTGTCTAGTCTTGTCTGTCTAGTCTTGTCTGTCTAGTCTTGTCTGTCTAGTCTTGTCTGTCTAGTCTTGTCTGTCTAGTCTTGTCTATCCAGTCTTGTCTGTCCAGTCTTGTCTGTCTAGTCTTGTCTGTCTAGTCTTGTCTGTCTAGTCTTGTCTGTCTTCGAATCCTGGTCGTGGAGGCGACAACTAGGGCGGTTTTCATTAACCATCCGGGCTGCCCACCCTGAATGAATGCAATATATGCGATACCGGGGTGGCGCATACTAAAAGCCAAGGTGGAATAGGGGATTTGGTGAGAGCTTACCCTGAACCACTTTAAACAAAAAGTCTTGTCTGTCTAGTCTTGTCTGTCTAGTCTTGTCTGTCTAGTCTTGTCTGTCTAGTCTTGTCTGTATAGTCTTGTCTGTCTAGTCTTGTCTGTCTAGTCTTGTCTGTATAGTCTTGTCTGTCTAGTCTTGTCTGTCTAGTCTTGTCTGTCTAGTCTTGTCTGTCTAGTCTTGTCTGTCTAGTCTTGTCTGTCTAGTCTTGTCTGTCTAGTCTTGTCTGTCTAGTCTTGTCTGTCTAGTCTTGTCTGTCTAGTCTTGTCTGTCTAGTCTTGCCTTTCTATTCTTGACCATCTAGACTTGACCATCTAGCCTTGACCATCTAGTCTTGACCATCTAGTCTTGACCATCTAGACCTGACCATCTAGTCTTGACCATCTAGTCTTGCCCATCTAGTCTTTTCCATCTAGTCTTGTCTCTCTTCTCTTGTCTGCCTAGTAAAACCTGTTTAATTGGTGTTAGCAAATGTTTTCGTCGTGGAAACAGACTTTTCTCTGTAGGAATTTATGAATGGATAACGAAAGTAGGCCGTGACTAACGGTTACAAGTGTGACTAGATTTGTTGTTGCCGTGTATTTGTATCCAATTTCGTACCAACTCATCGATAAAACGGGCAAATGTCAGACGAAATGTCGTCATTTCTTCGCAAGAAAACGATGATCCGCACGAAACCGTGATGTCATCGTCCACAAAAATTAATAATTTATGATAATTAAACTCATATCAAAGGCTAAATATAGCCTCTGCAAGATCTGGCTGTATGCAACAACTTCACCCTGGAATGGTGAATACAACATCACTCTGAGACAGAGCTTCAGTCTGCAACAACTTCACGGCGAAACAATTTCATTCTGATTCAATTTTAGTTGGAAATAACTTTACGCTACAACAACTTAACGTTGAAATAACATCACACTGAAACATTTGCACGTTGAAATAACGTCACTCTGACACAATTTTAGCTTGAAACAACTTCACGTTGAAATAATCTCACTCTGAGACAATTTTAGTTTGAAATAACTTCACGCTGAAACAACTTCATGTTGAAATAACTTCACGCTGATACAGCTTCACGTTGCAGTAACGCCACTCTGAGACAACTTTAGTTTGGAACAACTTTGCGTTGAAATAATCTCACTCTGAGACAACTTTGGTTTGAAATAACCTCACGCTGAAACAACTTCACATTGAAATAACTTCACGTTGAAATAATCTCAATCTGAGACAATTTAAGTTTGAAAAAACCTCACGTTGACATAACCTCACCCTGAGAAAATTTTAGTTTGAAACAACTGAACGTTGAAATAACCTCAATCTGAGACAATTTTAGTTTGAAAAAACCTCACGTTGACATAACCTCACCCTGAGAAAATTTTAGTTTGAAACAACTGAACGTTGAAATAACCTCAATCTGAGACAATTTTAGTTTGAAAAAACCTCACGTTGACATAACCTCACCCCGAGAAAATTTTAGTTTTAAACAACTGAACGTTGACATAACCTCACTCTGAGACAATTTTAGTTTAAAACAACTTCACGTTGAAATAATTTCCCTCCAAGAAAATTTTAGTTTGAAACAACTGAACATTGAAATAACCTTAATCAGAGACAATTTCAGTTTGAAACAAACTCACGTTGACATAACCTTACTCTGAGACAATTTCTGTTTGAAAAAACTTCACGCTGAAACAACTTCACGTTGAATTAACTTTAAGGCTCGAAGATGGATCGATTCATTGACCAGCAACAAATTCAGACTTCGAACAAATTAAATTCATAACACAAATTCGCTTTAAATTCAAACACAAAAGCTTACTAATCTGTATTATTAGACATCTCTATATGAACAATGATTGAGTAAATTTGCAAATCCAGTCTTGTTTATATAAAATCTCACTTTTAACTCCTCGATTTCGGCTTCCAGTGGTTTAATATTAGCCCCTATACACAACCCACGGTAAAAATAAGCAATCTGAGGATTAGATTGTCACATCAGTGGGACAAAGACAGACGGCGGGCGTCGGGTCGTTGCCCTCCGTCCGACCCGCACCTGTGCCGTCCTACAGGTGTTTCGCCATCTAATCGACGCTATTTCGAAACGACCCAACCGAATATTCCGATTACGTAAGGCGGTTAATCAGTCGGAATTTGCTCGGGCTTGATCTGCACCCACGACCAATTGAGGACTCGGGTCAAACTTGTTGCGTAATCTCTTGTTGTTGTTTTGCTTCTTGGCGGCGACCCGTCGCGACCACATCAAGTTGGACAGACAGACAGACAGACATACATGACTAAAAGACTAAACAGATAAGACTAGACAGACAAGACTAGGCAAACAAGACTAGACAGACAAGACTAGACAGACAAGACTAGACAGACAAGACTTGACAGACAAGACTAGACAGACAAGACTCACTAAACCCCCTATTCCACCTTGGCTTTAAGTATGCGCCACCCTGGTATCGCATATTTTGCATTCATTCAGGGTGGGCAGCCCGGACGGTTAATGAAAACCACCCTAGTTGTTGTCTCCCCGACCAGGATTCGAACCCGGGTCTTCCGCATTGAAAGGCGGGTATGTTGTCAACTACACCACCGAGGAGGACAGACAGACAAGACTAGGCAGACAAGACTAGACAGACAAGATTCGACAGACAAGACAGATTAGACAGACTAGACAGACTAGACAGACTAGACAGACTAGACAGACTAGACAGACTAGACAGACTAGACAGACTAGACAGACTAGACAGACTAGACAGACTAGACAGACTAGACAGACTAGACAGACTAGACAGACTAGACAGACTAGACAGACTAGACAGACTAGACAGACTAGACAGACTAGACAGACTAGACAGACTAGACAGACTAGACATAGTCTAGACATAGACTACACAGACGAGACAGACTACACAGACTAGATAGACTAGACAGATCAGACAGACCAGACAGACCCGAAAGATCAGACAGACTAGACAGACTACACAGACTAGACATACTAGACAGACTACACAGACTAGACATACTAGACAGACTAGACACACTAGACATACTAGTCTTACAAGACAGTCTAGACTAGACACACTAGACAGACTAGACTTACAAGAGAGTCTGACTAGACAGACTAGACTTACAAGACAGTCTATACTAGACAGATTAGTTTAGAAAGCCTAGAAATCAGCAACAATAGTTGAAAGAGAAACAGGTTTCATCATTTGAATGCCGATTATTCAATTACAACTAAATGAAGTTACGCAAGCAATGCAATTCTATGGGAATTAGTAATCTATTACGGACAAGTATTCATGACTAATAGACGGCGATTAGACATGTACTTGCCGTCCGGACTGCATTGTCTGCATATTTAAAGCTATTTGTGGACACGTTCTATCATTCCGAGCCTCGTTACGTGACCGTATTTACCACTCAAACATTTCCTTTTAAGATAAGAAATAACGAGTAAATAGGGCTCGACTAATTAGCACACACCTGTCCAGTTTACTTAATTTTGTCGGCCTAGCCCGTAACTTCATTGCCAATCGCATTTCCCGCTTCAATTTGCAATTGCTCCGACGCGCAATTGTTTTGACGTGAAGTTGCATTAACACGAAGTTGTTGCAATGTAAAATTGTATGAATGTCAAGTTTTAGTTTCATGCAGAATCGCTTCAGCGTAAAGCTGCATCAACACGAAGTTGTCTCAACACGAAGCTGCATCAACACGAAGTTATCTCAACGCGAAGCTGCATCGACATGAAGTTGTTTCAACGTGAGCTGCAGCAACACGAAGTTGTTTCAACGCGAATCTGCAGCAACACGAAGTTGTTTCAAAGTAAAGCTGAATCAACACGAAGTTGTTTCAACGTGAGGTTGCAGCAACACGAAGTTCTTTCAACGCGTAGCTGAATCAACACGAAGTTGTTTCAACGCCAAGCTGCATCAACACGAAGTTGTCGCAACGCGAAGCTGCATCGACACAAAGTTGTTTCAACGCGAAGTTTCAGCAACACGAAGTTGTTTCAACGCGTAGCTGAATCAACAAGAAGTTGTTTCAACGTGAAGCTGCAGCAACACGAAGTCGTCGCAACGCGAAGCTGCATCGACACGAAGTTGTTTCAACGCGAAGTTGCAGCAACACGAAGTTGTATCAACGCGTAGCTGAATCAACACGAAATTGTTTCAACGTGAAGCTGCAACAACACGAAGTTGTTTCAACGCGAAGTTGCATCGACACGAAGTTGTTTCAACGCGTAGCTGCATTAACACGAAGTTGTCGCAACGCGAAGCTGCATCGACACGAAGTTGTTTCAACGCGTAGCTGCATCAACACGAAGTTGTCGCAACGCGAAGCTGCATCGACACGAAATTGTTTCAACGCGAAGTTGCAGTAACACGAAGTTGTTTCAACGCGTAGCTGAATCAACACGAAGTTGTTTCAACGTGAATCTGCAGCAACACGAAGTTGTTTCAACGTGCAGCTGCAACAACACGAAGTTGTTTCAGCGCGAAGTTGCATCGACACGAAGTTGTTTCAAAGTGAAGCTGCAGCAACGCGAAGTTGTTGCAGAGTGAAGCAACATCAATAGCTGCCAAATATGTTTGCAGTCGAATGGAAATCTGGATGGAAACCGTTGCGACTGGTCTAATTGTTTCTGTTATTTAATCTTGTCGGTAAATATTTGAACGTCTGCGTTGGTCGCGTCCGGTCAATTGGGTGTGAATACACGATAAAACCGAATCCAATTAGTCCGTCGCCGTCGTCAGACACGAACACAAACAAAACGAGCTTAATTTGTCAGCTATTGATCCAGACAAACACCAATTTCCATCGATCAAACTCTCAGGAATTCCGCAATTTCGAACCACTTTCAGTTTATCATAATTGCATCAACAAGGCGACAAAATTATTATGCGAATTCTGCAATTTGATACCGACTCGAGTTTGTCTAAACAGTCGATTGCGTCTTACAATGCTTGATTTATTTAGCTTCGCGGGTTTATTTATAAATCGCTATCAGAAACATGTTTCCGTCCCGATCCGTTTACATTCGCCGTTCGGAATTTAATAAACAAACTGCAAAATTTATGCGCACCGGTGCAAATATTTACGTTTTATCCGTGTCAGGGATTCCTAACAATAAGAATAGACAGACAAGAATATACTATGTGGACAAGACTAGACAGACGAGACTAGACAGACAAGACTAGACAGACAAGACTAGACAGACAAGACTAGACTAGACAGACTAGACTAGACAGACTAGACAGACTAGACAGACTAGACAGACTAGACAGACTAGACAGACTAGACAGACTAGACAGACTAGACTAGACAGACTAGACTAGACAGACTAGACAGACTAGACAGACTAGACTAGACAGACTAGACTAGACAGACTAGACTAGACAGACTGGACTAGACAGACTAGACTAGACAGACTAGACTAGACAGACTAGACTAGACAGACTAGACAGACTAGACAGACTAGACAGACTAGACTAGACAGACTAGACAGACTAGACTAGACAGACTAGACTAGACAGACTAGACTAGACAGACTAGACTAGACAGACTAGACTAGACAGACTAGACTAGACAGACTAGACAGACTAGACTAGACAGACTAGACTAGACAGACTAGACTAGACAGACTAGACTAGACAGACTAGACTAGACAGACTAGACTAGACAGACTAGACTAGACAGACTAGACTAGACAGACTAGACAGACTAGACTAGACAGACTAGACTAGACAGACTAGACTAGACAGACTAGACTAGACAGACTAGACTAGACAGACTAGACTAGACAGACTAGACTAGACAGACTAGACTAGACAGACTAGACAGACTAGACAGACTAGACTAGACAGACTAGACTAGACAGACTAGACTAGACAGACTAGACTAGACAGACTAGACTAGACAGACTAGACTAGACAGACTAGACTAGACTAGACAGACTAGACTAGACAGACTAGACTAGACAGACTAGACTAGACAGACTAGACTAGACAGACTAGACTAGACAGACTAGACTAGACAGACTAGACTAGACAGACTAGACTAGACAGACTAGACTAGACAGACTAGACTAGACAGACTAGACTAGACAGACTAGACTAGACAGACTAGACTAGACAGACTAGACTAGACAGACTAGACTAGACAGACTAGACTAGACAGACTAGACTAGACAGACTAGACTAGACAGACTAGACAGACTAGACAGACTAGACAGACTAGACAGACTAGACAGACTAGACAGACTAGACTAGACAGACTAGACTAGACAGACTAGACTAGACAGACTAGACTAGACAGACTAGACTAGACAGACTAGACTAGACAGACTAGACTAGACAGACTAGACTAGACAGACTAGACTAGACAGACTGTCCTCCTCGGTGGTGTAGTTGACAACATACCCGCCTTTCAATGCGGGAGACCCGGGTTCGAATCCTGGTCGGGGAGGCGACAACTAGGGCGGTTTTCATTAACCGTCCGGGCTGCCCACCCTGAATGAATGCAATATATGCGATACCGGGGTGGCGCATACTAAAAAAGCCAAGGTGGAATAGGGGATTTGGTGAGACTAGACAGACTAGACTAGACAGACTAGACAGACTAGACAGACTAGACAGACTAGACAGACTAGACAGACTAGACTAGACTAGACAGACTAGACTAGACAGACTAGACAGACTAGACTAGACAGACTAGACAGACTAGACAGACTAGACAGACTAGACAGACTAGACTAGACAGACTAGACTAGACAGACAAGACTAGACAGACAAAACTAGACAGACTAGACTAGACAGACTATCTCTATACTGACCTATATCTATACTGGCTCTTATCTACTTTAAGGTCCCAGGTCCTTGTCCCTTCAGAAGATCACCCAGATCATTCAGGATATTGGGAGAACAGAGGTCTTGCCAGAGAAATGGACCTCAGCCGTGATCCATCCACTACACAAGAAAGGAAGTAAGACTGACCTCAACAACTACGGAGGCATCTCCTTGTTGCTTATAACCTACAATACCTTCTCTAAATCCATAGAAACTAGAGTCACCAAACAGCTAGACTCCGAACTAGCTGAATACCAGGCTGGTTTCTGTGCGAGTAGGTCCTGCACTGAACAGGTTCAAAACCTCAAGACAATCCTCTCATATAGGAGGGGTCAGTATGGTAGATTTCCAAAAGGCATACGACTCAATAGATCCACAGACCCTCTTCTCTACCTTGTAGGAACTAGGCCTAGATGAGAAGACTAACAGACTGGTCCAAGCTACCCTGAAAAACACCACCTCCAAAGTCAAGTTCAGAGGTGAACTCTCCGCGAGCTTTCCCATCCAGACAGGAATCACGCATAATCTCGTGCATCCTCTTCAACTGTGTTCTTGAGAAAATCATCAGAGAATGAACTTGCACATTGTCACCAGAAGCAGGACTGAAGCTTGGGTACAAGAAAGACAACCTCAATGTACCCTGTTTAGCCTTTGCTGATGAATTCACCCTATTGGCCAACAGCACGGAGGAGGATGTTCATCAACTATAGAGCCTCTACAATGTTGCGGCAAAAACCGTCTTGAGGGTCAACATACAGAAGGCTGAATTTATCACCAATATCAAGCAGGCTTCTTCTACAATCCCACTAGAAAACAATAATATCTGTAAAATTCCTGCAGTCAAGTTCTTGGGAGAATGGATCTCAGCAGGCGAGAGCGAAACCTTGGCCATAGATGCCAAGTGCACTAAGTTAGAGAGCATATCATTCCTGTAAGAACATCTATACCTCCAAGTATCTACCCAAGAACATAAAACTGAAGCAGTAAGAAGGTAGTAAGACCCTCTGCACTCTATGCCTATGAATGTCTCTTGATGAATCGAAAGGGCCCACTCAGGAAACTAGAACTTAAAGAGAGGAAGATCCCGAGGAGAATACTAGGACCCATAAGAGTGGAGGACGGTACCTACAGAATCACGCACAATAATGAGCTCTACGAACATCAGGAAGACATAGTCACATGTATGAGGAAAAGACGGCTGACGCATGACCGTCTGAATCACTCCAGGCTCATCAAGAGGATCTTCAGAGTGACAAGTAGGGGAAAGGCGTATAAAGCCAAGTGGTTCACCTCTGTTATATCAGAATTAAAGGAACTGCAGATCCCATTAAAGACCAACTTAAAAGGAAAGACCAACCGAATTCAATACCGACAGGTCATTCTGCAGGGAGTCTTCCCACTGTTTCTCACAAGCAAGACGTCTACAAGCACTACCAGGCCTAAATGAACGGATGAGAGAAAGTAAGCTCACAGCCAGAATATGAAGGCATACTGGGCCAAGAAAAAGTAGAAGACTCTAGCTGGGAGTTAAGACGAGCCCCGTGGTCCCTAGTAGGTTTTTAAAAAAACCTAAACGAACTGACAAAAAATACTCGCAGAAGTCGACGCCTATCGGCATTTTCTGCGACTTGAGTAAAGCATTTGACTGCGTTGATCACATCCAGGGTATCAATAAATTACGAAATAAGAGGAAAAGCGGGTGTGTGGTTACAATCGTGCCTAAAAAATCGCTGGCACAAAAAAGTGACACAAATATTGACATGGCAAGCTATCACAACACAATTATTACAACAATGTGACAATTATATGACACGACAGTGACACGAATACTGACATGACAAGCTATTACAACAATTTGAGATGCATATGATAGGAAAGTAACTTGAATATTGACAGGGCAAGCTATTACAACACAGTTATTACAACAATATGCCATGCATATGACAGGAAAGTAACACGAATATTGACTTAATAAGCTATTACAACAGAGTTGTTACAACAATATGATATGCATATGATAGAGAAGTGACACGAATATTGACATGGGAAGCTATTACAACATAAACAATATGACATGCAAATGACACGAAAGTGACACGAATATTGACATGGCTAGCTATTACAACACAATTACAACAATATGAAATGCATATGACACGAAAGTAACTTGAATATTGACATGACAAGCTATTACAACACAGTTATTACAACAATATGACTTTCATTTGATAGGAAAATGACACGCATCTTGAATACATGAATGAGATAAGAATATGAAAAGAATATCATAAGAATATAAGCGACTTAACAGTTACAAGGAAGTGATATGATTACACCGAGGTAGGTCTAGTCTTGATGCTCACATAATTCAATCTGGACTTTGGACTAAATGTTATAAGAAAATGACATGAATATAATTCGAATATAACACGGATATAATAGTGACATGTCTTCATTTTTATATGACATTGTAAATGACTTGATTTGGCCTTGAGACAAATTGACAGTAATACGAGTCCATTGTCTGTTCTTATAACATACGTACGTCATATCAGATGTTAAATTATACGTCACATGATTCGTCATATCATACGTCAAATATAATATCATACTTATGTCATATCGCACGTCATGTCAGATGGTATATCACACGTCCTATGATTGGTTGTGTCCTACATCAAATCTAATATCATATTTACATAAGACCGTACGTCATTTCATATGTTATATTTTAATTTGTGTTATACGTCAAATCTAATGCCAGACGTACATCATTTCAGATATATATCATATGTCATAGTAGTAGATTCGTCATGTCATAGGTCAAATTTAATGTCATACGTATGTCACATCGGACACCATATCAGATGTTATATCATACGTCATAAGATTTGTTATGTCATATGTCAAATCTGTCATTATACGTACGATCTATCAGATGTTATGTCATACGTCATATGATTCGTCATGTCAACGTCATATGATTCGTCATGTCATACGTCATATGATTCGTCATGTCATACATCAAATCTAATATCATACTTACTCCTAGTATAGTCTTGTCTATCTAGTCGGTCTAGTCTGTCTAGTCCGTCCAGTCCGACCTGGGGTTCCTCAGGGAAGCGTGTTAGCGCCTACTTTATTTGTCTTATACTTGGCCGAGTTGGTATCATATTCTCAAAAATCCTACTGCACTCTATATGCAGCGTTTTAATCTCTAAAAACAGCTTAGAAAAATCACAGTTAGAGATAAGCAAATGGGATTATGCAGAACATAACAAGCTGGTTCTCAGCAAATAGACTCCACCTGAATTTGGACAAAATGGAATTTATTATCTTTCAGACTCAGAGAAGTGAATACTGTTTCTATGAGAAAAACTTACTTTAAAAAGAGCAACCTTCACCAAATTCCTAAGAATCTATTTTGAGCAACATCCATCGTGACACATTACAATTGATAGCATATGCCGGACTATCAACAAGAAGGTCTATTGTATTAGACACCTGCGAACTTTCCTAACAATGCAGGAACACAAAAACTTATGGAAATATCTACTATCACGCTGAAATTCAGTCGGTCTTGATGTATGGCATTATTGTATGGGGAGCATCACCATGGCATATCATCATCAATAATTATACATTCCATACTAGGTCTGCCAACATTTGCCTCCTGCAGACGTCATTTTGTAGAACATAACATCGCAAATGTCCCTAGCTTACACCTATTAGAAAGAACTAGTTATAACCACCGTCTAATACCAAACAAACATCCAAGACTGAGTTATAACATCGCAAACGTGGTTTTTATTGCTCGCTCTGCTGCCATTTTAAAGTGTTCTTTAAAAGACAAACACTTGTCCTATGTAATCCCTAGGTATTTGATGTGTGGTTTAGGTATGATTTCTGAATTCAGTGCTTCGAAGGAGGTGTCAGTTTTCTGTATCCCGTCAACAGAACTGCTTCAGTCTTTTCCGGTGCTATGCGCAGTGATTTTGACCCCATCCAGCAGACAATTTGTTTGATTGCTTGATTGGGCCTTTGCATGACCTCCTTTTCTGTTTTTCCGACGATGGTTAGTGCAAGATTGTCAGCGAAGCCTGATCCTATCTGACAAACAAGAAACAATACGTTTCGGTGTCGAATGGAAACGAATTGGGCCAATCCAACATCACATAGACAAATATTAGGGTTCCTCAAGGGAGCATTTTAGCACCTTCTATTATACATCGCAAACTACGTGAAAGGGCCGCATTGCACCTTGTATGCAGATGATACCGAGTTCTATTTTGTCGCGGAATAATTTGGAAGAGAACACTGAACAGTAACTTAGCCCTGTTAAAACCTCTGGATGGTTAAGACCTCTGAAAAGTTCTTTGAGAAAACTATGCACCTCAACACAGATAAAACAGAAGTAATATTTAAAACCGTAAGAAGTTACGCATATTTCAAACCTCAACCTTGAAATACAAAATCACGAAATAAATAAAACTAAGAGGCAAAACTCCTGGGTATTTATCTGGAGGAGCGCCTTCGTTGGATATCAATAACGCAGAAAATATGTTTAACTCTACATAAACAAGCCTTTCAATCAAGACAACTTAATAGACTTTTAAACTATGTCTAGTGCTATGACGGGTACAATCGTTACTGGCTTACGGCATTATACAGGGTGTTTCAAAAATAATATACGTATTTCGCATGCATATATTTATTAAACTTATAGAGATTATGACTATTCATATGACTTATAAGACATATGAATATGAAACTTTACACACATATTTACGAACCTCTCAAGTTTAGATTACAGATGTTCAATATGTCCTCCGTCAGCGACACGAACAATATCACACCGGTACTCAAATTCCTCCCATACTCGGGCAAGCATGTCCTTCATGATCAGGTTCTTCAACTCTTTCAGGTTCTGTGGGAGTGGTGGTACATAAACGTTGTCTTTAACGAAACCCCACAGGAAGAAGTCACAGGGTGCCAAATCCGGTGACCGTGGAACCCAGCTGAAACATCTCAGTCGTCAGCTCATTGACGACCAATCCAACGGTTCGGTGCAGTTTCATTCAGATATTCACGCACTTGGCGACTGCGGCGAGGGAGGTGCCCCGTCTTGTTGAAAAATGAAGTTGTCTTCGTGCAGCCTCGGAAACAACGAGTTTTGTAACATACCGAGATACTGCTGAACTTTAACCGTGTTTCCATCAAAGAATGGGCCGCAAATAGATGATCGGGATATCGCACAAATCACATTGACTTTGTGTGAATCTCGTACATGTTCAATGACTGCATGTGGGTTCCGTAGGCCCCAAATTCGAATTCGTGTTTGTTTACCTGACCACTAACATGGAAAGTCGCTTCATCATTTGCGAAAGTGTTATCATTGTCAATAGCATCATGAATCTCGTTACAAAACGTCACACTTTGCGTTAGTCATCAGGACGCAGAGCTTGTAACAGCATTTAGCGGCTGTTAATATCAACTACACTATGTATCCGTTTCTCCAACAGCCGAGCCGAGTCGCAGAGATCGATAGTTTGGACAAAATAATGCTTAGTAAAGCCGGCTCCACACATTGGCTCACACGGCCAGGCCAATGTGTTTTTCAACATTTGCTGTTCTTTCACACACCACAAATGGGCGTCTACGTATTGGCTTACGTCTTATGGGCGTCTACGTAAGTGCCAACTTCTCAGTTCACAAGTTGTATAACCAATGGTAACATGTCTGGTGATCTTGAACTAGCGGTTGCTGCTTTTTATATAGCATCTGCTGCATACAATGTACAACTAATATATGGCCAATATGTGGTAGAACTTGTCATGTGGGAGCATGCGCCAATTCCTTTGAAGCGGGACAGAAAACCGACAACCCTATGGCCAGCCGCCAATGCATGTGCCAACCTCCACCAGCCCATTCACAAGCACCAACTTCCACACACACATTGGCCATGTGACGTATGCCACATCACATGGCCAATGTGTGGAGCCGGTTTAATAAGTATATTCTTTTTGAAACGCCCTATGGGAAGCTTCGTCACTACTAGAAGCAAAACTAATTGCACAAAAAGAATTACGAGAAACATGCAAGCGATAAATGTTACAGAGACACGTAGGCCCCATTGTAAATCGCTGATCCCCCCATCCCCCAACGGGCGCCTCCCCAGGTGGCGGATAGGGGATGCCTCCTAGATATAGGTGGTACCGGGGAAATCAAATACCCGGGGCGGACCAAAACCTACAAATGTAGCGTCTGCACTCAGAATGAGCGGCTACAAATCCGCAGCGTCTGTTCCAGATTGGGCGGCTGCAACAGCGTCTGACCCAGAATGGGCGGCTGATTTAAATCCTGTAAACAGGAGGCTGGTTTGGAAGTTATAGCTGGCAGCCCCAGCACCAAACTACGGCCATAGTGGGCTAATAACCTGCTTGGCCTAAACTATGCTATTAATGAAACCTCTACAACACAAATCCGGACGGACAAAACGAAGACAACACTGGCTACACTTAAGGAAAAGTTACGTTTTGGTTTGCTGGAACGTAAAAACTCTATACAAAGCATCAAAACTACATCAAGCGGTGAGAAAATTAAATAACTACAACATCTCAATTTTAGGCTTATCAGAAGTTCGCTGGCTTGGCAAGGGGGAGCTCAACTTACAATCTGGGGAGCTTTTCCTGTACAGTGGCAAAGAAACTGGGTCTCATGAAAGAGGCGTTGGTTTCATAATTACTAAAAAAGCCAGAAAGAGCCTAATTTCATGGAACCCCATTGATAACAGAATAATTACAGCAAGGTTCCACACTAAATACAGAAATATCACCTTTGTACAATGCTATGCACCCACAAACAGTGCGAGTGCTGAGGAAAAAGAAAATTTCTACGATATCCTTGAAAGTACGTTAAGGAAGATAAACAGAGGTGATATCACCATACTCATGGGTGATCTCAACGCTAAGGTCGGGACAAATAACAGAAACCTAGAAGACATCATGGGTAAAGAAGGATGTGGGGAAAGAAACGAAAACGGTGAACTATTCACGAAACTCTGTTCAACATCAGACCTAGTTATAGGTGGAAAAGCGTTCCCACACAAGCAAATCCACAAAGTCACATGGATATCCCCGACAAGAAAACCCAAAACCAAATTGACCATATTGCCATATCGAAAACATGGCGGAGATCCCTACTTGATGTCAGAAACAAAAGGGGTGCAGACATTGCCAGGGACCACCACCTTCTGCTCGGCACGTTCAGAATCAAACTGGCCGTTCAACCTACACAAACTGCGCCAACCAAACTGCAAAAAAGTTTTCCTAACAAACCTGCATGAAAATGCAGACCAAAATCCCATAACATCTTGGGATGGCTAAGCCAAGACACTACTCGAATCGGCCAAAACAACCCTTGGCACAAAGGAAAGAAATCGAAAAGACTGGATCTCAGACCAAACATGGCAACTTATACAAGACAGAATGGATGCGAAGAAACTGGTACTCCAGTGCAAAACTTCGATGACAAAAAATGATGCAATCTGGAGATATACACAACTATGCAAACAAATTAAAGCATCTGCCAAAAAAGACAAGCGAATATGGATTGACCTGATATGTGAGCAAGCAGAAGAAGCAGCCAAAAATAACAACTCGAGGACTCTTTACACACTGACAAACAAGCTCTCCAAAAAGCACACAAAGACCACAAATATAGTTAGAAGCAAAGACAACCGCCCACTGACCACCCCAGAAACTCAGCTCGATAGGTGGAAGGAATACTTTGCTGATATGTTCAGCTCACCCACGGAAGACGAACTTGAGATAGCTCCAGAAGACAATGCAAATGAACAGCTGAATATAAAAATAGACGCGCCTTCAAAAACAGAAATACTAAATACCATCAAGCAGTTGCAAAACAACAAAGCGGCAGGGGTAGACAACATACCTGCCGAACTAATCAAGGTAGACCCTAAATGGATTGCACCTCTACTTGCAAAAATAATAAAAGGGATCTGGACAAACCAAGAAATTCCAGCAGAAATGAAACATGGTCTCATTATCAAACTGCCAAAGAAAGGAGACCTAACGCAATGCAAAAATTGGAGAGGAATAACGCTGTTAAACACCATAAACAAAATTATTGCAAGTGTAATCCAACATAGGCTGGCAGAAGCATTCGAACCCATACTGCGTCCAAACCAAGCAGGCTTCCGCCCAAACCGCTCATGCATAGACCACATAAATTCAACAAGAATAATTATAGAACAATCCGTTGAATGGCGATCGCCACTATATCTTGTTTTCATCGACTTTGAACGTGCTTTTGACAGCCTATCCCACTCTGCTATATGGAAGATACTACGGACAAGAGGCGTGCCAACAAAAATCATCGACACGATTAGAGAACTGTACCATGATGTATCATGTAGTATCCTGCATAGCGGAGCACATAGCAACCTTTTTCCGGTGAGATCAGGAGTGAAGCATGGATGTGTGCTCTCTCCCTTGCTTTTTAACATTGCTCTTGACTATATCCTGGAAAAGTCTTGCAGACCAAACGATGGTATTCGATGGTCTCTTTACTCTAATCTCAAAGATCTCGAATACGCAGACGACATTTGCCTTTTTTTTCGCATACCTATGAAAGTATGCAAAGGCAACTCACCCTACTATCAGACATGGCACAGAAGATAGGGTTTAAAATAAATGTCTCAAAAACAAAAGCGATGCGAATGCACACAAATAACGACGCACCGTTTCAAATAAACGACCAACCAATTGAGAATGTAGAAAAGTTTCAGTATCTAGAAAGCATTCTCAACGAGACGGGCGGAACAGACCTAGACATTCTAAACAGAATTCAAAAAGCACAGATGGCATTCAGGCAACTAAACACAATATGGAGGTCCAACATCATAAAAACAAAGAGCAAGCTGCGTTTATATAGAACAAACGTCAAAGCAATCCTCTTATATGGATGTGAGACCTGGAAAAACACTAATGCCACAAAACATAAACTTCAGGTTTTCGCCAACAAATGTCTACGAATCATCCTCAGAATCCTCTGGCCACAGAAAATTACTAATGAGCAACTTCTTAAAGGATGCGGAGAAGAAACAATAGAGCACGACATTAAGAAAAGAAAATGGGGATGGATCGGCCACATTCTAAGAAGAAAACCAGACGACATTGCAAGGGCAGCACTAGACTGGAATCCCCAAGGAACGAGACGACGAGGAAGACCGGCTCAAACATGGAGGAGAACAGTGTTAGATGAACTAAAAGCCCAGAAAACCTCTTGGAGTGAAGCCAAAGCAATGGCCCAGAATAGGGTCCGCTGGAGGGTGCTTATGGAGGCTCTATGCTCCACCTAGGAGTCCAGAACCCATATATATATATATATATATATATATATATATATATATATATATATATGTCTTTATATACTCGAAACCGCTTGGTACATTCACAAACACCGAAGTTCCAAAAAAAAAAACGAAGACAAGCATAACTAGAATACCTCTGTTAAGTTGGCAGGACCAACGAGGAAAAAAAACCGCGACGGCACATAATAATCAGCTTTTTATCCGCAACCGATTGTAAAGGAAAAAAAATCCCATAGTTCCCATTTCCCCATTAATCCATTTAACCATTATTTTGAGGAAATAAATGTAAATAAACGCAAACCAATTCCGCGAAAAAAAAAAATTCCGCGCTTTTTATTTCCTGGGAAAATTTGTGAATGTTTGCTTTTGCGCGGCCGAATCGCCACACAAGCCGCGCGCATTCCCTGCTTTCTTTATTATTTCTATTTCTCCTTTCAAAGACGTATCGGCCTTTCAAAGATGCGGGCGGCATGCTAGATCCTTTCAAAGGTGCAAGCGGCATATTAGGGCACTTTCAAAGACGCAAGCGGCATGCTAGGTCTTTTCTAATATGAAATGTTCTTATTGGTTGCCTTCCTTCCACCTAAGGTGGGATGTCAGGGTAGTTAGTGGAGATATTGTATTCGGACACGCATGCTATACCAATTCTTATGACTCGCGTACACCTAAACCGTCATCGGCCGAAGTTTGCTCGGGCGACGACGGCGATTGAATCAAACACTTGTAAAAAAATGAGTGCGCGTACAAAAACACGACTGCCATCGTCCAATGACGCCCGAAAACGGCCGATCATCACGATGATCCGAACTTTGTTGGGATTTCTCGCCAGACTGCCGGCGTCTACAGTGCAAATTGAGTGTATTTATAGTTAAATTTTGTTGTTATCTGCCTAAACGACTATGGATATTGAAAAATTAATAAGTTGTGTTTATAATAGGGGTTGGTCTATTATAAACACAACTGAATGGACTAAAGTCCACAAAACGGCAACACTGCATATTATTAATTTTCCTGTCATTATCTGTAATTTCTAGATTAGTCGTAGAGTACGAGACATGAGGAGTAACGTGACACGACATCTGGTGGACACAAGCCGAAATAGGTAGTACCTTATATCGCTAACAGATGGCGCTAATAGCACGTACAGACTAATCTCGTTGGTTCGAGAAAGTTCTGGTGTCTTCCACTCACTTCTACATTTCAGTAATTGTAATATATAAGAAGGCTAGTGGCGCAACCACAAGTCAGTTCCTATGACACTGTTGTGAAATAAAATAGTGCGTACCTCCTTAAAACGTGTTTGTGCGTGTTTAAGTTTAAGACATCTTTGTAACAGTATGTGGGATAAACATTAAAAAATTACAATAATCGACTGGATAGCACTGTTGATAACACTGTTGCAGTGTAAGCACATACACGTCCGATTAGCTCGTCCGGGTAGTTCAGTTCGCCATCGGCCGACAAAATCGGTTTTGGTGTACGCTTAGCATTACTGCTGATGAATGGCTTGACTCGAAAAAGTTTATTGCCATACTAAAGCCATTTGAAGAAATTACAGTAGTAAAGGAGTTAAGTAGTGCTACTGTAACAATTGCATCGGTGATCCCAATAATCAATACACTTTAAAAAACTAGAAGAGAAGAGAAGAGTAAAGAAGAGTAAAGAAGAGACTTCTGAGAACTTCAAATTAATGATTACGAAAATGATATCAATGTCCCATTTCAGGACATTCAAAATAATAAATTATATTTAATAGCTACCTATCTAGATTCACAGTACAAGCTCAAGTTTTTCAGTGCAATTATGATGGAACAGGTATAGTCAGAGAATCTGGGGATTCAAAAACTTCGCATAATGAAGGTCCTTCTTTACATAAGAGATCACGGACTGAGCTGCCAACAACTGGCTGTAGCAACCATTCATACATTCTATCTAGTTTAGCTGAAATATTAAGCGTAAGTGACGAGGAAGAGCAAATTATAGATTGTAGTGATGAAGTGCACAATCAATTCGTGGTTAAAAAGACTTTACTAAATGAATATAATAGAGAGAAAAGGTTGACAAATTGGTAAATTTTCGACACCTTAAGAAATAGACAAATGTCTCTCTCACAAAATGTCAAAATTACAAACATCTAACCCTAAACACCACATGGGTTTTCAAGGGAGTGGTTTACAAATTATTGTCCATGGAAGCAAAGCTGTGCTGATGAGAGATAAATCTCGAAACGCCTCCACAGATGGCTATCCACTTAAGGTATCGGAAAGACATGATCTTAAAAACAATGTTATTTTTATGGTTTTTGTTGAGTGCCAAGAAGGTGGACTGAAAGCTGTAAAATAACTTACAAATTTCACTGAGATTTGTTTTGGTAGTCCTAAAAATTCTCAATAATTGTTATAGAGCTCCAGAAAGGCTGAATATATTTATATATTCAGGCTGTGTTCCATTTGTTTTAAGTTTGTATGATTATCTATAACATGGGATGGTTACACCAATCTCTATTTTAAGATTTTAACTTAATTACTTTATTTAGTCCAAACTCACACAGATACATTTAAAACGGAGTAATCCAGAAGACAATTTAAACTTCACTGTGTTAATTTGAGATTTAAACACAAGAACACGGCCACATTTGAACAGCCTAATACAGACAATTTAATCTTCAATGTATTAGTTTAAGTTTTAAGCAAGACAGTCTAATCCGGCTAGTTTAAGCTTGTCTGCTGTATTTAAGGTAATCTGGGCTAACACAGCCTCATTTCAAATTGCTTGATCTTTTAGTCTCAACAGAATTTATTTGACAATTAAGAAGTTTGCTTATATAATCTTGTCTGCTTCATTTAGTCTAATCCTAATTAAACCAATTAAAACTTCATTTCAACTTTTCCATTTTGACTTTAATTGTGACAATTTGTTTAATTTTTAGGGAATTTGAAGGAAATGGGTCATGAAGACGACACAAAACATGCAATTGGAACGAGATTTTGAATTAATTTTCTTAAAATTTCTGCAAATTGTTGCAAATTTGCGAAATAGAGTTTGAATCTGTGTGGAGAGTGAGTTGGCTTTGGACGCAACGGAGCGTCGTTCCAGCAAACAAAACACACACAAACACACCTGACAGGTTGTTGATGTATCGCGGCCGACTGGACCCAAACGGCGACAAAAGAAAATAAAAATCGTGTTCACTTACTCGTGTGTCTCAGTGGGAATTCGGGGCGGATTCGCGATCCATGGATGCGAAAACGCGACCAACGCAGGGAAACGTTTACGGCGAGCAACGGCACACAAATTCACAGCGAACTGGGATGGGCCACTACCATAAACACAAAACAAGGCAAACTACATGTACGCGCTCTGCGACTCAACTAAACACTAACAACACTCTACGTAACCTACAAACCGTCCCGAATAAATAAACCGACTCGACTCGACTCTACCGCGCGAAAACTACTCAAAACGCAGCAATTAACAAAGCACAACTAATTTTCTATTCATTCCCTGCGAAATCCTCCCTTAATGGACACTTTTCTGCGTTTATTTCGCGTTTTTACACCGGGACTACTTTTCGGTCGCGCGTAGGAACACCAACATGGTTGTCATTTTATTGGGATTACGTCATTCCGTATAGTTAGGTATGCCGTCACGCCCCGTGGTCGCATTTTGTTTATAAATTTTGTTTTTTTTTATGCAATTCTTATCGGATTTCGCATTATCTTGATAATATTTGGCTCAGGTTTCACAGATGATGGTCAATGAAAAACTCACAGATATTTAAACGACTCCAAACTAAATAGGCTAGAACAGACTGACTGTACAGATACGATTAGGTAGAAAAAACTAGACAGACAAGACTAGACAAACTAGTTTAGACACACAAACAAGTCTAGACAGATAAGACTAGACAGAAAGAAGAACTAGACAGAAAAGATTACACAGACAAGACTAGACATTCTAGACTTAACAGACTAGAGTAAACCCCCTATTCCACTTTGGCTCTTAGTATGCGCCACCCCGGTATCGCATATTTTACATTCATTCATGGTGGGCAGGACGGTTAGTGAAAACCGCCCTAGTTTTCGTCTCCCCGACCAGGATTCGAACCCGGGTCTCCCACATTGAAAGGCGGCTAACAGACTAGACTAGAGAGACAAGACTAGACAAAGAAGACAAGACTAGACAGACGACACTAGACAGACAAGACTAGACAGACGACACTAGACAGACTAGACAGACAAGACTAGACAGACAAGACTAGACAGACAAGACTAGACAGACAAGACTAGACAGACAAGACTAGACAGACAAGACTAGACAGACAAGACTAGACAGACAAGACTAGACAGACAAGACTAGACAGACAAGACTAGACAGACAAGACTAGACAGACAAGACTAGACAGACAAGACTAGACAGACAAGACTAGACAGACAAGACTAGACAGACAAGACTAGACAGACAAGACTAGACAGACAAGACTAGACAGACAAGACTAGACAGACAAGACTAGACAGACAAGACTAGACAGACAAGACTAGACAGACAAGACTAGACAGACAAGACTAGACAGACAAGACTAGACAGACAAGACTAGACAGACAAGACTAGACAGACAAGACTAGACAGACAAGACTAGACAGACAAGACTAGACAGACAAGACTAGACAGACAAGACTAGACAGACAAGACTAGACAGACAAGACTAGACAGACAAGACTAGACAGACAAGACTAGACAGACAAGACTAGACAGACAAGACTAGACAGACAAGACTAGACAGACAAGACTAGACAGACAAGACTAGACAGACAAGACTAGACAGACAAGACTAGACAGACAAGACTAGACAGACAAGACTAGACAGACAAGACTAGACAGACAAGACTAGACAGACAAGACTAGACAGACAAGACTAGACAGACAAGACTAGACAGACAAGACTAGACAGACAAGACTAGACAGACAAGACTAGACAGACAAGACTAGACAGACAAGACTAGACAGACAAGACTAGACAGACAAGACTAGACAGACAAGACTAGACAGACAAGACTAGACAGACAAGACTAGACAGACAAGACTAGACAGACAAGACTAGACAGACAAGACTAGACAGACAAGACTAGACAGACAAGACTAGACAGACAAGACTAGACAGACAAGACTAGACAGACAAGACTAGACAGACAAGACTAGACAGACAAGACTAGACAGACAAGACTAGACAGACAAGACTAGACAGACAAGACTAGACAGACAAGACTAGACAGACAAGACTAGACAGACAAGACTAGACAGACAAGACTAGACAGACAAGACTAGACAGACAAGACTAGACAGACAAGACTAGACAGACAAGACTAGACAGACAAGACTAGACAGACAAGACTAGACAGACAAGACTAGACAGACAAGACTAGACAGACAAGACTAGACAGACAAGACTAGACAGACAAGACTAGACAGACAAGACTAGACAGACAAGACTAGACAGACAAGACTAGACAGACAAGACTAGACAGACAAGACTAGACAGACAAGACTAGACAGACAAGACTAGACAGACAAGACTAGACAGACAAGACTAGACAGACAAGACTAGACAGACAAGACTAGACAGACAAGACTAGACAGACAAGACTAGACAGACAAGACTAGACAGACAAGACTAGACAGACAAGACTAGACAGACAAGACTAGACAGACAAGACTAGACAGACAAGACTAGACAGACAAGACTAGACAGACAAGACTAGACAGACAAGACTAGACAGACAAGACTAGACAGACAAGACTAGACAGACAAGACTAGACAGACAAGACTAGACAGACAAGACTAGACAGACAAGACTAGACAGACAAGACTAGACAGACAAGACTAGACAGACAAGACTAGACAGACAAGACTAGACAGACAAGACTAGACAGACAAGACTAGACAGACAAGACTAGACAGACAAGACTAGACAGACAAGACTAGACAGACAAGACTAGACAGACAAGACTAGACAGACAAGACTAGACAGACAAGACTAGACAGACAAGACTAGACAGACAAGACTAGACAGACAAGACTAGACAGACAAGACTAGACAGACAAGACTAGACAGACAAGACTAGACAGACAAGACTAGACAGACAAGACTAGACAGACAAGACTAGACAGACAAGACTAGACAGACAAGACTAGACAGACAAGACTAGACAGACAAGACTAGACAGACAAGACTAGACAGACAAGACTAGACAGACAAGACTAGACAGACAAGACTAGACAGACAAGACTAGACAGACAAGACTAGACAGACAAGACTAGACAGACAAGACTAGACAGACAAGACTAGACAGACAAGACTAGACAGACAAGACTAGACAGACAAGACTAGACAGACAAGACTAGACAGACAAGACTAGACAGACAAGACTAGACAGACAAGACTAGACAGACAAGACTAGACAGACAAGACTAGACAGACAAGACTAGACAGACAAGACTAGACAGACAAGACTAGACAGACAAGACTAGACAGACAAGACTAGACAGACAAGACTAGACAGACAAGACTAGACAGACAAGACTAGACAGACAAGACTAGACAGACAAGACTAGACAGACAAGACTAGACAGACAAGACTAGACAGACAAGACTAGACAGACAAGACTAGACAGACAAGACTAGACAGACAAGACTAGACAGACAAGACTAGACAGACAAGACTAGACAGACAAGACTAGACAGACAAGACTAGACAGACAAGACTAGACAGACAAGACTAGACAGACAAGACTAGACAGACAAGACTAGACAGACAAGACTAGACAGACAAGACTAGACAGACTAGACAGACAAGACTAGACAGACAAGACTAGACAGACAAGACTAGACAGACAAGACTAGACAGACAAGACTAGACAGACAAGACTAGACAGACTAGACTAGACAGACAAGACTAGACAGACAAGACTAGACAGACAAGACTAGACATACAAGACTAGACAGACAAGACTAGACAGACAAGACTAGACAGACAAGACTAGACAGACAAGACTAGACAGACAAGACTAGACAGACAAGACTAGACAGACAAGACTAGACAGACAAGACTAGACAGACAAGACTAGACAGAGAAGACTAGACAGACAAGACTAGACAGACAAGACTAGACAGACAAGACTAGACAGACAAGACTAGACAGACAAGACTAGACAGACAAGACTAGACAGACAAGACTAGACAGACAAGACTAGACAGACAAGACTAGACAGACAAGACTAGACAGACAAGACTAGACAGACAAGACAAGACAGACAAGACTAGAGAGACAAGACTAGACGGACAAGACTAGACGGACAAGACTAGACGGACAAGACTAGACAGACAAGACTAGACAGACAAGACTAGACAGACAAGACTAGACAGACAAGACTAGACAGACAAGACTAGACAGACAAGACTAGACAGACAAGACTAGACAGACAAGACTAGACAGACAAGACTAGACAGACAAGACTAGACAGACAAGACTAGACAGAGAAGACTAGACAGACAAGACTAGACAGATAAGACTAGACAGACAAGACTAGACAGACAAGACTAGACAGACAAGACTAGATAGACAAGACTAGACAGACAAGACTAGACAGACAAGACTAGGCAGACAAGACTAGACTGACAAGTCTAAACAGATAAGACTAGACAGACTAGACTAGTCAGACAATGGCGTACCCCGGATCTGAACTTGGCGAGGAAGGTGGGGGCAGCTTATATTTGTTTCGGGAATTATGAAATGAATTATACATTATAAAATGAAGTATCCATCTGTCGTGCAATTTCAGAACTACTTCGCCGTGCTTTTTGCACCCGAAGACACCAGGGTGAGGTTTTAATAATATTATAGTTATTTCTGTGCGGCACGATGGGTTCTAGGGGGGGCAGCTGCCCGCCCCTGCCCCTCGCTGGGTACGCCCTTGTAAGTCAGACTTGTTTATATATTGAACGGTTTTTGTGTATATTAGGTTGCCTAAATGAATAAACCATGATTATTATTAAGAATTAGTTTTGGTTGTGTAGCTGACAAATTTCTTTTCAAAAGTTTGTTTGCAAACATTTTGCAAACACCAAGCTGTCGTCTTTGTGAAAATTCTACAGGTTTTTCTAAACAACCTTAAAGCCATCTATAAGTAATCACATAAACTTAAAAAACTCTACTAATTCTGCAACGTTGCCACGATTTCATCCCATAAATTGAAGCACACAGGAAAAACTCGTTTTTATATACTTAGAACTTACAAATTTAGCAAAAAATCAATTTCTGTAGCAGAAAATTTGGAAGAAATTAACATGTACATGTTGATCATGATCAGCAAAAATATACACGAAAATTATAAAATCAAGATTTTTTTCTAAAACTTTTTTATCGCAAACTTCAAACCGCACTTCTCAAATTTCAAACTACAACAAATACAGTTGAGTTAATTTCAAACTACAAACCCATTTCTCAAATTTCAAAACACTCAATTGCAATTTTCCATATTTTAAGACACCAATCAGCAGTTATACTTAATTTAACTCAAATCCATTGATAAACGCTATCTCCAATTTTGAATAGTTGAAACATTTGGCAACACAGCCGGCGTTCAATGACAGACAAGAAAAGTTCTAACCTATAAACAAAGTTGTTGATTGCAGTGAGTTTGTAAGTTTTGAAAATTGCTACAGAAAGATGTTGGAAATTTACCCAGGAGCCTCAAACATGTCAGCGAGCGACTGGATGGACGCCCCACATAGCACAGGAGTAAGAAATACCGAAAATAATTTAAATTTTTGATTACTTTTTCTTTGTGAAGAATCTTTCCATTGCTTTTAACAAATTTTCCCTGTTGACGCTTCACATTCTAGTTATTAAAACTATTTTTATAACTACCCTATATGCCCTGGCAAATTGCAATCAATAGCTTTTCCTCACGCAGACACATTGGTTTATCCAATTTTGAAAAATTACTCGTTTATCTATGCAACTCAAAATTCAAAAAATTCTCTGTTCACTGAATAAAAATTGAATGAATGAAAACACTAGGAATAAAATCTTGTCTGGAATGATGAGCTAGAAGCTAGAAGAATCTCAGTATTGACTGTAATGAATGTATCGAGATGGTTTAATTGAACTGCTTTCCTTGGGGGATTCTTTCAGGCCCAATTGGATCCTCTTATGCATTTCAAAGGGTTATAGCTAACAATAGACACTGAATTCAATAATAAACGGGTCAGAGCTGACAAAAGACATTGAGTTCGCTGACAAAATAACCCAAATGGAATTACAGCATTTCTAGTCTTGTCTGTCTGGTTTCATCTGTTTAGTCTTATCTGTCTAGTTTTGTTTGTCTGTCGTCCTCGGTAGTTTAATGGACAACATACCCACCTCACAAGTAGAAGACCAGGGGTTTGATTTTGTGCCAAGAAGCCATTTTCTTAGCAGGGCAGTATTAATCGTCTGGGCTCCCAATCCTGGAAGGAATGTGAAATACATGATACCATGGTGGCGCAAACTAAAAGCCAAGTGGAAAAGGGTATTTAGTTAGAGGTTCCCCCTAATCACAAAAAAAAGTTTTTTTTAGTCTTATCTCTCTAGTTTTGCCATTAACTAATATTGGTACTTGTCCAAAAAGCTTTTTTCATTTGATTTGCGGCCATTGTTGCGGCCATCGATTCCACCATACTTGAGGAATCTGTATGGTTCTGCCAATGCTTTAATGGCAAAGTAGTTGACTTTTTGTAGCTGTAGTAGTGTCAGAGGATATACCGGAAATATCTGTCGAAGAAATAAGAGGTGCTCTTATGAAAATGATAAATGGCAAATGTCCAGGAGAAGACCAAATTACAACTGAAATGTTAAAAATGGGTGTAAGCAGTTTGGAAAATGTAGTCCAGGTACTGCTGAACAAATGCCTGTGAGATGGCCAAATCTCGACCAAATGGTGTAACACAGAAGTGATAATTCTGTTCAAAAAGGGAGACACTACCAATATCGAAAACTATCGTCCAATTAGCCTTTTTTTATTTATTTTTTTATTTTCCAAAGTGACTCCACTGAAACGGAAGGACAGAGGGACCGCCAGCGATGGCATTACTGCCTCTGCCCACCCTTCGAATAAAAATACAACAGTATTTACACGAAAGTAAAAAAAAGTAAAGCAAAATATGCTATACAATAGCATTTACAATTTGCAACAATTACAACACAAGTAATACAAAAAACAAAAACAGAGACAAACAAAAAAAAACAAGAAAAAACCCTACCGCCCTTGTTTCCACACAGGCAACTCCTTAGCCCGCATGACTGTGGCCGCGAATCGGCTTAAGGCCGCCCACACGCCCCGCCCCACCTCGCCGGCGAGGCCACCCGCCACGGCTTCGACCGTGACTTCCCGTTCCAGGGCCGACGCCAGGGCCTGTCGCTGTTTCTTCCCACGCGGACACGCCACGAGAGTGTGCTCCGCGTCGTCGCGCACGCCCTCTCCACAGGATATGCACCTGTCGTCTGGGGCTTTCCCAATCCTATGAAGATACGCTCGCAAGGACCCGTGTCCGGTAAGAAGCTGGATGAGAAAGTGCGAACCCGCCTCGTCCAGCCCTCGCCCCATCCACCGAATTAAATCAGGGATGAGACGACGAGTCCACGCGCCGTTTCCGCCACGTGACCACCTCTCCTGCCAGCAGGCAAGTAGTTGCTCCCGAGCAGCTCTCCTTGCCTCCCCGCGGTTCCCACCAGAAGTTCTTGCGTCCCTCACCGACGCGCGCTCCATAACAAGGTCCGCGGGAGGAATCCGCGATATGACCTCCACGGCGTCACTGCTAACAGTGCGGTAAGCCCGGGCGACTCTAATGGCCACCGGGCGCAGTGCCCGTCGCAAACGCTCCCTGTTACGAGCGTTACCCCTCACCGCCGTTGCCCACACCGGTGCAGCGTATAGGAGTCTGCTAGTGGCCACACTGGCCATAAACCTCCTCCTACCCTCACCAGGCCCGGTGGCCCTCGGCATGAGACGCGCCACCTGTTGTGACGCGCGTGCCGCGTTGCCGGCGGCGTGGCACACGTGTAATCCCCACTGACCCGCCTGGAGGATCACACCGAGATACCGAATCGACTGTTCGACCAGTATCTTCTCTCCCAAAATTTCGATCTCCAGAATGCCTCTACCTGACCTAGTGGAGAGCATGGCCGCCTGTGTTTTAGAGGCGGCGAGCTGAAGTCCCGCCGTCTCCATCCACTCCCGAACGAGTTCCCCCGCGCGCGTGACCCTGAGACTCAGCATATCCCAGCACCTGTCTGTGAAGACGAGTGCCAGGTCGTCTGCGTATGCCACAATACCCACCCCTGTGGGCAGTAACCGTCTCAGCGTCCGCAGAAGGCCGTCATAGGCGACAATCCACAAGAATGGTCCTAGAACCAATCCCTGCGGAACCCCGCAAGACAACCCCCGCTCGCGCCAGTCCTCCCCCTCGCGGTAACTGATGGTTCTGTCGCGGAGGTAATCGGCAGTAAGCCTCAGCAACGTCTCCGGTAGTTTACAACGGGCTAGGGCCTCGACAACGAACCACCATTGTACCTTGTTGAAGGCATTGGCGACGTCAAAGCTGACGACCACACAATGCCCCCTGGTACGGTACGTTCCGCAGTTGGCCCCCTCCGCGACACGAAAGACAGCCCGAATGGCATCCTCCGTCCCAACCCCTTTACGGAAGCCGAACTGTTCCGGAGCGAGTCCGCCCCCTTGCTCTATAACGGCTTGTAACCGCCATAGGAGCAACCTTTCCAGAACTTTTGCCCCACCGTCCAGCAAACAGATCGGTCTGTACGCACCAGGCGTCGAGGGATCCTTACCCGGCTTTGGAATAAGGGCCAAAATGGCCTTTCTCCAACACATGGGAAACACTCCCTCTTCCAGACATCTGTTGCAGACGTCGGCAAGTCCTTCGAGCCCCCCCCCCTGCTGCCAGCCGGAACAGCTCGTTAGGCAGCCCGTCTGGGCCGGGTGTCTTTTTCGCGGGTAGTGAGGCTACCGCTCTGCGGACTTCATCCACGGTGAAGGAGTCCACCGCAACGTACCGCCCCACGACAGCGCGTCCCACCCCCCTCGCTGTGGCGGGGAAAAGGTGCTCAACCACAGCTTCGGTTCCCCCCAACACGCACGCGTCAGGACCCTTCCCTCGGTGCCCGAACCGACCGGTGACTATGCGGTACGGCAAGCCCCACGGATCGCGGTCGACCAGAAGGCAGAGTTCCTGCCACCGCTGGGATTCGCTCCGCGCAATCGCTCGTCGAAAACTACTACGACGAGCGACTCCCAATCGTCCCTCACCTGCCAATCCCTGACTCTTCCCATCAGTCCCTGCGATGCGAACGTCAAGTCCACAATTGATGTTCGCGGACCTCTCCTGAAAGTCGGAACCTTTCCCCGGTTGCAAATGCCGAGGTCCAGTGCCATCCAGGACCATCCTCCCTCTCGCGTCCGTGACGTCGCCGCCCCACTGGATTCCCCAAGCATTAAAATCGCCCCCAATAAGGAGCGCCTTCCCGCTATACGTCTGGATGGAACGCGCCACGCCGTCCAGGCAGTCCGCGAAAACCTCATCTGGGTTGTTGCGGGAGAAGTAACAGCTGTAAGCTACCACCCCGCCCACAAACGCCACCCATACTGCCCCCCGACACGGCGACCCCCAAGCCAGGATGCGCAGCGCCCCTGGATACAACCAGATGGCCGCATCCAGGTGCGCATCCGCGAACCAGCCGGGTCGCCGCCTCGCGTAATTCGGCTCGCTAGCCAGAACCACGTGAACCCGATTTTCCGCCGCGTACTCCTCGAGGGAGTCGTGCGCTCCGCCCGACCTGTTCAAATTTAGCTGAACGAACTCCGCCATTTATTGTTTTTTGCAGCCCCAAAGTGCGGGCAGTTAGCCGCGTCCGCCCTGTGCCCTTCTTTATCGCAGAAGGGACAGTAGGGTTTGGCCCTGCATTCCCGCGTTAGATGCCCTGGCTTTGCACACCGGTGGCAACATTTACTACGGTCCACGCCTTCGCAGCGCGCCGCCTTGTGGCCGACTTCCCAGCAGCGGTGGCAACGGTCTTGGCGAGTGCGCTCGCCGATGCGCGCCACTGAGAGCGCGTACTGAGTACCGTCGCGGCACTCCCGGAGCACACCGATTTCGAAATGTCCGATGCCGCCCGCGTCCGCGCCACCAGCGCTTAGAGCGTGCCTAAGCGCCACATCTACTTCGGCAGTTGTTGACGCAGCGTCCAAGTTCCTAAGGGTTAGAGCAGACCGGTTTGCCTGCACTAACCTGACGCTGTCGTCCCCTACTTTAGCCTGCAAGGCCCTACGGAGTGCACCGGCATCACCCCGAACGCGGAGGATGACGTCCCCGTCCGCCGACTTCGTTACCGACTGCACATCATCCAGCGCTCCGGTTCCCGACGCGCCCTCTCTAACTTCGCGCACTCGGTCCGCGTAACTGCCATCCCCAACCTTAACGACCAGGGTGGCCATGCTCGGTTGCGCGTTAGGCGCCTTTCCTGCGCTCTGCTTTGGCACCGTTGCCCCCTCTGAGATATATACACGCACGAGCATGTTGCTCCCGTGGAACACACAGGCCACTAACTTACAGAAAGTTGCAATATCTGCCTTTGACGGCACCTTAATATCTACGCCCCTCCTTCCCTGGCGCGCCAGTAGGTCCCTCACCGAAGTCAGCAGCAAGTACAGCCCTTCAACGTCCACCCCTGAAGTGTAGGACACCTTAGCCAGCGTCCATTCCTTGGCATCCCGTCCCATTCCCATCCAATTAGCCTGCTATCACACCTCTACAAGCTGTTCACAAAAATCATCTTCAGCCGAGCTACAGAGAAAATGGATTTTATCAGCCAGTGCAACAAGCAGGATTCTGCAGAGGGTTCAGCACTACCGATCACTTACAAACACTACGGAATCTAATCGAGAAAGCTACTGAATACAATGCCCCTATCCACTTAGCGTCGATTACCATAAAGCATTCGATTCAGTTGAGACTCGGTCAATCTTAAAAGCTATGAGAAATGCAAGAGTGGATTCAAGACACACTACCATAATCGAAAATATTTACAAGGGAGCTATACTACATGTCAAGATCAAGGACTCACCACCACCAGAATAAATATAAAGAAAGGAGTATGTCAATGGGATACAATCTCATCCAAGCCGTTCACCCTATGCCTAGAAGACGCTTTCAAACAACTAAGATGGGAATAGAAAAGTATAAAGATCATACCTTAGCCACCTTCGTTTCGCTGAAAATATCATTGACCTCTCAAGTAGAGGCTGACCGCAAAGAAGGTGGCTAGATGACATAAAATTGGCCGTAGGTAGCCGGTGGTACCACGGGCACAAGAGTGACAGACATGGAAGAGAAGTGGAGAGGCCTATATCCAGTAGATGAAAAACGACAGGGGGCAATGTCTTCTTCTAACAAGAAGATTTGAAGTTGATTGTCTTGTGATTTCATTTTATCGTGTAACTGTTTGAAACTTCATCATCTGCCACAATCATTGACAATTAGTAATTGAAAGTAGAAACTTCTTCATCTGCCTAGTCTTGTCTGGTCTGTCTAATATTTGTCTGCCTTGTCCTCAGCTGTAGAGTCTTCATCTGTACTCTTGTCTGTCTAGTCTTATCTGTTTAGTCTTGTCTGTCCAGTCTTGTCTCTCTACTCCTATCTGTCTAGTCTTGTCTCTCTAGTCTTGTCTGTCTAGTTCTAGTCTAATCTTGTCTTGTCTGTCTAGTCTCTCTAGCCTTGTCTTGCGTGTTTAGTCTTGTCTGTCTGATCTTGTCTGTCTAGTCTTGTCTATCTAGTCTTCGTCTGTGTAGTCTTCATCTGTCAAATCTTCGTCTTTTTTTTTAATGGGGCGCAGCAAGCACCTTTCAGTTAACTTGAGCAAGAGGACCCCCTGGAAGCCCGTACGTCCCGGAACCGCTCCTCGCATTACTCCAGGTTGGTGGCATGTCACATTCTTTGTTTCGACAGGTTAGAACTATGAGCCTTACATTCACGCAATGTGATTAGGGGTTCAGGTGTTCTGTATGTTCTACACTATTCCCTTGGTTTTGTTTTTCTTTCTGTGTGATTCGTTCGTCTCTTTCCATTTTGCTTAGGATGTTCATAATCATGGTTTCCGTTACAAGCCAGTCTTCTTCGGACCTGAGCATCACGTCAGTTATTGTAGATGTTTGAAGTCTTTCATTCGTTTTGTTTATCCATACGTGTCTCTCCGTCCTCCATCTCTCGCATACGAACACTGTCCGTAATGTCACTATTGTAAGGTCGCGGTAATTACAGCGGTTGTCTGAGGCACTGCCGATTTTATGCAAGTACTTTTTGAAGTGTCCATGTCCAGCTAGCGCCCAAGTGAGATGATAACCCACTTCACCGTGCTTCCGTGTCACCCATGGTAACAGATCTGGGATTAGCTGGTAACAGATCTGGGTCCACTGGTCTTTGTTACAAGCACTCCAAAGTCGTTGCCACTTTTCGAACATCTGGCACTTGGCTTTCTTTTACTGTTCCGTCTTATTTCTCCCGTCCCCGTGTTTTTGTGCGTTATACAGGTAGGTCCTTTCCTCGGTCATGAACTCTATGGGTGATATGCCCGCGATCACCAGGACGGTGTCTCGCGACAACGTCCTGTATGCACTGCACACCTGTAGAGCCATTTTTCTTTGTTCCGTGGCAAGTTTCTGTCTTATGCTTGCCTTTTTCATCGCCTTCTCCCACACAGGTGCCCCATACAGCATTGGTGAATGGGCAACCAAGTATATTCATTTTCTCTTACTGCTTCTTGGACCCCCAGCGTTTGGCATTATTCTGCCCAGTGCTGCTACCGCATTTAGCGCCTTCGCCACGGCTAGTGTTACGTGTTTATTAAATGATAATTTTTTGTCAGTGGTAACTCTTTAGGTGTAACTGCCGCATTTTTCAATTTGAATATAATTGAGCCTACGTGTCTTCCTCCGGTAAGCAGCACCGCTTCGGTTTTTTCTGGCGCCAGCTTTTGCTGTTTTTCTTGTAACCACGAGTCCATCAGTTCTATGGCTTTGTTGACTCTTAGCATCAATTCTCTTTCATTTTTACCCGTTACAACAAGAGTCGTTGGCAAAGCCGACCATCTTTGCTGCCCCCGGCAATTCCAGTCCGAGAAGCCCGTCATATAGGATATTTCACAGGGTAGGTCCTAAAATAGAGCCTTGTGGAACACCACTAGTTACCTCTCGTTCCGGAGCTTTTCCTCCTGCTTCCATTATTATTCTGCGTTCACTTATATAGCTATGCAGCAGTCTCGATAGGTACGGAGCGAAGCCTCTTTCTGCTATCTCCTCCAGCACATTTTGCATTCATCCAGCGTGATTAGTGCGCTCATCTTCCGTGTCCTTCTCGTACCGGCTGCTGCCTCTGTAGCAATTTTTATTACCGTGGTAATTGTATCCACCGTAGATCGTCCTTCGCGAAATCCATATTGCTTTTGGGAAAGGTTTGTTGTTTTGTAGAGGTCTATTTTAACCCCGATTAGGATCAGCTGCTCAAGTATCTTACCTGAGCCATCAAGTTGTTGCCTATACAACGAGGCCTCCTGGATAGGCTTGCCTCCTTTCCGGAGAAGTACTAGTTTGACTTTCTTCCATATGGTAGGAAAGGTTCCACCTTCCATTATTTTATTATCCATATGACTTTATCCAGGATAAAGTCTGGGCAGGTATTTGCTGCGATTCTGATTGTAACCCGTCCGGGCCTGGTGCTCTGCCGTTGCGTAGTTGGTTGCTGGCGTATTGAAGTTCCTTGACTTGGAGAACTTGACAATCTCTCTTACCTCTGGAATTACGCATGTCGTTTTTTTCGTGAGATGGTAAGCGTATATCCGCAACCTTCTTCACCTTTTCCATTTTTACTTGAAGGTTTGAGTGTCTCAGTATCAGTTCCCGTGTTGCGATTTCATATGCATCTCCCCATGGGTTGTCGTTTACTTTATTGCACAGGTTACACAAGTGTTCCCATTTGAATAGTGTTTTGAATAGTGTTTGAATAGTGAGTGTTTTGAATAGAGTTGTCCATACCGTTTCTTTTTGCTGCTCGCTGGTAAGTATGCCTGGCAGAAATGCATTTTGCTCGAAGTTGGGGAGATTTCATCGCTCCACCAGTATACATGTTGTATTTTCATTTGGGTTTGAAGTGGCGCTGCATGCTCTTTTAAGTACAGCTATAATTTCCTCTGGCGATCGCTCTGCGGAGTCGCATTTGGATTGCTCTTGCGAGTTTTTCTTGATCCCCATGTTCCATATGATCCATATTCATATGGTCATCCAGCCAATATAGTTTCTGGGCTGGGGACTTCTCTCGGCTAAACACACCTCAATGTGGTATCGTAGGTACATATGGTCACTCATGATATCTCCAAGACCTGCCAGTATTTCACTTTTCCTGTTAGATTCGCGGTAGTGATTTTGATGTCTATTATCGACGAAGACTCTCTTTTGCTAAAAGTCGGAGTTTTTCCTTTATTTATAATATTTAGGTCCAGTTCAGACAGCCAATCCATAACCATATCGCCCCTGATGTCCATTTTGTTGCATCTCCAGTATGGGGACTTAAAGTCACCTGCGATGACTGCTGACTTTGTTTGTTCTCTTATGCTATGTTTCAGTTCATCCAAAGAGGATTCTAGCTGTTGGATGCTATCATTCGGGGAGTAATAACAGATATACACGACTATTTGTTGTAGCTCTACCCATACGAATACCGTGCCGGTTCCACTGTCTCTGACTGTGACGTTGGTGTTATTGATTGAAATAGCTCGTGCGTCGGTTTTGTCGTCTTTATACCATCCTCCTGATATTGTCCTCCTTTTGGAGGTTCGCTGATGATTAACATGTCTATTCCTATATCTGCCACAGCCGCTTCCAAAAGCTCATGTGCTGCACGACATCGCATCAAGTTAATCTGTATTATTTGGAGTGTTTTTGTTTTTTTCGACAATGCCTTTTTGTATGATGGGCATGCTTTTGAGCCCGCCCTATGTCATGTTAGTTCGCAGATGGGGTAGTATTCCTCTGCTTTTCAATCCTGGGCTGTGTGGCCTTCTTTCCGCAGCGAATGCATAATTTCTGCCTGTTCGGGCCGCATGGTAGCTAGTGGGGGGCTAGGGTAGGCAATGCTCACCCTAGAAACTTCTTTGCCCACCCTAGAAAAATCGACAGTATTGAAGAATTACTTACTGTTTAATCGCTTTTTTATTTAAGATTCAATACCAATTTCCGTTAATCCAATCGTCATTAATTAATAATTAATTTATCCAAAATATAGATTATCAAAATAGTTTCTCGTCTCTGTCTCAGTTTTCAAGTAGGTATGCTAGACTTACCACCAGTTTTGGCAACCTGAAAGTAGGCGCAGATCGTTTTCACACGCCTATGTGAAATTATCGTACATTTCCAAATAATTAAAAAGAAAAGATGTTTCATTTAGAAGAAAATATTAAATTCATTTTATCGTGAACAGATATCACTCATACAAGATAGACCTTAAAGAGAACTATCAGTAGAGCTAGAAGGGCAAAACCGTCCACTTCCTCTTCTTGACCTTCTGTAGACCATGCTTGATAACACCGTAATACAGAGGATTGGTTACGGTTAAGACGATTAGCAATTTCTCTGAACATCACATAGTCATATATACTCACAGTCATATATTATATATTTCGCGCCGTGTATAATACACACGGCGCGAAATGCCCACATTTAAAAAAGAAAATAAATAAATGTAAAAGTTGAAGTAAATGTGCAGAAGTTGGTGAAAACTGCCCTCAGTCGATGACCACAGGCAAATCAGCAGATTTACTTGCAAAACCAGAAGTCCGTTAGTAGTGAAATCCGGAGCAAATTGGGTACCTTGCAAGTCGGACCATCACAGTCCCAAATAAATTTTCCAAAAACAAAAATTGGTAACAACTTAAGATCTTTTGTATCTAAATATTATCAACAATACAGCTGGTTGAAGTATAATTGAAGCTTCATCGACACTGGAGTGTGTTGACACATTCCAGTGTCGATGAAGCAAGGTGCTATTCGCTTCGTGCATAACCGCGCTTAGCGCCATCCGTGGCTAAAAAGACAACTTCGTCTCCAATAATAGTGTATAAAAACAACAGGCAAAAACAAAAAAGAATTAATTCAATAAAATATACAATATTTAACAGCAAAAAAATTTGCCAATTATGTCAGGTCATATTTCCCGAACGGAAGCGACTAGGAAAATGCAATTAGTATATTTGATACCAGCAGATTTCACTATGTTATAACCTTTGAACGGGTTACCACAGAGACTTCTAGTTTTCACCAATGGATTCAGTGTCCCAAGAACGGAAAACGTACATCATATTCGTAAGAGGCTTTTAATTAGGATATACCGTCGAAGCGTGAAGTCAAGATTGCGGAAACCGTAAGATGCAAGAATATCGATTATGCTAAAATCTTAATTTTTTTAGTTACAGCAAAATTTTAAAAAGTTCCTGAAAGCATTTTTGATGCTGATTACAAATATGCAAATTATATTTCGCTAGCTCTTTCCGTTACTATCGCCTGCTAAAATTCAGGGAAGTTTTAAGAAATTTCGGTGCTCGAGTCTGCGGCGCCGCAGATAATCTGAGTGTGTTGATGGGAAAATGATTTCTGAAAACGATGCCGCAATCCGTGGTTGATTATCTGTAACCGTTTCTGAGATATCGACTTAGCAAATCGAGAATCGTAAAATTTCAGTTTGAAATTTCTCTACGAATTATTGAATCTTTTCGGACAATTTACACATCGACTTGTTCGTCTTATCGAATAGTTTCTGTGTGCCGAAAATGATGTCGCTGCCGTTTACCATTCTTGAGAAAATCGAAAAAACCGAGAAAGCACTTCTTTTTTCGACCGAAATGGCGATTGACGAAAATTTTCCTCGTGATTTTTTTTGGTTACCCGTAGGAAATCGAAGTGCTGGAAACGATTTTCTACTTTATTTCGCTCTAAAGTCACAAATAAACAAGATATAGCAGATTTCTAGGGCATTTTGAGCATTTGAACCATTTTAGTAAACTGGAAAATCGTGTTCAGATTTCTATTTTCTTCGGATAAACTGAAAAAAAGACCCTAAAATTTTCCAAAAAAAATCCATCGTTTTGACCAGGGAAACAATTGCATTTTCGGTTCTCTACGATCCCCTCGGAAACAACAAATCCCAGCGAAATTGTTTTCTGCACACTGAAATCGTCTAGTTTCAGTGTGCAGAGAAGAGAATGTAAGAAGAGAAAATCGATGTGTGAATGGTCTGGAAAGATTCAATTTCTTATTGCAAAATTCTGAATTCAATTTTTTTCAAATACATGTCAATATATATATATAAATAAATGCTGAATAATGACGTAACTGGTCACCAAGTTCATAAAAGTGTCACCTTTGGCGCTAGTGCTGTTGCGCTTGGTGCGAATAAAGAAGAACCATAAAGTTCTTCAAACCATAAAGTCTTCAAGAAAATAAAGTTGTCTAGAATCATTCGATACGTAAACAGATTAACAGTGAAAGAAAGGTTTATCGATTTCATCGATTGCTCAATGTCTATGGACGCTCAAGGATTGGCAAGGCTTATTTTGGAAGCACTGAACAAAAACAAACTTTACAATGTTCCAATTCTTACGCAATCGTATTGTAAAATACAACCCCGCCCCCCTAGATAATACTAATACAGATTTAGCTATTAAACTTTCAATTTTACTATGGAGTTAAGACGTCACGTAGTAAAAAAAACGGCCAAGTGCGAGTTGTGACTCGCGCACCGAGGGTTCCGTACAAACTTGTATAGTATAGTATTATTATGTAGATTATCAACATATTATGTAGATTATAAAGAAAAATTAGACGAAATATAATATATACAGGATGTTACGGGACTTGAGTATGTCGCATGTCGGTTATAAAAAAGCAAAATTTAGACATAATATATACCCTGTATATATTATGTATATAAAGCGTACGTGATGAAATGCATAACGAATATAAACAATGAAAATTCAGAATAAACATAGAATAGGATCTAACTGTATGCAACCCATATGCTTCTGGAGCCTGACAATACCACTACGACAACATTAGTGAATTTTCATAAGTTTCAAATAGTAAATTCGCATTTTTCTTGTAATTAAACTACATATTTACGGTTTTCAGATTTTTCCCTTGACATGTGCTGTAAGACACCGTTTCTTGCCAAATTTCATGATTCTAGGTCAACGGGAAGTACCCTATAGGTTTTGATTCCCTCGTGAAATCGCAAAATATGCGACATAAACGGTCATATCTTTTGATCGCGTTGACTTACAAGTTTGATTTTTTCACAGCTGAAAGAGACCGCAGACTCGAGTATTTGATACAAATTTCAACTTGTTACCTCTATGCGTTCCTGAGAAAAAGGTCTTGACAGACAGACAGACGGACAAGAAAGTGATCCTATAAGGGTTCCGTTTTCGGTACGGAACCCTAAAACGGGAGTGGAAGAACTGCATTATTATTTATTGCATGGCGTCATTTATGATCTTTCATTAAATGACTGGTTGCTTCAACTGGTCGGCTGCCCCCCTAGACAAAATCCCTAGCTAAGTCCGTGTCGGGCCATTCCAGGTCTTTGTCACGTGTCCCGTTAGTCAGCATCTGTGACATTTAGTCAGATCTATTTTTTCCAGGATATTACATTCCACCTATAATGATAGTATCATTTAATTTTAGGGTGCTTGCAAGGGTCCTGGGAAGTGAAATGGTTGCGGAGAGGCTATTCCCGTATGCCGGTCTTAGATTTCTGATGCCTGTACGATTTCCTCTTGCGTAGTGACTGCATCCATTCCCTTTATATGAAATAGTGACTAGTCCACTTTTAGGCCTACGCACTAAGGCTAAACCGCCGTGGTTTTTAATCGCGTGATTTTGTGACTCAAGTAAGCTAATACAAGCGGCCTCACTTGCGTTTTTTCCCGCAACTGATTTTTCCCATAGCGTATTGTGTCTTTCTTGAGCGGTTACCGCTCACGGGAAAAACCGAAGTGCGGCCTCGACCTTGGGCGTACGTACACCTTGTGGCACAAATTCTTTATATGTTCCCATAACTGCCTCTTGATAACTGCGCCTTGCCTCTCTTGACCTCGAGCAGGAGATCACCTGTTTTTGACCTTTCAAGCTCTAGCGACAGTTGCTCCAGTCTCTTTAAGGTCTATCTTCGTCTTTACCATTTTTAGTAGTTTTGGCTTCTGTGTTTCTGTACTTTCCTTTCTCTTGGACCTTCTGTACTTGTGACTTTCGACCAAGTTTTATTGGGCGCTGTTTCTTCTCTGAATCCGTTGGAGCTTCGTTTGGAGAGTAAACCCTGATTTCTATCTCGGTCTTGCAAAATATACTCTATTGCTTTTTTGGTCGTTGTCCAGTCTATTTTCCTCGGACGGTGTATGGCCAATTTATTTCTGCCATTTATTTCGCAAATCTGCCTTTTTCCAGACAGGTGAAGAGATTTCTGGTATCAGCTTCCCCCGTCGCCGATTTTCTCGTCACCATTTGGTGCACGAATCGGTCCTTTGTTTCGATAACTTCGTTTTCATGGTATGTCGTAAGTAAAAGACTTTACCTACCTTTTGGGGATTGCTTGGGGTATGCTCCCGTTAACGCCCTTGGTACCCCGTGCTCCGGGTATAGTAGTTCATCCAAGCACCAGGCAATGTCCCAGTCTGGGGTAGTCGCTAGTGCATTTCCGTGTCCCTCCTTCACGTTTCAGTAGGTATTTTGTAGCCAATCTTTTTTGGAAACCTCCTGAAAATCTTGATAATTTGTGTCACTATCTACATCATTTCACAGCGTCACAACTTCTTCGACCTCGTCACTTGTTTGAGTCGCGATGGTGCATGTTTTGACTCACTGTTTGTTGTCCATAGCATGAGTCAATTGGCTACTGACCCATATCCTCTCTAGTGACCCCGTTAGTATCCACATCTCCTCTGTGATTTTTTTATTTTCTGTCTTTGTACTTGAGTTGACTTGCGAGTTGACTTGCGAGTGATTACCTCTAACTCATTTCCCGTAACCAGTACAACAAGCTGGCTCCTGTTTTGAGGTATCTTGTCCTTTCCTATTTGTCTGTTGGTTCTCGACGGAGGAGGAACAGGGATTGCCTGTGAAAGAGACAGATCTCTTCCCGTGAGCCACTTTTGAGGGTGGCGTCCTTTGGACCGAATCTTTTCTCACAAATGGGTCAAATGTCTACCTCATATTTGGTTTTATAAAAATAGCAATGGCAGTCCGAGTCTCTTGGAAACAATACGGTGCATTCTGACTGCCTGTACGATTTCCTCTTGCGTAGTGACTGCATCCATTCTAGATGTAGATTGTAGATATGGTGGTGACGACTTGTACTGCGACCTTTATAGATCTATTGTACCCCACCCTCCTCCTCCAAGTGTTGGTGTACTTACCCATTTAGAGCGCCTCCTCTAATCCTGATTCCTTTAGGAATCTCAGGATCTGGGTGGGATTCAAGGCCTGCAGCTCCTCTGTGTTCAAGCAGTGAGCCCCAAGGTACATCTGTCTCTTGCGGAGTAATGCTCCGCAGTCTTTGAACAGATGTATGGGGGTTTCCTCTGCTAAGCCACAGAATCTGCATCCATCATCCTCCTCTAGGCCTAGGGCCTTGAGATGTTTCCTAAGTCTGCAGTGTCCCATCAGGGCTCCTGTCAGAATTCTGAGCTTGTTCCTGCTTAGTTTCAGGCAAGCATCCATTCTAGATGCAACAATACAGAAGATCCAAGAGAAAGGAAAGTACACAAACACAGAATCCATCACAGTCAAAGCAGAGGGAAGCACCTACCTGAAACTACTAAAAATGATAAGAAGGAAGATAGACCTTAAAGAGAACTATCAGTAGAGCTAGAAGGGCAAAACCGTCCACTTCCTCTTCTTGACCTTCTGTAGACCATGCTTGATAACACCGTAATACAGAGGATTGGTTACGGTTAAGACGATTAGCAATTTCTCTGAATGGATCTCTCCCATTTTGTATTCTTAAAGTCGAAACTCTTTGCACTTATTCTTAAAGACTAAACTCCTTCCATTTATTTTTTATTAGAAAAAGATACTCCTTCCATTTTCCAGTATAATCAGTATAATCTTGTCTGTCTAGTCTTCGTCCATGTAGCCTTCGTCTGTCTTGTCGGTCTAGTCTTTCTATCTAGTCTTATCTGTCTAGTCGTTTGCTTCTTCTTCTTCAAATGCCATCTCCTCTTAGAAGGTTGGCTATCATCATAGCTATTCTCACTTTTGATGTTGCAGCTCTAAACAACTCAACGGAACTACAGTTGAACCATTTTCTAAGATTATTTAACCAGGAAATGTGTCTTCTACCTCTGCTTCTTTTTCCCTGTATTTTTCCTTGCATAATATTCTGCAACAATACATATTTCTTTCCCCTCATCACGTGACCCAGATACTGCAGCTTCCTTATTTTAATTGTGTTCAATAATTCCCTTTCCTTTCTCATTCTTCCCAGTGCCTCCTCATTCGTTACCATTTCATGTTCGTGAGGTAAAAAAGTTTGCAGACACTGGTCTAGACTTGTCTGTACCTAGTATATTTTCTAATATCTAGTTTATTATTTCAGACATCCATTATGGCGGCAGAATTTGATGGTGGTGTTGTGATTGGAGCAGATTCGCGAACCACAACCGGGTAAGAATCGAAATTTGCTGGACAAATTCCGCGAAATTTCTTGTCTATTTAGTGTTTATCATCTATCTATAAAGTTTGCTGAAATTTCAGCGCCTACATCGCCAACCGTGTGACGGACAAGCTGACCAAGGTCACGGACAACATTTACTGCTGCCGGTCTGGATCCGCCGCCGACACGCAGGCCATCGCCGACATCGTCTCCTACCATCTGAACTTCCACGCGTAAGCAAAAGAAAATAACCAAAAAAAAAACAAAAAAAATTGTCAAAAATCTGAGAAAATCAGGGACTTGTGGCAGAATTTTCGTCCAAAAACAAGGTGGGAGGATTTTAAGAAAGCAAAGTTTTAGAGGAGTTTTTAGAGGGGGCGTTGTAGAGGAGTTTTACCGTTTTATAAATACAATGGGAGGTGCCAATTTCTAAAGAATTGTCAAATTGGTACCTCATAGACGTCGAAAGGCCTCTCATTTTGCATTCTTGAAGACGAAGCTCCTAAAATCTTGCATTCCTATAAACCAAACTCTTGCTATTTTGTATATTCTGGTACTTACTTACTTTCCGTGTCGACTATCGTGGACACGCCGGAATAATCAATGAATTTAAAGGGGTGCCCAAAAACATAGACCGATGTCTAGCAACACCTGCTTTTGGTAACAACTTCTCATACCACATACCCTCTAAAGAGGAGTGGATGGAAAAGAAAGAGGTACCAGCAGGACACACGCAGGTCTTTACAGACGGCTCACGGAGGGAGGACAAAGTGGGCAGCGGAGTTTTCTCCAACGACCTCAACCTCAGAATTAGCTTACGCCTGCCAGACTACTGCAGCGTTCTACAGGCGGAGGTAACCGCCATAAAAGGGGCAGCAGAGTGGCTGATGGTAAATGGGGACCCTGGTGAACAGATCCACATTTACACCGATAGCCAAGCTGCTCTCCGGGCAGTTACTAGCGTGTGCACCAACTCAGCAGTGGTCTCTGGCTGTCGGAGAAAGCAGAATGAGCTCGCAGCACACACAAACGTGAGACTCACGTGGGTACCAAGCCACAGCGGGATTCCAGGTAACGCAAAAGCGGATGAGCTTGCAAAGAACGGCACAAGCCTGCACTCAACCAAAGTATTACAGGATATTGGTATTCCATTTGCCTCGTGCAAGGAGACCATAGCCGAAATAACCTCGAACCTAGCGGAGCGAAGGTGGAGGGATGAAGACACCTGCAAGGTAACCAGGCAAATATGGCCTCACCGAAACAGGAAAAGAAGCACCAACATCGTCTCTCTAAAAAGAAACGATATCAGACTGGCAGTGGGAGTCATCACGGGACACTGTCCCATTGGCAAGCACGCTGAGAGACTGGGCATAGCGAAGCGGGACTACTGCAGAGGCTGCCTGGACGAGGAGGAAGAGGAGAGTGTTCAGCATTACCTATGCCAATGCCCCTCTCTGACCGCAACACGATTGCTCTTCTTAGGCCGACCTTTCTTGGATGTTCTCTCTGACCTCGCATCACTAGATGCGCAGACTCTCATGAGGTTCATCCACGGCTCGAAATGGTTTGACAAAATCCCCTGAGGAGGGTTGTACTGCAAGTACCGTGGTAACACAACGGGCCCATCTGAGGCCTATGTGAGCATTAGCTGCCACTTAAACCTAACCTACTTTCCGTGTCCGGCTCATACGACATCTTTAAAAAAAATAGCGGCTGCAATAGCCTTGTCTTTACATAAAATTAAGTCTTCGTGCGAGCATCCTTCTTACAGTTGTGGGCAGACCAGTATGTGGCTCATATCCTGGCGGTATCTCGGCGTCGGGCAGTGCTCCAGTCGTTCGCCTCGCCAATGTATCTCGAGCTCCCGTCGTGCTTCTTTGTTTTTCAGGTGGAAGGCGCATACCTGAGTCTTGCTGGGATTCGGCTTTAGGTGTTTTTTCAGGTAATAGATTGCCAGTTCCTCAAGGGCGACCTCCAACTTCTCCTCCACCTCGGTAAACTCAGTGCCCTGGGCTGCCACAGCCGTATCATCGGCATAGATGAATTGCCTTATATTGTAGGAAATATATATATAGGAATCGGCTGGTCGTTCGTGTACACGTTGTACAAGAGTGGGGACAGGTCACTGCCTTGCGGCAGTCCATTCTTCTTGACCCTCCAGCTGCTATTCTTGTTTTGGAGTGAAACATAAAATCTCCTGTACTGGAGGAATAGACCGATGACCATAGTGAGCATATAGTCTTTTGTTTTCTCATAAAGCTTAAAAGCTCTCTCTTAACGGCCTCCTGTGGTTGACAGTCATAAGCGGCTGTCAAATCGATGAACGTCACTCCTGTAATCTTCCTTCTCTCAAAACCATCCTCTATGTGCTGAGTTAGGTTTACGATTTGGCCACAGCATGATTTCCCTGGACGAAAGCCGGCCTGCTGTTCGATAATCTTGGCATCCAAAATCTCCGCTGTTCGGTTTAGAATCAGTCGTTCCAGCAGTTTGAAGAGTTGGCACAGAAGGGACACAGGCCTGAAGTTCTTAGAGTCAGTCGGTTCCTTGCCAGGTTTCAGTAACGCGACCACACGAGCCTTCCTCCATTCTTTGGGGATCTTCAGTTGCGTGACACATACGTTGAACATATTAAGGAGCCATTGCAGGGTCTGTGGTCCAAAGTTCTTGGATCTGTTCTGCCCTCAGATCGTCCCCGCCCGCCACTCGGTTGAGTTTCATCCCTTTAATCCCAGTCACAAGTTCAGTCATGGAAAAAGGGACACCGAGGGAGTTGTTCTTATGCTCCAGGTCCCTGCTAATGTGCTCTTTGAACTTCTTGCCCTTTGTTTTACCATTCAGTAGCAGTTGGGTGGCTACTTGATTTTAAGTGACTGGAATAAAGTTCCGAACTGAATTTGTGGCGTCACCACTCAGGTTTTTTAGGGTCTTCCATGCCCGTCTGCAGGTTGACCTTCATATCTAGGTTTTCTAGCATGTTACACCACTTGGCCGTTCGGTCCTCTGCCATTTTTGCCATCAGTATTTCTCCGGCCTCAGATGTTTCCTCGGCAAAGGGGTCTGCATCGTGCAATTCTTGATAGCGTGAAAGACGGGGTTTCGCATCTCCAGATAGAGCAGGGATGTACTCGGTGCTACAGCCTCTAGGAATGTTTTTTCTTGAGACCTTTAAACCAATTTTATGAGTGCTTCGTACATCTCTGGCTGAGGAGCGATTCTCCCTATCTCTACATCGAGGTCTTTGCTGAACTTGTTCCAATTAGCCTTCCTGAAATTAAAGCGTCTTTTGAAGGGTAGATCCTCTGGTTTTACCACGGCGCTGATGGAACATATTAACGGTCTATGTTGGGTTCGCGGTATTGGTTCCCCGATGCTTATTTCGCATTTTGCCGCCACCCTTGTACTCACGAAGATGTTGTCGAGGTTATAATCCTCGTCTCCAGCGATCACTGTGGATGGAGGGTGGGGAGTTTGGGATCGTGTATTATTTGCAGTTCGTTGGTTTCAGCCCACTTTTCGAGCTCTGCCCCATTCTCATCCGTTTCACTATAGCCCCAGGCCAAGCTTTTGTAGTTGATGTCGCCGATGACAAAGTTGATGTCCTGCTGGCGGAAATCATTCGGGTTTGAGAACTTGAAATCCGGGGGTTTGTACACTGACGTCACTGAAAAATTTGGAGTACGGATGGTCAGCAGCTCGATATTATCTAAATCTGTCATGGAGGTGGAGATGACGTCAACACCAGGCTTGACAAAAATAGCGCTCCCATACTGATCATGTGGTCTCTCAACAACCATCCTCATGCCAGCCACCCTTGGTCTGTTCCGCGTGAAGCCTCGGTGGGTCTCCTGTACCAGAAGCACGTCGCATTCTGTTTGCTTGCACATGTCCGCCAATAAAACTTCCTTAAGACTAGAAATTTCTTCAATATTAATTGAAATCGTAACCAAGAATGGCCTTGAGAAAGGCCTCCTTGGCAGGCTTGTTGTAACGACATTGTTCATTTTCGTTTATCGTAGATCCGGTGTTAGAAGAATTAGCCGTTGAACACGTTCAACGTTTCCAGGGTACGCTCGATTGTGGTTCTCATGCGAGATAGCGCAATCTTCGGGGAGGCTTCTTCTGTGTACCCTTATATTCTGGTGGCCATACACGATACTGACTATCGTTCAATCGACATGACGCTGCAGGCTTGGTCCAATCTGCAGTTCGTCCATATACACCACACACGATCAATTTAAACTGTCCAATCGGCAGCGACGTTCAATTGAAGCCATGGCGTCACCAGTGACGGACGACGATGTGTTAGAGTCACCACTGATTGAGAACGATGTTTTAGCCATCTTGGGCATTTTACTCGTGAAAAAGAAAAGAAAAAAACATGTTGAGAGAGAGCGCACGCCACGTTTATCATCGACAAAAATCTTGACTGAACTGAACTGACGATCGCGACTGCCATACACATTCCAATAAGTATGATCCATCCGGCTTGATCAATCCAAATAATTGAATTTCGATTCTTCCGTCGAGTATAACTGTCATGCTAATTCACACCCACACAAGGTCAGTTCTGCTTAATCTAATCGGAAACGTCATGCCGATTGGACGATAGGCAGTATCGTGTAAGGCCAACATTAAAGACGTAACTCTTCACATTTTGTATTCATATAGACGAAACTTCTCACATTTTGTGTTTCCCGAAACGCCTCCCATTTTTCATTCTTAAAGATGAAAGTCCTCCCATTTTGTCTTCTTAAAGACAAGAAACCATTTTGCTATCTGAAAGGCGAAACTCTTCCCATTTATTCTTAAAGACGAAACTCCTCTCATTTATTTATTCTTGGAGAAGAAACTCCTTCCATTTATTTATTCTGAAAGACGACACTTCTCTCACTATGCTTTGTTAAGGACGAAGGGTCTCCCATTTATTTATTCTTGAAGACGACACTTCTCCGATTTTGTATTCTTAACGACGACATTCCTACACTCCAGGTTGTCGATTTCTCACTGAGGTATTGCATCCCAGGCAATATGTGGTTTTGTTTTCAAAATTTTTATGTGGTTCATGCTGGAGAGCTTCTAGTGTCTGTGGAGGATGGGCTAATTGCTTGAGTCTCCTACCCATCATGTTCGATGGGCGAAATCTCAGGAGATCTGGGTGACCATAGCATGATATTGACGTTAGCCTCTTCGAAGCGTTACATAGAATGCCTTGCAATGTGGGGACGGGCATTGTCCTGTTGGAAAATCAGGTCCTCCAGCTCTTGGAGGAATGGAAGGATATGGGGTTCTACCACATCAACATATCGGTGGGCATTGATATTGCCTCGGATAAATACCAACTGATACCTGCTTCCATAGACAATAGCACCCCATACCACAACCTCCACTGTCTGGTGCACATTCCGTTCAAAAGAAAACTGCACATGCCGACGTTCTCCACGTCTACGTATAACCCTCATGCGACCATCGTGCATTCGGGATTCGTTACTGAAGACCGCTCTCAGCCATTATACGTCCCAATCCAGTCGCAAGGCACACCACTCCAAACGTTGCTGTCGATGAAGAGTCGTCAGCGGAAGCATAAGATGTGGTCGATAGGACTGCAAGCCAAAAGCTCTAATTCGTCGATAAACTGTACGAAGAGTTACTGGACGTCCTTCGTTTCTAAACGATTGATCGGCTATTGATCTTGTACTCGAGAATAGGTATTTTAAATCGGAGATGGCGGTCCTGTAAGACATTTGTCTGTGTTGTCCGTCCACTTCGACTTCTACGACGTTCTTGACCTTCTGTAGTTCATGCTTGATAACACCGTACTACAGAGGTTGGTCACGGTTAAGATGATTAGCAATTTCTTTGAATGAAAAACCAGCTTCACGTAAGCCAATAATGCGACCTCTGAATGTCGAATTCAGTCAGTTGTCGATAATTTTCACCTTGCCGTACTCTGGGCACAATTGCAACCTCAAAACTCAAAGAAGAACTCAAAAAGAAAGAAGAAACTCGTTCCATTTATTTATTCTTAAAAAAGACACTCCTTAGATTTTGCATTCTTAAAGACGAAACGCCTCCCATTTATTTATTCTTAAAGACGACTCCTCCCGTTTATGTATTGGCACTTCTCCCATGTTGTATTCATAAAGAAACTCCTCTCATAAAAGCAACTATTCTCTTCCCAGATACAACGTAATCCGTGTTATAATTAGTAGGAATACATAACAATGCAAGGAGCACCCTTCTGGGCATAGATTCCACCAGCTTGTCGATTTCTCCCTGAGGTATTGTATCCCAGACATTCTGTAGTTCATCCTGGAGAGCTTCTAGTGTCTGTGGAGAATGGGCTAATTGCTTGAGTCTTCTACCTATAATGTCACACATGTTCGATGGGCGAAAGGTCGGGAGAACTGGGTGGCCACGGCAAGATATTCACGTTAGCTTCTTCGTAAGCGCTCCATAGAATGCCTTGCAATGTGGGGACGGGCATTATCCTCTTCGAAAATCTGGTCGTCCAGCTCCTGGAGGAATGGAAGGATATGGGGTTCTATCACTTCCTCAACATATCGGTGGGCATTCATATTGCCTCGGATGAATACCAACTGAGACCTTCCATAAACAATAGCAGGCCATACCATAACCCCCACTGTGTGGTTCATTAGCTGGTCCATCGGTCTAGAAATAGAATTTTCAGAAAGTCTCCGCGGTTTCTTCACGAAGAAGGCAAACCGGAACTCACTTGTTCAGTGAACTAATTACAAAACGGATTCTTGATATCTCACCCCAGATTGACAATTGCCGTTCTCCCCAAGAAATTGCATGCTTTGCAGAAGCCGTAAATAACTCCATTGTCAGCGCGGCTGTTGAATCTATGCCACGCCGGAAATACTTTCAAAAATCGGTACCTTGGTGGACCCCTGAACTTACTTACTGTCGGAAAGAAAATAATCGACTAAGATGTTTATGTTTATATGCCGGCGCGAGTGGTGTAGTGGTGACGCTCGTGGCCTCATGTTAGAGCGCTAACTGACAAGTATAGAGGTCCCGAGTTCTATCCCCAGTGCCGGCCGCATTTGTTCCAGAAGACAAATGTGAAAAATGATAGTTAGTGCAATTTACAATAACAACAGGTTTCTGGGCCTAAGTGAATGTGAATGCAGAATACAATAGGCTGCCAATAGGCCGACGTGTTCGAAGGGTCGGCAAACCCGGCATTCACATCGAACCAAACTTCATCGAACTAAAAAAAAAAAAAAAAGATGTTTATACCAACGCAGCACAGGACAAGACGGAGAATTACAAACAAAAAAACTCAACGAATATAAATTTTTAGCCGTGGAAACTAAAACCCATAAATGGCGAGATTTCTGTACAAATCATTCCAAAGGGGACGCCTGGGGCCCGGTCTACAAGGTAATACGAGCAATTCAGGCTACCACACAAACCTAAGTAAGAGCAACATGTCTTTAGACCTGCACGGCACAGCACGCGAGCTCTTAGCAGCATTCTTTCCGGATGATAGCGAAACAGACTCAGTGGAACAGTCTAGAAAAATAGCTCTAGAAGGAAAAGGTGGACCCGACGACCCTTTATTCACAATTCCAGAGATTGTAATATCGATCAACGGTATAAATCTCAAAAAGGCTCCAGGCATAGACTCTCATCGGATATCGTGTCAGCGGCATTTAAGGCAGCCCCTCAAGTTTTTTATAAACTATTTCACAAATGTCCAAGTTGTGGGGTTCTTCCAGCAATTTGGAAACTACAGCTAGTAAAAATAATTCCAAAATCACTTAGACAAGGTACATCCTGTAAAAACTTTAGACCTATAAGTCTTATGCCTGTCATTGGGAAAGTTCTCGACACCTTGCTCATCTCCAGGATTGGTTACCATTTTTATAGTCGCAATTTACTTAGTAACAACCAATTTGGATTCAGAAAGGGCGTTGGAACCACCGATGCTATAACCAAAGTCATCCAATCTATCAAAGACAACATTGCCAATAAACAATATGGTGTTATTGTTGCACTTGACATAAGCAGTGCTTTCGACAATGCCTGGTGGAATAACATTATAGAACAGTTAGTTAGCAGTGCCCTAAAAATCTAATCAGCTTGAGTAAAGATTACTTCAGCAACTGTAAAGCTTTAATCTCTATACCAAGGTTATGCGAGGAGAGAGCGATGTTGCCCACAAGGATTAAAATTGGGCCCTACCAACTGGAATATTCTATACGATACCATCTTCGAGTATGATCTTCCAGTAGGGTGTAATATAGTTTCCCATGCGGATGATACCATGCTCATTATTTCTTGTGGTACTATAATGGGCCTAAAAGAGAAAACCAATCAAGCACTAGAAGTTTTATTAGTTTGGGGCAAGAACCACAAACTAATCTTGAATGCTAACAAGACCGAGACAATATTCTTTTGAAAAAATCCTAGGCAGCGTAGACTGGTACTTACACTCGGAGATAACCAGATTAAGTGTCTGGATAATTTAAAATACCTGGGGGTTATAATCGATAGAAACCTAAACTTTAAACTGCACATCAAACTAGCTTGTGGAAAGGCCATACAGTTGAGTGTTCAACTTGGCCGGGTGGCAAGGAAGGAATGGGGCTTAGGCAAAATAGCATTGAAACAAATTTTTAGCGGAGCAATTGAACCCGGATTACTATACGCCGCTCCCATTTGGCATAACTCTTGTGGAGTAAGGGAAAAACCTAAGTTCCTGGGTGTACAACGAGTCTGCACATTAAGAGCGGCCAAAGCTTACCGGACGGTGTCCACCGAGGCTGCTTGCGTTATCTCTGGACTTACCTACCTTCTGATCTCTGACTATAACAGATTTCATTGTACCAAACCAGACATTCCATTAGAAACCAGACCTTAAGAGAAATAACTGGCCTTGACATATCCTCCGACCTTGTCGAAACAAAGACCCATCTTGAACATCCTATTCATCCCGCCTATTTTCGCTCCCTTGTCTACACTATGTCACCCACCAACTCATACCAAATAAAAATATTCACAGACGGCTCTAAATCAGACACAGGAATTGGAGCAGCTTTTGTAGCATACAATGAAGAAGAGGAGATTCATTTCGTTTGTAATATTTTGTTTGGCCGAGTACTGCTCGATATTTCAAGCAGAGTTAATTGCAATTAACCGAAGCCTGACGTAATGGACGAATGCTCTGTACTATCTGATAGCAAATCTGCTTTAGATGCCCTTTAAAACATGGCCTCGCCAACCGAGATACAATTCGACACATGGCAGCCCTATAACGAGGTCTCACAAAAAACTAATCTAAGCTTCCATTGAGTGAAGGCACATGACGCCCTGGCAGGTAACGAAAGAGCGGACAGTCTGGTAAGACAAGACTCCACAGTCCCAGATCCTCACAACAGTGAAGTTATTTCCAAAATAGTGCTAAGACAGGCAATAAAACACGGGATCAACACCTACCTTAACAGACAGTGGCAACAGCGATGGAATCAATCAAGAACGGGTCTTTGGACTAAAAACGTTATCTCTTCAATTGATAAGTGGGCTAGTATGGAGATCTGTCTCACACACCACGCGGTCCAACTGATCACTGGCCATGGACATTTTTAGTCCTACCTACATCGCTTTGGCAAAAGAGCATCGCCACTATGCGGTGAAGAGGACACATCGTATTTATTTATAATGTAAAATACAAACATTTCCGGCTCCGCTTTCGAACTGAGCTGGTTATCTTAACTAGTTTACATCTAAGTGTCTAACGTAACTTAACGTAGGTTTATCTAGTGCTAAAATAAGAGTAGGTAATAACTAAGCTAAACTAAGAAAGAACTAAGCTAAATTAATCTAGGGTGGATAGTACAATATAGTAGGATAGGGTAGGGTAGGATGGGTATAATATAGGGTAAATAAATGGAGAAGGTAATGCAGATTAATGAGACAGATTATATCGCACAGACAGCAGTGCATGGCAGTGTCATTTGGTGTTGAACTAGAAGAATTGGGAAGGATAAGTAAATTGAAACGCCATATAAATTAAACGCCAGTATTAAGTTTTTATTCGATTTACAAATGATTTTGAGTACAGGGGGATGGATTCTGAAATTAGTTTTCTACTGGGGGACGATGGGGTATTAGGGCAGGTCGTGGTCTAGTCGGCTGTGGCGTCTGGCGCAGGTGTCGAACGTCTATCCACCAGGTCTTGTCTACCTCTGAGTCCTTTATTTCCTCTTCTCTTCTGGGCCAAGTGCATCCGGCTTTGAACATCACGATCTCGGTCTGCTCTCTTCATTCCCTGGTCAACGGGCAGCTGAATAATACGTGGGCAACGGAGTCCACTTCACTCCAGTCGCAGTCCGGCGATCCAATCCAATCCGATGGAAGTAGGAATTGAACTTCCCGTGTCCTGTGATGAGTTGTACCGCTTGGTGTGATAGCGCCAGGTCCATTTCCATCCAGTCTTTAATCGATTGGTTGAAATTCCTGGGCCAGCTTCCGTTTTGGGTGTTCTAACTGTGGAATATTTTATTAAAAAGTACTGGAGGTTGAGTTCCTGGCTCCTGAGGAGAATCTATACCCGGGGCAGTCTGGCCAGCGCATCTGCTCTCTCGTTTCCGATTGAGCCTTTATGAGCTCAACCCCAGTGCCAGCGCAGTTCTATTTGCTGCGATATCTCGCGCGCGATCTCCCACATTTCTACGAGTAGTTTCGTAGGAGCTGACATGTGTTGTAGAGCTTCTAGAACGGATCTGCTGTCAGACAGAATGGAGCAGCCGGCGAAGTCATTAATGTTAGATCTAATATACATAAGCGCTCGGTTTACCGCGATTAATTCGGCCTGAAATATGCAACACAAATCTGCGAGTCGCATGCTTTCGCAGTGTATCTCAGTTTCGTCTGAGTACACCGAAAGCCGCACCTACTCCCCGTTCCCACCTAGAACCGTCTGTGAACAACATGACTGAGTGCGCATTTGCCTCACCCTGTGTATACTTTATCAACCCGATCTCCGCGGGATGCACCATCCCCTGAATGCAGTCTCTAGTTTCGATGTCGCCCGATGAGATTGTGAGGCCCTTGGCCTCGGTAAGCTCAATCTCATCAGTTCGCGCGGCAGGAGCCTCGACATGACGCAGGCAGCGTCGCCCGACACCGATTTATACGCTTTCGCGGCCGTGCGCAGACGCGTTGCACACTGAGGAGGTTTTTCCGTTCTCGAACTCCGCATGCGCTATACCATACATACCCTGTCTGCTCCGTACAGCAGACAGGGTTCGACAGCTCCCTTATATATAGTGGACATGGCCGACCTACCAAGACCCCACTCTTTCATTGACGCGGCGTTAAATCTGAAACCGATCTGCTTTGCTTTCCCGCACGCCTGAGTGACGTCTTCTTTGAATTTCAAAGACCTATCGATATAAATGCCCAGGTATTTGATGTAGGGAGAGCAATAGATTGATTTGCCACCTATTTTAAAAACGGGATGCTGTTGGTTGGGCTTTTTGCCGAAGAAAATTGCCTCTGTCTTTGCCGCATTAAATTTTTCAATTGGTGTTTGGAATTGGTGAAGAGGACACAGCTGCACACGTGCTTTTTTATTGCCCTGTCATGTAAAAATGGAGGCAAGATACCGACCTGAGTATCTCCCATGCAGGATGCTCCTGACCGCGAGAGGTGGAGGTAAGGGAAGTTGAAAAAGACAAGAAATGGTAGCAGATTTTTGACGAACGCGCCAAGAAACTAAAAAAGATTAGATCATGACCTAGTCATCACCACAAACTAATAAATTATAAATTAGACTATTCAATGTTAAATCAGTCTATGTTCTTGTCTCTTTTCATTATGAAGTTATATTATAATGTATTAATTATGATGTAATAATTATTATATACCAGCATAGTGTCCTTGTTGACGGATGCTGGCGACAAAGACTCCAATAAATAAATAAGCTGTGTGGTGCACATGTCGCTCAACAGAAAACTGCACATGGCGACGTTCTCCACATCTACGTCTCACCTGCATGCGGGATTCGTCACTGAAGACCACTCTATGCCATTCCACGTCCCAATCAAGTTGCAAGGCACACCACTCCAAACGATGCTGTCGATGACGAGTCGTCAGCGGAAGCACATGATGTGGTCGATAGGACTGCAAGCCAAAGCTCCAATTCGTCGATAAACTGTACGAAGGGTAACAGGACGTCCTTCGTTTCCAAAGCATTGATCGCCTATTGATCTTGTACTCGAGAATAGGTCTCTTAAATCTAAGATGGCGGTTCTGGACCACATTTGTCTGTCTTGGCCCTCCACTTCCTCTTCTACGACGGTCTTGACATTCTGTAGACCATGTTTGATAACACCGCACTACAGCGGATTGGTTACAATTAAGACGATTTGCAATTTCTCTGTTGAAAAACCAGCTTCACGTAAGCCAATAATACGACCTCTGAATGTCGAATTCAGTCAGTTGTCGATAATTTTCACGTTGCCGTACTCTGGGCATAATCGCAACCGCAAAAAACTCAAAAGAAAGAAGAAACTCCTTCCATTTATTTATTCTTAAAAAAGACACTCCTTAGATTTTTGCATTCTTATTGTTAAAGACGAAACGCCTCCCATTTATGTACTCTTAAAGACGACTCCTCCCTTTTATGTATTAGCACTTCTCCCATTTTGTATTCTTAAAAAAACTCCTCATAAAACCAACTATTCTCCTCACAGATACAACGCAATCCGTGTTATCATTACAGTATAATCTCAGTAATTCGCCGGTTGGTTAATCGGACGACAAGTTCAGTAATCCGGCGGTCTGGAGACCGCTCGCGGTCTTCCCTCCCACCACTCTTTCTGATAATCCGGCAGTTGTCTGGTCCCATATGTGTCGGATTATCGAGATTATACTGTAGTAGGAATACATAACAATGCAAGAGTACATAACTAACTCCTCCAACATATACTTTTTTCAAAATAAAATTCAAAATAATTTTCAAATTTCAGTATGGAACTAGGAAAAGCCCCGTTGGTGGAGTCCGGCGCGGCCGTCTTCAGAGAGCTCTGCTACAACTACAGGGATTCCTTAATGGCCGGAATCCTGGTCGCAGGGTGGGACAGCCGCAAGGGCGGGCAAGTCTACTCCGTCCCCATAGGCGGAATGTGCGTCAGACAGCCCGTCTCCATTGGCGGATCCGGTTCAAGCTACGTCTACGGCTACGTCGACGCCAACTTCAAGCCAAACATGTCCAAGGAAGAGTGTGTCGACTTCATCACCAACAGTAAGATGAATAGATATTTGTTATCTAGATCACAGAAGCATGTTGAAGGAATAATTTAGATAATTATTAACGGATTATCTATACTCTGTCCGGCGAGAGAATGCATCCCGTCTCGACGAGTTTAGCATTGTTCTGCGAATAGCACCATTTTATTTCGAGTGCGCGGTGTTTCATCATCTGCATTGTCCAGTTCGGTGTACCTATCTTTCGTGCGTCTTCGCTTATACCATCCTTCCAGCGCAGCTTTGGCCTTCCTCGCCCTCTTGTGCCTATGGGATCTGCTTTAAGATGCGCGGTGTTGACACATTTTTCTTAACTCAAATTAATCTGCGCGTAATTTCTCCCTCATACCTCGGCACGTTCCTTGGCCTTCATACCTCGGCACATCCCTTGTACAGTTTCACAGCCAGTACAGCTGCATTCTCTCGCCGGACAGAGTATAGATATTTTCTAAACGAACACAATCAAGACGTCTATATAAAGTCTGTTAGATAATTAGACTAAAGTCTTGTATATAATCTAGATAACTAAGGGAAATCTATTAAATTTTTAAAAATCTAAACAGATGAATTATCTATTACAGGATTTTAGTAGATAACAGTCTATATAGAGTGCTTATCTGTTATAAAACTTAATTTATATTTTCAGCTTTGAGTTTGGCAATGTCTCGTGATGGTTCTTCGGGGGGCGTGGTGCGCCTAGGCATAATAACGAAGGACGGCGTGGAGCGCAGAGTGAAGCTAGGCAACGAGTTGCCCAAGTTCTTCGAAGGTTAAGGTTAAAGAATCCACAACGTTTTCTGTCTTATATAATTTAATAATAAAAAAAAAGTACGTTTTCTTTTCTTAATGCTTGTATTATTCTCCACCTGAATGTTTATTGAACCCAGAAAACGCGGAAAAATAAAGGGGAACGGTGTCGAAACGATGTAAAAAAATTAACTTTTCTCTGTTAGTCCTCCTCACCAGCCGAATCCAACTGGTTAGCGTCCTCCCCGCCGCTGAACACCTGCCCCTCGTCCTCCTCGTCTCCGTCATCGCCAGCCACCTCCGCGTTCTCCATTTCAGCCCTCTCCATCTGTCTCAGAAGTTCCGCCTCATCCGTCGCAGTTACAACCTTAGGCTACAAAAAAAATACAATTGGGACAAGTGGGAGGAGCTTCATTTAATAGTTACACATTGAAATGACATGTTTGGGCTGTTTTTCAAATCTGCGGTACAATTTACAACAAATGGGAGGAGCTTGGATTGAAAGAAACATCAAGATTGGTCTATTTGGGACAAGTGAGGTGAGCTTCGTTTTAAAAGAACACATTGGAATGAAGTGATTAAGGTGCGATTTGAAACAAATGGGAGGATTCATTTAATAGCTATACATTGAAAAAAGTATTTCAGCTATTTTTCTAATCTACTCTGCAATTCGGAACAAATGGAATGGTCTTGGATTGAAGGAAACATCAAGATTGATCTAATTGGGACAAATAGGAAGGGCTTGGATTGAAGAAAACATCAAGATTGGTCTACTTGGGACAAATGGGAGGGGCTTGTAATGAAGGAAACATTAAGATTGACAAGTGAGGTGAGCTTCGTTTGAAAAGAACACATTGAAATGAAGCGATTAAGGTGCGATTTGGAACAAATAGGAGGAGCTTCATTTAATCAATTCAATTTTTCAATTTGTTTCTAAAGAGATTTAGTAACACATTGAAATGAATTTTGATGCCTGTTCTGAAGAAACAACCTATGCAATCACTAAACAATATGTTACAAATAGTAATCGCGATATGGAAAGAGCTCGGTTGGTTCCTAGTGGGAGGAGCGTCGTTGTGCATCGCCCAATAGGATTCCCCCGTCTCTGTACTTACAGCCATTTGCACTTTGAACACGCCCCCTAAATCCGTTATGGTCGTTTCGATTTTCTCTATGGCATCCTGCAGGATTTTCAGTCCGTCGGTCTTCTCCGGCGTCGACGTCGTCATGACTGAAACACACATTTCATTCGTTGAAAATGAGAAAAACAACAATAAAAAAAGGGGGCAGAGCCTAAATTGAAGTAACATTGACAAGGGAGGAGTCCAACTAAAAATATGCGTTAAACTGGGAGGAGCCTAGTTAGAGACCTACGCCATAGGCCGAGGTCGCACTACGGTTTTTTCCCAAGCGCTATAACCGCCAAACCGCTGGAGAAGCACACACGAAAAAACCGAAAGTGAGGTCGCTTGTATTAGCTTACTTTAGTCACAAAATCACACGATTAAAAACCGCGGCGGTTTAGCCGCAGTGCGGCCTAGGCCTTAATGTGAGAGAAGTCTGATTTGTAATATCAATGTGCAAAGAGTTCAGCTTGAAATAACACAAATATTCCGAGGGCCACCCTGAGCTAACGTTAATATGGGGGCGGCCTTATTTAAGTTAATCCATCACAGCCTTCTAAAATTATCATTGTTACCGTATAGGGGCGGGGCGATGAGATTGATTTTGATGGGCAGCTCCTCGGTGGAGAGGTCGAGTCCCGCCTTGAGCGCGGTCTTGACGGCGTCGATGCCCTCGTACCCGTAGCAGGCGCACTCGATGTCGGCGCGGATCTTGACCGCCTGCGACGTCAGCTTCCTCTTCACCTGGCACAGCAGCACCTCCTTCGTGTTATCGTCCAGGCCGCACTCGGCCAAAATCGACGGATCACTGAAACATTTTCAAGATTACGAACAGGCATTGGCAAGCAATAAGGGGAGTCAATGTTGGATTTCTTATAGGTTCATTAATTAATTTAAGTAGGTGGAAATAAGATTAATATGGGAGGAGTATCGATAGAGGTGGTAGTGATGTGGGAGAAGTCAACTTGTTCTTATAAATTGTGATTAAGGGTACAAGCTTGGTATGCAAGGGGAGATTAGGAAGGGAAGAGAATTGGTAGGGAAGAGCTTGGTATGAGAGCTTAGTGTGTAGGTGAGAGGAGTCAATGTGCAATTGGGAGGAACCTAGTATGGAAGTGGAAGTACATCAATTAGTTTCTAAATAGATTTAGGTAATTTAAACTTACATAACAGCTTGTTTGAAGAAATCGTAGGCACTGGCCAAGTTCTTCTTGTACTTCTCCTCGAAATGCCAGGCGGTCTTCTGGTAGAGCTCCTCGAGCTGTTCGTCCGACTCGTACTTGAGCAGTTCGGCGACGTGCCGCAGAATGGAGTTGACCGCCTTGGCCTTGGCGAAGCGCTCCGTGCACTTTTCGACATCCTCGGCGCTCACCCGGCGCTTCGACAAATCGATGTAGCCCTTCTCCTTGTCCACACGGATCACCACCACCGGCTCCGTCTTGCCCACCCGGATCAGCTTGTTTATGGAGCGGATACGACGCCGCGACAGCTCGGACAGCAGGATCATGCCCTCGATGTCGTTGTATTCCAGCAGGTGGACGTACGCCCCCATCTCCGCTATCGACCGGACGTTCACCATCACGACGTCCTCCACTTCTGGGTATTTCCGCTTGTAGAATCTGCACGAGAGCGGCATCGTTACGCCTAAAACGAGATAAATAAATCAATGGTAAACGATCTTTATTGCTTATGTGAATTAGTGACATCATTGCAGGCTGGGACAAAACGCCAGAGCTTCGTCTTCATCGTAGGTTCCTAACCTTTTCAATACCATTACCCCTGTGACCTATTAGAAAACTGATTTTATCCCTACTTTAAAATATCATCAAAACAAGCAAATAGAAATATCTTTATTAATCGCCACATTTTCGTCTGTAATAATGTCATCATGAGTGGAAAAAGGTCTTAATATACAAGAGTTGAACTGACGAGTATCCATGTGCGGAAAATATTGTTTCAGTAAATCTATTGCTGCAGATAAATGCTGAACCAAGGAAATTTGAGACGTAATTTTGGTATACCGATTTTGTATTTACCGATTGCTCATACAGCTGTGTGAACATCGACAACTTGCATTCTGCGTTGGTAAAGTTCCAATTTACGCAGAAACTTGCAACTTTATCCTGTGCTGTCAAAATATTCATAATATTTCCTTGCATGGGGGATATTAAGATTGTTAATTTGACTGAAAAAAATCGGCAAGATTGGCCAGCTTTTCGATAAATGTTTTATCGTGTATTTTTGAAAATAACTCTTTCTTATTGTGTTCTCTGTTTTTCTTTACGGAGCTCGTAAACTCTGTGCAGAACTTTTCCTCGGGATAACCAGCATACCTCGGTGTGATATAAAAGAGAATTAAATTTGTCACCAACTTAATCGCATAAAACGAATAATCTAGAGTTTGTAGCACTGCCATGAATATGATTCACAATTTTCACACCGTCATTCAATGTGCTTAGCAAATCTAATGGAAGCGTTTTAACAGCCAAGGCGTAGCGGTGTATTAGGCAATGATAGGATAAGTGCTAGCAACAATGATAGGATATAGGATAAGTGCTAGTGCAAGCAAATGATAGGATAAGTGCTAGGATTGTGCTAGCAACTTGAAACGAGTGCTTGAAATCCAGAACGAACACCCATCATGGAAGGCGCCCGTACAAACGCCAAACAACATTCACCAGTCCAGTCCGTTGTCCAAAATAAACTGCTTTAGCGCTTCGGATACGTCTTCGCCACGAGTAGTGGTGAGCAGAGGCTTGCATAACAAGTATTTCTCTTTTCCATGGCCATCTTTAATATACCGAGTAAATACCAGTAATTGTGAACACGAAGCTACATCCCTTGACTCATCTAATTGCAGCGCAAATATAGGACCTTCATTAATTTCATAAATAAGTTGCCAAAATATCGTTACTCAAGTCTGAAATGCGACTTTGAACTGTTGTATTTGAGAGTGATATTTGTTTAATTTTAGCCACATGTTGCTCACCAATAACGAGCGATACTGCATCACACAAACAAGATTTGATGAGTTCCTCTCCCATAGTGTGCGGTTTTTTGTTCATCATCATCATGGCCTTTTGGAGATCTAATCTTGGATGTAGGCTTCTTCCCTCTTCTTCCACTATTGGCGATCTTGTGCCCGTCTCATTCAGTCTCGACCTCCGTGCCGTCGAATGTCGTCCATCCAGCGCTGCGGTGGTCTGCCGCGCCTTCGAGTCCTTGAATGGAAACCCATAGCGGATATCTTGGTCTCCATTCAAAGACTCCTCTCGTTCATTCTCGCAATGTGTCCTGTCTATGTCCAAAAATGGACATGCTTGCTATGACATGCATCCTTGCTATGGCAGCCATGACGCCTTTCACCCTGGTCTTATTTCGGATCCATTCGTTACGTTTCCATTCACGAAGGGTGGGTGGTCCCGAGCATCCCTCTCACCATGCCCCTCTGCGCGACTCGGAACTTCTCGGCGGACTTCTGCATAAGGGTCATAGTCTCTGTACCGTAGGTGAGTACGGGCATGGCACACTGCTCGAAGACTTTCACTTTTAAATCCAGGGATATTTTGCCACGTAGAATCTGCTTGAAAAACCAAGCCTGCGCGATCCGCCTTGCCACTTCCGCTACCTGGTTCTCAAAGCCCAGTGTAACCTTATGTCCCAAATATATGTACTCGTTTACTTTCTCCACTGGAAGCTGGTAGTCTGCGATTTCGGGAATGTTGGTCATAACCTTGGTTTTCCCCAAAGTTCATTTTAAGATCCGTCTTCTCGGATTCCACTCTCAAATCCTCCAGCATCGTCATCATCTCCCCAATGCTCTCTGAGACCAGGTCATCAGCAAACCTCAGATTGGTCATTCTCTCTCCATCATCAGCTCCTTCCCTGCCCATTGCATTTGCTGGAATATACATTCTAGTGCTAGGGTAAACAGCACTATAGTAAACAGCTTCGGTGATATTGTGTCCCCTTGCCTGACACCTCTCTCTAGATGAAATTTGTTGGTTTTCTTGTGCAGGGAGACACAGGCAGTTGCGTTCTCATGCAGGTAGTTGAGAATCTGTATATATGGCCCACCACTCTATGGAGTCGAACGCTTTCTCGTAGTCGATTAAGGCTAGGATAAGTGGTTTCCTGTACTTATTGCATTTCTTTCATCTGAGCGAAAGCCTGCATGTTCTCTGGGTTGAAAGAATTCTAGCATCCTGTCAAGTCTGTTAACTAGAACCCGAGAGAAGAGCTTTTAGACATGAGACAGTAGACTGATAGGTCTGTAGTTGTCTATTCCCCTTTTTGTGGATTAGGGTGATTACTGCGTTATGCCATGATGCAGGTACTTTACCCTCCAGGATGCACTTTGTGAATAGGATTGCCAACACTTCACTAAGAACCTTGTCGTTACTTTTGATCATCTCTGGTAATATATCATCTTCCCCAGGGGCTCTTCTATTCTTAATTTGTTGTATAGCGAGCATTATTTCCTCTGGAATGACATCCGGAATTTCTTCGGATCTGATTTTTTCAACAGGTGGTCGTGTTTGCCCTCGAGCTGTCAGTGGCTGACTCGGTGATACTCGGTGCTTTCGTAGAGTGTTTCATAGAAGTCATGCACTATTCCAAACAACTGCTCCTTATTCGAAACTACTCCTCCATTCCCGTTGAGCAGCTTGAAGATGTGCTTCTTGCCCTCACTCAGCTTCAGCTTTAGAACTCTTTGGCTGCTGTTCTTTTCTAAAGCCTCTTGTATGAGACGGATGTTATGGTCCAACAGATCGCTTCGGGTCTTCCTGCGGATTTGCTTTTGCAGGTCTCTGTATTCTTGACTACCCACTTTTCCCTCACTGTACAGTGGCCGTCTTTGTTCCGTCATCATCTATAGTCTCTAAATTTTACACAAATTATTCGAAAAAGATGAAATTTTACTCTAAAAATAATTTCGACAATCTACCGTCTCCGGGGGCGGCTGTACCGGTTTTTGAAAATCTTCTACAAATTCGCCGAATACTCGGACAGTTTTCGTCGCACGGATCTGACACCGGCACCGGCGTGTCCGGGACGTAGCGACACGTCCGACCGTCACCTCACTTTTCGACATTTTTGCTTAATTTTTGCGCAACAGCCAAAAAACTAACATTTTTCTGCAAAAATTGCGTCCATCTTTAGACGCCCAAGTGACGCGATCCGGAAGTCGCATCGAAAATCGCCGTACGTGGGATCGTTGGTCTGTTCTTTGGCTACAAGAATCTCATGTACCGACTCTCCAGGACCAAGGGGGCCGGAGGCGGCCTTTTAGTCGAGGACCCGGATTCGCAGAAACATGTGAATAACGTCGCTGATAAAAGTCGCGCAGCGACGAGAGTCGTGTCTGATGACACGTCTCCAAGTTTTCTACCGGAATCCTTGCTTAAATTTAATTTTCCCCGGGCATCTTCGCCGCGTCCTGCGTAAAAGTGGTAATTTTTTTAATGCAAAATTTTGGGGTCCGTGTGGGGAAGCGTTCGCCCTGAATCGCCCGGTCGCGACGGAATCGCTAATTTCGATCGATTCTGAGACGACTGACGTGTGGCGTTTCCCGAATTTCACCTGGGGGACCGCACCACGTGGATTTTAAAAAGCTCAAATTTGGCTTTTTTAAGCCGCCGGAGGCGGCACCATCTTGGGTATTTTAACCGCGCGTCTTCGACGATTTAACTGATATTGTCCGTCCGAACGGTGCGCATCCCCGAGTTTCGTCCTCCGGCTTGCTGCGCCCCTCCGGGGTTCCACCCGAACCCACCCGAAAATCGACGTTTTTTGACGAATCGGCCCGACGGAAACGGCGGCGCCGCCGTCAAACGGGATACATTTTGCCGGTGTAGAATCGAGATCCCCGTCGAGCGGTGCCGTTTTCGCGACTCGACTCCCCCAGGTTCGGACGCACCAGCCCGAAAACTGAAATCACGATTTTTTTACTTTTGAGCCGCATCTTTGCTCGGATCTCAATTTATTTTCCTGATCCTCTAGCCGCCGCCGCGCCACGTGTTTAGAGCCCTCGCTCGCCGTCCTGCGACGTCCCGTTCACCTGGTGCGAGAGCCAATTTTTTTTTGCCCATTTTGCAATCACTTTCACGGACGCCCAGGACTTATTCGAGGGGCTCCAGGTCGCCGGCCGGGTTCGTTCGCTTCAGAACACTTGCCCGCAGCCGTTCCGGCAAGAATTTTTCAACTGCGACCACTTTTTGCGAATCTTCGGCTGTTTGAAGAGAAAAATGCTCAAAAAGTGCGAAAAACCAGAGGCGTTTTGCTGGGATCCCTAGGGCGTCCGAACTAATTGACGGATCGGAACCGGACCGGTGCCGTTCGATCGGCCATAGAATATTTTAGTTTATTTGGGAGTTTAATCCCGATTGCGCCGAAGATGGCGTCGTGGCGCCATAAAAACGACGTTTTTTGGACGCCTAGGAAAACTCCTAAGGAACCGCCAACTTTAGGTGTGCCGGAACGGTTTCGCGCGATTCCCGCAGGGAATTGAATTCGTCTACGAGCGTCGCGACGCCTGCCCAAACCGTATTGCGGGAAACACGTGAAGACAGTAAAACGGCTATATTTTGGCAGCGCCCCGATGAATGTTTTAGATTTTTCCGTGGATTGTACAACGGTCTTTTGGCTTTCCGCAGCCATAATTGGACGTCGCGGAATCGCGTCGCGACCCTCACTTATAACTGTTAATCTGCACGGACAAAAACTTGAATGTCGATTTGGGACACCGGGATGTCGCTTTTTTGAAATTCCAAGTCGACCGGCACGTGGGCCCGGCCGAGACACGCATTTTGGTACCGGCGCCGCGTCACTGCGACCACGGAGGCGCCCGCCACAGATCGGAACGTATCGACCCAAACGGTGAAATTTACACCGGAAGGTGGGGTCAGTCTGCCCGCAGCAGTTTCGCCGTTTCCGGGCGTAGCGAGTCGAAACTGCGCGCGTTCGATTCGGGAAGGACGCGCGCGGCTCTCTTACATTTAAGCGTTCGCGATCCGAGTCTTCCCCGTCGAGCTGCCGACGTCTGGAAATACCACTCTTTTTTTTTCACGGTTTTTTGACAATTACCTCCTCACCGCGCGGCCGAATCAGTGTTTTGCGGCACGGGGCGATGCGGCCCGCCGATACGCGTATTTCGGTACCACTCGCGGCTTCCTGCGCCGCTCCCTTCACCCGGTGCGCGCTGAAATGCCGAAAAAAAATCCGCAACCACCTTTTTGGCCGCCAATCTGCGAGTTCGACGGTCAGCGGCGAGATTGCGGGTTCGCATCGCGGAGGATAGATGCGGGAATCTAAAAAACCGAGCCGCACCTCCGTAGGGCCGTCCCGGCCGGAAATATCTCCATAAATGTGCCCGGTGCACTGTAAAAGTAAACTTTCAAGTTTACCGCCGTCTGCGTTCAACGTGCCGCGGAAACTCGCGATTTTTCCGACACAGTTCTTTAGATTGAACCTTTGGCTTTGCGGCAGTGTGACCGGCGCCGTCGGCCGACTCCGCGGCGCCGAGTTGCAGATGGACAAAGACGTCGAGATTTTTCGACGTTTTTTTCAACACGCCCGCAAACCACCGAGACGCGGTCCAGCCACAAAACCGGCACCTTCACCGTGTAGCCCGGTCTTTTTTCTATCCGGGGTGCGAGTTTGGCCGTTCCGCGGCCCGTAGTCGGCACGGGGCGATTTTTCAAATAAACTTCTACAAAAAAAAGGGTCGGGACTTTGAAATTTTTCGACAAATTGTGTGAAATTTCTTAGTAGCCGTCTTCTCCGAAAACAAAATATACCGAAATCAAGATTATTTTTTGTCGATTCTTCTGTTGTACGTCACGTCGTAATACGTTTAACTTTTTAAAGATTTTTTTTCAATTTAAAAATTTCGTAGAAACTCCAACTCCCGCATGTGACGCTCATTGGCGAAAACTATATTTAAATGAATGTATTTATGTGACACTAAGCCATCTAAAAATTAACTAACTTAAATTAATTTTATCTACGACCACTATTGTAAATGCCCATTATTGTACAGTTCGTGGATTATGTAAATACATCATAAGACACACGTATGTAACAGTCCGCGATTAACGATAAGTTATGATTGAAACACACGTGCGTTTGGTTTACGATTCGTTGATAGCTGCTACTACGTGCTCATACGTTCAGCGCCCCCCGTGCCACTATTCAAACTAAGGGAAATTTACATTGCGTACATTGGGTTGCCCATATCTATAAGCATTCTTATTCTAATGTAACCCAAATAAGTACTAAATAATAAGGTATAGAACCATTAAGAATATATTTCTTTTCATTTGTATCAAGTTAAATAATGTCGAGTAACAGTTATATATTAAAATACAACTCTTTGGTTATTATAATGTTAAATAATGTACCTAATAAGAAATAAATTTGTTACAGCAAACATATTTTTCTTATTAAGATATTCGCTAAGGAACTGTTAGGTTCATCCCAGCAAAAGCATTACGACCACTTCGTCAAACTTGTAATCTCAACAGCAAAAAAGCACATCCCCCAGAGGATACAGGAAAGACTACATACCAGGGAAACATACATGGAGAGGACATACATGGAGCGCAGAAAGTCTCGCTTGTTTGCAGATTTTGAACAAAGTAGTAGCCCGGACATAGCCGATGACCTGCTAAAATCGTTAGACAAAACCCGGCTAGAAAAATGAGAGACGGCCATGCAGAATCTCCATTTTACCCGTTCTAGCCGCAAAGCAGGGAGACTTCTGCGGAAACTGAAAGCAGATATGATAGCGAATCGAATTCAAGAAGTGGCCTTGAAACAACAACGCCATGCACAATCCAGTTTCTCTGAAGCTTTCGCAACCGGTGAAGTAGACGCTGCGATTAAAATGACAAAAAATGATAAAGCTGCAGGGTATGTGGCATCTATCCCGGATTTCTAACGCACTGCGGAACCAAACACAAAGCGTTGGCTTTGCTCTTCTCAGAAATACAATCAAGAGTGTCCTAAATGTGTTCGAGACCTACTAGCTGAAAAACGAACAGTGTCTAGGAACTGTGTTGCATCGATCGTGGTGTCTGGGAGGTCGTTGATCAGTCTCTTGATCCATACTTCCATCACTGTGTGACAAGCGGCCATGTAATCATCAGCATCGGTTGTTGAAAGCGCCACGCTTTGTTGTCACTGGGAATTCCAGGATATGGTGCAGTCTCCGAGCTTCATAACGTATCCCGTAATCGATATTCGCATGTCAAGTTCCCGCGCGTAATTCGAGTCACTGTACGCCCTAGGTTCCATATCATTTTCCGTCTTTAAACGTAGTCCTCCAGTATTCTCTTCACTCCGTTCCAATAAATCTTTGCGGGGTTTTCCATGTATCTACTCAAACGATTTACCGCATAGGTAATATCCGGACGCGTTGCAAGAGACTCTCTATAGCTTCTCGGTATGGGGCCCGCGTTCTCTCGTTCTCTTCTATGGGGTGTGCTTGCACGCATAGTTCTGAGTGTGGATCATCTGGCATCGACACTGCGTTTGTACCATTCATCCGAAAACGATTTATTTACTGTATGTTTCCTGGTGTAGGAAGATCGATCCGTCTGTCTCGCATCGAATTTGCATCCCCAGGAAGACGTTAGGATTCGTTGTGTGTGATTTCGAATTCTATCTTTAGTTCGTCAAGAAGTGTATCGCTTGTTTCCTGATCCTTTGCTACGACGAGTCCACCATCTGCATATATTGCTAAGATGACTTTCTTTCCATCTCTATTTCTCGTGAACAAACACGTATCCGCGCTGTTTGTCTTCGTGGTTGTATTCTGAGAAAATCCGTGGAAAAGCGCCGATTCCAGCATCGACATGACTGCTTTAATCCATATAGACTGCGATTAAGCTTCGCGACCTTGTCTGTCCCATTCGTATATCCTTCGGGTGTTTCATATTGATTACCTCTTCAATTTCTCCGTATAAGAACGCCGTCTTTACGTGAAACTGCTGTATTTTCATCTTCTCCCTCACAGCTATTGGAAGAACTATTTTAATCAAATCAAAACGGACAACCGGGCTGAATGTCTCTTGATAATCGATACGGTACATCTGCCGGAAACCGCGTGCCACGAGTCTGGTAAGTTCGCCATTTTCTTGCATCTTTACTCTCGATGGCTTCTGTAAACGTTGAAGGTTCTTGGTCTACAGCAAAAAATGCATTGTCAATGTTCAGGTAGTCGTCAAATCTGACGGGTGGTCTCAAGCTGATTTGGTCTCGAATTAGTATCTATCTTCTTGTTGATCCGCTTGAGGCTCTTATTCTATAATTTCGTCCTCGACCTCGTGATTCTCATTGTGTTGGGCTCCTCATCCAGTCGGGCTCCTCATCGTCATTAACCGGTTCGTCGAAGATCTCTGTTCTGTTCGCGCTCGTACCGACCCACGTCATAAATTTCCCCTCTTCGGGGTTCTACCTCTCCCGTAAATACGACATCCTTAGGTATCTTTATCATTTCTTCTTCCAAATACCAAATTCGATATCCTTTCGTACGAAGATCCCGCATTTTGCCTTGGCATCCCATTTTCGCCTCTTTTCTTTGGGGATGTGAGAGAATACCTATTCCTCGATGACACGTGAGTGTGTTATATTTGGCTTCCTCTGATACAAAAGTTCGAAGGGTGTCGTGTCTTTAATACTGCTCGTTGTACTTCGGTTTAGAACGTACGTCACAGTACTCACAGCTTCTGCCCTAAATCGTTTATCGAGCTTCGTTGCATGGAGAATGGTTCAAGTAGCCTCAACAACGGTGCGGTTCTCCGTCTCGGCCGATCCATTTTGGTCGTGGCTGTAAGCGACTGTTCTCTGTTGTTTAATTCCATACCGATGGGTGATTTCTTGAACTGCGTGATTGATAAACTCTAAGCTGTTGTCGGTGCGTAGTTCTCGTACACCTCTCGGGCACAGTTTTTCGGCTTGCTTTCCCGTATTCATAGTCGTTCCTTATCTCAAGGAATAAGGACGCCTTGATGAAGGCTTCCTTGAATCTCTGAGGCGTCCTTGTTTCATAGTCACTACATAAGGCTTCTTTCCAGAAGGAAGCCTTATTTAGGGATATGTGATTGCTTATGATGGCAACACTAACTCAAATTACTGGGGTCAATGTCAGGTCTACATCAATTTTATGCAATTGCATTTAATAATATTTCCGATAAAAAGCTACTGAGGCTGATACAACTGCGAGAAGTGATTGAACAGCAGCAAGAGTTTCATTAAAAAAAAAAAATTGCCGAAGCAGAAGCTAGACTACTAAAGATTCTACAATAAAAAATACTACTATTCCGTATCATATAAATATAAACATATTTTGAGCAAAGTATATTTATTTCATATATTTACATATACACAATTATTAGGCCCACAGCTCTCATTTAGGTTGGTAAACTGGGATTAATGACAATTTTTCAATAAAAAAATTGCATTAAACCCAGTTTACCAATAGAAATGCAATGTTATTAGGAGCTGATCAACAGAGACACGGACAGCCCACGATTATTTAATCTCCTTAATTTTCCATTTTAGCATTTTCCAACGGCAACAACGAATAAGCTATTACCTGATCACCAGTTTGGCTAAAAACATAGTACCGTAGAACAAGTACACAGATTAGTGGAATATATTTAAAGCCCTTGAATTAAAACAGTACAGTGCTGCAGCTTCTTGCAGATATATCACAGGCATTTAAACGAGTGTGTCTTGACGGCCTACTTTTCAAAATAAAACAGAACTTGCCAATAAATTTCTACAACCTTATAAAGTGATACCTAAGTTGGAAACACTTCTTTATAAAACAAGAAGAAGAGATAACTTCCTTACATCCAATCCAAAGTGGGGTACCCCAAGGCAGTGTAATGGGTCCAACCCTGTACCTGCTGTTCACAGCCGAACTCTCAACAACCCAGGGAGTGGTCACTGGTTTGCTGATGATACCAATTCTCAATTCTCAAGCAATTCTCCTGGTGAACACTTCACCAGACGTTGCAGCACAAAAACTTCAAACGGAGTACCCCTCCCGCAAGAGAATTACGCCAAGTACCTTGGAATATATCTGGACAGACGACTAACTAGGAAGAAGTACATATTCACCAAGTGTTTGGCTATGGGCCAAAGGATACGCTCAATGTACTGGTTACTAAATAAGAAGTCTAAACTCTCACTCCAAAACAAATTACTGATGCAAATGCACAATAAAGCCTATATGGACATACTGCCTACAACTGTGGGGCTCAAAAGCAGCAAAATCAAATATTGAAATTATTCAAAGATTGCAAAAAAATATTAAGAATGACAACGACGTGTCCTTGGTATGTAACTTAAATTAATTTTATCTACGACCACTATTGTAAATGCCCATTATTGTACCGTTCGTGGATTATGTAAATACATCATAAGACACACGTATGTAACAGTCCGCGATTAACGATAAGTTATGATTGAAACACACGTGCGTTTGGTTTACGATTCGTTGATAGCTGCTACTACGTGCTCATACGTTCAGCGCCCCCCGTGCCACTATTCAAACTAAGGGAAATTTACATTGCGTACATTGGGTTGCCCATATCTATAAGCATTCTTATTCTAATTTAACCCAAATAAGTACTAAATAATAAGGTATAGAACCATTAAGAATATATTTCTTTTCATTTGTATCAAGTTAAATAATGTCGAGTAACAGTTATATATTAAAATACAACTCTTTGGTTATTATAATGTTAAATAATGTACCTAATAAGAAATAAATTTGTTACAACAAACATATTTTTCTTATTAAGATATTCGATAAGGAACTGGATGCCGGTGTTAGGTTCATCCCAGCAAAAGCATTACGACCACTTCGTCAAACTTGTAATCTCAACAGCAAAAAAGCACATCCCCCAGGGGATACAGGAAAGACTACATACCAGGGAAACATACATGGAGAGGAGGACATACATGCAGCGCAGAAAGTCTCGCTTGTTTGCAGATTTTGAACAAAGTGGTAGCCCGGACATAGCCGATGACCTGCTAAGATCATTAGACAAAACCCGGCTAGAAAAATGAGAGACGACCATGCAGAATCTCCATTTTACCCATTCTAGCCGCAAAGCAGGGAGACTTCTGCGGAAACTGAAAGCAGATATGATAGCGAATCGAATTCAAGCAGTGGCCTTGAAACAACAACGCCATGCACAATTCAGTTTCTCTGAAGCTTTCGCAACCGGTGAAGTAGACGCTGCGCTTAAAATGACAAAACATGATAAAGCTGCAGGGTATTTGGCATCTATCCCGGATTTCTAACGCACTGCGGAACCAAACACAAAGCGTTGGCTTTGCTCTTCTCAGAAATACCATAATCGCATAACTCGCACCACAATCAAGAGTGTCCTAAATGTATTCGAGACCTACTAGCTGAAAAACGAAGAGTGTCTAGGAACTGTGTTGCATCGATCGTGGTGTCTGGGAGGTCGTTGATCAGTCTCTTGATCCATAATTCCATCACTGTGTGACAAGCGGCCATGTACTCCGCATCGGTTGTTGAAAGCGCCCCGCTTTGTTGTCATTGGGAATTCCAGGATATGGTGCTGTCTCCGAGCTTGATAACGTATCCCGTAATCGATCTTCGCATCTCAAGTTCCCGCGCGTAATCCGAGTCACTGTACGCCCTAGGTTCCATATCGTTCTCCGTCTTTAAACGTAGTCCTCCAGTATTCTCTTCGCTCCGTTCCAATAAATCTTTGTGGGGTTTTCCATGTATCTACTCAAACGATTTACCGCATAGGTAATATCCGGACGCGTTGCAACAGACTCTCTATAGCTTCTCGGTATGGGGCCCGCGTTCTCTCGTTCTCTGCTATGGGGTGTGCTTGCACGCATAGTTCTGAGTGTGGATCATCTGGCATCGACACTGCGTTTGTATCATTCATCCGAAAACGATTTATTTACTGTATGTTTCCTGGTGCAGGAAGATCGATCCGTCTCGCATCGAATTTGCATCCCCAGGAAGACGTTAGGATTCGTTGTGTGTGATTTCGAATTCTATCTTTAGTTCGTCAAGAAGTGTATCGCTTGTTTCCTGATCCTTTGCTACGACGAGTCCATCATCTACATATATTGCTAAGATGACTTTCTTTCCATCTCTATTTCTCGTGAACAAACACGTATCCGCGCTGTTTGTCTTCGTGGTTGTATTCTGAGAAAATCCGTGGAAAAGCGCCGATTCCATCATCGAGATGACTGCTTTGATCCATATAGACTGCGATTAAGCTTCGAGACCTTGTCTGTCCCATTCGTATATCCTTCGGGCTGTTTCATATTGATTACCTCTTCAATTTCTCCGTATAAGAACGCCGTCTTTACGTGAAACTGCTGTATTTTCATCTTCTCCCTCACAGCTATTGGAAGAACTATTTTAATCAAATCAAAACGGACAACCGGGCTGAATGTCTCTTGATAATCGATACGGTACGTCTGCCGGAAACCGCGTGCCACGAGTCTAGTAAGTTTGCATCTTTACTCTCGATGGCTTCTGTAAACGTTGAAGGTTCTTGGTCTACAGCAAAAAATGCATTGTCAATGTTCAGGTAGTCGTCAAATCTGACGGGTGGTCTCAAGCTGATTCGGTCTCGAATTAGTATCTTCTTGTTGATCCGCTTGAGGCTTTTATTCTATAATTTCGTCCTCGACCTCGTGATTCTCATTGTGTTGGGCTCCTCATCCAGTTGGGCTCCTCATCGTCATTAACCGGTTCGTCGAAGATCTCTGTTCTGTTCTCGCTCGTACCGACCCACGTCATAAATTTCCCCTCTTCGGGGTTCTACCTCTCCCGTAAATATGACATCCCTAGGTATCTTTATCATTTCTTCTTCCGAATACCAAATTCGATATTCTCTCGCACGAAGATCCCGCATTTTGCCTTGGCATCCCATTTTCGCCTCTTTTCTTTGGGGATGTGAGAGAATACCTATTCCTCGATGACACGTGAGTGTGTTATATTTGGCTTCCTCTGATACAAAAGTTCGAAGGGTCTCGTGTCTTTAATACTGCTCGTTGCACTTCGGTTTAGAACGTACGTCACAGTACTCACAGCTTCTGCCCTAAATCGTTTATCGAGCTTCGTTGCATGGAGAATGGTTCAAGTAGCCTCAACAACGGTGCGGTTCTCCGTCTCGGCCGATCCATTTTGGTCGTAGCTGTAAGCGACTGTTCTCTGTTCTTTAATTCCATACCGATGGGTGATTTCTTCAACTGCGTGATTGATAAACTCTAAGCTGTTGTCGGTGCGTAGTTCTCGTACACCTCTCGGGCACAGTTTTTCGGCTTTCTTTCCCGTATTCATAGTCGTTCCTTATCTCAAGGAATAAGGACGCCTTGATGAAGGCTTCCTTGAATCTCTGAGGCGTCACTACTTGTTTCATAGTCACTACATAAGGCTTCTTTCCAGAAGGAAGCCTTATTTAGGGATATGTGATTGCTTATTACTAACTCAAATTACTGGTGCCAATGTCAGGTCTACATCAATTTTATGCAATTGCTTTTAATAATATTTCCGATAAAAAGGTACTGAGGCTGATACAACTGCGAGAAGTGATTGAACAGCAGCAAGAGTTTCATTAAAAAAAAAATGCCGAAGCTGAAGCTAGACTACTAAAGATTCTACAATAAAAAATACTACTATTCAGTATCATATAAATATAAACATATTTTGAGCAAAGTATATTTATTTCATATATTTACATATACACAATTATTAGGCCCACAGCTCTCATTTAGGTTGGTAAACTGGGTTTAATGACAATTTCTCAATAAAAAAATTGCATTAAACCCAGTTTACCAATAGAAATGCAATGTTATTAGGAGCTGTATCAACAGAGACACGGACAGCCCACGATTATTTAATCTCCTTAATTTTCCATTTTAGCATTTTCCAACGGCAACAACGAATAAGCTGTTACCTGATCATCAGTTTGTCTTTCGCCAAAAACATAGTACCGTAGAACAAGTACACAGATTAGTGGAATATATTTAAAGCCCTTGAATTAAAACAGTACAGTGCTGCAGCTTCTTGCAGATATATCACAGGCATTTAATCAAGTGTGTCATGACGGCCTACTTTTCAAAATAAAACAGAACTTGCCAATAAATTTCTACAACCTTATAAAGTGATATCTAAGTTGGAAACACTTTATAAAACAAGAAGAAGAGATAACTTCCTTACATCCAATCCAAGGTGGGGTACCCCAAGGCAGTGTAATGGGTCCAACCCTGTACCTGCTGTTCACAGCCGACCTCTCAACAACCCAGGGAGTGGTCACTGGTTTGCTGATGATACAGCAATTCTCCTGGTGGACACTTTACCAGACGTTGCAGCACAAAAACTTCAATCCGTCACTTCAAACTGAGTACCCCTCCCGCAAGAGAATTACGCCAAGTACCTTGGAATATATCTGGACAGACGACTAACTTGGAAGAAGTACATATTCACCAAGTGTTTGGCTATGGGCCAAAGGATACGCTCAATGTACTGGTTACTAAATAAGAAGTCTAAACAAATTACTGATGCAAATGCATAATAAAGCCTATATGGGCATACTGCCTACAACTGTGGGGCTCAAAAGCAGCAAAATCAAATATTTAAATAATTCAAAGATTGCAAAAAAATATTAAGAATGATAACGATGTGTCCTTGGTATGTCTCAAATAGAGACTCCATCATGACAAAGCAGTAACAGAAAAAAATTCAGAAAGAACAAAAGTGTATAAAGAGCAAATCATAAATCATCTTTCTCTAGATGACTAAAGAGAAAGATACCTCAAGACCTGATTTAAGAGGATGAAAGAATAAATGGGGTAGTCACTGGACAGCCTTCGTACAAAACCAATAATAATATCATACGTATTGCTGAATATCTTCAAAATGATAGATTGCAATAAGAAATTAAATTAAATATATATATATATATATATATATATAGGTCACCCTCACTCTGGAAGTCACCTTGTTCGTGGTGTGAACTCCGGTCGGAGCGGTCAGCGGAGAGCGAACAACCAAGAACTTCCAAACCGCTAATCCAAGGTGTCATGCGACCCGTGCCGGAAGGACTGGTTGGTGGCCAAGGGCAACCGGCCATCGCTAACGGAGCCCCTCTGATACCTGGCGACCTCAGGGTATCAAGTACCAGGGTAACCTGGGTATCAAGCCTTACCATGTCAAGCAGGGCTCTGACGTGGCGGACCTTTAGTTCCCTTGCTACTCGTGGGATTTATATGAATTCCAAAAGTAAAAATAATCCATGTGTGCGGGACCTAACCGACACAGAGAACAAGGAAGTCAGCCCGGATTCCCGGGAAGACGACCTTGACCTCACACTCGTAGACATGATCAGTCCAGCCATGTCTACAGAGGCAGAGGTAGATGTTCTTGTAGGGACAGAGGAGGACTTTCCGCCTCCTGTCACAAAACAAGAATGACCAGCAGGCGCACCAAAATAGCCCAAGTGAACATCCATCATGCCAAAGCAGCTTCAGCTGTGATGGCTAGGATGTTCACCAAGCAGCACCTAGGGCTAGCGCTGCTTCAAGAACCCTGGACCTACGGAGGTAAGATCAGAGGCCTTAGCAACAGGGAATGTAAGTTGGTATGGGACAGCCGTGAGGTCTCCCATAGAACTTGCATTTTGGTAAGAAATGGCATAAATTACGTATGTCTTTCAGAATTTTTAACGCGGGATTTAGTACCGATTCAGGCCCTCATCAAGACCGAGGGTCTCCACCGCGAAGTAGTGATCGCATCAGCATACTTCCCTGGCGATGGTAACAGCATACCACCCATTGAAGTACAAAAGCTGGTGGAACACTGTATTAGGAGAAGGCTGCCACTCATCCTGGGATGTGACGCGAACGCACACAATGAGATGTGGGGCAGCACGGACACTAATAAGAGTGGTGAGTACCTTTTAGAATACCTCATTAAAGAGAACTTAATTGTGTACAACGTTGGGAACACACCAACATTTGTCACTAAAGTCAGAAATGAGGTACTGGATATATTACGGTAGGTAGCGCTAACGTAAGTAAACTAATTAAAAAGTGGAGGGTTTCAAGTGAGCCCTCAATGTCAGATCATAGGATCATAGAGTTTGAGCTGGAAGGAGCGAGTGAGGAAAACACCCCCATTCGACACCCCAGACAAACTGTGTGGCCTATGTTTAGTTCCCAACTAAAAGAAAACCTAGAGCAGGTGACAGTACGGGGTAGTATCAAACACTACACCGTGCTGGAGCAGGCTGTAGGAGAAATAAATGTAGCAATCACCACGGCATTTGAATCCAGCTGCCCGGTAAAAACCGTGAAGGAGCATAAGGACGAAAAATGGTGGAACAAAAATTTGTCTACATTAAGAGCAAAAGTACGTAGGCTTTTCAACAAAGCCAAGCAATACGGAAATTGGCTAGAATACTCTGAGGTGCTTACCACCTACAACAAAGAGATCAGAAGGGCAAAAAGGGAAAACTTTAGGACCTTCTGTGAAAACATAGATCCACGCCAGTGGCAGCTAGACTGCACAAAGCACTAACGAAGGATAGAGTGGAAATGACAACCACTCTCAAGAAACCGGATGGGACCTTCACGGAGGATAAAGAGCAAAGAGCTCTCCTCCTACTAGAAACCCATTTTCCGGGATGTAGAGGATACAGGGAGACCGAGGGCTTGATGCAACCACGGAAACCAAGTCGGGCCGACTGGAAGAGGGCAGCGTCCATCTGTACGAAAAACCGAATCAGATGGGCTATCGGCACTTTCCAGCCTTTTAAGGCCCCAGGTGTGGACGGACTAGTTCCTGCCTTCCTACAAAAGGGAGAGAGAGAACTAATGCCGTATCTTCTAAATATCTTTAGAAGTAGCTTAGCGCTCGGATATATACCGGAGCTATGGAGAAGGGCTAAGGTGGTATTTATACCGAAGGTGGGGAAGAAAGACACCACTCAACCGAAGTCATTTAGACTCATTAGTCTAACATCTTTTATGTTAAAGACAATGGAGAAGGTGATTGATAATTACCTTAGGACTATAGTGCTGGTAGGTACACCACTACACAGGAGTCAGCATGCTTACAGAGCAGGGAAATCCACAGAAACCGCCCTGTATCAGCTGACAAACGAAATAGAAGCAGCACTAGAGACAAAGGAAGTAGCGATATGTGCCTTCTTGGATATAGAGGGAGCTTTTGACAACACCTCACACGAGGCTGCCAGGGCAGCCCTCGAAAGAAGGAATATCGACAGCACTATCTCAAAGTGGATGGGAGAAATGCTGAGAACTAGAACGGCGGAGACACAAGTGGAAAAAGACACCATTAAGATCTCCACAACTCGAGGGTGCCCACAGGGAGGTGTACTATCACCGCTAATGTGGAGCCTGGTAGTTGATGAACTACTGGTTAGGCTAAACGACCTAGACATCAAATGTCAAGGTTACGCCGATGACATAGTCATAATGGCTAGAGGGAAATTTGAGGGAACGCTCTGTGAAATTGTTCAGAGAGGCCTCAACGTAACTAGTAGATGGTGTCAAACAGTGGGACTGAAACTCAACCCGAGCAAAACCACGGTGATACCTTTTACTTGAAGGAGAAAACTAAACTGCCTACATCCCATACTCATAGATGGGAAGGCAGTAGAATACCAACAGGAGATAAGGTATCTGGGTATCACACTAGATAGCAAACTCCTATGGAATAGACACGCTGAGACAGTGGTAGGTAAAGCCAAACGCGCCCTAATGGTGTGCAGAAATCTGGCAGGAAAAACGTGGGGTTGTAATCCCACTATCCTGCGATGGATGTACACCATGATAGTGAGACCTGCAATCACTTATGGGGCAGTTGCGTGGGGAAGTAGAATCAAGCTGGCCTCTATGAGGAAACAGCTTGAGAAGATTCAAAGACTGGCGTGTGTCTGCATCACGGGGGCGATGGGGTCGTGTCCGACAGCAGCATTGGAGCTGCTGCTGGATCTGACTCCGCTGCACCTTGTGGTGGAGAGCGCCGCCAGATCGGCGATCGTAAGATTCAGCAAGGAAGGAATGGGCAGAGGTAAAATAATCAGGAGCAGAGACCGAAACAGCCTCGCTGCCAAGATCCCCTGGCTGGAAGTACCAAAAGACGAAATGGTATGCAAATACCACTTCGAGAAAAACTACTCAGCAATGTGTAGTAGTAAAGCCGATTGGAGCGACGAATCCTCAGCATACCACATAGAGCAAAATGCCATCAAGTGGTATACAGATGGTTCGAAGACCAAGGTAGGCACTGATGCAGGAGTGTTTGGACCTCGTACCAAATACTTTGAATCCATGGGAACATCCCCAAGTATCTTCCAAGCAGAGGTACACGCAATCAAAAGATGTGCACAGTTTAACCTCGACAGGAATTACCGCAAAAAACGAATTGCTATCTTGTCAGATAGCCAAGCCGCCATCAAGGCCATTAGCTCATACACCATCAGATCCAAACTGGTATGGGACTGTGTGGGGAAGCTGAACAAGCTTGGCAGGGATAATAAAGTAACGCTATACTGGGTACCAGGACACACTGGTATAGACGGAAACGAAGAAGCCGATCACCTAGCAAACAAGGGATCCAGTAGCCCCTTTATAGGTCCGGAACCCTTTTGTGGTATGAGCGTGAACACCATCCGCAAAAGTTTAGATGAAGAAATAAGAGGAAAATGGATGAAAACCTGGAAAGAACTTCCAGGGCTAAGGCAATCCAAAGTGATGCTGGGATCTTTTAACCAGAAAAGTACAAAAGCTTGCCTGAAACTAAGCAGGAACAAGCTCAGAATTCTGACAGGAGCCATGATGGGACACTGCAGACTTAAGAAACATCTCAAGGCCCTAGGCATAGAGGAGGATGATGGATGCACATTCTGTGGCTCAGCAGAGGAAACCCCCATACATCTGTTCAAAGACTGCTGAGCATTACTCCGCAAGAGACAGATGTACCTTGGGGTTCACTGCTTGAACACAGAGAAGCTGCAGGCCTTGAATCCCACCCAGATCCTGAGATTCCTAAAGGAATCAGGATTAGAGGAGGCGCTCTAAATGGGTAAGTACACCAACACTTGGAGGAGTAGGGTGAGGTACAATAGATCTATAACACAAGTACAAGTCGTCACCACCATATCTACAATCTATTACATACAAATTAATCTCTATAACTCCAAAATTTTTCCAAAACTTATGATACCAGATATTGCCTACCATAAACCGTTGATAGTGTAATCCTCGGACAGATTACGAAACATTTTATTTTTCATATTTTATGATCACCAAAAACTTGAATAAACTTGCATGTGACTGCATCACGGGAGCGATGGGGTCATGCCGTGACTGTTGCACCTCGTCTTGGAGACCTTTTCAAAGCACCAGCCAATGAAATTCGAATAGCTAGGATAATAGGAGAAGGACAAGGAAGAAGTCTTGGTTTTATGTTGCCAATGTTTGTATTAAGACAATTTGGATTAGATAAAGGTAGACACCACAAGATAAATAAATAATCAAGATATCTAATTCTAGATAATACAAAGTCAGGACAACAGTTATTGTGTGAAGACTTGTTCAAATAATTTAATCCAGATTGATTGTTTGGTGAAGTTTTGATGGGATGTGCAAGTCTAGATGCACAAGTTTATTTATTTTAAATAGTGGTTTGGGGGAAGCTCTCACTAAACCCCCTATTCCACTTGCCTTTTAGTATGTGCCATCCCAAGATATTGCATATTTTGCATTCATTCGGGGTGGGAAGCCCAGGTGGTTAGTGAAAACTGCCCTAGTTCTCGCCTCCCCGACCAGGAATCAAACCCAGGTCTGCCGCATTGCCAGGCAGGTATGTTATGTCAACTACACTACTGAGGAGAACCGACTACACAGATACGTTTGGTTTAATCTTGTGTGACTAGTTTGTTTGTGTAGAAATAACAGAGAAGAAATCATAGATTAACCTAGAAATATTGGTTAGAACTAAGAAAAGAAAATATTGAATAAAGTGGGTGAGATTTATGTGTAATCGTCTTTCCGGTTGGTTTTTGGCGAGTATTTGCTAAATTTGCGGTTTACTTACGTGTTTTGATTGTTTTATGTCGAAAAATCTGTTTCAATTTCACGTGCACTGACAACACACACACAGACTTAACTGTCAAAAAAAACTCTGTTAGCGACTAATTGACAGCGACAGCAACCTGCATTATCGACACTACGAACTTTGCTTTTCTTTAGAAAGTTATTCGAAAGATGCTACAATTTGATAATCAGTGAATCGATCTTCAAAATCATAATAGAAATAAGCAGGTTTTTGTGAAGAAATGGTGAAGAAATTTTTAAACATAATTGCCACAACTATTTCTTATTTCAGCGACAGTAACCTGCTTTACCGACACAGCACTTTCCTTTTGTTTTAGATTTTAGAAGTTTTAGGAAAGATGCTGCAATTTAATAATCAGTAAATTGATTTTCAAAATCATAAACGAAATAAGCAATTTCTAAAAAATTTCATAATAAAACCAAACCGTGAACGAATATTCTAAATTATATCAGCATTCAGAAAATCTCTTCAATCCGTTTAAACTAATCGGTATAAGAGTATCCCATATTACCGACACCTGTCACATTTATTTATACATCTGTCATCTGATGTAGCTGTCAGATGACTTTAGACAAAATTTATTTTGAAACGATTTCAGGAAGTTTCGGCATGTTTAAGTGGGGAGTTTTCCGTTGAAAATTCAAGGAAAAAATCAACGCTAAAGCTCAAAGAGGAAAATTGTGTGGAAGCGCTTCTTTTGGGGCTGCGAAATCTCTGATTGAAGGGGTAACTTCAGCTGGAGGAAAAAATGGCAGGAATTAAGTGTAAGAATATTTTGGGGAAGTGTTTTTATCGTTAGTTTTAGGTTTAGTTTATTGCGTTTTTTGCTGTTCTCTTTGTTTAATGTTGTTGTTAGTTTAATGTTTAATTTGTTATTTTCTTGTTTGTTTCATGGGGTTCGTTTCCATTGGCGGATTGGTGAAATTGCAGCGTAAGTTGGTTTCAATTAAGACATCAAAACTAACACAAACTATGGATGAAATGTATATCCTGCTCCAGACTGTTGCGAAGTAGTATGAAATAGACACTCTCATATCTAGATTTCCTTTCCTAAATATTATAAGCACAGCACCAGCTACTACCCACTTGAATCCTCTCAAGCTGCTTCTTGAGACTTGCATGTGACAGCATCATGGGAGTGGTGGGGTCATGCCCGACAGCAGCAATGGAACTGCTGCTGGTTCTGACTCTGTTGCACTTTGCTTTGGGGGGGACTGCCAAATCGGCAATTTTAAGGTTCTGTCAGGAAGCAATAGGAATAGGTAACACAATTGTGACACAAGAATGTGGAGGGGTTGCTCAACCCGTCTTGTGCTTCCTTGACTCATCTTGGGTAACTTCACTTCATAGGTGGTTTTTCTACCCAAGTAAAATTGACTCGAGACACAAGCTCAAGGAAATTAGAACATCACCTCCACACTCTCATATCTAGATTTCCTTTCCTAAATATAAGCACAGCACCAGCTACTACCCTCTTGAATCATCTCAAGCCTTACATGTGACTGCATCACGGGAGTGATGGAGTCATGCCCGACAGTAGCAATGGAACTGCTGCTGGGTCTGACTCTGTTGCACTTTGCCGTGGGGGGGACTGCCAAATCGGCGATTTTAAGGTTCTGTCAGGAAGCAATAGGAATAGGTAACACAATTGTGACACAAGAATGTGGAGGGGTTGCTCAAGCCGTCTTGTGCTTCCTTGACTCATCTTGGTTAACTTCACTTCATAGGTGGTTTTTCTACCCAAGTAAAATTGACTCGAGACACAAGCTCAAGGAAATTAGAACATCACCTCCACACTCTCATATCTAGATTTCCTTTCCTAAATATAAGCACAGCACCAGCTACTACCCTCTTGAATCCTCTCAAGCTGCATAGACTTGCATGTGACTGCATCACGGGAGTGATGGAGTCATGCCCGACAGTAGCAATGGAACTGCTGCTGGGTCTGACTCTGTTGCACTTTGCTGTGGGGGGACCTCCAAATCGGCGATTTTAAGGTTCTGCCCGGAAGCAATAGGCATAGGTAACGTAATCGGAGCACAGACCGGAACAGCCTCACTACCAAGACCCCTTGGCTGGAAGTATCAAAACATGGAACAGTATGCAAATATTAAAATAGCTCTGCCAAGCCTCCACTTTAGAGACTCACAAGGCAAACTAGCTTTTAACGAGAAGGACAACTGCCACCTTTTAGCTCAGTACTTTAAAAATCTACTTAACTGTGAACCACCCAGCAAAGACTTCGACTATCTACAAACCAAACCAAACCCGGACTTGCTGCCCCCTTCATTGGAAGAAGTTGGCCAGATCATTCAACTTCTTAAGAATAATAAAGCAGCTGGAGAGGACTCTATCTGTTTTGAAACATTTCCGTTTTGAAACAATTCCACGAGCAAGCTAACAGACCTAAACAACTGGGACCAACTGAAGGAGACTCTTGTCAAGGCGGCCAATGAACTCGCCCCTCTCGCTAGAAGAAGGAAGCATCCATGGTGGACTGAAAACTGTGACAATGCAATAGCCCAAAGACAGATAGCCTGGCTGAAGTGGAATTCTAAAAAAACCAAGGTAAATTGGCATAAATTTTTGGAACAAAGAAAGGTTACAGCCAAGATAATTCGAGGATCCAAGCGAACCTTCACACAAAACCAACTAACCCAAATCGAAGAGAGCTTTGCTAAGAATAATTCCAGAGATTTCTTTGGAACCTTTAAACAGGTACTTAGAAAATACGCTCCGCCAAGCCTCCACTTCAGGGACTCACAAGGCAAACTGGCTTATAACAACAAGGACAACTGCCACCTTTTGGCTCAGTACTTTAATAATCTACTCAACTGTGACCCACCCAGCGAAGACTTCGACTATAAACAAACCACACCAAACCCGGACTCGCTTCTCCCTTCATTGGTAGAAGTTGGCCAGATCATTCAACTTCTTAAGAATAATAAGGCAACTGGAGAGGACTATATCGTTCCTGAACTGTGGAAAGGTGCTGGAAACAATGCCGTGCGCAAGCTAACCGAGATCATCCAGGACATCTGGGAAACAGAGAAATTACCACCCGATTGGAAATCTGCTTTGATCCATCCGCTTCACAAAAAGGGAGATTTTACGGATCTAAACAACTACCGTGGAATTTCTCTCGTCCCGGTAACATACAAGATTCTCTCGAAGGCGTTACAAACAAGGGCAGAAAATCAGCTGGATAGTCAACTGGGAGAATACCAGGGGGGCTTCCGGAAGACCCGATCCTGTGTTGAACAGATCCTGAAACTTAAAACTGTACTTGCATACTTCAAGATGAGAAACCGCAAGGTGGTCGTCACCTTTGATGATTTTAGGAAGGCCTATGATTCCATTGATAGAGAAACGCTTAACAAAGTACTACAGGAACTAGGGCTAGACAACAAAACCCACAGAATCATTTTAGAAACCATGACCAACACCCATTCCAAGGTTAAATTTAGAGGTGAGATCTCAGAAAGCTTCTTTCTACTTTCCCCATTTCTCTTCAACTGTGTCCTTGAAAAGGTTATGAGAGAATGGTGCAAGGAACTGATCAACTTGGGTGTTCAGAGTGGTATCTACCTGGGACATAAGAACGATCCAGTCCGGTTGTAGATTGCCTGGTCTTTGCAGATGACATGGCACTGATTGCTGATTCTCTTGAGATGGCAACAATGAAGGTAAATTGCGTCAGTAAATAGGCTGCCAAAGTGGGTCTTCAAGTGTCGCTGGAGAAAACGGAATTTTTCACCAACATCAAAGAAGCAAACAGAGAGATGTTACTAGAGCAGGGAAACATAAAGAGGACTGACAAATTTAAATATCTCAGCGAATGGATTAAACCCAACTTATCATAAGGAGCATCATTATCCATGAGAGTCAAAGTTATAACTAGCCTATCGACTGACTAAGAACACCTACAACAAGAAATGCTTGTAACATAAATTGAAACTTAAGCACTACACATCAGTCTTACGACCAGAAGCCCTGTATGCCATGGAGTGTCTTTCCTTGAACTGAAGAGGTCTGGTAGAGAAATTGGAAATCAGAGAGAAGAGAATCCTCAGGAAGATCCTAGGCCCAGTAAATGGAGATGGGGAATTCCGAAGGCGACATAACTCTGAGCTCTACAAACGTATCAAGAGGCTCTCTGACTGTGCAAGGAAAAGAAGGGTGGCTTTCTATGGTTATCTTGCAAGACTGCCTCCAAACTGACTAACCAACTGTCTGTTCATCTTCTGGAAAAACAAGGAGGTTCGTACCACTTGGTTAATAGAAATCGAGAAGGATATTAGAGAACTGAGAATAACAGATCTCCAAAACAGACAGTCTGTGAGACGCACCCTGAAGGAAGTCTGTGGATTTCAGGAAAAACCCCAAAGGAAAGGTACCCCTTGGACAGAAGAAAGAAAGTAGTTACACCGGCAAAAGATGCGACAATACTGGGAAAGATCAAACCCCAACAGTTGTGGTCCAAAGTAGGCATTCGAAACAAAAAGAAGAAGAAGAAAACAGCAGGGTGTAGTAGTAGAGTCAAATAGAATGACGAATCCACAGCATACCACATTGAGCAAAGTACCATCAAGTTGTATACTTCTTCTTCTATAGCTCTACAGCCCTGGGTGGGCCTTGGCTTGAGTTACAACATCATTCCATCTCTCCCTGCTGTTAACCCACAGCAGCCAGTTTCTCACACCTAATATCTTTAGGTCGTCGATGCAGTCATCTCCTCTGCTATTTCCTGCATCTTTCCTGGCTGCAACATGGTACGTACATTCCATGTGCCGATTTTTTGTTCCGTTTTCAAGTCCTTGTTTCTTTTCTTAGTCCGTTGTATGTTAATCAATCCGATCCGGGGCTGTTGTAAGTCTTTCATAACTTTAATTTTAATTAACAATAACTAATAACGAAAATTTTTGTGAGGTGAGGTAGTTAGCCTCAACCCCCTTTTCGGAGGGTCATTTCTCCCGCTCTCGTTAGCCCCGACTCCACCATCCATACGGGTTGGTTACCGCATCTCAGGCGAGGTTGCTCGGGTTATCAGGGTTCACCACGTGGAGGTGAGAGTCGGAATTGGGTAGGAGAGTCTATGTGGCAATCTCTTCCTGTGCGATTGCCATGCGGCACGCATGCACTATCCCATTTGAACCTCAAGTTGTATACAGATGGTTCAAAAAGATACTGGTACAGGAGTATTTAGACCTTGTACTTGAGTATCTACCACAGTAACTTGCATTACCGAGTACCTTCCAAGCAGGGACTGCAAATGAACTTTTAGAAGAACTATTGCAAAAAAACGAATTGCTGGCTACTGCCAGATAGTCAAGTGGCAGTCAAGGCTATTTGCTCATATACCATTAGATACAAACTGGTATGGGACTGCGTATGGAGGCTAAACAAGCGTGGCAGAGACAACAAAGTAACAAATAGAGGGAAATGAAGAAGCCAATCACTTAACAGGCAAAGGATCTAGGACAGTATAATCTTGATGTCTTCCTCGGTACTGTAGTTGACAACATACCCGCCTTTCAATGCGGGAGATCCGGGCTCGAATCCTGGTTGGAGAGGCGACAACTAGGGCGGTTTTCACTAACCGTCCGGGCTGCCCACTCTGAATGAATGCAGAATATGCGATACCGGGGTGGCGCACACTAAAAGACAAAGTGGAAATAGTATAATCTCGATAATCGGACACATATGGGACCAGACAACCGCCGGATTATCAAAAAGAATCCGGATCATCAAGATTAAAACAAAACAATTTTACATATTTTATGTACAATTGTATTTTAGAAAGAATAAAATATGTATCTATATACGGGGGGGGGGGGGGATCCAGGATTGTCATTTGGGGGGGTTTGAACCCATTGAGGGTAGGTAGGAGGGTAAGTAAAGACTAGCAAAGAAAATACTAAAGAACACACATTTTATTTTGCATAACACATAAAAAGTGTCATCGGATTACTTTTCTCAAATTCCTCAATGACTTCGTTAGGTTGTAGATTAGCAGAGATATCCGGTGAATATACTTGGAAGTCAAACCGGTTAATCTGCCCTTGGTCATTGTCGTACCAAGGTACGATTTTATTAGTTTAAGCGGAGAAAAGCTGCGCTCCACACTACAAGTGGTTACTGGTAATGTAGCTAGAATTTGTAATAAAATTTTTAAATTTGGAAAAAACTCGTTTGTCTTTTGATGCGCTTCAGCTGCTGTTTGGGAGAGATGTTGTCCAAAACATCATAACTCATTCCAAAGAGTTATTTCTCCCGATAACGAGAGAGGATGAGGTAAATGACTCTAAACGCGTGCAGCTGCTACTATCGAGGTCAGATTTTCTGTGTTTACGATGGCACTTGGTAGAAGGTGGAACAAATCGAGAATCGATGAGTGCTCTGCTCTCGAAAAGAGACTCGTCTCGTTCTTACTATACTTTCTACCATCTCATAACAAAGATTAAGATCTAATGCAACAACCTGCAATTGCTGTAAAAGTGAAACAGTGATTTCAAATACTGCGGCGGTTACCGTTAAGATAAGACAAAGTCGAATCGTTGATTAGAAGCCAAAAAAATTGCAATGACGGAGAAGTTCTGTCGATTTCTTCAAGGAACTGTACGACAAGGTTAAAGAACTCTTTGAATTGAAGGAGCGCATCATGCCTTTCAACCTAGCGTGTATCACTTCACCGTATATCACTTTTTGCTGACTCTCGTACAGAACTGGTAATATTATTTACTATTGCCATCATATTGCGAACACTAGGCAAACTGCAAGCCTTCACGACAGCTAGGTTTAGTTTATACGCGGCATAGTGCATGTAAGCCGCTAGCGGTTGGATCCCGGAACACGTATTGTAATAAGCCACTGTCCTCTTATGCATGACTCTGACAAAGTCATCACAGCAATTTGCCGAGAATACCTCTTTCAAATGTGGCTCGCCTCCTACGTTAAATAACGTAAGGGCTCCTTGTGTCTAAGACCTACACACTAAACACAAGTATACGTAAAGGGAGGAGACCTAGGTCCCAGTTAAGCTGTTGCGCCAAAAAGAAGAAGAACTATGAAAATATATTTTCCGATGAGTTCACTTTCATTTTCCACGGAAGAACTCAGATGCTTTTGGGGGGGAAGGGGGGCTGGCTTGGGCCCCTTAGACCTCCGCCCCCCCTCTGGATCCGCCACTGTCTATATAGGTAAACGTGTACATACAAAAAATATGTACAAACAGAACAGATAATAAGACAATTGTAGAGTGGAGTTAGCTTGGTCAGAATCGTCAATCAAGTTTTCAGAGTTAAAAGCAGGGTATGTTCGCCAGACCTTTTTCCAAGAATACTGGATGGCGTTGTTTTTGACTTTATATCTTCTGAGCGCGAGGTTTATATCGCAAGGCAGCGTAAAGGAAAGACACGTGTTTCCGCAGAGCACCGGATTACTGAACCGCCGGATTATCAAGAGTATACTGTAATACCTTTATATGTCTGGAACCCTTTTGTGGTGTGAGTATGAACACCATCCACAAAAGTTTAGATGAAGAAATGAGGAAATGATGGATGAAAACATGGAAAGAACTTACATAATGGTATCGAATGCTGTTTGCAAATTCCACCATATCTCTCATACAACTATATATATATTTTTTAATTTTAACTTGCCGCGTGCAAATTTTAGTTGCCACGCGCTTGTTGAAAGACCCGTTATAAGAAAGTTTTAAAATCATTTTTCTCAATGTTTAAGTTTAGGGACTAGGAGCTTTAGTTAGCGATAAGCCTAGGATTTAGTGCAAATTCGTTATTGAACATTTACTCCAAATTTGAGATTGAACATTAAGAGCAAAATTTTGAACATTTACTCCAAATTTGTTATTGCACATTTGGATCAAATTTGAAATTGACCATTTAGTGTAAAATTTTTAACTTAAAAAAACATTCAAAGTTTTGCGCAAAATTGATACATTTTTAGCAAAATCTTTTTTGAAAATCACAAGTATTTTTTGTTATTTTTTGTAATGTTTTTATTGCTTTCTGTTTTCTAGTTTGGTAACTTTGGCCTTTGCGGGATCAATTGGAATGACTTTTGTCATTTTGGCGTGTGCGTTGCCTAATTATGGGTGAGTATAATATTCACTGATAGACAGATTTTGACTAAATTTGAGAAAATCACAGCTGACAGTCTAAATAATAAAACTGTAAAATTGCGAATTTCGCCAAAATGTTAAATTCGCCTTAGTCTAATTTGGACTGGCGCACAAAAAACCTTGTCACAGGCACACGGATGGACAGATTTTAACTAAATTTGAGGAAATAAAAGCTGAAAGCCTAAGTAATAACATTCTTTTTATTAAAGTGCTTATCCCTTGTGGATGTTGGCTATCACGTTGTTTGTCTAAATCACTCTATTCACTGCCGCTCTGAATAAATCTGTTGATGTCAATCTGGTACATGTTCGTAAATTTCGCAGCCACGATATTTTTCTGCGTACTACTGACTTTCAACCCACCATTTTCCTCTGTAGGATGAATTGAAGAAGGTGGTATTTTTTACCTCGCATGATATGTCTGCAGTATTCCAATTTTTTACGCTTGACGTTTGGTAGGTATTCCAGTTGTCCACCGATGCGTTGCAGTACCGTGTCAATTGCAGTACCGTGTCGATAGCACTGCACCTCAAATGCATCTATGCCCCTACATGATACTATGCTTCTGACCCATATAGGGTCGAGAGTACATTTTAAAATTCTTATTATGGTATGGATGTTGAGAGATAGGTTGCACAGTAAGTTACGCATCTTGTTAAATGTGCCTCTTGCTTTTTCAAATTGGTTTCAAATCTAGTTTCTCGAGAGTACTGGGATCACTCTCGAGAAACTAGATGCCAATTTGAAAAAGCAAGAAGCACATTTAACAAGATGCGTAACCTTATTCAAGGTATGTAACTGCCTCGGCTATTATGAGAGCTACATTTTTAGCGGTAAACTATGTGCAAGTGCATGGTGGGGGTATAGTAAAGCGATCACAGCGCATGCCGTTGCAGAAATCCGCAACGATTCGGGACAGTCAATTTGTTTATATTTTGGGTCATAATAATTGTTGTGTTGTAAACTGTAAAAATAAGGGGACATAGTCAGTGGTGTATTGGTAAAATAAAAAGTAAAGGAACGCATGGTGAGAGCAAAAAAAGTCCACAACTTTCCACAAGCAGCTTACTGACACAATCCGCAATGAAATAGTATTAATAAGTAATAGGGATTCGAACTACCGCAGACTTGCGCATTCGCACTTTTGTTGAAGTTTATAGTTTAGTACTATGGTATGTAGAATAGCCAACATAGAACCATTGCCTAGGGGCCCCGGTGGCGAAACTGAAGTCAAATTCAACAATCATGAAGAGTCTTTCTCAGGCAAGATGGTCTGCTCGAGCTGACGCCTGTCGAAGTCTATGTTGCTCCTGGGATGAGATCATGGCAGCTCTTCTGATAATTGCCAATTATGCAAATGAAAAACCATCTATGTGCTCTGAGGGTCAGGAGGACAGGTCTTCCGAATTCATTGACTCGTTGGAAACTTGTTTTTTTGTCATTTCTTTGAAATGACATCTTGGAAAGGTTCAACAAAGTAAGCAAACCTCTCCAATCTGTTAACTAACTTAAACTTCAACTGTATCAGTCTTTGGTAACATACCTAGATCACTTTAGGAAACCCAGTACCTGTACCTTTGATAACTACGAGTCGCAAATTATTGAAAAATCTGGTGAAAATAGCTATGCCTATGACATGCAGAGGAAATGTAAGAGTAAAGTCCAGTTCGACGAAGTAAAAGGAAACGAGACTGAACTGATAAGATAGAATTGGTGAAACCATCCTACGTTATAGATAATCATACAAACTTAAAACAAACGGAACACAGCCTGAATATATAAATATATTCAGCCTTTCCAGAGCTCTATAACAATTATTGAGTCTTTTTAGGACTAACAAAACAAATCTCACATGAAATTTGTAAGTTATTTTACAGCTTTTAGCCCACCTTCATGGCATTTTAATTGTTATGGAGCTCCAGAAAGGCTGAATATATTTATATATTCATGCTGTATTCCGTTTGTTTTAAGTTTGTATGATTATCTATAACGTAGGATGGTTTCACTATTTCTTTCTTATCAGTTCAATCAATCACCTGCTAAGCTCATATCTCTCTCACAAAATGTCAAAATTATAAAAATCTAACCCTAAAAACCACATGGGTTTTCAAGTGAGTGGTTTCAAAATTATTGTTCATGGAAGCAAAGCTGTGCTGATCAGAGATAAATCTCGAAACGCGTCCATAGATGGCTATCCACTTAAGGTATCAGAAAGACATGATCTTAAAAACAATGTTCTTTTAATGGTTTTTATTGAGTGCCACGAAGGTGGACTGAAAGCTGTAAAATAACTTTTGGTAGTCCTAAAAAGACTCAATAATTGTTATAGAGCTCTGGAAAGGCTGAATATATTTACATATTCAGGCTGTAAGACCGAACTCTTTGGCAAGGACAAATTCAAAGATACCATTTTTATCGTCATTATAGATAGACTAATTACAGAACTATGGAGACGCGGATCTGTTTATGAAGAGTTAAGTAAATAGTTTGACTTTCTGACGAAAGTACATTGTTTGGAATCTAAAGATATTCGTGAGGGAGCCAGAAACCTTATCACTTTTTCTCCGGGGGATTTGGATAGGACTATGGAAAACGAGTGTCTGCACCTGCAAGCTCATTGGTCGTCGAATGATTATGTTTATCGTTTACGAGTTATCGTCACTGATGCCATACAAATACTTATCGGAAAAAGGCTTTTTGGATATTTATTTAAACGTAGGAATTGTGCTCCGAATGCTGTTGTGTACACCAGCGTCAAACTGCTCAGCAGAACAGTCGTTTTCAGCGCTAAAGAGAGTACATAATTACATAAGATCAACATAGGAGAGAACAGGCTAAATTCACTCTCTGTAATGTACATAGGGTCAAAAATAATGCAGTCAATTGACTATGATGACGTCATTCGTCTTTTCCACAGAAGAAAGTTCGTCGTATGATTCTATAATAGTATATTTTGCAACTAGGGCGACAAGTTGTCAATTGGTAACGAGAGCGAAATTAGGCACATATTCGCTCGAGAGGCCAATTGACAATACCGCCCGTGTTGCAGATAATATTTTATATTACTCATGCGAGTAAACGTTTAACCGTTTTCTTTATTTTATTTTTTTTATGATGAAAAAAAAATTCTGTCACTTTTTTAATATTGAGGTCTTGATTGTGTTGATTTTATTTATTCAATTGTTTTTTTTAAATGTAACTTAGCGATATTGAATATTTGCGTGCGTTACTCAAGTTATGTGGTAATACAGCCAAAACTGGCATTTTTCGCACTAGATGCGCCAAGATAGTACTTTTAACGCATGCGTAATAAAATTTTTATAGAATAACGTAACTATAGTAATATAGACTGTATTATTCTGATGTTTATTAAAGTCGATTAAAAATTATATGTTCTGTACTAGTGCATTTAATTTTCAGTGTCTAGGGGCCCTGGGTTTCTAAGTCCGAGCCTGCACAGAACACATGATGTTTATTTGATTCTAATGGGAAAAGGAAACAAGATAAAAAAAAGGGTTAAATTCTCTATTAATTAATATATTTTCTGAAACGTTTTTTCAAATTCGACAATTTAAATTTTAATTTGAAATTAAAAAAATGACTACCAAAAAAAGTACCGGAACGCGTTCCGTTTCTGAAAAAAGGTGCCGGAACGACGTTCCGCCACGTTCCCCCCCCAATACACCACTGGACATAGTCGGTGCAAATTCTATATTTTTCCTACAGTGGCCTAGAAATTAGATCAAAGGAATAAATGGCTAGCTGCTGTAAAATGGAAAAATTAAGCGATATAACCTTAAATTACGATATTAATAAATCAATTTTATTTGCGCTATATTTTATATGATATTAATTATTGTATGTATTATATACATGGTCTCCAAAACCCCAGGACACCATTTGTAGTCCATATTGTAATCATATTGTATAGAAAGAAGAAGGTTTGTTGTCAAAAAAGTCCTAGCTAGATTTACACGCCTGATAAAACGAAGAACCCCAAAAGCCTCAGATACCGCATCAAATCAAGTACGAAATGAAGAAGGAATTTAATTAAATCAAACCCTTCTGGTCAATCAAGGATGTAAAGTCAATGTATGATATTTGCTGTCTCAAATCTAAGGGAAGCAACCTTTATTTGTAATAGATTCATTTACATCATCACTGTGATGGTGAAATGTAAGTGGATATAACAACAACTTCAAGAACTGTAACGGCAAATAATTCAAGGAAGATAAAAGTTGTTGCACTGACGAAAAATCGTATCGTAATTAATAATTATCGATCGCAAATTAATCTACCGAAATTAAAGGCCAAGGCCAATCAATAAAAATTGATCAATAATTGACAGATCTTGCCGGTGTGTCAATTTAGCAATTTTGAGTATTTTTTCACAAGACTACTACATAGCCAATACGTTCTTCTTCTTCTTCATGTGTCATGCCCTCCAAGGGCGTTGACGACCAATTTCATTATTTGAATTTTATCTGCAGCTTTTCGAAATAGGTATCTTGTACTTTGTCCAAACCATTGGCTAAGGTTCTTGAGCCATGATGTTCTGCGGTGGCCTGGACTGCGCGTACCTTGTATTTTACCCTGTATTATTGTCTGCTGTAACCTGCACTTATCATTTCGGATAACATGACCAAGGTATTCCAGTTTTCTTCTCTTTATTGTGTTGAGAACTTCTGTTTGCTTATTGACTCTTTGCAAGACCTCGACGTTAGTAATTCGATCCACCTAAGAAATTCTCAGCACTCTACGGTAAGTCCACATCTCAAAAGCCTCCACCTTCTTACACATAGCCTCCGTAAGTGTCCAAGCCTCGACGCCGTAGTACAGGATACTAAACACATAGCACCTTAACAATCTGATTCTGAGGGGGATTTCCAAGTGCCTGTTGTTCAGCACTTTCTTCATTTTGGTGAAAGCTCCTCTTGCCTGTTCGATGCGGCTTCTAATTTCCGATGTCATGTCCCATTTGTCGTTTACGTTACAGCCAAGGTACTTATAGGAGTTGACGCGTTCCACCACCTCATTTCCAACTCTTAGATGCAGCTGGTTATTTACGCTGGTTTTATTTACGACGAGCCATTTTGTCTTATTAACGTTGAGTTTAAGACCCATGGACAAGCTGTGCTCTGTAACGGGGTTGTCATTAGTTCTTGTAGGTCTTCTAAGTTTCTTAGCCAATAGAACGGTGTCGTCGGCATACCTCAGGTTATTGATCACTATGCCTCCTACGATTACTCCTATGTTCTTGCCATCCAATGCTTCTCGAAATATTTTTTCTGCATAAAGGTTAAAAAGTAATGGCGAGAGAACACAGCCTTGTCGCACCCCTCTTTGAATCATGACCTCTTCTGACAGTTCTTTGTTCACTAACACCGTTGCTGTTTGGTTCCAATACAGGTTGGCTATAATGCGGATATCTTGCCCGTCTAATCCTAGTTCTTTAAGTATATCTACTACTTTATTATGGTTTACGGTGTCAAATGCTTTTTCATAGTCTAAAAAGCAGGCAAAAACATCCACATTAACATCAAGGCATCGTTGTACCAAAACTTGTACACTGAAAAGTGCCTTCCTTGTGCCGAACCCATTCCGAAAGCCAAACTGGGACTCGCTGATCGACTCTTCACATTTGCGGTAAATACGATTATGGATGATGTTCAGAAATAGTTTCAATACTTGACTCATGAGACTGATGGTCCTATAATATTTACATTGTTTCGCATTTGATTTCTTTGGTAAGGTGATGAAAGTTGATTTTAACCAATCTCTTGGTATTTCACCTGTTCTATATATATTATTAAATAGGTCTACTATTATTGAGAGAGAACTATCATCTTTAAGGATCTTAAAAATTTCTGCGTGTATTTCATCTGGGCCAGGTGCCTTCCCATTCTTTATTCTCGCAATAACATGTTCGACTTCTGATCTTGTTATGTCACTTCCGTCATTTCCGAGTAGTTCGATATTATAGGGTTCATGTCTGTTGTCCTTAAAAAGAGTCTTTATGTATCTATTCCACTCTTTTAGTTTATCCTCTGTTGATGTTAATATAGTGTTTTGCTCATCCATTAGCATTTGGGATCTTATAGGCTTGTGGTTACCAGCGACCTGCTTCACTTTTTTGTGCAAGTTAAAGGAGTCATGCTTTATTTCAAGAGCTTCAATTTCAGCGCATTGCGCAGACAACCACACCTCTTTTGCTGATCTTATTTTCGATCTGATTTCTCGTTGGGTTTCTTTAAATCTTAGTGCGCATTTGTTTTTGTATGCTCTTCTGGAATCCATTAGTAATAGTATCGATTCGGTCATCCATGCTTGTTTTTTCGGCCTTTCGCTTGGTCTTAGATACCTTTCTCCTACTTCTATTACTGTGGTTTTCAGCTGTTTCCACGTGTGTTCTATGTCTGCATTTTCTGTTGTATTACTCCATGTTGTTAGTTTCTCGTTTATTTCATTCCTAACCTTTGAGCGTATGATCTGATCTTTTAGTCTTTGTGTGTCTATACGGAGTACTTTTTGCGTTCTAACACATTTTTTCAGTGTTAGATTTATAGATGCCGTTAGTAGGTTATGATCTGTATGTACATCGGCACCGGGATATGTTTTGGCGTTTTTTATTGTATTTCTGAATCTACTATTAATCATGATAAAATCTATTTGATTTCTTACACATCTGTCTGCATTAGACGTCCACGTATACAGGCGCCAATACGTTGCCGATAGCGTTTTTACTGATAATCAATATGTGTCTCCTTAAAGTTTATCTCCATACCATATCTGTTGCATGCAGTCTCTGCACGATCTATAAGTCTCTGAAGTTCTTCAGCAGTATCTGCTGTGGATAGTATCATCATGAGTATATATTAGGTTATTTATTATTTCTCCGTTTATTACAACTCCATTCTCTATGTTGTCCAATGCCTCTTTAAATAGATGTTCTGAGTACACGTTGAATAGGAGGGGAGTTAGTATACAACCTTGACGCACTCCTCTCCTTATGTTAAACTCTTCCGATGTTTCGTTTTCGACCCGAACAATGGCGTTTTCTTGCAAGTATATATATATATATATAAACCTTTATTGGCATTTTAAAAACAAACATTTAACAAACATTAGACCTTACAAGCTAGACGATCAACATAATAAACAAATTTTTTTTTTTCACATTACATTTCTCAAACGACACTTAGACTACCCTGATCCGCCTTTGCTGTCTTTCCACTTAACAATTTTAGCCATTAGCGGCCAACCCTGACCGCTTTCATCCATCAACGACTTCCAACCTTTTCAATCTTCTCAGTCGCACTCCACACACACCCACTACAGCTTGTACCCCAATGCTCCCAACTTTCTATGCCCGTCCCACATATACGGCAGGTTCTCTCGTTTGGCGTCATCCAGTACCTCCTGCCCCTTTCTTCACTGCCGCATCTAAATCTGGCGATCATTATTTGGGGAACGTCAGATTTTCGGAGGTAATCTGGTAACTTTCCCAAAACGAGTATATTTTTGGTACTCGGGGTTGTACGATCCCTCTTCAATGCCCTTTAACCTTTCCTGCATCTCTATCTCAAACATTCTTTCTTCTACCATACTTTCTACATTGCTACCTCTCTTAATCATTCTCTCCACTTCCATACCCGATCAGCCACCCCTTTCATACATCTTCCTTCTCTCACTCCCCCATATAGTTATCCTAGCATTACCCGTCCCTTCTTTCCTAGCAGCTTTGAACACTTCCTTTACGACCCTATCATCTCCCATTCTTTCTACCTTACATTGATACCTCGCAAACCGCGCTGCAGCCAGACTCGCAATTTTGACTGCACCTGTTTCTTGCATAACTATATACCACGGAGTTGATTTTTCCAGCTGCAGCATCCTTTTTAACACTTGTAACTGCATTCTCTCTATCTTTTCTACCTCTTTCACACCCCATACTTCAGAACCATACATTAAAATACTACGCACACACACCTTCCAAATCATCATTTTTGCTCTGAAGCTTTCCTTGCATTCACTCTTCCATACACTCCAGAACCTGTTAGCAGCCACCCAAGATTTCTTTACAATATAATTTATATGCTCCTTAAAAGAACCGTCCTGACTAAACATAAATCCAAGGTATTTGAAGCTGCTAACCTGTTCTATTACATTTACACCCCATTCAAACTTTTCACTCCTCCTTCTTCCTCTCTTTTGGAACACCACCATTTTTGTCTTCTTCACAATCACGACCAGCTTTCGTTTCATAAAGAACCCTTTCACCCGTCCAATCACCTCTCTCATTTCTGCGTACGTGCTTGCCAAGACAACTATGTCGTCGGCGTAGGCCAGACTCCACACTTTTTTTTTACCGATTACTATACCACCTGCTTGACCCTTGCGTAATACCTCCTCTAAGTCTGCTATGTAGATGTTGAACAGCAGAGGACTTAGAGGACACCCCTGTCTTAGCCCTTTCGATACCTTAAAACATTCCGACACATTCTCCTCCACTTTCACTCTACAATACGTGCTCCTATACAAGCTCTTAATACTTTCCCGAACTGAACTCGATATCTTTTTCTCCTTCAGACACTCCCACATTTTCACCCTAATGATCGAGTCGTAAGCTGCCTTCAGGTCCACGAAGAGGGCGTACACCTTCCCTTTCGGCTTTGTCAGTTCGTTCTGGACAACGTAATTGAGAGTAACTAAATGCTCAGTAGTTCCTCGACCATGACGGAACCCAGCTTGAACTTCCGGCAGAATACTTTTTTCTTCAACTTCGCTTTGCAGTTTTAGCTCTAAAACCTTGGCGTATACTTTGTACGACGAGTCCATCAGTGTTATACCTCTGTAGTTATTTGTGTTCTCCCTATCCCCATTCTTAAACACTGGTATTATTAATCCCTCTTCCCAACCGTCCGGCATTTCTTTTTGAGCTTTATAAATCCCGTTCAATTCTTTCAGTAGAATTTGTCGAATTCCGGTCGGAGCTACACTCCATGCCTCACTAGGAACCGCATCCTGTCCCGGCGCTCTTTTGTTTTTTACTGCCCGGAGGACAAACTCTAGTTCTTCATAAGATATTTCATCTTGCCCTGGTCCCTGTACCGTCCTTTCAACTTTTTCATCGAGCTCCTTTCCCATCTCGTTGCCTAGAATACCTTCAAAATAATCTTTCCATCGGACTATGGGAATATCTCTGATGAATTGGTTATATTTCTGCCTCCTCGATGCTAGGTATTTCCATATCTCTGCCTCACTGCTCAGCTGCTGAACCCTCGCCATTTGCTGCTCTTGCCATAGCTTCTCCTTTTCCTTTCCTAGATCTTTAGCTTCCTTTATAAATTTAAAGACTAAATTTCAGAAAATAACAGCCGAAAGTCTAAGTAATAATATTGTAAAGTTTCAAATTTGTTATTTGAAAATTGCGAATTGTGGCAAAATTTGTAATTCGAATCTGTGACTATCTCCGTTTGCTTTGAGTGGCTCTATCGTTACGCAGAGTGTTACGAATATCATTAGTTACGTATATCATTTCCATTTGGCAAATGGATTTATAAAGTTTTGGTTTTTCCGCTATCACCATTTGAATAGGGGTCGCGTTCTTTCCCTTCATTCTGGTTACCTTAATCGCCGGGTAACCTTTCTCACCTAATTCAGGCTTTATCTCCTCTTCCAGGACTTGGTGGGAGCTGAGCTGGTGCATGTGTAAATCGTAATTATCCCCCTTCATTAGATTGTATATCTGGCGACAATCAGTTATCGTTTGCGGTGAATAATCTCATGTCGACGTGGCACCAATGTTCCCTCTAATTCTTCTATTGACTGCTCGGCACAAAAGTATGAGTGTGCAAAAATCTTCGAAAGCTTTTGAAAGTACAAAAATAGGAGCAGCACTTCGATTGCCTTCGGGTAACTAAAATAAAAATCACGAACAAAATTTCCAAAAAAAATTTGAAAACGGAAAGAGCTAGCGGAATATAATGCATATCTGTAATCAGCAGAAAAAATGCTTTTAGAAACGTTTTTTAATTTTGCTGTAACTCGAAAGATAACGATTTAGACAAAATCTTCAGAGACAAAATTTTCTCGCATTTCGTCGTTTCCGCGATCTAGACTCCCCTTGTTGATGATTTTTCTTAACTGAAAGCGGCCTGGAGAATATTATATACGTTTTCCGACTAATTTTGGGACGCTGATTGGAGAAGACTAGAAGTGTCTGTGGTGCGCCCTTCAAAAGTTATGACAGCGTGAAATCAGTCGGAAATGCGAGATGGTGTACAGCAAAAAAATATATAAAACTTGTTTATTTGTAACTTTAGAGCGAAATAAACTGGAAAATCGTTTCGGTAACCAAAAAAAAATAGGTGTGTCATGGTGTGCGCTGTGTTTGCATGAGGGGAATTTTACCCCAATCAACGCCGAAACGCAGGCGATGATTTGTCGACATCCGTTCTTTAATGAGAGGACTGAGAATGAGAAATAAGAGGACTTAAGTCGTTCTTCGCACACACTCAGGCCCCTCTTTCCCACTGGGCACGTGCCCAGGACCCCGCGGTCTATAGGGGCCCCCCTAGTTCCTGCCAGGTCACAAGCGAACTAAGCGAATCAGCTACAACAATGCTTCAAATATGTCGGGAAATATACGGGAAGTGGGGAAGTATACTGGTCTACAATCAATAATCAAGGAGAATTGTGAATTTGCCACCTTGTGTCATGTGCGGGACACTCACTAAACTTGTTAGATGCCCAGTTTTTCGAGTTGCTTCAGAAAGTATACAACTTTTTTCGGGCTCTACCCACCGATGGAATATATTGACAGAACATTTAGGTTCAAGAAAAGTCTTTCACAAACCAAATGGTCAGCCCGAGCTGCTGCAGTAATCTCCTTGCATGGAGGTCATAAACAAATTATAGAAGCTTTGATGTCCATCGCAAAAGATACAGAACAGGCACAGAAACTAGACACTACACTAACGGAAATTTTGAGTTCTATGTAAAAAATAAAAAATAGGAAAAATAAGCAATAACACTGGATCTTGCAACTAATTAGTTTACTTCACTTGCTGATTTTATTATTAGCATCTGAGATAGATGTGATAACTTCGAATCGTCCGCTAAAGAAAGAAATCCTGAATCTGACTACAAGGACTCAAAAAACAAGTCCTAGAAGCTCACGCCAGAGTTTTGTTGGTGGCTCTGCAGAGCCAAAAGAAAAATTGAAAATAGAGGTTTTCTTACCATAATTGATACCCTGAACGTTCATCTAAAACAGCGATTATGTTCGTATAAGAACATTAGTCAACGTTTTGGTTCATTTTTTAGCTTGAAAACTCTGAAGTACGAGGAGAATTGAGACAAAGTTGTAAAGAATTTGCTGAAATCTATTATGAAGACGATGGTTGCGACAGTTACTACGAGATAATCCATACTTACATTGAATTGAAAAATTCACTTTGTTTTTACCACACTTATATTATGTAAAAATGTTATATAACTTATTATTCACAGTTATATAAATTTCTACACATATCACGACTCGAGTTTCGACGTTTGACGGTCATTTTCAAGTGACTTAACAAATTGATGAGGTTGAATATATACCCTTATAGTTTTGGGGGGGGGGGGCTTAGTTTGTCCGAAGATGAGGACTTATCTGTTAGAGATTGAGTGAGATTAAAAAGTTGGGAGAAGATTAGGTCAGTTTGCTCGTTTAGGAGATTAACTGCGGGATTACGGGTTTTTTTGAAAATTTCTAATGACTGGGAGATTTACTTTCGGGCCTAGTTGCAATTATGCAAGATTTTTAGATTATCTATTTCTGGGAATTTATGATTGCATTCGAGACAATGGTTTGAAAAAGAACTAGTGTCTTTTTTCCGACGAAAAGCGCGAGAATGTTCTGAAAACCGTGTTGAAAAACTTCGTCCTGTCTGCCCTATGTACACGCTATTGCATTCGGAACAATGAATTTCGTATACGCCGGATTTTTTAATGGGATCGATTTTGTCTTTGGCATTAAACAATATGTTGGACAACTTAGAGGAAGGTTTAAATGCTACTTGAAGATTTTGCTTTCGAAGGACATTTGCGATGTGTTCGCTTGTTTAGCCAAAATATGTCAGGGAGATGAAAGTTTTGTCTGAATTTGAGGTTTTCGGATAAATTTGGGCCATTGCGAATTTGGTTCGTTTATTATTGATAATGTTTTGGATGAGTTTTGTTGGGAAACCATTCTCTGTAGCGATTGAAATGATGTACTTAATTCTTTGATTCTCTTTTCTGTGGAAAGGGGGATTGAAAAGGCTCGATGTATCATTGAATGATAGGCCGCTAATTTGTGTGTTATCGGGTGAAATGATGAATACGGGATTGTAGAGTTAACATTGGTGGGTTTTCTGTATATATCAAATTCTATTTTGTTGTTTTTGTGAATCAGAGTAAGGTCTAAGAAGTTTATTTTGTTGTCTGTTTCTACCTCGATGGTGAATTTAATTTTGGGATGAACGTTGTTTATTAGGTTGAGAAATTGGTCTAATTGACGTGTTGTACCACTAAAACACGCTATTACGTCATCGACATATCTATACCAAAATGAAATATGTTTTTTGGAGAAATCTAGTTTGAAGATTTTTTCTTCGATAGTTGACATGAATAGATCGGCTAAAAGTGGACTTAATGGCGATCCCATTGCTAGACCTGATGTTTGCTGATAGTAAGTGTTATTAAATTTGAAGTAATTTTGATTTACACATGTTTCCAGGGCTTCATAAAGTTCAGATTTTATAAGATGATGACAATTAGCTTTATCAATTAAATTTTGTATGATTTCGAGACACTCTTTAGTAGGTATATTAGAAAACATACTACTAACGTCAAAAGATACGAGTTTGGAGTTTATTGGGGTTGTTATTGGTTTGAGGAGTTCCGAAAGGGCGAGTGAATTTTTTACAGAATATTTTGGGGTAAATTTGGTGTATTTTTTGAAAAGAGTATTCAGTTTAATTGCCAAAACTCTTGCTACACTGTTAATATAGGAGACAACTGGTCTAATGGGAGAATCGGGTTTGTGAGTTTTATTGAAACCATAGAGTCTGGGAGCTGTGGGATTCTGATTTATGATTTTAAATTTCTCAAATTCGGAGAACAAAGTTGTAATATTTAGAAGAGACTTCTAATTTGAAATTGGAATTTTTGTGTAGGATCCTTTTTCAAGGGAGTTAGTTTTTCTGTTGAAATGAAAGAGTTCATTTTATTAATGTACTGTTCTCTTTCCAGGACGACTATCGGATTGGATTTATCGGCTTTTGTAAGGACTAAAGAATTGGACTCAATTTTTGTTTTTATCGCTTTGATCACTGCGGAGTCTGTGGTAGAATTACGGGCGTACGATTTTATATGATCGGCTATTTTGGCTCGGAGTATAAGAGGTTCTTGCACTTTTTTTAGCGCGATTTCTGACTCTACAATTATTGTGGATTTATCGGATTTGTTATTGATGAATGGGGTGTAGTTGGGGTTTTGGGAAAGAAAAGATTGTTCAATAGGACTGAATATAATTTTTGAGAAGTTGATAAATTTAGACACTAGATTCGGTTTGGACTTTTTGAGGTTCGGACTTTTTGTTCTTTACGAGAACGGATAGTTTCTTTTTTAAATTAAAATATTTGAGATTGGGTGAGATTAAAAAGTTGGGAAAAGATTAGGTCAGTTTGCTCGTTTAGGAGATTAACTGAGGGATTACGGGTTTTTTATATATAAATATATACAGAAAATATACAGAAAACCCACCAATGTTAACTCTACAATCCCGTATTCATCATTTCACCCGATAACACACAAATTAGCGGCCTATCATTCAATGATACATCGAGCCTTTTCAATCCCCCTTTCCACAGAAAAGAGAATCAAAGAATTAAGTACCATCATTTCAATCGCTACAGAGAATGGTTTCCCAACAAAACTCATCCAAAACATTATCAATAATAAACGAACCAATTCGCAATGGCCCAAATTTATGGCCAAAATCTTCAAGTAGCATTTAAACCCTCCTCTAAGTTGTCCAACATATTGTTTAATGCCAAAGACAAAAATCGATCCCTTTAAAAAATCCGGCGTATACGAAATTCATTGTTCCGAATGCAATAGCGTGTACATAGGGCAGACAGGACGAAGTTTTTCAACACGGTTTTCAGAACATTCTCCCGCTTTTCGTCTGAAAAAGGACACTAGTTCTTTTTCAAACCATTGTCTCGAATGCAATCATAAATTCCCAGAAATAGATAATCTAAAAATCTTGCATAATTGCAACAAAGGCCCGAAACTAAATCTCCTAGAGTCATTAGAAATTTTCTAAAAAACCCGTAATCCCCCAGTTAATCTCCTAAACGAGCAAACTGACCTAATCTTTTCCCAACTTTTTAATCTCACCCAATCTCAAACAGATAAGTCCTCATCTTCGAACAAACACCGCCCCCCCACCCCACCAAAACTATAAGGGTATATATTCAACCTCATCAATTTGTTAAGTCACTTGAAAATGACCGTCAAACGTCGAAACTCGAGTCGTGATATGTCTAGAAATGTATATAACTGTGAATAATAAGTTATATAACATTTTTACATAATATGAGTGTGGTAAAAAACAAAGTGAATTTTTCAATTCAATGTATTATGAAGATGTTAACGAGAAAGAGTTTGAAATGGAATGTCTGCATTCAATAGAATACTTCTCTATGAAATTCATAGTTCATAGTTGAAAATGAAGGTATTTTGAAAATATATCATCTTTAAAAAAAAAAAAAAAAAATTGAAGACTCATTTTCAGCATGAGAATCTGAAATTTCTCATGAGAATCTTTTCAGCAAGATGGTAAACTAACTGCAATGTATCAATTGATATTTTTAAGCGATAACCTGCGAATGCTAAAAGAGTTACTTTTGTAAATTGTTATTTTCCTGGTCTATTCTCAAGGTCTTCTCAAAGTCAAGGTCATAGGGGCCCCTTTATCCTAATGTGTCCGTGGCCTCCAATAGGTTAAAGACGGCACTGCACACAATATGTTAACATAAAGCAAACCAAGCAAACGTTCGAAGACGTAGTTGATGTAAACAAGAGATTTCGTTTGACGTAAAATTGTCCGATTTCAAAAATTTGTTTGACCCTCTCATTTTTTTGCCAGGATGAACCCATTGTGCGCGGAATTCAAAAACGGCTGCGATACTTTCGAAAAATTAGTGCGCGGCCGCGCAGCTTAGAGGGAACTTTGCGTGGCACTCGTGAATTTTATGTTTTTCTTCAATTTCTTACGTCCCTTTTTCCTTATTCCTTAGAAAGATTGACGTGTTGTTCTTTTATTGTATAATTTCCTCGTTGTCGATTTCAGTTTCTGAGACGTCGTCATTGTTCTCTATTTCTAAGCATTCTGTTCATAGTTACTTGCTTCGCTTACAGGCCTGACATCTTTGGTCTCGTCAGCTTGGCCGTTTTCTTGGGAAGCTCGTTCTTCTGGTCGGTTCTGCGTTTTGGGGCGGCTTCGGTTAGTTTCTCGGTGGCGGTTTCCTGGGGTTGTTTGTTGTCAGCTTGGGGCTCCTTTCTTCCGTTGAGAATGCAGTTCAACACCTGCTCAATCACGCTGTCCTTCGCGGTTATTTTATTTATTTATCGCATGGATTTACATGAAAAACGAACATTCTAGATTAATCGATTTACGTCATATATCAACGTCTAACTTGCTCAGCCAGTCAACTGCGTTTGGATGGAGATTGTATATGTCGTCCAGTTGGCCATTGTATGCACGACCTGGGCATTCAGTCACGATATGCCGGATTGTTTGCCGTGCTTCACCATAGTCAAGCAAGCCGGTGATTGTGCAAGACCCCAGCGATGCATTGTGTCTGCGCATCTTCTACAGTTTGAGCGGATGAGGTCAGCTTTAACCACAGTTTACGCGGGAGATCGAAGCCAGTTGGGCACGATGTTGGGTTCTCAATAGTTATCAGTCCCACAGGGTGGTAAGCTGTCCAGACAACAGTTCAGTTAGCAGTTCATTAAGCCTTGAGATCAAATGATCTTCCACCCAATTGTGTTGCTGTACTTACGGTTGGTCTTCGTGATTTTAGTCTCTGTGGTTGAGCTAGTGTCTGAATATCTTGATGAACAGGAAGCAGTGCATTCTTGTAATTTTTTCCAGTTTCACGGGTAAGAGCGGCTGAACGGTGGGGGGCGCTATGTTACTTAGAACCGGTAGCCACTGGACGGGCGTCGCTCGTATCGTTCCAGTGATTATGCGCATCGTGTTGTTTAATTGGACATCAACTCTACTGACATGAGCGCTATACATCCACACATGTGCACAGTATTCGGGTACCGAGTAGGCCAAGCCAAGCGCCGCTTTCGGAGTGGAGAAGCACACGCGCCCCAGGAAGAGCCGGAGAGTTTCTGGATACAGTATTTAATCTCTATAATCCGATCTATAATCTCGATAATCCGACACATATGGGACCAGAGATTATAAGAAAGAGTGGTGGGAAGGAAGAGCGCGAGCGGTCCCCAGACCGCCCTATTACTGGACGTGTCGTCCGATTACTCAACGGCCGAATTACCGAGATTATACTGTAATGTTATTTCGCGTTTATAGCTTTCCAACGGTTTTATTCATATGCATTTTATATGATAGTGAACTATCCAGAGTAACCACCAGACACTTAGGGTTTGGATTATAAACCAGCAATGTGTCATTGAACCTCACCGAGAGTTTCGCATTCGCTAACCTGGAGCACAAGTCGAAATAGCATACTTCCGTTTTCTGCATACTTGCTTGAAGTAGGTCCACATTGTTTGAAGGTCAGTATTGAGGGCGTGTTATGTTGATGCAATTTCTTTACGTTGCACTGCAATCGCCATATCGTCTGCGTATGCGATTTTTCTGGACACCGTCGGTGGTAGATCATGTACTTATATAAAGGTTAAACAGGAGCGTTTAACCTTTAGCGAACATTAAGCAAAACCGTTGCTTAATTTTCTACTAGTGCCGATGTCATCGTTCAGATGTACTTGAAATAGTCGATTGGAAAGCATGTTGTTTACGAGCTGTGTTATCTTGCGACAAGGGATCACCTTAATAAGTTTATACAGTCTCATGTTTATACCGTCTCATAGGCAGCAGTCAAGTGGATGAATGCAACTGATGTCTTCATCTTTCTCTCAAAACCAGACTCGATATGGGTTGTGAGAGATAGTACTTGGTTCGCACAGCTACGGCCCGCACGAAAGCCAGCTTGTTCACTTTGTTCGCTGATTCGATTATAGGTGAGATGTTTATAGCAGACACTGAGTAAAGCGATTGGGTTAACGTCCACTGTGTCCAGGATAGTGGTGTCGGTAGCGGCGACGGCGTCTCCAATGAAGACGGTTGAGTCCCGGTTTGGGTTTTTCCAAATTTTGTCAGAAATTTGAAATAGTGTAACGTGCTTCTTGCGAAGGTCGGTGGCTTCTTGCAACCTTAATTTGGACTAGCACACAACTAGACAGATTGACAGATTTTGACTAAATTTGAGAAAATAACAGCTGAGAGTTTAAATAATAACATTAGGTAAATGCAAATTTGAAAATTTCGACAAACAAGAAGAATCTTGTCAGTAACAGATGTCAACTATATTTGAGCAAATAATTTTTGTTTGTTTTCGTTTTAGAAAATGGTGGCCTTTCTTTGTGGTTCTCTTCTACGTTTTGGCGCCAATCCCGACGCTCCTGGCGAAAAGGTACACAGAAGGCAGGGACACGAGCAGTGCGTGCTTAGAAACGGCGATTTTCATCACGATGGGCATCATTGTGAGCTCCTTCGCGTTGCCCATTGTCCTGGCGAGGTCTCCGGAGAGCTTGCCTACGATCAAATGGGGCGCATGCTATCTCACACTAGCTGGCAACGTTGTAGTTTATACAACGCTATACGGATTCTTTATCAGTTTCGACCACGATGATGATTATAATATGTGGTGATTTTGTAGTGTTTTAGTTTCGTTTTTTAATAATATTTTTTCTCCGCAGAATAAATATAGAGCTTATTTCCTAATTTAATATTTAAATCTAATATTTTTTTTTCTTATGTTTTAGTATATTTTTTTGTAATAATAAATTAATGTATAAAGATATCGTGTTTTGATATCGCGAATAAATTTAATCTACAAGTTCTAATTGACAACTATTTATATATGACGTAGCGAAAGGCTCACACAATGCCTCTTGAGCGCTGTGTGCTAAAGAGTAACAGAAGATTTCCGTGTCCCTCCCTTGATTTAATTAGTAAAGCTGTCCCAAAGTGGATGTTATTAAAACTTTTTAATTTAATCTACAAGTTTCAAACTTATTATTTAATTATTCAAAATCCGTCCATCCGTCTGCCTGTGACAATATTTTAGTGTGCCAGTTTAAATAAGACAAATGCGAAATTTTGACAAAACTAGCAAATTTCAATTTTTGGAGGTGGGTGAGTGGACAAATTTGCAAGGAAGATACGTCTTGGGATTCTCGGCGTGGGGTCGGCGGGCTGTACGGTGATCTCGCAACTAGCGGCGCCACGTCCTTGGGTCGGCTATGTCCCGTGGAGGGCAGCAGCGGCGATCTACTGAGGCTCGGCGTACTTGGTCGCTGACGAGTGGAGTCGATTCCGCGAACAGAACGTTCTGACCTCACGAGGGTGCGGAACGGGTCACGTGGAAACGGCTCGTTGGTTTCTAAACGTTCCGACCTCAAAAGGGTGCGGAAACATTTCGAGTTCAGAGACAAATCTTCTCTTGCGGCTTGTAAACGTTCTCTGGAAACCTTCCGTTCCAGGTGAGAGATTGAAGAACTTTTTAACCAATGTGAGGAAGACGACTGGTATCCGACGACGGAACACGCCCCAGCAACAGAATTCACAGAGAAAGAGCTAGAAGAAGCTCTTAGTAAAATTAAAACTAGAAAGGCACCGGGACCGGACCTGATCCTCGCAGAGGTAATAAAAATGGTCGCTGCAGAAAACCCAAAATATGTTCTTGGGGTCATGAACACATTGCTGGCCGAGGGAACGTTCCCTGCCATCTGGAAAACGGCAAGACTAGCTCTAATTGAGAAACCAAAAAAGGTAGAAGATGCTGAGACAAATACCGCCCGATATGCCTCCTGGACAGTGCGGGGAAGCTACTAGAACATCTTATCACCAAAAGATTAATGATAGAAATAAAAGACATATCAAATCGACAGTATGGTTTCAGAGAAGGACGTTCAACAATTCAAGCTGTGAAGAGGATATGCGATATTGCAACTAACGAAATGATGAAAACACTGAAAACCAGAAAGCTATGCATCCTTGTCACGCTTGATATAAAGAATGCTTCTAACTCCGCCAACTGGAACTTAATAAAAAAGGAAGCACTAAAAAGAAACATCTCAGCCTACCAGAGAAAAATTATCGGAAGCTACCTGTCTGGCAGAAAGCTAGAGCTAGAAGACGGCGTTGCAATACTAGTGACATGTGGTGTACCCCAAGGCTCTGTACTGAGCCCCCATCTTTGGAACTTGCTATACGACGGCATACTAGACCTAGATTTGCCCGTCGGCGTGGAAACAATCGCTTTCGCCGATGACTTGGCAGTAGTCTCTAGAGCTAAATGGAGAGAAGAGTTAATGTACAACACCAATGAGGCGATATATATGATCTCCATATGGCTAAAAAAGAACAAACTTCAACTCGCAACGGAAAAAATCGAAGCGATGATGAAAGAGGTACGGGGAGATACAGTTCGAGGTGGGACGTACAATAATACTACCAACCAATCACATGAAATATCTTGGTGTCGTAATGGATAAGAGCCTCACCTTTGGCCATCACATAACGCATGTTGTTGAAAAAGCCCAAAGAGCGGCTCTGTCCAGACTCATTTTCATGAGTCTTTCCAGACTCATGCCGCGTGAAAATGGGCCAACCGAAAGGAAAAGAAGACTCTTAGCAACTGTAGCGCAGTCTATCATTCTTTATGCCGCCCCCGTGTGGATGGAGGCCTCTAGATACCAGAAATACAGACAAAAACTACTACGTGTACAGAGAACTCTTGCAATCCGCATCTGCAGAAGTTATAGAACCGCCGCAACAGAATCATTACTTGTCATGGGAAGAGTAATCCCGCTGGATCTACTTGCTAAAGAAAGGGAAGAAACGTACGGCTTGAACCTGGAGCAGAGGAGGGAAGCTAGAGAAGATACCATGGAGAGGTTGCAGGAAAGGTGGGAAAATACGGAAACAAGCTCGTGGACGCATAGGCTAATACCGAGAATTAAAGACTGGTACTCTAGGGAGCATGGAAAGCTATATTATTCCACCTCTCGCAAATGCTCACCGGCCATGGTTGCTTTGAGGCCTACAAGAAGAGAATAGGGAAGAGCCAAACAGCAGAATGTACCTACTGTGGTGATGAGGAAGACACAGCAGAGCACACGTTCTTCCGCTGCCCGCAGTGCAACGATGTACGCAATCGAGCTGAATGCCTAATTCGTAAAAAACTAACACCCGATAACTCAGTGCCTGAAATGTTGAATAGCGAAGTAGGGTGGAATATAATTGGGAAAATGGTGCAAGATATCCTACTAAAGAAAGAAGTGGACGAGAGGGATAACGAATAACGAAAGATGCTAATGAATAGAGATTTCGCACCACCATGAAGTAATGCCGCAAGGTGATCCCGTGGTAGCATGAATGGTTATTAAAGGAAAGAGGAGGTGGTTTTTAGTGGGTAGTACCGGTGGTACCATCATGCCGGATGAGTCCCACACCCCTCAGGGCATTTCTGTTCTGAGGGTCGTACGTAAAGGTATTTTCCCCCTCTCAAAAAAAGGTTAGATTAGGTTAGATGGAATGGGGAGTTTATTTTTGGGTTTTTTTTCTGTGCATTTCAGAAGGGGTGGCTTAAAGATTACATGAACTAGGGGTTCCTTGGAAGATAATGCGCGAGGCGAGTTTTTCTGTAGCTACGGCTCAATAGTTCTTGGAGCAACAGACTGGGGAACTCCTAGTCTGGGTGGAATATTCGTCGAAGACGAAACTGAGGATGGCTTTGAATTGGTTTTTATTGCAGTGAGCAAGGGCAGACATTTTGTAGTCGAGAACATTTTGTAGTCGGGCGCACAAACGTTTTATATGTGTAGAGTAGGGCGTTTGTTCTACAATCTCATTTTTTTGAGAAAATGTCTGATTTGACGGCTTAGGAACTGAATGAAGATCGTGCCAAGGTACGTTATCATTGGTTGGGGATTAGGGGTTGGCGGTAAAGTTTTATTGAAAGTACCTGGGCGTAGGTACTTATATTAGATTAGGTTCATCAGATAGGCTATCGGCACTTTCCAGCCATTCAAGGCCGCAGGTGTGGACATATTAATTCCTGCCTTTGTACAAAAGAGAGGGAGAGAATTAATGTATCTTCTAAAAATCTTGAGAAGTTGTTTAGCCTTCGGATACATACTGGAGCTTTGGAGAAGGGCTAAAGTGGTATTCATACTAAGAAGACACCACTCAACGGAAGTCATTTAGACCCATTAGTCTATCATCTTTTATGTTAAAGACAATGGAGAAGGTAATTGACAACTACCTTAGGACAACAGTGCTGGTAGGTGCACCACTACCCAACTGCCGGCACGCATACAGAGCAGAGAAATCCACAGAAACCGCTCTGTATCAGCTGACAAATAAAATAGAAGCATCAGTAGACACAAAGGAAGTAGCGATATGTGCCTTCTTGGACATAGAAGGAGCCTTTGACAACACCTCGCACGAGGCTGTCAAAGCAGTTCTTGAAAGAAGGAATCGACAGCATTACCTCAAAGTGCATGGGAGAAATGCTGAGAATTAAAACGGCGGAGGCATAAGTGGGAAAAGACACCATCAAGATCTCCACAACTTGAGGGTTGGCAACGAGGCTATTCCTGATCTTGGCAACGAGGCTATTCCGATCTATGCTCCCGATTACTTTACCTCCGCCTATTCCTTCCTTGCTGCAGCTAACAATCGCCGATCTAGCGGCCCCCTCCACGACATGGTGCAACACAGTCAGATCCAGCAGCAGCTCATGACCCCATCGCTCCCGTGATACAGACGCACGTCAGTCATTGAACCTTCTCAAGCCGCTTCTTTATAGAGACCAGTTTGGTTCTACTTCCCCACGCTAAGTGGTCGCAGGCCTCACTATCATGGTGTACATCCATCGAAGGATTGTGGGGTTAGAACCCCACGTTTTTCCTGTCAGATTTCTGCACACCATCAGAGCGCGTTTAGTTTTTCTTACCGCTTCACAGGGATGTGTGTTATCAACTCTAATGTGGAACCTGGTAGTTAATGCATTACTGTCTAAGCTGAACGGCCAAGACATTAAATGTCAAGGTTACGCCGATTACATAGTCATCATGGCCAGAGGGAGGTTTGAGGAAACGCTCTGTGAAATCGTACAGAGAGACCTCAAAGTAACTAGTAGATGGTGTCAAACAGTGGGACTGAAACTCAACCCGAGGAAAACCATGGTGGTACCATTTAGTAGAAAGAGAAGACTAAAGTGCCTACAGCTTAGACTGTTAGACGGGGGGGCAGTGGAATAAAAATAGGAGATAAGGTATGTGGGTATCACACTAGATAGCAAACTCCTACGGAATAGGCACGCTGAAGAAGCGGTAAGAAAAACCAAATTCGCTCTGATGATGTGCAGAAATCTGACAGGAAAAACGTGGGGTTCTAACCTCACAATCCTGCGATGGATGTACACCATGATAGTGAGACCTGCGAGTACTTAGCATGGGGAAGTAGAACCAAGCTGGTCTCTATAAAGAAGCAGCTTGAGAAGGTTCAAAGACGTGGCGTGCGTCTGTATCACGGGCATGCAATGGAGCTGCTGCTGAAACTGACTCCGTTGCCTTGTCAGTTCGGCGATTGTTAGCTTCAGCAAGGAAGAAATAGGCGGAGGTAAAGGGGATCGGAATAGCCTCGTTGCCAAGATCCCCTGGCTGGAAGTACCTAAAGACGAAATGGTATGCAAATACCAAGACAGCAATGTGTAGTAGTAAAACCGATTGGAGCAACGAATCCTCAGCATACCAAATAGAACAAAGTGCTATCAAGGGTACCACCACACACTGGTGTAGATGGAACCGAAGAAGCCGATCACCTTACAAACAAGAGATCTACTAATCCCTTTATAGATCCAGGACCCCTTTGCGGCATGAGTATGAACATCATCCACAAAAGCTTAGATGAAAATATAAAAGAACAATGGATGAAAACCTGGAAAGAACTTCCAGGGCTAAGACAATCCAAAGTAATGCTGAGATCTTTTAACCAGAAAAGAACAAAAGCTTGCCTGAAACTAAACAGGAACAAGCTTCGAATTCTGACAGGAGTCCCGCCGGGACACTGCTGACTTAGAAAACACCTCAAAGCCATAGGCAAAAAAGAAGACGCCAGAAGTAGATTCTTCGGCTCAGTGGAGGAAACCCCCATACATCTGCACAAAGACTGCTCTGCGAGAGACAAATGTATCTTGGGGTATCAGTCCTTGAATCCCACCCAAATTCTGAAATTTCTAAAGGAATCAGGACTAGAGGAGGCGCTATAAATGCGTAAGTATACCAACAATTAGAGTAAGAGGTTTTCTATTTTTCATTTCATTTTTACATTCCGTGTTTTCCATTTTTCATTATGGGACAGAGACGTGGACGCTGAAAGCGGTGGACAGACAGAGGATAGACGCCTTTGAGATGTGGTGTTGGCGCCGCTTGCTGAGGATACCCTGGACAGCTCGCGACACAAACGTCTCTGTCTTGAAAGAACTGAAGATTGAGGAGGCGCAACGTCTGTCTCAGGTTTGCCTGCACAAGGTAAAATACTTTGGAAGAATACTTTTGAAATACTTTGGCCATATTGCTCGCAGGGGCAAAGACAATCTTGAACGACTGATGGTGATAGGGAAGGTTGAGGGCAAGAGATCTAGAGGCCGTAGTCCCAAGAGATGGTCCGATCAGATATCCGAATAGCTGGAGATACCTGTGAACGTTGCACTGCATCGGGTTTCTTACCGCAACCGATGGAGGCGTGCGGTTGAATGTCTACGGAGTCACGATCCTCAGCAGTGAGGGAACGACGAAGAAGAAGAAGAGAAGGTTTGGGTACAATAGAAGGTCGCAGTACAAGTATCTACCGAAATCTACAATCTACATCTAGGTTAGGTTATGAAATACAAATAGGTCGCGACAATAAACGACCGAGATTTAAAGTATGATCGGTCTGACATTTGGCACGCCGAGGGTAGTTTTTGAATCCGACCTTCCTATTTACCTTAAGAGTAAGGTATACATCCAATGTGCCCTGCCGGTGATGACTTACATTCACTCTAACACTGAAATAATCAAAGGGCTAGGGTGCGGTATATATCTGCGGTGTGAGGCATATATCACTGAGAGACAGAATTCCAAACCACGAAAACCGTCGAGGTACAGGGATCACTGACGCATTAGAACGTATAGCGTCAATGAAGTGGAACTGGGCAAGCCACACGGCAAGAAGGACGTACGGCAGATGGACGAAGCAGATCCAGGTAGCAGGCTTTAAGAAACTGAGGGCATCCTCCAACATGTCCGACGATATGAGGCGCCCGAACAAAAAATGGATGCAAGTAGCGCAAGAAAGAGAAGTGTGTAAAAATCAAAGGGAGGCCTATGTCCAAGCCTATGCAGGGGACTCAAACGACTGATTGATGATGATGAGGAGCTAAAATCAGTCTGTGACAAGATTCTTAGTGCACTAGTCCTTCTTCTTCTTCTAGTGCCTATTCGTTTCGAATTTTGGCGACCATCCTGGCTATGATGACCTTGTTGACTGCTGCTTTAAACAATTATGTGGTTGTTTTTGAATACCATGTCCTTAAGTTCTTCAGCTATGATATCATTTTTCCTTGAAGGATGGATTTTAAGAGTTTGTATTTAGTATATGGTGTCATTATTCATTAAATGCCCGAGATATTTCAATTTCCTTCATTTAATCGTGTGTATCACCTCTTTTTCCTTCTCCATTCTTTCCAGTATTGTTTCGTTGGTCACTCTATCTACTCATGATATTCTAAGGATCCTTCTGTATAGCCACATCTCGAAGGCTTCGAGTTTCTATTGTGTTGCTTGGGTCAATGTTCATGATTCCATGCCATAGTACAATATGGAGAACACATAGCAGCGCAGACTGTGCTAGTCGGAATAAGACAAATTCAAATGCCAAAATTCGCTGTTAACGAATAAAATTTGTTGTGTTCAAAATAACCTTTATATCTTTGATTCTACAAACTACGTCTTTCTACTTTAAGGCTACCTTGCGCCAGCCTTGCGCACTGCCGTCCTGCTGCCGTCTTTAGGAATAAAGTGTTGCCACTACATACAAAACAGTGGTGCCAATACAATATTAAACATTTGCATTTTTCAATTTACAATTTTAAATACAAATTAACTTTCCAATATTATAATTTATAATATTCAGATGTGGTTTCCTGAAATTTAATCAAAATCTGTATATTTGTCTGTCTGTGGGAAAGTTTTAACTGTGCCAGCTCAAATTAAATAAACGCGAATTTGAAATTTTCACAAAATTTGCAATTTGCTAATTTTAAACTTTTTAGTGCTATTGTTCAGTAAATTGTCTGTATTTGAAGGCTCTCATCTAATCAGGGTTTGTCCAATAGCGACTAATTTATATTTAGTATGAGCGACAAAAGTGTGCACAAACAATGCAAGTGCAATTCTAGACAAAATATTTACAGACTAGTCTCACAGAAAATATACAAAAAACATTGTAAAACTTGGTTTGTTTTCCAGTCATTGTTCTCAAGTTTCTTGCCAATTTTGTTTTTTTGTTAATTTAACGAGTTAATTGAAATAGTTTGAATTTCGAGAAAATTCGCAATTTCAAATTTGCAAATTTGAAACATTCCATTGGTATTATTTAGACCAGTGATTCGAAAACTTTTATTGCTGCTGACACCCCAAAAATCAGTGCAGCAGCGATACATTCATGAAATCGGTTTCTAAAGTTGTCCGCCGCATTTTGGCACATCCCGACAGGTATGGTGGCGATTTCTTCTCGAATTCGGTCCGTGTGAGGCCGACATTTAAAAACATTTTTTTTCAGGTAGCCCCACAGAAAGGCGATTGCGCGGAGCAAATCCCAGCGGTGGCAGGAACTCTGCCTTCTGGTCGACCGCGATCCGTGGGGCTTGCCGTACCGCATAGTCACCGGTCGGTTCGGGCACCGAGGGAAGGGTCCTGACGCGTGCGTGTTGGGTGGAACCGAAGCTGTGGTTGAGCACCTTTTCCCCGCCACGGCGAGGGGGGTGGGACGCGCTGTCGTGGGGCGGTACGTTGCGGTGGACTCCTTCACCGTGGATGAAGTCCGCAGAGCGGTAGCCTCACTACCCGCGAAAAAGGCACCCGGCCCAGACGGGCTGCCTAACGAGCTGTTCCGGCTGGCAGCAGGGGGGGACCTCGAAGGACTTGCCGACGTCTGCAACAGATGTCTGGAAGAGGGAGTGTTTCCCAGGTGTTGGAAAAAGGCAATTTTGGCCCTTATTCCAAAGCCGGGTAAGGATCCCTCGACGCCTGGTGCGTACAGACCGATCTGTTTGCTGGACGGTGGGGCAAAAGTTCTGGAAAGGTTGCTCCTATGGCGGTTACAAGCCGTTATAGAGCAAGGGGGCGGACTCGCTCCGGAACAGTTCGGCTTCCGTAAAGGGGTTGGGACGGAGGATGCCATTCGGGCTGTCCTTCGTGTCGCGGAGGGGGCCAACAGCGGACCGTACCGCACCAGGGGGCATTGTGTGGTCGTCAGCTTTGACGTCGCCAATGCCTTCAACACGGTACAATGGTGGTTCGTTATTGAGGCCCTAGCCCGTTGGAAACTACCGGACACGTTGCTGAGGCTTACTGCCGATTACCTGCGCGACAGAACCATCAGTTACCGCGAGGGGGAGAACTGGCGTGAGCGGGGGTTGTCTGCCGGGGTTCCGCAGGGATCGGTTCTAGGACCATTCTTGTGGAATGTCGCCTATGACGGCCTTCTGCGGACGCTGAGACGGTTACTGCCCACAGGGGTGGGTATTGTGGCATATGCAGACGACCTGGCACTCGTCTTCACAGACAGGTGCTGGGATATGCTGCGTCTCAGGGTCACGCGCGCGGGGGAACTCGTTCGGGAGTGGATGGAGACGGCGGGCCTTCAGCTCGCCGCCTCTAAAACACAGGCGGCCCTGCTCTCCACTAGAAGGTCAGGCAGAGGCATTCTGGAGATTGAAATTTTGGGAGAGAAGATACCGGTCGAACGGTCGATTCGGTACCTCGGTGTGATCCTCCAGGCGGGTCAGTGGGGATTACACGTGTGCCATGCCGCCGGCAACGCGGCACGCGCATCACAACAGGTGGCGCGTCTCATGCCGAGGGCCTCCGGGCCTGGTGAGGGTAGGAGGAGGCTTATGGCCAGTGTGGCCACTAGTAGACTCCTATACGCGGCACCGGTGTGGGCAACGGCGGTGAGGGGTAACGCTCGTAACAGGGAGCGTTTGCGACGGGCACTACGCCCGGTGGCCATCAGGGTCGCCCGGGCTTACCGCACTGTTAGCAGTGACGCCGTGGAGGTCATATCACGGATTCCTCCCGCGGACCTCCTTGTTATGGAGCGCGCGTCGGTGAGGGACGCAAGAACTTCTGGTGGGAACCGCGGGGAGGCAAGGAGGGCTGCTCGGGAGCAACTACTTGCCTGCTGGCAGGAGAGGTGGTCACGTGGCGGAAACGGCGCGTGGACTCGTCGTCTCATCCCTGATTTAATTCGGTGGATGGGGCGAGGGCTGGATGAGGCGGGTTCGTACTTTCTCACCCAGCTTCTTACCGGACACGGGTCCTTCCGAGCGTATCTCCATAGGTTTGGGAAAGCCCCAGACGACAGGTGCATATCCTGTGGAGAGGGCGTGCGCGACGACGCGGAGCACACTCTCGTGGCGTATCCGCGTTGGGAGAAGGAGCGACAGGCCCTGGCGTCGGCCCTGGAACGGGAAGTCACGGTCGAAGCCGTGGCGGGTGGCCTCGCCGGCGAGGTGGGGCGGGGCGCGTGGGCGGCCTTAAGCCGATTCGCGGCCACAGTCATGCGGGCTAAGGAGTTGCCTGTGTGGGAACAAGGGCGGTAGAGTTTTTTTTTTCTTGTTTTTTTTTTGTTTGTCTATAGCATATGTTGCTTTACTTTTTTTTACTTTCGTGTAAATACTGTTGTATTTTTATTCGAAGGGTGGGCAGAGGCAGTAATGCCATCGCTGGCGGTCCCTCTGTCCTTCCGTTTTGAGTGGAGTCACTTTGGAAAAAAAAAAAAAAAAAAAAAAAAAAAAAAAAACCCCACAGAAAGATGTTTAAATCAGTTGAGCGAACATCTGTCAATCAGAGGAACATCTGTCGCAGTTTCTCCATTGAAATTCTGGCAGTATGGGCCATAGCACCGTCCTGTTGAAATGAAATGTCCCCCAGATCGGTTTCCTCCGTTAGTACTTCCAATAGATGTCTAAAAAAATTTAAAACATGGAAACATAATGTCTAGCGGTGACAGTTACTTTGAATCCATGGGAATCTACGCAAGTATCTTCCAAGCAGAGGTACATGCAGTCGAAAGATGTGGACAAATTAAACTCGACAGGAATTGCAAAAAACAAATTGCTAGCCTATCAGATAGCCAAGCAGCCATAAATGCCATAAGCCCATACACTATTAGATGACGGGTGACGTTCCACCTCCCCCCCCAAAAAACAATAAGGCCCAATCACCCCAAATTTAGAAATTGCACTCCAAACGGTCAGCTTTGGGGTGAGGAGGTTTTTCGTTGCCTCGGGTTATTTTCAGCCCAGTGCCAAAAATTTTGCTTTATTCACCGCTCCACAATAACACCTGTAATTCACCTCCCCGTGGCAAAGAGGGGGCAACGTTTAGAGTATAGTTACATACTCAAACGGTTAACGAATACAGGACCCGAATATCTCCCGGTATAAGGAGATCCACTTCCAAGCTATTCTAACAACCTCTTCGGAGATTGGAAGAGTGGATGGAAGTTTGGGCACTCTCTTGTGCTAAGGGTGAGAAATTGCCCCTGAAGGCGGATGAGCTACTAGTTGGTCAACGGCATGAGAATGCAGAAAGCAATGAGAAACTACTGTATTCAAGATCCATCTGGATTTCTCTACTAACACATCATGGCTGTCTTCAAAATCAAATGTTCCGAAGTTTCAAGACAAGGAGGGGGAGGGGACAGTTTTGAGTCAGGCTTTGGGAAAGCTGTCAGTGAAAGATGGTAAGAAGAATAAAAAATCTCACAGCCTGGACCTCAAAAACATCTACAGAATTATTCCAAGTTGAAAATGATAGGTTTTTAACCTAACAAGGTAAACAACACAGTCAAGATGGTAGCCAACATCCGGAATGGATAGGAACCGGAAGGAGAAGAAGAAACTGCTCCACAGAGATGGAAGTGTCAGAAAGGCAAGTGTCGCCGTCACTACTGAAAAAAGTTTACCTCGCGTGGATCCGATTCAACATTTCTTGGGAGCGATCCATGCGGTGTTCATAGTCAGGAGGCTTCAATTCCGGGGCAAACATAATCTTGTGGGGGTAGAATGATAAATCATGATGCGAAATCCTCCTTAGTGAGTAGTCAGAAATCTCTAATCCAATGCTTCTGCTTGCTTCCGGGCAGAGTGCTTCGGCAACTGTAGGATAGCTTCTCTCATTGCATTTACGCGTGTTCTTGCCGTTTTGCGTCTTATTAACACACATGGGTCTTAGTGTGGAACCAGTTTCTTGCACCCATCTCGCGATTAAATTACGGCGAGGGACGGTATTACGACGCGTAAGATTGAAATGCAACTAGTACGCACGCTGGGTGGCGATGAAAGAATCCTGGGATATCCAAGTGCTCAGTCTTCTGGGAGGCAATTTACAAAAGGTGTTCATAATTGTGACGTCCATTTCTTGGCAGAATTCTATTAATCGTTCTCCTCTCTCATTTCTTACTCCCAGTCCATAAGCACCAACCACATCCTCAACCTTTCCCTGTCCGATCTTAGCATTCATGTTGCCTAAAGTTACGTTAACTTCTTCCTTCTTTGTGTGTTTTAGAGCAGTTCTAAGCTGTTTATAGAACTAATGAGAGACTTGAACGCCAATTGTCTGAGTTTCAATAGTCAAAGTAATTAACCCCTTTTCATACAATGGCGTCTCTAAGACTACAGGTATATGACGTCTCTAAGACTCTCTCTCAAGTATATGTGATAAGATCACATGTATATAGACACGTCAACGTCATTTTATTCGTATGTCAAAGGGTTAAAACGTCATGAATGGCACTGATTCGATAACGGACTGCCTTAACACCGCTTATAATTGCTGCCCAGCGTCTTTCACTGAGCTATTTTATATAATCCCAAGTAATCGTTTAGAATTTCCCATTGACGAACAGAAGCTGAAAAAAATGAGAATAACCCCTGAAGTACCCCAAACAATGTGACGGATTTTACGGACAAATTTGCGGTGTAGTGACATCACAGTTGCATGGCTTTAATCATAAAACAACAAGTATCCTGTAGGAGATCATAGTTGCCCGGTATGGTAGTAACCATGGAAAACAAAAGGAGAGAGTAAATTAAAAAAAGATTTTGGTGTTCTTACGACGCGGTACAAGCCACAGATAGTTTTTATGTGTTGTTACTATTTCGTATTTGAATTTTTATCTTTAATAAATAATTTTGTTTTTAATTAACCACGGACACTAAAATTGGTGACTCCGAAAGGAAGCCCGAAAAGCCCGAATGGACGAGGAAGAGAAGCCGTTGTTATCACTGATTTGCAAAAGCAACTAGCGGACGTAAGAGCTACACTGGACAACAACAACGACAAACAGAAACACCACACTTAGATGAGCCGAGGGATGTAAAGCTGCCGACATTCTGGAAAAGAGACCCCGTATTGTGGTTCGAGCAAATCGAGGCACAATTCAATGCCTACCAAATAAAGAAGACAACAACAAGTACCTACTAGACCGTGGTGAGTGCCCTCGATTTTAATGTCCTACAACAAGTTCCCGATGTGATCTGGAATCCTCCAACCACGAATAAACCATCAGCTTTGGCTCGAGAACCCATTATGGGTCTTGGCCTGCTCTAGAATATTTTTCCATTCCAATCTATTCTGGGCTTTAGTTTTCCATCCGGTCACCTTCATTGCTATTAGATTTTTCTGCACTTGGTCCAAATATCTTATTTTTGTCCTGCCCCGTGTCCTTCCCTGCTGGTCGTTGTGTAATAAGTTTTGCTGGCTCTGAATCTTTCATTCGATCGATATGTCATATCCATCTTAATCTAGATATTTATAGTACGAACTACATCCGAGTGTTCGTAAAGGTGGTACAGCTCATGGTTGTATCGCCGAACAGTGGGCTGGATTGCCGAAAAAGTGGACAAAAATAGAATATTTGAAATTTTGGTTACAGGGGTATCAGAATTTAAAAAAAAGAAATGCCGATCCAATATGACGGATAAATTTTAGAAAAACTTTTTCAAAATTGCGTACTTTTTGTACGTCGTTGATCAGAAATCAACTGTCAAAATTCCAAAAAAACAGAATGACTTGTCCAATATGTCGGAGAATTGTACATTAGCAGTTATTTTAAACCTCTGATTATGACTTTCCTATCCAATTTTTAGAAAACGGAATGATCGAAAATAGAAAAATATCTGTTGCATATTTGATATTGTATATGAAAAATAACTGGACAGTTTTGATTGCTGCTTAAAATAATTGTGAATATCTGATTTTTTAATCAGAATTTTCACTACTATTAGACGATTCGATCACATTATTTTAATTACTAGTCCTCGGATCGTAAACGGACAACAATTTCAAAGCTTCGGCAGACAAACTTTTACCGCTTTTAGTGTATATCCGGCTCATGCTCGACATATAAGGTTCGGATGTAACAAGAAGTCTTTTAAATACATTCTCCAATGTAGCTTTTCTACAATTTTTTCTTGCGAAATTTTCTCCATATTTTTTAAGTCTTCGTTACGTGACTTGGGCGTCTTCCGACATCTGACCAATCGGGAGTGGAGCGCACTCAATTATTTCAGGTCCATGGATAAGTACTTTATGAACTGTAGTTGGCATACAATACCATGGGTACTTCTCGACAAACAATTCCGCAGTTTCCAAACAATACGTTTTGAAAGCAGCAACACTGATCGCAAATCCACAAGATATAACTTGCAAAATTGTATAACATCACCTAATAACATTTTCAACAACTTTCAAAATTTCTGCAGAAAGTGAAACGTTTTCAAAAAAGCGTCTTGCGGTGTTGCCGTCGTTAGAACTTTCGAAGTCTTGTTTTGGTTGATCAACATTTAAATGCAATTACTTTTTGAACCTTTCCTGAATTCTTCTTTTTCGCTCTTTCACAAATTCCTGCTCAGATCCCTTACGCAACTGCCATTTATCAATTCCTATTTTAGAACCAATATGTAAGAAACACTAGAAGAAACGTATCCCATGCATGCAAAGTAGATAGACCAAGGGCTAGCTATGTAACGTCAACATTTACAGCTTTCATTAATTCAATATCGTTGAATTGTTTTGAAGTTGACTTGCATAATTAACAACGCCTAGTCGACGTAGTCTCCGTTAGAGAATTACATACTTTTCCGTCAATCATTGTAAAGTTCGAAATATATAATTCCCAGCCAGCGTTGAATGTTGCAGGAATGTTGCAGCAATGTTACTTTCACAACGTTAAACATTGCTGCAACATTCCCGCAACATTCCTACAACATTCCTATGTCCGCCTCTCTGCAACGTTCAGAAATGTTGTGGGAACGTTGCACGGAACATTGCAGGAACGTTGCGGGAATGTTGCGAACATTGCAGGAACGTTGCGGGAACATTACGAACGTTGCGGGAACATTACGAACGTTGCGGGAATGTTGCGAACATTGCAGGAACGTTGCGGGAACATTACGAACGTTGCGGGAACATTACGAACGTTGCGGGAACATTACGAACATTGCAGGAACGTTGCGGGAACATTACGAAAATTGCAGCAACGTTGCGGGAACATTACGAACGTTGCGGGAATATTACGAACATTGCAGGAACGTTGCGGGAACATTACGAACGTTGCGGGAATATTACGAACATTGCAGCAACGTTGCGGGAACATTACGAACGTTGCGGGAATATTACGAACATTGCAGGAACGTTGCGGGAACATTACGAACGTTGCGGGAATATTGCGAACGTTGCATGAATGTTGCAGGAAGATTGCGAACATTGCAGGAATGTTGCGAATATTGCAGGAATGTTAAAGGAATATATTGAACATTGAAAAATAGAAAATTATATTTTTAGTTTTATTCTCTTTTATTCTTCTCCTGTTATTTACATCTTTCACTTTCACTTTTTTTTCTCAATTTTTTTTAAATTCATGTACTGTTACTGTTATTCTCATTGGAGGAAACATCCGCATTTGCTTTTTTAGCTCGACTCTCTCTTGTTGGAGTTTGAATAAGCCATTTCGCCAGAGTCTCTTCTATATCTTTTTCCGACCATTTCTCTCCGCCAAGTCTCTATAAAATTGTACGACAATATAAAATATAAGTAAAAATATAAAAATGTTCACTTTTAAAGAAATAAACTTACTGCAGAGTAATTTCGCATCATCAATTGGCTGAAACATCGTTTCTTATTCGAACGACCTTGCGAACTGAATTTTAAGGCAACGTGTTTGTTGTACAAGTAGGTTATGTAAACGCGTTTAGGACTCAGCGTTCATACACTAATACACTACACTACAGTGGAAGAGAGGAGTACAGAAAGAAGAGAGAGCGTAGATAAATACAGCAACGTTTAATTGAGTATATACACGCGCCGATCGGAAAAATTACTAAAAATATAATATTTTTGAATATAAGAATAAAAAAGTGAGACGAGTAAAAATAATCACAGTAAAAATAAATGATAATATTAATAATAAAAAAAATAATTGGCGCAGTCTTACTGGAATGTTGCTACAACATTCACATTGCAATATTGCAACTGGAATGTTGTAGGAATGTTGCTACAACATTCACATTGTAATATTGCAACTGGAATGTTGCAGGAATGTTGCTACAACATTCACATTGCAATATTGCAACTGGAATGTTGTAGGAATGTTGCTACAACATTCACATTGTAATATTGCAACTGGAATGTTGCAGGAATGTTGCTGCAACATTCAAATTACAATGTTGCCACTGGAATGTTCAGGAATATTGCTGCAACATTCACATTGTAATATTACAACTGGAATGTTGCAGGAATGTTGCTGCAACATTCACATTGCAACTTTGCCACTGGAATGTACAGGAATGTTGCTGCAACATTCGGAATGTTGTGCAGCCTTCGGAACATTTCTGCAACATTCCTGCAACATTCAACGCTGGCTGGGTTACTTCGCGAGCGTATCACAATGTAAGGAGTTTATGACGTCATTTTGAGCGGACAGTATTCTGCTACACGTGTGATTTAAAAGGGGCTGTAATTCAACTTCAGCGGAGGTATCAGTTATCGTTATAACTGTAGGATAGCAACGGGAGTTGGCCTCTGCAACTCTTTCGTAGGACGAATAAGCTCGAAAATTGTTGCCTTTAAAAGAACTTCTTATGTCTTTATATTGTTGTTTGGTCAATTTGGCTTTTATTATATCAAGTAACGCTTCATTTCCTGACATTTCAGTTGGGCGTAGAATTTTAGCAGTTTCGTAAGCTGACTTATATTTAGCTGCTCTAGTAGGAGACTTTGTATTGATTTCCACAAATATAGCTTCTCCAGCTTCTGATGAGCGAAGACTTCTTTGCGTAGCGAAGGCCAACTCTTCCGAATTCCGAATTACATACTTTTCCGTCAATCACTGTAAAGTTCGAAATATATAATTCCCAGCCAGCGTTGAATGTTGCAGCAATGTTACTTTCACAACGTTAAACATTGCTGCAACATTCATATGTCCGCCTCTCTGCAACGTTCAGAAATGTAGTGGGAACGTTGCACGGAACATTGCAGGAACGTTGCGGGAATGTTGCGAACATTGCAGGAACGTTGCGGGAACATTACGAACGTTGCGGGAACATTACGAACATTGCAGGAACGTTGCGGGAACATTACGAACATTGCAGCAACGTTGCGGGAACATTACGAACGTTGCGGGAACATTACGAACATTGCAGGAACGTTGCGGGAACATTACGAACGTTGCGGGAATATTGCGAACATTGCATGAATGTTGCAGGAAGATTGCGAACATTGCAGGAATGTTGCGAATATTGCAGGAATGTTAAAGGAATATATTGAATATTGAAAAATAGCAAATTATATTTTTAGTTTTATTCTCTTTTATTCTTCTCCTGTTATTTACATCTTTCACTTTCACTTTTTTTTCACAATTTTTTTCAAATTCATGTACTGTTACTGTTATTCTCATTGGAGGAAACATCCGAATTTGCTTTTTTAGCTCGACTCACTCTTGTTGGAGTTTGAATAAGTCATTTCTATCTTCTATATCTTTTTCCGACCATTTCTCTCCGCCAAGTCTCTATAAAATTGTAGGACAATATAAAATATAAGTAAAAATATCTGGCAAAAATATAAAAATGTTCACTTTTAAAGAAATAAACTTACTACAGAGTAATTTCGCATCACCAATTGGCTGAAACATCGTTTCTTATTCGAACGACCTTGCGAACTGAATTTTAAGGCAACGTGTTTGTTGTACAAGTAGGTTATGTAAACGCGTTTAGGACTCAGCGTTCATACACTAATACACTACACAACAGTGGAAGAGAGGAGTACAGAAAGAAGAGAGAGCGTAGATAAATACAGCAACGTTTAATTGAGTATATACACGCGCCGATCGGAAAAATTACTAAAAATATAATATTTTTGAATATAAGAATAAAAAAGTGAGACGAGTAAAAATAATCACAGTAAAAATAAATGATAATATTAATAATGAAAAAAATAATTGGCGCAGTCTTACTGGAATGTTGCTACAACATTCACATTGTAATATTGCAACTGGAATGTTGTAGGAATGTTGCTACAACATTCACATTGTAATATTGCAACTGGAATGTTGCAGGAATGTTGCTGCAACATTCAAATTACAATGTTGCCACTGGAATGTTCAGGAATATTGCTGCAACATTCATATTGTAATATTACAACTGGAATGTTGCTGGAATGTTGCTGCAACATTCACATTGCAACTTTGCCACTGGAATGTACAGGAATGTTGCTGCAACATTCGGAATGTTGTGCAGCCTTCGGAACATTGCTTGCACATTCCTGCAACATTCAACGCTGGCTGGGTTACTTCGCGAGCGTATCACAATGTAAGGAGTTTATGACGTCATTTTGAGCGGACAGTATTCTGCTACACGTGTGATTTAAAAGGGGCTGTAATTCAACTTCAGCGGAGGTATCAGTTATCGTTATAACTATAGGATAGCAACGGGCGTTGGCCTCTGCAACTCTTTCGTAGGACGAATAAGCTCGAAAATTGTTGCCTTTAAAACAACTTCTTATGTCTTTATATTGTTGTTTGGTCAATTTGGCTTTTATTACATCAAGTAACGCTTCATTTCCTGACATTTCAGTTGGGCGTAGAATTTTAGCAGTTTCGTAAGCTGACTTATATTTAGCTGCTCTAGTAGGAGACTTTGTAGTGATTTCCACCAATATAGCTTCTCCAGCTTCTGATGAGCGAAGACTTCTTTGCGTAGCGAAGGCCAACTCTTCCGAATTCCTAATTACATACTTTTCTGTCAATCATTGTAAAGTTCGAAATATATAATTCCCAGCCAGCGTTGAATGTTGCAGCAATGTTATTTTCACAACGTTAAACATTGCTGCAACATTCATATGTCCGCCTCTCTGCAACGTTCAGAAATGTTGTGGGAACGTTGCACGGAACATTGCAGGAACGTTGCGGGAATGTTGCGAACATTGCAGCAACGTTGCGGGAACATTACGTACGTTGCGGGAACATTACGAACATTGCAGGAACGTTGCGGGAACATTACGAACATTGCAGCAACGTTGCGGGAACATTACGAACGTTGCGGGAACATTACGAACATTGCAGGAACGTTGCGGGAACATTACGAACGTTGCGGGAATATTGCGAACATTGCATGAATGTTGCAGGAAGATTGCGAACATTGCAGGAATGTTGCGAATATTGCAGGAATGTTAAAGGAATATATTGAATATTGAAAAATAGCAAATTATATTTTTAGATTTATTCTCTTTTATTCTTCTCCTGTTATTCACACATCTTTCACTTTCACTTTTTTTTCACAATTTTTTTTAAATTCATGTACTGTTACTGTTATTCTCATTGGAGGAAACATCCGCATTTGCTTTTTTAGCTCGACTCACTCTTGTTGGAGTTTGAATAAGCCATTTATCAAGAGTCTCTTCTATATCTTTTTCCGACCATTTCTCTCCGCCAAGTCAATATAAAATTGTACGACAATATAAAATATAAGTAAAAATATCTGGCAAAAATATAAAATGGTTACTTTTAAAGAAATAAACTTATTGCAGAGTAATTTCGCATCACCAATTGGCTGAAACATCGTTTCTTATTCGAACGACCTTGCGAACTGAATTTTAAGGCAACGTGTTTGTTGTACAAGTAGGTTATGTAAACGCGTTCAGGACTCAGCGTTCATACACTAATACACTACACAACAGTGGAAGAGAGGAGTACAGAAAGAAGAGAGAGCGTAGATAAATACAGCAACGTTTAATTGAGTATATACACGCGCCGATCGGAAAAATTACTAAAAATATAATATTTGTGAGTATAAGAATAAAAAAAGTGAGACGAGTAAAAATAATCACAGTAAAAATAAATGATAATATTAATAATGAAAAAAAAATTGGCGCAGTCTTACTGGAATGTTGCAGGAATGTTGCTACAACATTCACATTGTAAATATATTGCAACTGCAATGTTGCAGGAATGTTGCTACAACATTCACATTGCAATATTGCAACTGGAATGTTGTAGGAATGTTGCTACAACATTCACATTGTAATATTGCAACTGGAATGTTGCAGGAATGTTGCTGCAACATTCAAATTACAATGTTGCCACTGGAATGTTCAGGAATATTGCTGCAACATTCACATTGTAATATTACAACTGGAATGTTGCAGGAATGTTGCTGCAACATTCACATTGCAACTTTGCCACTGGAATGTACAGGAATGTTGCTGCAACATTCGGAATGTTGTGCAGCCTTCGGAACATTGCTTGCACATTCCTGCAACATTCAACGCTGGCTGGGTTACTTCGCGAGCGTATCACAATGTAAGGAGTTTATGACGTCATTTTGAGCGGACAGTATTCTGCTACACGTGTGATTTAAAAGGGGCTGTAATTCAACTTCAGCGGAGGTATCAGTTATCGTTATAACTATAGGATAGCAACGGGCGTTGGCCTCTGCAACTCTTTCGTAAGACGAATAAGCTCGAAAATTGTTGCCTTTAAAAGAACTTCTTATGTCTTTATATTGTTGTTTGGTCAATTTGGCTTTTATTACATCAAGTAACGCTTCATTTCCTGACATTTCAGTTGGGCGTAGAATTTTAGCAGTTTCGTAAGCTGACTTATATTTAGCTGCTCTAGTAGGAGACTTTGTAGTGATTTCCACCAATATAGCTTCTCCAGCTTCTGATGAGCGAAGACTTCTTTGCGTAGCGAAGGCCAACTCTTCCGAATTCCGAATTACATACTTTTCCGTCAATCACTGTAAAGTTCGAAATATATAATTCCCAGCCAGCGTTGAATGTTGCAGCAATGTTACTTTCACAACGTTAAACATTGCTGCAACATTCATATGTCCGCCTCTCTGCAACGTTCAGAAATGTTGTGGGAACGTTGCACGGAACAGTGCAGGAACGTTGCGGGAATGTTGCGAACATTGCAGGAACGTTGCGGGAACATTACGAACGTTGCGGCGGGAATATTACGAACATTGCAGGAACGTTGCGGGAACATTACGAACATTGCACGAACGTTGCGGGAACATTACGAACGTTGCGGGAACATTACGAACATTGCAGGAACGTTGCGGGAACATTATGAACGTTGCGGGAATATTGCGAACGTTGCATGAATGTTGCAGGAAGATTTCGAACATTGCAGGAATGTTGCGAATATTGCAGGAATGTTAAAGGAATATATTGAACATTGAAAAATAGAAAATTATATTTTTAGTTTTATTCTCTTTTATTCTTCTCCTGTTATTAACATCTTTCACTTTCACTTTTTTTTCACATTTTTTTCAAATTCATGTACTGTTACTGTTATTCTCATTGGAGGAAACATCCGCATTTGCTTTTTTAGCTCGACTCTCTCTTGTTGGAGTTTGAATAAGCCATTTCGCCAGAGTCTCTTCTATATCTTTTTCCGACCATTTCTCTCCGCCAAGTCTCTATAAAATTGTACGACAATATAAAATATAAGTAAAAATATAAAAATGTTCACTTTTAAAGAAATAAACTTACTGCAGAGTAATTTCGCATCATCAATTGGCTGAAACATCGTTTCTTATTCGAACGACCTTGCGAACTGAATTTTAAGGCAACGTGTTTGTTGTACAAGTAGGTTATGTAAACGCGTTTAGGACTCAGCGTTCATACACTAATACACTACACTACAGTGGAAGAGAGGAGTACAGAACGAAGAGAGAGCGTAGATAAATACAGCAACGTTTAATTGAGTATATACACGCGCCGATCGGAAAAATTACTAAAAATATAATATTTTTGAATATAAGAATAAAAAAGTGAGACGAGTAAAAATAATCACAGTAAAAATAAATGATAATATTAATTATGAAAAAAATAATTGGCGCAGTCTTACTGGAATGTTGCTACAACATTCACATTGTAATATTGCAACTGGAATGTTGCAGGAATGTTGCTACAACATTCACATTGCAATATTGCAACTGGAATGTTGTAGGAATGTTGCTACAACATTCACATTGTAATATTGCAACTGGAATGTTGCAGGAATGTTGCTGCAACATTCAAATTACAATGTTGCCTTTGGAATGTTCAGGAATATTGCTGCAACATTCACATTGTAATATTAGAACTGGAATGTTGCTGGAATGTTGCTGCAACATTCACATTGCAACTTTGCCACTGGAATGTACAGGAATGTTGCTGCAACATTCGGAATGTTGTGCAGCCTTCGGAACATTGCTGCAACATTCCTGCAACATTCAACGCTGGCTGGGTTACTTCGCGAGCGTATCACAATGTAAGGAGTTTATGACGTCATTTTGAGCGGACAGTATTCTGCTACACGTGTGATTTAAAAGGGGCTGTAATTCAACTTCAGCGGAGGTATCAGTTATCGTTATAACTATAGGATAGCAACGGGCGTTGGCCTCTGCAACTCTTTCGTAGGACGAATAAGCTCGAAAATTGTTGCCTTTAAAAGAACTTCTTATGTCTTTATATTGTTGTTTGGTCAATTTGGCTTTTATTACATCAAGTAACGCTTCATTTCCTGACATTTCAGTTGGGCGTACAATTTTAGCAGTTTCGTAAGCTGACTTATATTTAGCTGCTCTAGTAGGAGACTTTGTAGTGATTTCCACCAATATAGCTTCTCCAGCTTCTGATGAGCGAAGACTTCTTTGCGTAGCGAAGGCCAACTCTTCCGAATTCCGAATTACATACTTTTCCGTCAATCATTGTAAAGTTCGAAATATATAATTCCCAGCCAGCGTTGAATGTTGCAGCAATGTTACTTTCACAACGTTCAACATTGCTGCAACATTCATATGTCCGCCTCTCTGCAACGTTCAGAAATGTTGTGGGAACGTTGCACGGAACATTGCAGGAACGTTGCGGGAATGTTGCGAACATTGCAGGAACGTTGCGGGAACATTACGAACGTTGCGGGAACATTACGAACATTGCAGGAACGTTGCGGGAACATTACGAACATTGCAGCAACGTTGCGGGAACATTACGAACGTTGCGGGAACATTACGAACATTTCAGGAACGTTGCGGGAACATTACGAACGTTGCGGGAATATTGCGAACGTTGCATGAATGATGCAGGAAGATTGCGAACATTGCAGGAATGTTGCGAATATTGCAGGAATGTTAAAGGAATATATTGAACATTGAAAAATAGAAAATTATATTTTTAGTTTTATTCTCTTTTATTCTTCTCCTGTTATTTACATCTTTCACTTTCACTTTTTTTTCACATTTTTTTTCAAATTCATGTACAGTTACTGTTATTCTCATTGGAGGAAACATCCGCATTTGCTTTTTTAGCTCGACTCTCTCTTGTTGGAGTTTGAATAAGCCATTTCGCCAGAGTCTCTTCTATATCTTTTTCCGACCATTTCTCTCCGCCAAGTCTCTATAAAATTGTACGACAATATAAAATATAAGTAAAAATATAAAAATGTTCACTTTTAAAGAAATAAACTTACTGCAGAGTAATTTCGCATCATCAATTGGCTGAAACATCGTTTCTTATTCGAACGACCTTGCGAACTGAATTTTAAGGCAACGTGTTTGTTGTCCAAGTAGGTTATGTAAACGCGTTTAGGACTCAACGTTCATACACTAATACACTACACAACAGTGGAAGAGAGGAGTACAGAAAGAAGAGAGAGCGTAGATAAATACAGCAACGTTTAATTGAGTATATACACGCGCCGATCGGAAAAATTACTAAAAATATAATATTTTTGAATATAAGAATAAAAAAGTGAGACGAGTAAAAATAATCACAGTAAAAATAAATGATAATATTAATAATGAAAAAAATAATTGGCGCAGTCTTACTGGAATGTTGCTACAACATTCACATTGTAATATTGCAACTGGAATGTTGCAGGAATGTTGCTACAACATTCACATTGCAATATTGCATCTGGAATGTTGTAGGAATGTTGCTACAACATTCACATTGTAATATTGCAACTGGAATGTTGCAGGAATGTTGCTGCAACATTCAAATTACAATGTTGCCACTGGAATGTTCAGGAATATTGCTGCAACATTCACATTGTAATATTACAACTGGAATGTTGCAGGAATGTTGCTGCAACATTCACATTGCAACTTTGCCACTGGAATGTACAGGAATGTTGCTGCAACATTCGGAATGTTGTGCAGCCTTCGGAACATTGCTGCAACATTCCTGCAACATTCAACGCTGGCTGGGTTACTTCGCGAGCGTATCACAATGTAAGAAGTTTATGACGTAATTTTGAGCGGACAGTATTCTGCTACACGTGTGATTTAAAAGGGGCTGTAATTTAACTTCAGCGGAGGTATCAGTTATCGTTATAACTGTAGGATAGCAACGGGCGCTGGCCTCTGCAACTCTTTCGTAGGACGAATAAGCTCGAAAATTGTTGCCTTTAAAAGAACTTCTTATGTCTTTATATTGTTGTTTGGTCAATTTGGCTTTTATTACATCAAGTAACGCTTCATTTCCTGACATTTCAGTTGGGCGTATAATTTTTGCAGTTTCGTAAGCTGACTTATATTTAGCTGCTCTAGTAGGAGACTTTGTAGTGATTTCCACCAATATAACTTCTCCAGCTTCTGATGAGCAAAGACTTCTTTGCGTAGCGAGGGCCAACTCTTCCGAATTCCGAATTACATACTTTTCCGTCAATCATTGTAAGGTTCGAAATATATAATTCCCAGCCAGCGTTGAATGTTGCAGGAATGTTGCAGCAATGTTACTTTCACAACGTTAAACATTGCTGCAAAATTCATATGTCCGCCTCTCTGCAACGTTCAGAAATGTTGTGGGAACGTTGCACGGAACATTGCAGGAACGTTGCGGGAATGTTGCGAACATTGCAGGAACGTTGCGGGAACATTACGAACGTTGCGGGAACATTACGAACGTTGCGGGAACATTACGAACATTGCAGGAACGTTGCGGGAACATTACGAACATTGCAGCAACGTTGCGGGAACATTACGAACGTTGCGGGAACATTACGAACATTGCAGGAACGTTGCGGGAACATTACGAACGTTGCGGGAATATTGCGAACGTTGCATGAATGTTGCAGGAAGATTGCGAACATTGCAGGAATGTTGCGAATATTGCAGGAATGTTAAAGGAATATATTGAACATTGAAAAATAGAAAATTATATTTTTAGTTTTATTCTCTTTTATTCTTCTCCTGTTATTTACAACTTTCACTTTTTTTTCACAATTTTTTTCAAATTCATGTGTTACTGTTATTCTCATTGGAGGAAACATCCGCATTTGCTTTTTTAGCTCGACTCACTCTTGTTGGAGTTTGAATAAGCCATTTCGCCAGAGTCTCTTCTATATCTTTTTCCGACCATTTCTCTCCGCCAAGTCTATATAAAATTGTACGACAATATAAAATATAAGTAAAAATATCTGGCAAAAATATAAAATGCTCACTTTTAAAGAAATAAACTTACTTCAGAGTAATTTCGCATCATCAATTGGCTGAAACATCGTTTCTTATTCGAACGACCTTGCGAACTGAATTTTAAGGCAACGTGTTTGTTGTACAAGTAGGTTATGTAAACGCGTTTAGGACTCAGCGTTCATACACTAATACACTACACAACAGTGGAAGAGAGGAGTACAGAAAGAAGAGAGAGCGTAGATAAATACAGCAACGTTTAATTGAGTATATACACGCGCCGATCGGAAAAATTACTAAAAATATAATATTTTTGAATATAAGAATAAAAAAGTGAGACGAGTAAAAATAATCACAGTAAAAATAAATGATAATATTAATAATGAAAAAAATAATTGGCGCAGTCTTACTGGAATGTTGCTACAACATTCACATTGTAATATTGCAACTGGAATGTTGCAGGAATGTTGCTACAACATTCACATTGCAATATTGCAACTGGAATGTTGTAGGAATGTTGCTACAACATTCACATTGTAATATTGCAACTGGAATGTTGCAGGAATGTTGCTGCAACATTCAAATTACAATGTTGCCACTGGAATGTTCAGGAATATTGCTGCAACATTCACATTGTAATATTACAACTGGAATGTTGCAGGAATGTTGCTGCAACATTCACATTGCAACTTTGCCACTGGAATGTACAGGAATGTTGCTGCAACATTCGGAATGTTGTGCAGCCTTCGGAACATTGCTGCAACATTCCTGCAACATTCAACGCTGGCTGGGTTACTTCGCGAGCGTATCACAATGTAAGGAGTTTATGACGTCATTTTGAGCGGACAGTATTCTGCTACACGTGTGATTTAAAAGGGGCTGTAATTCAACTTCAGCGGAGGTATCAGTTATCGTTATAACTGTAGGATAGCAACGGGGGTTGGCCTCTGCAACTCTTTCGTAGGACGAATAAGCTCAAAAATTGTTGCCTTTAAAAGAACTTCTTATGTCTTTATATTGTTGTTTGGTCAATTTGGCTTTTATTACATAGTAACGCTTCATCTCCTGACATTTCAGTTGGGCGTAGAATTTTAGCAGTTTCGTAAGCTGACTTAAATTTAGCTGCTCTAGTAGGAGACTTTGTAGTGATTTACAATATAGTAGCAGCTTCTCCAGCTTCTGATGAGCGAAGACTTCTTTGCGTAGCGAAGGCCAACTCTTCCGTGCTGAAATTTTCGCGCAGGTTTTCGGTCTTCCGTCTTTTGGAACGATCGCTGATCTTAATGAAGTCTGTGGATGGTCGACCTCTCGATTTCTTCGCCTCTTTAACAGTGTCCTCAGCGTTCTATAGAATACGTCGTACAACTTCATGAAATTTATACAAATATGATATAATATAATATAACTAATAAAACCATATTTTTCTACTGATATATGTAAAAATGGCATTTTTTCCACGGCTTATCCTACATGAAAGTGACATTTTTTCATTCTAGAGATGAAAATATTTTCACATCTAGAGATGAAAACGAGCGTTTTTAATTTATGATTTTCTCGATTAAAACACTAAAATAACCAAATGTGCATGGACTTTCTTATTAATTACTTCAATTTCAATGGAATATTTTATGTACAAACTTGTTGTAATTATATTTTGTTTGAATGTCACCATACTTATGTACTATGTGTTATGTTGGTACCATAAAGGTTACCAGTTCTATATTGGCAACACTGCTAGTCTTGTAAGCATTTGTCGCAATGCGCCAACCATCTCTCTCTACTTTTGTGCTGCGACCTTAGTGGTGTATAGACGCGTGTTACTCTGAGTTCTTTAATATTACAATTAAATCTGTGTGCATCCTTTTTATTTGACGACTAACATTGTTAATTTCCACATTAATTAATCATTAACCTCAACAGGTTATGGGCCCAGAACGAATTTTCTGTAAATTTCGAGTGTTTAGTGATTAAAATCTTGAACTTAGTAAGTTGCGCGAGTGTGAGCACGTGTTTGTGAGTTCGGACATTTTTTCTTGTAGTACGTTACTGCCTTGATTGTTTCAATAACAATGGAGTTTAAGGCTCAGATCGATAAACTGAGTGGAGCACAAAATTGGGCGATGTGAAAACGTCAAGTGTGTTTGGTACTGAAACACCACGAGGTGTATGAAGTTGTAACCGGCATGACGGCCGTCCCGGAAGCTTCGAACGACGAAGCAGCACAAGCAGCATTAAGAAAGTATGAAAAAGCTGACGCGCTAGCCCAACTTGTACTTGTTTCGACAATGAACGAATCGAATGTGGACTTGACAGCCACATGTGACACAGCTAAAGCTGTTTGGGAAAAACTACTCAGTGTATATGAACAAAGTTCAGGACAGCGCTTAGACAGGCTGATGGAAAGATTTTTCACCTATGAAAAGGATGAAAATGAGGATATCATGACACATATCGCTCGGCTTCAGCGCATCTTCAGGGAAATGAATGAAGAACTTACGACGGTTGCCCAAACGCAACTTCCTGACCTGTTACTCATGAGTAGAATTCTGTCAACCCTCCCCACAGAGTACTTCGAATTTAAGAGTGTGTGGGAGTCCGTTGCCATTGCTGATCGTTCGATAAACAAGTTAACCGAGCGTCTACGGTTAATAGAAATGCGTTTGCCAACGAAGAAAAACGAATCTGAAGCGCTAGTTGCAGAGGACAGGAAAGCCTATAAACGTAAGCCTATTTTAAAGTGTTACAAATGTCACAAAATGGGACATGTTGCTCGCGAATGCAGAAACAAAAATTTCAGCAATAACGAAAGTGCGGGTGAAGCTTTCATGGCGGTTGCATCGTTCGCGAATAGTGCGGTAACTGACAGTGAGATTTGGTTTGCGGACAGTGGTGCAACGGCACACATGACGAGTAGAAAAGAATACTTTGCTTCTTTTAACAGATTCGAACAAGAAAAATACGTGCATCTCGGGGACTCTAGTGTCATAAAGGCAATTGGTCATGGAACAGTGAACGTTCAGATGCGTTACAACGGTGCGTCAGTTGACAACTACTTAGAGAACGTCTGGTATGTACCAGATCTTGGGCGCAATCTCTTCTCAGTCAGCGCAACAATGAAGAAAGGCTTTAAGTTTCAAGCTGACATCCGCATGTGCAAGTTTGTGAAGAACAACGATGTGCGCTTAACGGGTACAATGACCACACGAGGCTTATATGCACTAAATATGACTGTTTCTCGGACAAATAATCTTTGTCTTTTTTCATCAGAAGTCGATGAGTGTGCGACCATGTTGGCGGCCGTGGCAACTACGAAAACGGCGTCACTCCAAACTTGGCATGAGAGATTCTGTCACCAAAACAAGCAGCATGTTCGTGAGGTGTTAAAAAGATACAACATTAGTGCGCTAGATCGTAATGACGCAGTTTGTGAAGCGTGCATTCTCGGGAAGCAACAACGAATAAGTTTTCGTTCGCGGAGAGACAAGGCAAAGAGTGCGGGAGAGCTCGTGCATTCCGATGTATGCGGGCCAATGCAGGTGACCTCTCTCGGCGGATCGAGATACTTTCTGTGTATAAAAGACGATTTTAGCAAGTTTCGGCGCGTGTTTTTTATTCGACAGAAAAGTGAAGTTCCTGAATGCGTTAAAACTTTCATAAATGAGGCGACTAGAGCCGGTGTAACAGTTCGCGAGTTTCAAAGTGACGGCAGAAAAGAATATGACAATCAGGCTCTCAAGTCTTTCCTCTCGGCGAATGGTATAGTGCAAACAATTACAATGCCTTATTCGCCAGAACAAAACGGGACCGCGGAACGCGAAAACAGGACATTGGTTGAAAGTGCGCGCACTTTAATACACGCGACAAAGATGCCGTTAAATCTTTGGGCAGAGGCTGTCAACACAGCTGTGTATGTTTTAAACAGAACGGGCCCTACCTCTGTGGAAGCAAAAGCTCCGTACGAAGTGTGGTTTAACAGGAAACCAACCACACCGTTACACTTTAAAACGTTTGGAACAAGGTGCTACGTCCACATTCCTCACCAGATGCGTCGAAAACTTGATGCTAAAAGCAAGTCCGCTTGTTTTGTTGGATACTGTGGAGAGAAGAAGGGGTACCGGGTCTGGCTGCAAGATGAAAAGAAGGTAACTATCAGCCATGATGTGATTTTCATGGATAAAAATTTACAGAAATCCCTCGATCACATTGAACCATGTGCAGTGGATGTTAATCCAGTCCTGGAGGCTTACGGCGACGACGTTCATCAAGTTCCAGAGGAAGTGACGATGTCCATCAACATCGAGAGGAAGAGATGAATCATGATGACGATGATGATGTCCATCAAGTTGTTCAAGGTGAAGTGAACCAGGACCATGATGACGACGATGGAGTCAATCAACCTCGCGAGGAAGAGGACGAAACAACGAAAACCAAACGAAGAAGAAGACGTCCAGTACGAATGAATGACTATTTGTTGGAGGAAGAAATTGATGCTGAAGTTCTGTTAAGCGAATCGTCTACTGACGAAGCAAATTGGAAAGAAGCCAAAGAAGAAGAAATTGCATCTCTCATTGAGAACCAAACTTGGGTTCTGGTGAGCCTTCCCAAAGGAAAGAAGGCTGTTGGTTGCCGATGGGTATTAAGGCTAAAGAAAAATGCAGATGGCTCAATCGAGAGATTTAAAGCACGACTGGTGGCAAAAGGTTTCGTGCAGAAGAAGGACCTGGACTACAATGAAACCTTTAGTCCGGTAACCAGGTTTGAAACAGTAAGAATAATATTAAGTATTTCAGCATCCAAGGATTTTGATCTGGTTCAATTTGACGTTAAAACGGCATTCCTCTACGGAGAACTAGAGGAAGAAGTATACATGGCACAGCCAGTGGGGTTTGAAGATGGGACGGGACGCGTATGCAAGCTACAACGTAGCATCTATGGGCTAAAACAAGCACCTAGATGCTGGAATAAACGGCTCGTAGACTTCCTGAAGCAACAACACTTTGATCAAAGCAAAGCAGATCCATGTCTTTTTATCAAACGTACTTCGTTGTACGTCATCATGATCGCCATATATGTTGACGATGGACTTGTGGCCACCAACAACCAAACAGAAGTCCAAAAATTTCTCGTCGAACTCAAAACGAACTTTAAAATAAAAGTGTCCAATTTAAATTGTTTTCTTGGTTTGCAAACCAAACAATGTGCTAATTCTTTATTTTTAGGTCAAAGCACATACACAAAACAAGTACTGGAGAGGTTCAACATGGAGGAGTGTAATGCGGTTGCCACTCCGAGTGATGACTACTTGTCAGACAGCGAGGAAGACCCATTCCTTGACAAGTCAACGCCATTTCGCGAGGCAATTGGTTGTCTTATGTACCTGTCGGTAGCAACAAGGCCCGACATTAGTTATGCCGTCAGCGCAGTCTCCCAATTTCTGGAGAATCCGAGAGCATCACACTGGGGCGCAGTCAAGCGCATATTTCGCTATCTTCGAGGTACAGCTGATTTGGGTTTGCTGTACATGAAGGAAGATTTGGCGATTCCAAAACTGGAAGTTTACAGCGATGCTGACTACGCGGGAGACAAACCTACCAGGCGATCCCGAAGCGGCGTGGTTTGCAAAGTCACAGATGCAGCAGTCTCATGGAGCAGTAAGAAGCAGACTTGTGTTGCTCTATCAACAACTGAGGCTGAATACATTGCAGCCTGTGAAGGCACAAAGGAAGCAATCTGGCTGAGCAGATTGCTGAACGATGTAAACGGGACAGACAGTAATTTACCATACTGATAGTGCTAGTGCACTAAAATTGGCTAAAAACCCAGAATTCCATAAAAGGACCAAACATATTGAAGTCAAATTCCACTTCGTTAGAGAGAAACTAAATTCTGGAGATATAACAATCGAACACGTTCCTGGAGACGCACAAGTGGCAGATATTTTAACGAAGCCACTTCCAAAGCCTAGATTCATTAAACTACGTGAAATGTGGGGACTCAAGAAAATGAACTAAATTTTGCATGATAACATTAGAGGAAGTGTTGTAATTATATTTTGTTTGAATGTCACCATACTTATGTACTATGTGTTATGTTGGTACCATAAAGGTTACCAGTTCTATATTGGCAACACTGCTAGTCTTGTAAGCATTTGTCGCAATGCGCCAACCATCTCTCTCTATTTTTGTGTGCTGCGACCTTAGTGGTGTATAGACGCGTGTTACTCTGAGTTCTTTAATATTACAATTAAATTTGTGTGCATCCTTTTTATTTGACGACTAACATTGTTAATTTCCACATTAATTAATGATTAACCTCAACAAAACTATTTAAAAAACCTAAATAAAATTAGGACATTTGACTTGACAAGTATCACCTTCGGTGAGAAAGCAACAATATTACCATGGAAACGAACAAACCAACGATTAAATTTGTATTGACAGTTGCGATAGTTCGCGTCGAATTGGTTTTATTAATGTCGAATTATGGATTCTGCAACCGAATATCAGTAGAAAAAATTGCATTTACTAGAGATGAAAGCGTTTTTTTTGGTTCGGTGTGATTGCTAACTCGCTGGCGCTCGTGAGCAAATTCTAACCTCTCCAAAAAACCCCAGTTTCATCTCTCGTTGTAAAATATACTATTTGCTGCATTAGTAGCTGCGTTTTTACGGTACTCACTTTAAATGTAACTGTAGTATTTAAACACTGTAAATGTCTCTTTTTAAATGCATCTATTGTCCTTTTGGAATCGATCCACTTTGATTTCAATTTTGACAACATTTTTCTTACGTTATCTCTGTCGTCTTGATGTATAAGTAGAGTAAAAGTAGAGTTATACTTTTCAATCAATTCATCTTCTTGAATGGGCAACATATCTGCCGGCTCAGGTTGGAGAAATTTTTTTACAGTTTCAGAAATTTCTAACTTTGTTAATGTCCACTTGGCCATGCCGGTTGTATTCGGTTCTGTAATACAATATAAAAAATCACAACGAATGTATTGCGGCTACGTATCCTTTTATCACACGGTAACAAATATGCATAGGCTCGTTTCGGCATGCAACTTTTAGGAATACCGATTTCAGAGTATTACCTACGCGATACGTAAAACGTATCGTTGCATGTTGCAGCAATGTTTAACGTTGTGAAAGTAACATTGCTGCAACATTCCTGCAACATTCAACGCTGGCTGGGAATTATATATTTCGAACTTTACAATGATTGACGGATGTATTGGGCGATTAACTATTTTTACGTCAGTAAATTATTTAAAAAAAGGTTTTCTACCCGCAATTTTCAGTTAGCCAGTGAATAAACATAAACTAATATTTAGTAATGTAAAAAATATACAAATATTCTACATACCTTTAGGATTACCCTGCATTGAAGAGATTTGATATTGCACACACAAATAAAAAATTAGCAGCACTTTAATCGGAGAACGTTTTTCGCTGCGGATTTACGCGTCATATAAATGTCAACAGTTCGTATCTTCGGGATGCTCTGTAGCCGCTTGTTTTTAAACCTGCCGCCTTATCTTTCGTTAAGACATGCACACAGGCTTCATCTAGTGGATAATTCAAGAAAAAAGGTATTTTTCAAATTTTGATTTTGTCATTTTGTTCCATTTTTTTGACAATCCAGCCCACTGAGCGCCGTCTCCATTCTACGTTTTCCTGTACGCCTTTATATATGTGTCTTAGAATCCCTCATTAGAAACATTCTTTCTTCCTCCTTGGTTAGGGTCCAGGTTTAGGCAGCGATATCAGTACAAGTCTCATTAGGCTCCTATAGATTTGGCATTTGGTTCTTCTGGATATAGTCTCGGATTTCAGATGTCGCATTACTCCATAATATGTTTTATTTGCAACCTATAATCTTCTTTTTATCTCTTTGTTGCAGCTGTTAGTGTTCGCAATTTGGGAGCCCAGGTATATGAATTCCGATACGCCTTTGATGTTACGTGTCCCGATAGTTACGTCTTGTACTTGTGCGTCCCGCGTAGTAACAAACATGTATTTTGTCGAAATATACTAATCGAGTAAGGTACCGTCCCTGAACTCGGAAGGGGTCAAAAGTCAAGATTTCTTGAAAATTAAGAAAAATTGTCAAAAAATGCGGTTTACGTCTTGAATTTTTTCCAATGAATTGAACAAAAAATTAGGTTTTTTTTGACGAGCCTTACCAAGTTCCGCCCCCGCAGGGGGCGGCTGTAGGTGCGTTTTAATTTTTCACTTTTTCCGTAAAAACTCCGTTCCTCTTGGGCGTCGAAACGGGAAATGGTCATTTTCTGTTGTAAAACTGAACAGGCCTTCGACCCGTGTCCGTCTGCCGCTCGCAAGTCCCACATGGCGTCCTCTAGGTGCCAAAAACAGGAGATCGTTTCTAGCACCTTTGAGGAGCAATTTTGGTCCGCTGCTCGATTTTTTTACTGCGTTCTCTTGCCGCGTCGATTTCACGTTTTTTGACGTCATGCGGAAAAGTACGCGACCGTCGGTTCACCCGGTGCGGCGGAAAATGTAAGCGAAAAAAAACCGGTTTTTTTCATCACATCTGTGGACGCCGTTCTCTTGATTGAAGAGCGCCGTGTCTCCAAACCGGTTCGTTCGATGCGAGATATTTACCCGCAACCTGCGGTGGAAGAATCTGGCACCTTCGGCATCCTGTTCCAACTCTGGGTCAATTTTAACACAAACATCGAAAAAACGCGATGTTTTTTTCACCTAATTTGCGGGGATCCCTCTCCCGGGATACCCAACAGTCGGATCGGGACCGGACCGGCACCAATCGATTCGGCATAGTGTCTTTAAGTTTGTTTTGGAGTTTAATTGCGATTGAGTGCCGGATGGCACCGGGAGGCCCGAAAAACCATGTTTTGCAGAAGTACGCGATAATCCTCTGGGATTCGCTAAATTAAATAGCAGGGCCTCGCGGTGGTGGTTTCTGAATATAGAACGAAAGGGTCTATAAGCCGATAGGAACGATGCATCGCTCGATCGCATTTGGGGGTCTCGACGCCCGTCCAAACTCGAAACGAATTTTTCAAAATTGAGCAAATTGAAACCTTCAATATTCGGTGAAATGTTTTAGAATTGTATTGCTCTTTTCAGGAATTATAGCCCCACGTGTCTACTTTCGAACGACACCAGTCTCGGCGCATTACACCTCCGGGGACGTTCCGCAGGCCCCAATTCGCGAAGTCACTTTTTTTTCACCTCTTCAAACGGAAACGCTTAAAAGAAAATTTACATTTCCAGTCCAACAAGTGCATGCCCGGTGAAAAGGCCAACAGTATGGCGTTTGAATTTCTCAAATCCATCAACGGCTTCGCACTCCAGGGCTAAAATACTACGACCATTGCTTGCCGCTGAATCGCCAATTTACACTTACAGCTGATCATTCTGACACTATTTTCGCTCAGGTTATGTGGAAATGTCATTGTTGAAGTTTATCCGTTTATGATTATTCGTGTGCTTGTGAAAAGATAAAATTAAAGAAAAGAATTTAAATCAAAATTCTGATTTTTCGCTCAATATTAGGTTGAAATTCAAATAAAATTCAAAGAGATATCTTGAAATCTCTAAATTGCAGATTTCGGCGACTCTGGCTCTTGATTAGCAACACATAGCAACGTCAAAATTCGCATTTTTTCACAATTTTTTACAAGAAAACGAAGTTTTTTCACTTTTATTTTAGCAGATTCTTAATATTCAGACCATTTTACATCAGAAACAGTTGCTTCCCTTCACATTTGAATTCCAAAATTTATTTCATAATCCGCGATATTTACGAGTTTTTTTTAAGAATAATTGTAGCTTTTGAATTGAATTTAGATTCCAACGGTACAACACGCGTCTTCCTCGAATGTATATCAACAGAGTTATTGGCGAAAAGCTGTCAGTTTTACCATTTCACTGCGGAAGGAACAGCCATTTCAATATTTATTGACATTTTCGATTCAAATTCGAATACAACTTATCAAGTTCTATTAAAATATGTTGCATGAATTTTCTGCGGCTGATTTGTGATTCGGATAATTTTACATGGGGGACGATGTAAGTTTTTCGGTCATCTGGTGATTTAAAATCCATTTGATTGAACGGTGGGAATTAAGAGTATTCTACAAGAATAGTTGAAAATTACACATTTAATTTGGAATCTAAAGGTGTATTCCTCGACTTCCTAGCGGGTATAACAAGAGAGTTTTTGTTGAAAAACGGTCAGTTCTACCACTTGACGGCTGAAGGAAAAGCCATCTCGAAATTTATCCGGATTTTCTTTTTAAAATCGAATAGTGCTCATTGAGACTGATTGAAATGTGCTGTATGCAAACTTTTTGCGGCTGATAGCCACGGCATGACGAACGTTTAGAAATGTGTGTTAAATAATTTTAACACAGATAAATAGAGCGCCCTTTCGTTAACAAACGCATTAAGTTTTATATAGTTTACAAGAGTTATATATATAAATTGTACATGTTTCTATTGAAATTTACATATTTGTGGTCGATTGCCTTGACACAGGATTTTTTTAATAAAGAAATACTTGCAAATATATTTTTTTGTTCAATTTTCCGAGGTCTAATGAACATGCATTTAGCGCTATTTTATAGAGCACATTTTCATCTAAAAGTTGTGTCATTTTCATTTTTCCAGTGCGAACCGTTTTGGCTGAAGAGCCCATTTTAAACCCGTGTAAATTGAGTGACGAAATTCAGAGAAGGGGTACCCCTTCTAAATTTTTTTCAATTTTATATTTTTTACTTTTGGGACCAAACCGAAGGTTTTTTCAAAATTTTCAAAGAATATATCCCGGTTATAATTTTCCAACTTGAGGCGTTGACGAGTTATTTGCAAATAAGCTGTAATACAAAAATAATTCTTCACGCCGTCCCCATTCCGGGCTGATATTATCTGTTCTAGTCCGGCCTAGTCTGGTATTATAAGATGTAGTCCGGTCTAGTCTGATCTGGCTATACGACGTTTTTCTTTTCTATTATTATTTAAAAGTATTTCACTTATCTTGCACGCGCTCGCAATCGAGGTTAGAGCTCGTTTCCAATACATAAACACTTTTTTACTAAGAATTCATAGCGATAAGAATTTTGCATTTAATTGCAATTCTATGCAAATTTAAAAAATAAAAATTGTTTTTTGGTCTTATCTGTTCTAGTTCGGTTTTGATTTAATTTGTCTGGGCTTGTCTAGTTTTTTCTGATCTAATCTAGCTCAATCTACCTAGTATAGTCTATTTTTTGGTTCATATTAACGAATACTCTATGTGTGTGTGCGAAATGTTGCAACTAAATGCAAAAAATTCTCATTATGGTAAAATTTGTAATATTTTATCATACATTTTCAATTTAAAAAATGCAAAAAAATCTTATTATTCTAAATATTTGTAACATTTTTTTTAAATTTTTTTAATCAAGTTTTGGGTATATAAAGGAGAATATATACACAGTAGCTTCAGTTAAAAAAACAAAAAAACATATCATCAACGAAAAAAATGAATACTGCTATTACATTAAAAGATTTAAATCAGATAGGAAGGAATCTCTATCTGAAAGTATCCGATTTACAAAGAAATCACAAACACCCAGTTGTGGCAGTTAAGGCGGTAAATGGTAAATATGGGTCAAGGATCCTTTGTCAACTTGAAAATAGGGTGATCTTTCTCCCCAGAAGATTTAATAAATACTTAAACAACATTCAATCACTAGAAAATGTGGTGAAGGGAGGGGTGTATCTAAAAATATTGGAGGATGGACAAACTATCCAATTTAGGAAACCCAGGACCTCAACGAAGGAAAAAGCTAAGGATGGAATAGCCGGCAGCTCAAGAGTAAGCGCGAATAAGAAAAAAGAAAAAAATATTTATTTTTTCTTTATTAATTAATTGTTATTATTGAACACCCCGCTTAAACAAATCCATCCAAAGAATAATTTAAATTATTATTAGATTCATAAATGTAGACATTACAGATTGATATTTTTATCCCTATCCTGATAAACTATATTATCTTTCTGAAAGTATATCAAATCCTAAAAATTAGATTAAATCTTGATAGAAAATAATGATTGTTCCAATTTAAATAAAACTACACATATTTGACCTAATCATTTAACTAAATATTCTATATGTAGTGCCGAAAATGAGAAACTTCTGTTTACATATTTAAAAACTCTTACCTTATCACTCAACCACTTTACCTTACATCCTAAAAATGGGTAAGTAAAACTATACATGCTGTTAAATTATTATAATTAGTAAATATCGTTTTGGTACAAATTTCTAACCTGACAATGATCACATTTATAATTACTGATAGCAAAATCATTATAATTACATTAGTTCGATATTAGCAAATCTAGGCTAACCTTAGCTAGTCTGGTGGTATTAACTAATCTAAAAATGTAACAAATACTTTACGGCTATGATTAATTAAATTAAATTAAATTAAATGCCAAAGCTCTATTTCCCAATGATATTTCTCCTTTTTTTTTAATTTTCAATGACCCGGTTAAAGTTCTATTCCCCAATGATACTGTTTTCACTTTTTTAAATATTTCTCTAAGTTTTCTATTATTTTTACAATCACCCCAAATCATCTGTTCTTGAAAAAAACATTTTTGGCTGTATTTATGTTGGGTTACTCCCTGGTTATATTTTGAAACCATGATTTCTTTACATTCACTACAATCTTCTGCTAGGTGTAAAGTATATAATTCACTTTCACATAAACAACATTTTTTTAAATTAATTCTATATACAGATGTCAAATTATATTCTGATAGATGAATATAATTTGACATCTGTATATAGAATTCATTTTAAAAAATGTCATCACTTAAATTTTCACCTACACATTCCACACAAAAAAAATTTCCATCACCACCTCGTTTAAAATAGCATTCTCGCACACAAACCCATGGTGTTATCCCAATTGCTTAGCGATTCATTTTTACAAAACTCTAAACAAAACTAATCATTTATGAATCGTCAGTATTTAGGGGCCGTTTCGAGATGGAGGGTGTAGCCTTCTTCTCAACGATGTTATAATTTTTTCATGTGGTGTTTATAATTTTGACTTTTTGAAAATTGTGAATTACAAACTTCACATTTATAATCCGCTACTTTCGAATGCCGCAAAGAGCATCTTTTCTTGTAAAAGCTTTAGACATTTATTACAGGAGAACATTTTTTAATCTTGATATCACCTTGATCCCCGTGATGGGGGCTAGGTGTTATTTCGCTATACTTTGTGTTAAATGATTTTAATTCACACGCGTTATATACGTTATCTGACAACAAAATTCAAAACTAATGGGTAGATATATGCTCGAAAATTATGATTGGCGCCATCTGTAATGTAGCAGGGAAAGATTGGCAGATTCTGTAATGTAGTAGGGCAACAACATTAATTTACCTAAAAAGGTGAATCAACACTTATTTATGAAAAACAATACATGTTGTTAAATTATTCATAATAAAAGTATTTCGTTATCTTACACGTGTTTGCCTTCGAAGTTAGAGCTCGAGGTCAGTTCATTTCTTATCACACGAAATTCAAATAATAATAGTTTACGTACTTATACTCAAATTGGACAAACCAATAAAAAAAACATAACAAACTTGATTTATAGCTTAACACAGCGGAAATATTTCTGTTAACTTAAAGGTGAATTGAATCATCACTCATTTAAAAACGACACTTGTTAATTTTTTTTTTATTATAATAAATAAATTAGATAATTTCGAATAATTACTAATTCTCAACTTTGTACAGTCCACGTATTTATACCCAAAAAACCTATCAAATAAATTTTCACGAAATTGTTTAAGGCATTTCTTATCTATAAAGGAATTTTGGCGTGATGTACAATAATAACAAGATTTTTTTATTCAATTTTATTTTTTAATATTTTAAAAAAATCTCACAACTTGTTTTTTGGACAATGGAAAATCCAATAATTCTTAGTTCGATCGTAGCAGATCTAGTTCCTTGACTGGTCTTGTTGTCTGGATTGTCTGGTATTGTCTGGCCTTCTTGTCTGGTCTTGTCTGATCTTGTCTGGTCTTGTCTGGTCTTGTCTAGTCTTGTCTGGTCTTGTCTGGTCTTGTCTGGTCTTGTCTGGTCTTGTCTGGTCTTGTCTGGTCTTGTCTGGTCTTGTCTGATCTGGTCTTGCAGAATGTGGACTTGCTAATCTAGCTAATCTGAGTCTGGTATTTACTAAATCTTATCCGATCTAATCAAGTCTGATCAATTCAAACCATGATTTGAATTGCATTGATTTGAATTTTAATATAGCCTGAACCTCTGGTCTTGTTCTTGTCTGGGCGCCTATTAGTAGTCTGACATACAAAATAGTCTTATTGAAGCAACAATGCACAAGAAAACTTTATACAAGTAACACCATATGCCCGTTATGTTCTGAACTAATTGGAAGGTAACTGTTCAGAATTATGTACGTCATCTGACATCAAAATTCAAATCTAATGGAAAAATATCTGCTCAAAAATAATGATTGGCGCCATCTGTAATGTAGCAGGGAAAGATTGGCAGGTTGTTATAGGAATCTGTAATTTTGTTGCCGGAATCTGTAATTTGGAGCCATCTGTAATGTAGTAGGGAAAGATTGCCAGGCTGTTTACAGATTGGCAGGTTGTTTACAGGAATCTGTAATTTTATTATTTTTATAGGAATCTGTAATTTTTTAAATTTTTTATAGGAATCTGTAATTTTTGTTAATATATGTGGCGCCATCTGTAATGTGTTAAATTGTGGAAAATTGAATTACAAGAATCTGTAAATTTTAAAAATTTTACAGAAATCTGTAATTTCAAGGTCGGAGGCGGAGGTGGGTCCAGAACACAGGATCTTTCCCTACTTCCAATGTAGGACAATTTGGCAAGGACCCTTCGTTTAACACCGGTTAGATTAGGTTGCCCGCCGCGAAGCGGACAGATAAATCAAGACAACCTACGCACGGCAGCGCGAACTCTCGATCCAATATAAACCAAAGATGAAATCACCGTTGGTTTAACCCCGGTTAGATTAGGTTGTCCAAGAAATAGAATTTGAACAAAATTTAAATTTATTTTTGTTTTTTAGACGAAAGAAGACTAGGGCCAACTTTTTTTTTCTTTTCTTATTTTGATGAAATCGTATGATGAATAGACAGGATATTATTTGTAAGTTTTCTCTGTTTTTATAAGACGCGCGGGAGCGCGAACTCTCGATCCAATATAAGCAAAAGTGGCAATGACCGTTGGTTTAACCCCGGTTAGATTAGGTTGTCCGCCGCGAAGCGGACAGATAAATCAAGACAACCTACGCACGGCAGCGCGAACTCTCGATCCAATGTAGGACAATTTGGTAAGGACCGTTGGTTCAACTCCGGTTAGATTAGGTTGCCCGCCGCGAAGCGGACAGATATACAAGACAACATACGCGCGGCAGCGCGAACTCTCGATCTAATATAGGCCAATTTGGCAAGGACCGTTGGTTAAACTCCGGTTAGATTACTCGGGTTTGCCCGCCAAGAAGCGGACAGATAAAACAAGACAACCTTCGCGTGGCAGCGGGAACTCTCGATCCAATGTAGGACAATTTGGCAAGGACCGTTGATTTAACTCCGGTTAGATTAGGTTTTCCGCCGCGAAGCGGACAGATAAATCAAGACAACATTCGCGCGGCAGCGCGAACTATGGATCCAGTATAGGTGAATGTAGCAAAGACGTTGGTTTAACCTCGGTTAGATTAGGTTACCCTACGCGATGCGGACAGATAAATCAAGACAACATACGTTCTCAGAAACTTCTCATATAGTCACTGTGTTTCTTCTTCCTCTTTTCTGTCCACTTTTTTTCTGTTTTATTCTTTTTGGGAGTTTGTCGAGTTTGGGAGTCGTCACTATGTTACAAATCTTTTTGGTCAGTCTGTTTTCATACATCATGTGTATGTGTCCATAGAACTTTGCCCTTCTTTTTCGGATGTTGTTTGTAATCGTCTCTGTCTGTTCGTACAGTTCTTTTGTTAGTCTCTTTATCCAGATCCCCTCTTTCTGAATCGGCCAGTAGATCTTTCGTAGTATTATCCTCTCTTGTTTTTCTATGTCCTTGATTTTCGTTTGTCCCTTGATTACCTTTGTTTTTGAGGCGTACAAGGCCTCTGGTAAAACTACTGTATTATATTGTCTTAATTTGGCATTGATAGAGATACTCCTTTTTGTTGTAGTGGTTCCATGTTATTCTGTAAGCTTTTTGTAGTTTTGTGATCCTTTCTTCATTGGATTTTGAGTTCAGTCCTGTTTTCTGTATAATTTTCTACTTGTGTTGTCTTTCCATACTTAGTTATAAGTGGGTGTCTGTCCGTGGATTTTGTGTCCATGTATTGTGTTTTTTTCGAATGAAATTTGCAGCCCTGCTTTGGCTGAGATTTCGTGTAGTGTCTCTAGAGCTTCTTTTGCTTCTTATCGATTATTTGTTATGATGGCTATATCATCAGCGAATGCCAAAAATTTTATGTTGACGGTTCTATCCTTGTGTCTCCAAATCTTTACCCCACTGACTCTTTTTTCTCCCTGTTTCACTCCTGTCTTGATATCAAATATTTCTGATACTCTCCCATGAACTTCACTTTGGATCTTGTATTTGTTAATGTTTCCTGGATTAGATTTCTGGTCTTGTTGTTCACCTTCATTTCTTCCAATTCGTTGAAGACTGTTTATCTATGGTGTCGTAGTTCTTCTTGAAGTCGACGAATGGTATTGTGATATTCCTGGTTTTTAACATTGTTAATATTGTTCTCAAGCACCAGATCTGTTCACTGCATGATCTTTCCTTCCTAAACCCTCCTTTTCCCCCTATTCTACTATCTGTGGATCTATCTTAGGTTCTAGCCGATTTAACAGGGCTTTGTACATAATCATGTCAAGATAGTGAAATTCCTCTGTAGTTATTAGGGTTCGTTTTGTTTACTTTCTTGTGGAGGAGGTGTATTAGCTCACAAGGCCAACAGACGCTGACAACAGTACCGGTGGTTCCCACACAGACGTGTGGATTTTCACCTATAACCTTATACAGGGGTCCTCACGCACCCTGTGAGGCCCATCCCGTTCCTCTCCTCTGTCCACTTTGGTCTGTTGGTTCCTGTGCTGTTTTTGCTGGTAAGGGCCACTGAGAATACTCCTTGTCGAATGGTCTGTCGGAGTTGGGACCGATCCTCTATGGTTTCTGGTGAAATTTTAAGTAGCTCCAGGTCTAATTTTACTGTGGTGATCTTTTTCCCTTTCCCTATACATGTCTTGGTGAGTCTCCTGATCGTGAGCCGTGGACGTTCATGGGAGTTAAATGCCAATAGAATGTTAGGCGCCTTTACCTATTATGTTAATATTTCCCTTCATGCTGAGTTTGTCAGACCTGGAGTTTATAATAAAAATTTACAAAATTACAATTACTTTAAGAATAGAAAAAATTAAAACTTTCTTACATCAGTTTGACATATATATATATATATATATATATATTTATATATATATATATATATATATATATATATATATATATATATATATATATATATATATCATCATCAAGCGACCAATCGCGTCCACTGCTGGACATAGGTCTCCCGTAGCTTTCTCCATCCTGGCCGATCCTGTGCTGCCTCTATCCAGTTGGTCTTTATCCTTTTGATGTCGTCGGTCCATCTGGTTGTTGGACGGCCTCTACTTCTGTATGCGTCTTGGCGCGGTCTCCACTCAAGTATCCTCTTTGTCCAGCGATTGTCCGTAAGTCGCGCCACATGACCAGCCCAGTTCCACTTTAAGGTTGTTATACGGATAACCGCGTCCGTCACTCCAGACCTCTCCCTTAATGTTATATTTACCTATACTATATTTACCGATATACCTAACATCGACCTCTCCATTTTCCTCTGCGCGATACTTATTTTATTTGTAGTGTTCTTTGTGAGGGTAAGTGTTTCAGCCCCGTATGTAAGCACAGGCAACACGCACTGATCGAATACTTTTCTTTTTAGGCATATTGGAATGTCTGACTTAAAAATATTGCGAAGCTTTCCAAAGGCCGCCCATGTTACGCCTATTCTTCTCGACATTTCACAGGTTTGGTTGTCTCTACCAATAGAGATTTTGTGACCAAGGTATTTATAAGAGCTTACTTGTTCTATGCTTACTCCGCCTATCTTGATTGCCTCACTCATAACAAGATTTGTCATGTATTGAGTTTTGTTGGTGTTGATTTTGGGTCCAACAGAGTTCGATGCTTCCCATAGCCTCCGTAGCATTTGTTTTGCTTCGTCCATACTATCTGCGATAATTAAGATATCGTCGGCGAATCTCAGATGGTTTAGTTTTTCGCCATCTATGTTTATGCCCATGTCACCAAAGTTGGCCTGTTTGAACATATGTTCTAGGAGGGTTGTGAATAAGTTTGGCGATATGACATCTCCTTGGCGTACACCTCGTGCAATATCAAAGTCTTGGGAATCATCTTGTAGCTTAACATAAGCTTTTGCTCTTTGGTACACGTGTTTGATGACCTTGATGTATCTATGATCGATACGGCATTCAGCAAGAGCTTGTAGCATTTTATGCTGGTTTATTGTTTCGAGGGTTTTTTCGTAATCGACGAAGATTATGCAGAGGGGTTTATTGTACTCGATGCATTTTTCGATAAGGGACTTGACTATTTGTAGATGGTCATTTGTGCCAAATCCGGCTCGAAAGCCAGCTTGCTCGCGGGGTTGATATAGGTCGAATTTATTTGTCAACCTCTTGTTAATGATTCTCATGAATAGCTTATATATATGCGATAGTAAACTAATGCGTCTGTAATTTTGCAAGCTGGTGATATCTCCTTTCTTATGCAGTATTATAATTATTGCCCGATCCCACTGGGAAGGTGTTGTCCCAGTTTGTAGGCAAGCATCAAATAACTTGCATAATGCATTTAATAACGTAGTTCCGCCGGCTTTTAGGGACTCGACTGCTACGCCGTCGTCGCCAATTGCTTTATAGTTTTTCATATCTCTTAGTGCCCCCCTTATTTCGTCTAAGGTAATATTTGGAATATCCTCGGACCCTTGATTTTGCACTCTATTTATGTTGGTGTCCAAGCTCACTGCATTTTTATCGCTATGTAGTGTCGCGTAGAAGTCTTCTACAACCTTTAATATTTCCATTTTATTTGTTGTTATTTGGCCACTCTGTTTTGCTAGCTTGCAGATGTTTTTTCTGCCTTCGGAGAATGGCTTCCGTAGTGATTTCATGCCCTTGTTTTGCTCAATTGCCTTTAAGATTTCATTTGTGTTATATGTTCTTGTGTCCCTTCGCACTGCCTTGGATATTTCTCTATTTAGGCGTCTTAATTCTGTTGCGTTTGTTGTATGTTTATTTGTCAGATTTCTTCTCCTTTCCATTAGTTGTTTAGTGCTTGTACTGAGTTTTTCTTTTCGTTGGGTGCTCTGTGTCTGGCATTCTTTTACTGCGGTTTTTATAGAATTTGTAATAAGTGCGTTCAGGTCCTCCACATTCGGGTCTAAAACACTTTCCATATGTGCTAGCTGTCATTCTATTCTATGTTGATACTGGGTTTCGTCTCTAAGCGGTCTCCATTTGCTGGATGTTGGTTGTTTAATAAGCTTTCGCCGCTCGTTCTTGATATTAATTGAGATTTTGGATCGGACCAGCCTGTGGTCGCTGCCTATTGAGAACTTATTTAGCACAGTTACATCTCGCACTATTTCCTTTCTGTTAGATATGATGAAGTCGATTTCATTTTTTGTAGAGCCATCGGGGCTGGCCCAGGTCCATTTTCGCTGTGGTGTTTTGCGATAGAAGCTGTTCATTGCAAATAAGTTATGTTGCAGGAGAAATTTAAGAAGCGTTTGACCTCTCTCATTCCTCACTCCAAATCCGTGGGTTCCCAACGGTGTTTCGGTTTCGTCTTCCTTATGCCCCAATTTAGCGTTAAAGTCCCCTATTAGCATGCTGTAGTGGGTAGGTTCTTGCTGTATTGCGGTATTTATATCATCATAGAATACCTCCACCTCCGCGTCCGAGTGTGCGGATGTAGGTGCGTATACCTGGATAATTTTTAACAAGTATCTAGTGTTTAGTTTGTATATGAGGTACATTACTCTATTACTGATACTGTGGATCTTGGTGACGTTTTGTATATGCTCTTTATGTACTAGGAACCCGACTCCTCCTTCGTTTATGTGTTGGCCTCCTCTGTAGTGTAGCAGATGGCCTGAGTGAAGTGTTAGTTGTTCCTCATCTGTTCTTTTATGTTCGCTTATTCCTAGTATATCCCATTTGATATGGGAGAGTTCTTCCTCGAGTTCTTGTAGTTTCTGAGATTTGATAACGTTCTGGTATTTAGAGTAGCGATGGTCAGTTTTCGGTTCTGGTAGCCTATCCTGTACCGGAGATTCTTCGCACCCTCTGCTCGCTTCCTTGTCCTTCCGCTACCTTGGTCGGGGATAAGCGAGCTGCCGAGGACTGAGGGCCGTGTGTTTTGGTGTACTATCATTACGGGGGTTTTAGCCATTTGCCCTACCACGCTGGCCAGTGCGGGTTGGTAGAGTTGAGAATTAAAATTAATTTCCTTAGTTCTCTGTTTTAATGGTTATACCGCCATGACTCGGTCGTCAGAGCCTCTTTAGATTTCTAGCAGGGAGCACCAACGTGCAGGCGAGGTTGACATTTGGGTCGGACTTATCTGTTGTTTTGCCGTCACCCCTTACTCCCCATATATATATATATATATATATAATATATATATATATATATAATATATATATATATATATATATATATATATATATATATACAATTATAAATACACATATCCTTGAAAACACAATAAAACACAACATTTTTACTACTACTGCTAATATAACCATAATCTAACCTTCCATTTTGTTCAAATCTGTAGCTACGGTGGCGTTTTTTACGCGCCACTGGAGGTTTTATGTCAATTTCCATTAGTTGAATTGTGGCACGAGGGCGCCACACGTATGAGCACTCTTACTGCATTTTAACCAAAGGTTAATAGAAGGTTAAGTAGAACACAAATTAGGCTAACACAAATCAACAAATACCTTCGAATCACATGAATCATTAATTTTACGAGGAATAGGTACATATTGATATTAATGTGATGGTTGGGCCTGCTTCTTGTTAATAAATTTTTCCCATCGCGGATCCGTTTTGGCTACACATAGAACTAAATCGCTTTCTAAGTTTAGGCGATTTCTCTATTTGCCGTTTATATAAGCTATCGACGAAAACGTCAACTCGCACAAATAGGAAGTGGCAAATCAAACACTTCAAAGCTTCTCTGGTTAATTGTGGATATTCTGTTTAGCCAAAAGCTATCCAAAGTGAAACACATGAATTCCAAGTGTAAGATGTTGTATTTGATATCCCCCAAAATATACGACATCTACCTTGGTTGTTTTGTTTTCTCGGGGATTCCGCGTTGATGTTGCGGGTTTGGTTCTGAATGAAACCGGATTCTCGACGTTTCGGCGAACTAACATTCGCCATTTTCAAGAGATATATGCGTCCGTGCGGGTCAACCGTTAGACGCATACTGAGAGCTCGTTTATCGTCATGTGTCCTTTTCTTTTCGACGGTCATTGAACCTTCCGCTCAGCTGTTCCGTCGCCTTGTTGTTTGTCCCTTTTTTTGTGTCGGTTTGTTTGTTTGTTTGTCGGTTTGCTGAGAGCTCGTTTAGGGGATGCGACTACTTATAGCTGTCTTGCTTCGGGTAATGCGCGTTGTGTGCGGTGCTTCGGTTCGGTTGTTTGTTTGTCTTGTTGGTCGTACATGAGTCTGGGGTGTCTGGGATTGCATTTTGAGGGTGGATATGATCGGTCGCCATGCTGGGGGCAGTCTCAAGGAATCGTCTCTCGTGTTCATGCAGTAGTCTCGTTTTTCTATCTCTATGGCTTCTCTGTATACTCATGACATTTCGTGGCTAATCTGTGCAAGAGTCCTTGAATTTCTAAAGTCCATCCACATATCGGTTTTTTGTGTTGGACAAGAGCCGATGAAACTTTGTCTCTGTGTCTGACTGAAACTACATGTTCTTGTATCCTAGCCTATATTTTTCTATTGGTACGTCCAATGTAGGTTCGTTCACATGTTCCGCAAGGCATTTCGTAAATTCCATGGGATTCTAACGGGATGGTGTCTTTAACGCTGCGTAACATGGAGGATATTTTTTGGTTAGGTTTGAAAATGGTGTCGATGTTGTGTCTTTTAAGGATTCTGGCGATTTTGTCAGTTGATCCATGCACATATGGTAAGTATGCTGTGCTAACGGGTTTCTGGTGTTCTTCAGTTCTTTGGCTACTGTTCTCTGTACGACGGAAAGCTCTGTATATCCATTGGATATCCATTTGAAGAAAGAGCTTTTCGTAAGTTCCTCAATTCTTTCAGTAAGTTAAGCTGGTAGGCTCGTCAGGTTTCTTCTGTACCTAAACATCCAAGAAAGGAAGTCATTGTTGCTTTTCTATCTCCATTGTGAATTTAATTTGATCGTGTTGGGAGATAATTTTTATTTGTCCAGCTCTGGTCTGCGGTGGGGCCAGATTACAAATGTGTCGTCAACATATCTTAACCAGAGTGTAGGTTTAAGTGTGGCTGATGAGATTGCCTTTTCCTCAAAATCTGTAAGAAATATGTTAGCTATTACTGGGGATAGAGGTGAATCCATTGGTGCTCCTAGGACTTGTTTGTATATTTTACCATCGAACCTAAAGTATGTATTCTTTAAACAATGTTCTGCCAGATCTGATACATACTTTTCTGGTTTTAATTTCGATCTTATAAGAAAGAGATCTTATAAGAAGATCTGTTTCTTAAAGAGGCTTTCTTAAAGATCTTATAAGTAAGATTTTATCTTTCTTTTAATTGAGTTTACATAAAGTAAATCTAACACATTGATTTATATTAAGTATTATTTAGTATATATTTTTCAAAGGATGGAATGGGGTTCCCCGAAAACATAATTCTGATGGCTCCGTAAGACGTCAAAGTTTGAAGACCAGTGGGTTGGACTACACTAAAGTAGGTACATAAACCCCAAATTCAATTAAACAGAAAAAAGTTTAAAAATAATATCCACAAATAACAGATTAATGGGTCTGCCGACGTTTATAGGTCATGGAAAGGAATAATAAAATTAAATAAATTTGGTGGAAAATAAAGCGACTTGTAAGGCGAACACAATATATGTGAGGTAAAATTTTACATTGTTATCTCAAATTTAAATGAAACTGATAAGTCTTAGCTATTTAAATATATTTTAAATACTACAAAAGCTCATTAGTTTGCAACGAGTTACACCATAATCAACAGGTAAGACAGTCAAGCAATAACATGAAACAAATTTTACGCGTCAAACTTTGTACGAAATTTTAATAGTTCTGCAGAGTTTCGCGAAAATAATGAGCGTAACAACCACTTTTGAGAAAAACTGTGAATTTTGACTTATTTCTGCACCTCGAACCGAGTTTTGTAGTTCTTGACAAATTTTGCAGAAAGTTCGGGAAAAAAATGAGATTTTGCGAAAAAATCGATTTTGGAAATTGCAAACACAGTTCCCCTCGCAGATCTGAAAATCTAACGCAAGCGTCTCCAGATAAGTCCCTAACTACAGACAGACATACTAAAACTCTTGGTATAAATTCAATCTCATCAATTTGTAATCCACTTAAATATGACTTTCAACAGTAAAAGCTCGGTTGGTGTGTAAAGTATGTAGATTTATATAACTTTACAGGTTATATAATATTTTTACAAAAAATAGTACCATTTTTCAATTCAGATTAAACTAAATTAATAAAATACATCTCATTGCTACTAAAAATTACATATTTTCTGAAAATTTGAATTTTTTCTTATTCAAATTATTAATAATGTTCATCTCTACTAATGAAAGATCGAATTTAAAACATGCATATGGGCAAATTTAATGACCGCGTTTACATTTGAATTCGAGTTATCACCATGTGCGTAGGTCAGACAGGACGAAGGTTTTCAACAAGGTTTTCAGAACATTCTCGCGCTTTTCGTCTGAAAAAAGACACTAGTTCTTTTTCAAACCATTAACTCCAATGTAATCATAAATTCCCAGAAATAGACAATCTTAAAATCTTGCATAATTTCAACAGGAGCGACACTTAATATTCTAGAGACATTATAAATGTTTAAACAAAGCATTAACCCATCCGTTAATCTCCTTAATGAGCAAACCGACCTAATCTTTTTACAAATTTTTAATCTTGCTCAATCACCTCCTCCCCCCGCCCCAAAATCCGTAGTATAAATACATTCCATCATCAATTTCTTATCACTTGAAAATACCTTTAACAGTCGAAACTCGAGGCGTGACAAATGTAGAAATTTATTTATCGGTGAATAATAACATTTATATATATTATATAACATTTTTATATATTATAAGTGTTATTAAAATATAGTGAATTTTTCAATTCAATGTAAGTTTGAATTACCATGTAGTAACAACAGTTGCAACCATCCTATTCATATAATTTATTTAAGTTTAAATAACTTGCACATAAACTATTTAAAATCACTTTTAACTGTTTTAACAATAACTCTACCTCATTCAATTCCGGACTTCTCACGCGACTGCTCACCTCGACGTTGGGATGAGAATGTCTAATCTAGTCTGTCTAGTCTTGTCTCTCTAGTCCTGTCTGTCTAGTCTTGTCTGTATAGTCTTGTCTGTCTAGTCTTGTCTGTCTAGTCTTGTCTGTCTAGTCTTGTCTGGCTAGTCTTGTCTGTCTAGTCTTGTCTAGCCTTGTCTGTCTAGTCTTGTCTGTCTGGTCTTGTCTGTCTAGTATTGTCTGTCTAGTCTTGTCTGTCTAGTCTTGTCTGTCTAGTCTTGTCTGTCTAGTCTTGTCTGTCTAGTCTTGTCTGTCGAGTCTTGTCTATCTAGTCTTGTCTGTCTAGTCTTGTCTGTCTAGTCTTGTCTGTCTAGTCTTGTCTGTCTAATCTTGTCTGTCTAGTCTTTTCTGTCTAGTCTTGTCTGTCTAGTCTTGTCTGTCTAGTCTTGTCTGTCTAGTCTTGTCTGTCAAGTCTTGTCTGTCTAGTCTTGTCTGTCTAGTCTTGTCTGTCTAGTCTTGTCTGTCTAGTCTTGTCTGTCTAGTCTTGTCTGTCTAGTCTTGTCTGTCTAGTCTTGTTTGAACCTACCTAGCCTTGTCTAGCCTTGTCTAGTCTTGTCTAGTCTTGTCTAGTCTTGTCTAGTCTTGTCTAGTCTTGTCTAGTCTTGTCTAGTCTTGTCTAGTCTTGTCTAGTCTTGTCTAGTCTTGTCTAGTCTTGTCTAGTCTTGTCTAGTCTTGTCTAGTCTTGTCTAGTCTTGTCTAGTCTTGTCTAGTCTTGTCTAGTCTTGTCTAGTCTTGTCTAGTCTTGTCTAGTCTTGTCTAGTCTTGTCTAGTCTTGTCTAGTCTTGTCTAGTCTTGTCTAGTCTTGTCTAGTCTTGTCTAGTCCTGTCAAGTCTTGTCTAGTCTTGTCTAGTCTCGTCTAGTCTTGTCTAGTCTTGTCTAGTCTTGTCTAGTCTTGTCTAGTCTTGTCTAGTCTTGTCTAGTCTTGTCTAGTCTTGTCTAGTCTTGTCTAGTCTTGTCTAGTCTTGTCTAGTCTTGTCTAGTCTTGTCTAGTCTTGTCTAGTCTTGTCTAGTCTTGTCTAGTCTTGTCTAGTCTTGTCTAGTCTTGTCTAGTCTTGTCTAGTCTTGTCTAGTCTTGTCTAGTCTTGTCTAGTCTTGTCTAGTCTTGTCTAGTCTTGTCTAGTCTTGTCTAGTCTTGTCTAGTCTTGTCTAGTCTTGTCTAGTCTTGTCTAGTCTTGTCTAGTCTTGTCTAGTCTTGTCTAGTCTTGTCTAGTCTTGTCTAGTCTTGTCTAGTCTTGTCTAGTCTTGTCTAGTCTTGTCTAGTCTTGTCTAGTCTTGTCTAGTCTTGTCTAGTCTTGTCTAGTCTTGTCTAGTCTTGTCTAGTCTTGTCTAGTCTTGTCTAGTCTTGTCTAGTCTTGTCTAGTCTTGTCTAGTCTTGTCTAGTCTTGTCTAGTCTTGTCTAGTCTTGTCTAGTCTTGTCTAGTCTTGTCTAGTCTTGTCTAGTCTTGTCTAGTCTTGTCTAGTCTTGTCTAGTCTTGTCTAGTCTTGTCTAGTCTTGTCTAGTCTTGTCTAGTCTTGTCTAGTCTTGTCTAGTCTTGTCTAGTCTTGTCTAGTCTTGTCTAGTCTTGTCTAGTCTTGTCTAGTCTTGTCTAGTCTTGTCTAGTCTTGTCTAGTCTTGTCTAGTCTTGTCTAGTCTTGTCTAGTCTTGTCTAGTCTTGTCTAGTCTTGTCTAGTCTTGTCTAGTCTTGTCTAGTCTTGTCTAGTCTTGTCTAGTCTTGTCTAGTCTTGTCTAGTCTTGTCTAGTCTTGTCTAGTCTTGTCTAGTCTTGTCTAGTCTTGTCTAGTCTTGTCTAGTCTTGTCTAGTCTTGTCTAGTCTTGTCTAGTCTTGTCTAGTCTTGTCTAGTCTTGTCTAGTCTTGTCTAGTCTTGTCTAGTCTTGTCTAGTCTTGTCTAGTCTTGTCTAGTCTTGTCTAGTCTTGTCTAGTCTTGTCTAGTCTTGTCTAGTCTTGTCTAGTCTTGTCTAGTCTTGTCTAGTCTTGTCTAGTCTTGTCTAGTCTTGTCTAGTCTTGTCTAGTCTTGTCTAGTCTTGTCTAGTCTTGTCTAGTCTTGTCTAGTCTTGTCTAGTCTTGTCTAGTCTTGTCTAGTCTTGTCTAGTCTTGTCTAGTCTTGTCTAGTCTTGTCTAGTCTTGTCTAGTCTTGTCTAGTCTTGTCTAGTCTTGTCTAGTCTTGTCTAGTCTTGTCTAGTCTTGTCTAGTCTTGTCTAGTCTTGTCTAGTCTTGTCTAGTCTTGTCTAGTCTTGTCTAGTCTTGTCTAGTCTTGTCTAGTCTTGTCTAGTCTTGTCTAGTCTTGTCTAGTCTTGTCTAGTCTTGTCTAGTCTTGTCTAGTCTTGTCTAGTCTTGTCTAGTCTTGTCTAGTCTTGTCTAGTCTTGTCTAGTCTTGTCTAGTCTTGTCTAGTCTTGTCTAGTCTTGTCTAGTCTTGTCTAGTCTTGTCTAGTCTTGTCTAGTCTTGTCTAGTCTTGTCTAGTCTTGTCTAGTCTTGTCTAGTCTTGTCTAGTCTTGTCTAGTCTTGTCTAGTCTTGTCTAGTCTTGTCTAGTCTTGTCTAGTCTTGTCTAGTCTTGTCTAGTCTTGTCTAGTCTTGTCTAGTCTTGTCTAGTCTTGTCTAGTCTTGTCTAGTCTTGTCTAGTCTTGTCTAGTCTTGTCTAGTCTTGTCTAGTCTTGTCTAGTCTTGTCTAGTCTTGTCTAGTCTTGTCTAGTCTTGTCTAGTCTTGTCTAGTCTTGTCTAGTCTTGTCTAGTCTTGTCTAGTCTTGTCTAGTCTTGTCTAGTCTTGTCTAGTCTTGTCTAGTCTTGTCTAGTCTTGTCTAGTCTTGTCTAGTCTTGTCTAGTCTTGTCTAGTCTTGTCTAGTCTTGTCTAGTCTTGTCTAGTCTTGTCTAGTCTTGTCTAGTCTTGTCTAGTCTTGTCTAGTCTTGTCTAGTCTTGTCTAGTCTTGTCTAGTCTTGTCTAGTCTTGTCTAGTCTTGTCTAGTCTTGTCTAGTCTTGTCTAGTCTTGTCTAGTCTTGTCTAGTCTTGTCTAGTCTTGTCTAGTCTTGTCTAGTCTTGTCTAGTCTTGTCTAGTCTTGTCTAGTCTTGTCTAGTCTTGTCTAGTCTTGTCTAGTCTTGTTTTTCCGGAGTCTAAGAAACATGCATTTAGCGCTATTTTATAGAGCAGATTTTCATCTAAAAGTTGTGTCATTTTCATTTTTCCAAAGCGAACCGTTTTGGCGGAAGAGCCCATTTAAACCCATGTAAATTGAAAAACGAAATTCAGAGAAGGGGTACCCATTCTAAAAATTTTTCAATTTTATATTTTTTACTTTTGCGACCAAACCGAAGGTTTTTGCAAAATTTTCAAAAAATACTTTTTTGTAGACACCGACGTCTTACATACGGATATCCCGGTTATAATTTTCCACCTTGAGGCGTTGACGAGTTATTTGCAAATAAGCTGTGATGCAAAAATAATTCCTCACGCCGTCCCCATTGGAGTGGGAGCGTTCAAAATTTATCAGCAGTTACTTCTGGTGGATACCCACATTCAGTACAAGTTTCATTGAAATCCTTCAAGGATTAATATATTTTTTCGCAATTTTTGAATATTTTGAAGTTTTTGCATTCGGTTTTGATCGGAATTCGTGATTGACAAGTCTGGATATGTTGAAAAAAATATTTTACTAAGTTTCACAAAACGTGGAACAATAAAATTTCACACATTTGTAGAGAATTGGTCAGTCTATGATATCCCTCAGTTAGTTTTGCAAAATATTTCATCGGGCGGCGGCCGCCGCCCCTCAAACTCGAAAATAACAGAAATTAATAAATTCAAATAGCTATAAAATGAAAACTACAAGAGATATATTGAAATTTTTTTCAAATCTATATAGATTATACATTTATCTATTGAAATTGACGTTTTGGCATCTTCGTGGCCGATAGCCACAACAATTTGACAATTTCACACATTTGTAGAGAATTAGCCTATGATATCTTTCAGTTAGTTTTGCAAAATATTTTATCTGGCGGCGGCCGTCGCCCCTCAAACTCGATCATAACAGAAATTAATAAATTCAAATAGCTATAAAATGAAAACTGCAAGAGATATATTGAAATTACTTTCAGATCTGTATAGATTATACATTTTTCTATTGAAAGTGACGTTTTGGTATCTTCGTGGCCGATAACCTGGACACGCAATTTTTTCTAATAAAGAAATACTTATTGAAAATTTACAAATATATATTTTTTTCAAAGGCTCCGAAGTTGCATGCATTTAGCACTATTTTATATTTTGTCTTTATTTGAATTTTATATTTTAAGATACCATTTGGTTTTACCATTGGTTTTACCTTGGTTAGATTAGGTTGTCCGCCGCGAAGCAGGAAGATAAATCAAGACCCCAAGACAACATACGCGCGGCAGCGCGAACTCTCGGTCCAATGTAGGACAAAGTGGCAAGGACCGTTGGTTTTACCTTGGTTAGATTAGGTTGTCCGCCGCGAAGTGGGAAGATAAATCAAGACAACATACGCGCGGAAGCGCGAACTCTCGCTCCAATGTAGTACAAAGTGGCAAGGACCGTTGGTTTTACCTTGGTTAGATTAGGTTGTCCGCCGCGAAGCGGGAAGATAAATCATGACATAAGCGGGGCAGCGCGAACTCTCGGTCCAATGTAGGACAAAGTGGCAAGGACCGTTGGTTTTACCTTGGTTAGATTAGGTTGTCCGCCGCGAAGCGGGAAGATAAATCAAGACAACATACGCGCGGCAGCGCGAACTCTCGATCTAATATAGGACAGTGTTGCAAGGACCGTTGGTTTAACCCCGGTTAGATTAGGTTGCCGCCGCGAAGCGGACAGATAAATCAAGACAACATACGCGCGGCAGCGCGAACTCTCGATTCAATATAGGTCAATGTGAAAAAGGACCGTCGGTTTAACCCCGGTTAGATTAGGTTGCCCGCCGCAAAGCGGAGAGATAAATCAAGACTGTGAGAAGACAAACCAAGTTCCGCCCCCGCAGGGGGCGGCTGTAGGTGCATTTTAATTTTTTTACTTTTTCTTCAAAAACTCAGTTCTTCTTGCGCGTAGAAACGGGAAATTGTCATTTTCTGTTGTAAAACTGAACGGGCCTTCGACAAGAGAAATCGCGTATGTTGCGCGGCAACTCTCGATCCAATATAGGACAATTTGGCAAGGACCTTTGGTTTAACCCCGGTTAGATTAGGTTGCCCGCCGCGAAGCGGGCAGTTAAATCAAGACAAGACACGCGCGGAAGCGCGAACTCTCGATCCAATATAGGACAGTGTTGCAAGGAATGTTGGTTTACCCCGGGTAAAATAACAGGACAGATAAATCAAGACAACATACGCGCGGTAGCGCAAGCTTTCGATACAATATAGGACGGTGTTGCAAGGACCGTTGGTTTAACCCCGGTTAGATTAGGTTGCACGCCGCTAAGCTGCAGATAAATTAAGACCTTCAAACTCGGACATAACAAAAATTAATAAATTCAAATAACTATAAATTGAAAACTGCAACAGATATTTTGAAATTTTTTTCAGATATATATAGATTATAGATTTTTCTATTTAAATTGACGTTTTGGTACCTTTGTGGTTGATAGCCTTGACACAGGATTGTTTTTAACAAAGAAATATTTATTGAAAACTTGCAAATATATTTTTTGTCCAACTTTTCAAAGTCTACCAGACATGCATTTACAGCTTGATCTACAATAAGCTAAAGTGGCAAAGTCTGTTAGCCTGAAAGAAAAGCGAACGAAAAATTAAGACAAACTACAAGCGGTAGCGCGACCCAAGAGATCAAAAATAAGATAAAGATGTAAAGCTAAATGTTGGTTTAACCTAGGTTAGGCTATTAGGTTAGCAAAGCGCCATAGAAATCCAGACCACATACGCATCCCTCGAAGTCAAACCGGAACTGATACTAAGGGATTCAAATAGCAACAACTCGAAAACTGCAATAGATATAATAAAAACTCTTTCAGATCTATTAAGATCATAGATATTTCTATTGAAACAATTTGACCATTTTGGAATTTTCATGGCCGATAACCTTGACACTGGATTTTTTAAATAAAGAAATACATGAAAATTAAATCAAAGTTGACATTAACGTCAGTTGAGTAATTTATTGGTAATTATTTTTTTTGGTGAAACTTTTAGTAACATAATTTTGCTAAGTGTTGCTAATTGTCTAAAAGCAAACTTACTATAATTGGAGGAGTGATATTGGAAATCAAGAGTTGCCAACCTTCATAAAAGGAGGTTACTATATATGATGAAGTGAAGTTAATAAGTAAGGCTTGTAATTTTGACGAAAAAAAAGACAACAATGTAACTTTAACAAATAGTTGGTGAGATTATGTTTGAGTATGTTGGTAACTCAAAAACACAAGATACCAACTTGATTAAAACAATATGTTGGTTATGTTGAACGTCAAAGTTGACCACATCAATGTTACTTAATCAATTTAAAGGTTATAAAAGTTTTAGTGAGATTTTCAGTAACTTTTTACTCCACAGCTGATTTTCTATCGTCCATGTTGTACAACTTAGGAACTAATATCACATCGTTAGATATAGTAACCTTTTTATGAACGTTGGGAACTTTTCATTTCTAATATCACTCCTTAAATTAAAGTCACTTTGATTTCAGACAATTGGTAACATTATATGATTAAGTGCGCCTCAAAAGTGTTTGATTATATTATTTTACAAACCTGAGAGCATTAAAATCATTTGAGACGGATGAATTATTAGTTAATATTCTGTGCAGTAGGAATTGTACATCTTGCAACTCATACAACCTTAGCTGATGCGCTTTCTACAAGAATCGCGCAGCTCCCAATTCTGATTACTCTTTCATATACAAATGTCAAAATTCATTAAACAATTTCACCCTCATCAATTATTCCACCTTTAGCAACTATTCCATTATTTTCAACTCTTCCATCCACAAAAACTATTCCATTCCGAAAAATACGATCCACATGTACTAGTCTTATCTGTGTTTATTACAAGACCAATTCTTTTTCCTGCTGTTTCAATGGCCGTGAATGCTTGGATCATCTTATTTTTCGAGTTAGTTATTACATCTATATCGTGCTTATTTTGTTTGACTCCCTGATTACTTTTTCAAGGGCGATGTTAAATAAGATGCACGATAGGGCGTCTCCTTGCCGTAAACCGGTGTGTGGGTGTGTGTGTGTGTGTGTGTAGTAAAAGATCTTCATACACTATTTTAGATCCTGTACACTATTATATAACTCTGCTTTCCACTTTTGAAAGAGTTACCTTTGTAAGAAGTACCATACAAATACGAGTACCATATGCATCGTGGATGAATATCGTTGAGAATATCGCGCAATGTGGACGTGCTTACAAAAATGTCAAAAGATTTCGAAGTCATGCGCACACTTAAGGCACCAACGATTCCCATATGCGCGACAGTAAGCTACGCGACGTTGTGCGACATCGCCTGTCAAATAATGATTACATTGTTTTAAATGGGCACGTCGCGTAGCCATAGAGAACGTGTTAAAACAATGTAATCATTATTTGACAGGCGATGTCGCGTGACGTCGCGTAGTTGAGTGTCGCGTATATGAGAATCGGCATTTAAAAGACGAAAGCTGGAATACTTTGGACACATTCTCAGAAACGAAAAATACAGACTTCTCAAATTATTACTAGAAAGAAGGATCGAAAGCAGAAGAGGGCCCGGGCGCCGAAGAATATCGTGGCTAAAGAATTTGCGACAATGCACAGATAGCGCTAATCAACGTTCGAAGAGGACAGAGCACTTAAAGAAGAAGAAGTGTTTCACCAGTCGGCTCATTGACTGGTATATTATTTTTTGGCCTCCTGAATTGTAAAGCTAGCTTTTACATCGTGTATACGTCCAGCGAAACTAGATTTTTACGTACAATGTTGCAAAGTACAGCTCCGATGCGGTATAGTGACTAGAAAATTTTAACCTTTCAGGGACAGTTACAAAATAAATTAAATATAAGACAATAAAATATAATTAAAAAAACGCTACTTTATACTTTACACCACATTTGTCAGGATAATGTAGAAAATAAGAGTGATTTTTTAAATTTTACTGTGCGTTTGACATTTGGAAAAATTACATAACCATAACCTAATAAATTTGAATTAGTAAAATGTCAAAGTTTGTGAGTACCAACATTAAAAAATTAAATAATTTCCAATATTGTAATTAATCTAAATCTATTTGTTTCTTAAATAATAATTGTCGGCCAAAAAATCTCATACAAATTTCGTGCGGAAATGATTTTACAATGCTCCAGCAAATGGGGAACTCGCCATTCGGGCTCGTTCCCCAAACGACCTGTTGCATTGTAAAATCAATGTTTCCGCACTCTAATGTAAATAACTATTATCGTCATCTGATGAAAAATCATCAAATGTTATTGTCAGTGAAAGTTGCTCTACATGACTAATATCCGGGGTGTAGTAGCTATAACAAAATAGTATTTTGATTTTTTTGCGCGAGATATGATTTCTGACTTCACTTTAACACCCATCTGCTCTATTAATTCATTTTGAATGCGCTTTCCGCAGTAGTGGTCTGAAAAGTCACCTAGTAACTTTGTCCTAAAGGCGGCTACACACGATCCGGCCCGCCAGTTCGAACTGAACATTCCGCCTGGCCGGTCACCTGAACGTGACCCAGACGTTTACTCAAAGAAGCGACTGCTAAACCGAAAAGTGCTAAGACGTCGTCGTCAGTGGAAGCCGTGATGATAACTGACAAATATTTCAGAATCGAACGGTTAGAGGGACTTTTCAGTTCGAACTGGCAGGCCTTCCGGATCGTGTGTAGCCGCCTTAACAACACGTGATAAAACTTCGAATAACAAACTTGTAAGTGCGCTTATAATTTTAGTAGCATCTTATAGTATAAGCGCCTTATCATCGTAACATGCAACACAATCGTTTTTATGGAGCAATATGTCCAAACACGAGCAATATGTCCATTGCAAAGTTATAAAATTTATTATACAATTTAAAAGAAATCACACGTGAGATTGTATAGTACTTTACCGTGTTTTTTACTTTAAAAGACATAAGGTTTGTATTTATAATGCGAAAATATTTTAATTTTTGTACCATTAGGATAATTCGATTAGTATGAATCTAACATTCTTCTTCTTCTTTCATGTGCCTTGTCCGGTCTCCCTGACGTTGACGATCACCACAGCAAAAGCTGTACGGTCCTCCTCCAAGCGAAAAAGTTCACCAGCCCTTCTTTTGCCGGCCCAGTCCCGTATATTTCTGAGCCACGACTGTTGCTTTCTTCCAACTCCACGGCACCCCTCAATCTTGCCCTTTAGTATGAGCTGTAATAGACGATATTTATCACCTCTCAAAATATGTCCAAGATATGATGTCTTTCGGCATTTTACGGTCGTCAAAAGTTGCCTTGAGATGTTTACTCTTCGTAGTACATTCTTGTTTGTTACATGTTGTGTCCACGGAATGTGAAGCATTCTTCTGTGAAGCCACATTTCGAATGCCTCCAGTTGGTTCATCGTCCTGACCTTCAGAGTCCACGTCTCTACTCCGTACAGCAATTCCGACCATACATAGCATTCATCCATGCGTTGTCTTAGCTTCAGATTCAGGTTGTCATTGCAAATAAAGGATCTCATATTATTAAAAGTTGCCCGAGCAATCTCTATTCGGCACTTTATCTCGCAGTCCGGGTTTAGATCCTCTAGTGCCATTGTGTGGTTGCCTGCTGAATATCATAAATTTGGTCTTTCCTATATTGATTTTTAGACCTTGTGTCTCTCCCACGTCACCGATTTTGTTTATAAGCAACTGTAGTCCCTCGATTGTGATCGCTAAAATCACTGGCTTATTGGCTCTCCATTTATTTGGATGCCGAGGTGTGATATTCCTTCCAATGCTTCCTTAAATATTATATTAGAGTATAGGTTGAAGAGTAATGGCGACAGTATGCAACCCTGCCTTACTCCACGTTGTATCTCAATACGCTCTGTTTTAATATTGCCTATTTTTGCCTGTGCCGTTTGATTCCAGTATAGATTTTTAATTATGCGGATATCTCTATCATCTATTCCAACCCCCTGTAGTATATCTGTAAGTTTATCGTGCAGTATGCGGTCAAAGGCTTTTTCGTAATCGATAAAGCATGCAAAAACATCTTTTCGCTGATCGCGACATTTTTGGAGGAGAAGGTTCATTCCGAAAAGTGCTTCACGCGTTCCGAAAGCGTTTCTGAAGCCAAATTGAGAATCATCAAAATCTTCCTCACATCTACGTAGGATGCGTGCGTGAATGATCCGTAGGAATGCTTTGAGCATGTGGGACATGAGGCTGATTAAGCGATAATCACCACATTTTTTTGGCTGATGTTTTTTAGGTAGAGCAATAAAGGTTGATGATAACCAGTCAGATGGAATTTCACTTGTCTCATAGATGCTATTAAACAGTATAACTACCAAGCCAATATTTTCCTCTGTAATGAGCTTTAGAGCTTCGGTCGGAATGTCGTCAGGGCCAGATGCTTTCCTATTTTTTGCTATAGAGAATGCATGTATCACCTCAGATTTAAGAATAGTTGGTCCCATGCCCTCATGCACCTCATGAGGGCATGGGACCAACATATACCGCATCAGCTCTATGATCTTTGAAGTAGGCCTCTATATAACCGGTCCATGTGTTTTTTAGTTCTTGTTCCTCCAAAATTAGTTGGTTACTATCATTTGTAAGTGACATAGTCGTTCTCTTCCTGTGGATTCCAGCTACTTCTTTTACTTTTCTGTACATATTAAAAGTATCATGTTTGGAGCAGAGGTCTTCTATTTCTGCACATTCCCTTTTCATCCATTTCTGCTTGGCTTCTTTGATCTCCCATCTTATGACCTTTTGTATTTTTTTATATTTGTCAGGTTTGTTCTTGGCCAGTCTTCGCTGCTCCATAAGGGTTAGAATGTGATCTGTCATCCACTTGTTTTTGGGTTTAAAAGTCAGTCTGAGATGTAATTTATACGTGTCCACAATGATATTCTTGATGTTATTCCAAAGAGTCTCTATATCTTGGAGCTGGTTCTCCTGCAAACTTGTTAACCTGTTATTTATTTCTTCGGCAACAATATGTCTGACATCAGGGTTATTTAGCCTCGTTACATCAACTGCTCTAGCTGGGTGTGTTTGCTTTTAGGTTTAACGACAGTTCAGCCACAAGGGGATTATGGTCCGAGCCAATGTCAGCCCCAGGGTGAGTTTTGGCATTTTTTATTAAATTTTTGAAACGCCTATTTATCTGTAGGTAGTCGATCTGATTTCTAATTGGTGTTGAGTTATTTAGTTCACTGCGTGGGGCTTGTCAAGTATAAAGTCTTCGTTTGGGTAGGTCGAAAAACGTGTTAGCAACTATCATCCCTAAGTCCTGACAAAACTCGTAAAGTCACCTCTCTCGTTGGAGCTACCAAACCCAAAACTACCAACTATATCGGTGCGTTGTCCTTGCCCGATTTTGGCATTAAAATCTCCCAATATAATAATAACAGTATCGCTCTTTAAAGTCTTCATTGTGGAATCAATTAGCTCATATAAATTTTCCACTTACATGTCATACCTCTTCTCAGCAGTTGGAGCATAAACCTGAATAAGATTGATATTGAATGGTTTGCAGGCCATTTGCAGTAAGCATATCCGGTTGGATATTGCTACAAAATTCTTGACATATTTTGTGTATTCTGATGCAACAAAGATGCCAACGCCGCCTCGATGATTTTGGTCGTTGTCATCACTACCTGAGTAATATAGTGTGCCGTGCTCATGTTGGCATGACCCGCAGCCTGGCCAACGGTGTTCGCTTATACCCATTATGTGTATGTTCATTCTCTTCATCTCCTGAACCAAATTATCGAGCTTTCCAGCTTGAAACAGGGTTCTCACGTTCCATGTACAGATGTACAACTTTGATTTCACTACTTTGAGCCGGGGGATTCTTAGCACCCATTGCCGATTTAAGGGCTGCCCGGGGCCCCTAGTCCCGTATGAACATACACATAATGGGTATAAGCGAACACCCTTGGCCAGGCTGCGGATCATGCCAACATGAGCACGGCATACTCATCGAGGCGGCGTTGGCATCTTTGTTGCATCAGAATACACAAAATATGTCAAGAATTTTGTCTTATTTATGTTTCTCGCCATAGTGGTTTCCTGGGAAAAAATGATCAAGGTAGTTTCCCGTTGCCTTCCTTGATTTAATTTCAGCCGCCCAATCTGGGAACAGACGCTGTTTGTAGCCGCCCATTCTGGGTCAGACGCTACTCGGTTCGTCATAACTAACTATCCTCAATCTAACATTACGATCTACTAATTCTGAAAGCATTAGAAATCTTTTAGTAGACCTTTTCATAGTAGATTATACGCATGCGTCAATTTGCGGCATGTTTCGGGCAAAAAGTGCCCGAACTTTTTTGACGTATAACCAGTGAAAATATCAAAATGTGCCCGAAACTTTCTATTCCCGCCTTTTAAACAAGGCGGATGCGCATCTTAACTTACCGTAACGCTCTTAACTAACCGTAAAAAGGTCTACAGTATAATCTCGATAATCCGACACTTATGGGACCAGAAAACCGCCGGATTATCAGAAAGAGTGGTGCGAGGGAAGAGCGTGAGCGGTCTCCAGACCGCCGTATTACTGGACGTGTCGTCCGATTAACCAACGGCCGAATTACCGAGATTATACTGTATTTGGAAGATTATACTGTTACTAATTATTACAGATTATACTGATTATAATCTCTATTTTTTAGATTATACTGTAATTGATATGATAAATGTGAATTTCCAAAATCTCTACTTATCGCAATCATTTGCGAGCTCGCACTGATTAACTTTCCCGTAAATTTTCCATGACTGTCAATTTCCGAAAGGATCATTTGCAAAAATGTTTGCAAAAAAATCCTTTCCGAGAACGCAGGAAAAATAAATAATAAAACAATAAAAAAGGATTTTTTTGGCGGATTAGCGTCAAACTGTTTGCGAATAATTCGCGGACAAACATAGATAAGGAATTTCGTTTAAATTTAGTGTGTTTGTTCGCAAATTAATTTCAAAAATGTAATATCTTAATTTCTGCAAACAAAGCGCGCGGCATAAAATCGGCGAGCCAAAAAAATATGTCCATATATTAATTGTAAGTGAACTAACGCTGAGTAAGTCCAATCACTTCACAGATTTAAACAAATCATAAATTTTGATTTTGCAAGGTTTTTGGTGCAACTAGCAATATGTTTTAGTGTAACTAGATTTAATTTTCAAGGTATTTAGTGTAACTAGTCTCAATTTGCAAAATTGGCTAGTCTAAATTCGCAAGGATTTAGTGTGTATCAATAAAATGTCTAACTGTGACTAGAAGACATAAGTACTAGAAGACAATAAGACATATGAATTTGAAATTTTGTCAAAATTCTCAATTTTGAATTTGCAAATTTGGAACTTCCGCATGTTATTATTTAGACCTTCAGCGGTTGTTTTCTCAGATTTAGTTAGAATCTGTCCTTCCGTTTACCTGTGACAAGATTTTAAGTGTGCCCGTCCAAATAAGACAAGAATTTAAAATTTTGCCAAAATTCGCAATTTTCAAATTACAAACTTCAAACTTTCTAATGTTATTACTTAGACTATCAGCTGTTATTTTATTAAATTTAGTCAAAATCTCTCAACCGTTGCCTGTGACAAGGTTTTTAGTGTGCCAGTCTAAATAAGACAAATTCTAATATCAAATTTTGCTGAAATTCGCAATTTTCAAATTACAAAATTCAAACTTTCCAGTGTTATTATCTAGACTTTCAGCAGTTATTATACCAAATTTAGTCTAAATCTGCCCATCCGTTTGCCTGTGACAAGGTTTTTATTGTGCCAGTACAAATAAGACAAATTCGAATTTAAAATTTTGGCAAATTCGCAATTTTCAAACTACAAATTTCAAACTTTATAATGATATTGTTTAGACTTTCGGCTGTTATTTTATAAAATTCAATTAAAAAGCTATCCCTCCGTTTGCCTGTGACAAGGTTTTTGGTGTGCCAGTCCAAATATGACAAATTCAAATTTCGGTAAAATTCGAAATTTTCAAATTACAAATTTCCAACTTTTCACCGTTATTACTCAAACTTTCAGCTGTTATTTTCTCAAATTATGTCAAAATCTGTGCATTCGTTTGCCTGTGACAAGGTTTTTAGTGTGCCTGTCCAAATAACACAAATTCGAATTTCAAATTTTGTCAAAATTTGCAATTTTCACATTACAAATTTCAAACTTTCCAGTGTTATTATCTAGACTTTCAGCAGTTATTATACCAAATTTAGTCTAAATCTGTCCATCCGTTTGCCTGTGACAAGGTTTTTATTGTGCCAGTACAAATAAGACAAATTCGAATTTAAAATTTTGGCAAATTCGCAATTTTCAAACTACAAATTTCAAACTTTCTAATGATATTGTTTAGACTTTCGGCTGTTATTTTATAAAATTCAATTAAAAAGCTATCCCTCCGTTTGCCTGTGACAAGGTTTTTGGTGTGCCAGTCCAAATATGACAAATTCAAATTTCAAATTTCGGCAAAATTCGCAATTTTCAAATTACAAATTTTCAACTTTTCAGCGTTATTACTCAAACTTTTAGCTGTTATTTTCTCAAATTATGTCAAAATCTGTGCATTCGTTTGCCTGTGACAAGGTTTTTAGTGTGCCTGTCCAAATAACACAAATTCGAATTTCAAATTTTGTCAAAATTTGCAATTTTCACATTACAAATTTTAAACTTTCCAGTGTTATTACTTAGACTTTCAGCTGTTATTTTCTCAAATTTAGTCTAAATCGCATTGAAAATTTTCCCAAAATTTGCAATATTCAAATTATAAATTTCAAACTTTCCATTGTTATAATTCAGACTTTCAGTTATTATTTTCTCAAATTTAGTTAAAATCTTTCCATCCGTTTGCCTGTGATAAGGTTTTTAGTGAGCCAGTTCAAAATAAGAAATTCGAATTTAAAATTTTTCCAAAATTCGCAATTTTAAAATTATAAACTTCAAACTTCGCAATGTTATTATATAGACTTTCAGCAGTTATTTTTCAAATTTAGTCAAAATTTGTCCGTCCGTTTGCATGTGCAGGTTTTAAGTGTGCCAGTGCAAATAAGACAAATTCGAATTTCAAATTTTGCCAAAATTCGCAATTTTCAAGTTACAAATTTTAAACTTTCCAATGTTATTATATCGACTTTTAGCTGTTATTTTCACAAATTTAGCCAAAATCTGTCCATCTGTTTATCTTTGCCAAGTTTTTAGTGTGCCGGTCCACATATGTGCCAATATCCTAATTCGAATTTAAAATTTTGCCAAAATTAACAATTTTCAAATTACATATTTTAAACTTTTCAATGACATTATCTAGACTTTCGGCTGTTATTTTCTCAAATTTAGTCAAAATCTGTCCACCCGTTTGCCTGTGACAAGGTTTTTAGTGTGCCAGTCCAGACAAATTAAAAAAATATAACAGAATTTTGAATCGTAAATCGAAAAAGTTGCAAATTTTCCTGTTGAAAATACTGCTGGGGGCTAGTTTTTTCGAAGGCAATTTTCCAAATTCCTGTTTTTCGAGGAATTTTCTGTTCCTTTGGTCACGATCGAAATTCAAATCCGACCGTCAGCAGTTCTCAAACACCAATTTCCTTCCAAGTTTCGCGCTTTACTTTCCAAAATGTCTGGGAAAAAGCGAAATTTTTCGGAAAATTCTTCAGTTCTGAAAGGCTTACTCCAAGGTTCTTGCTGCAGTTATACAAAAAAGTAATTCAGATTTTTTCGACAATAGACTTTTCGTAGTTGACATTTTTTTGTGCGCATGAGTCAATTTCCCCCATGTGATACGTCAAAAAGTGCCCGAACTTTTTACTAAAATAAATATGTGCCCGAAACTTTCATATTCCCGCCTTTCAAACTTGGCGGATGTGCATGCGCTTAACTAACCGTTCTTTATCATCCAAACTTTAAGCATCAATTTTTCCGAAAATCGAAGAGAAACTGTTCCAACAACTCTCCCAAGATATGTTGATATGTTTCCCAAGATATGTTATATTTATTAAAAATAAGTAAAAACTTCACTTTCCTTAGTTTAGTCCAAAATCAAGGAAACACCTCATGGTCTGATGCAAACTGTGAGTAGAGATTCTCGAATATCTCCAAACTCCATCAGTTCCCACGGTTTGGTTCAAAGTCTAATTGTAAAGTCTAATAATGAAAATCGAGGAAGAACTCCAAATATTCCACAAAACTAAAGATTTCTGTTTCAAACTTTCCAAAGCGAAGATATCTCAAAATTCTAGGAAACCGATTTTCCTTTTAACGATTCGAGGAGGAAAGTGAAAACTACCGAAAGTGCTCCAGTCGGTTTTCTACGGGGAAAGGAAACTCAAAGAAGAGACTGAAAACTGCCGAAAGTCCTTCAGTCGGCTTTCTTCCGGGAAACGTTTTAAATAAAAAAATAACGTTTCAGTACGTCAATTTTAAATAAAAAACATAACGTATTAATACGGCAACAGACTGCAATGTGTTAAATAGGCTTTTGGCTGTTATTTTCCCAAATTTAGTCAAAATCTGTCCATCTGTCTGCCTGTAACAAGGTTTTTAGTGTGCCAATCCAAATAAGACAAATTTGAATTTCAAATTTTGCCAAAACTCGCAATTTTTAAATTACAAATTTCAAACTCTTCAATGTTATTACTAAGACTTTGAGCTGTTATTTTATCGAATTTAGTCAAAATCTGTCTATACGTTTGGCTATGACAAGGTTTTTAGTGTGGCAGTCCAAATAATTCGAATTTAAAATTTTGTCGAAATTCGCAATTTTCAAATTGCATATTTCAACCTTTCCAATGATATTATCTTGATTTTCGGCTGTTATTTTCTCAAATTTTATCAAAATTTGTCCAAACGTTTGCCTGTGACAAGCTTTGAAGTGTGCCAGTCCAAATAAGACAAATTCGAATTTCAAATTCTGCTACAATTCGCAATTTTTCAATTAAAAATTTCTAACTTAAAAAATTCCAATATTATTACTTAGACTTTCAGCTGTTATTTTCTCAAATTTAGTCAACATCTGTTCATCCGTTTGCCTGTGACAAGGTTTTTAGTGAGCCAGTCCAAAAAAGACAAATTCGAATTTGAAATTTTGCCAAAATTCGCAGTTTTTAAATTGCATATTTCAACCTTTAGAATGATATTATCTAGACTTTCGGCTGTTATTTTCTCAAATTTAGTCAAAATCTGTCCATCCGTTTGCCTGTGACAAGGTTTTTAGTGTGCCAGTCCAAATATGAAATATTCGAATTTCAAATTTTGCCAAAATTCGCAATTTTCTAATTAGAAATTTTAAACTTTCTTGTTATGTTATTACTTAGACTTTCAGCTGTTATTTTCTCGAATTTAGTCAACATCTGTCTATCCGTTTGTCTGTGACAAGGTTTTTAGTGTGCCAGTCCAAATAAGACAAATTCGAATTTCAAATTTTGACAAAACTCGCAATTTTCAAATTACAAATTTCAAACTTTCCAATCTTATTGTTTAGACTTTCAGCTGTTATTTTCTCAAATTTCGTTAAAATTTGTCTATCCGTTTGCCTGTGACAAAGTTTTAAGTGTGCCAGTCCAAATAAGACAAATTCGAATTTTGCCAAAATTCGCAATTTTAAAATTGCAAATTTCAAACTTTCCAATGTCATTATTTAGACTTTCAGCTGTGATTTTCTCAAATTTAATCAACATCTGTCCATTGTCTGATTGTGACAAGACAAATTCGAATTTATAATTTTGCTAAAATTCGCAATTTTTAAATTACAAATTTCAAACTTTCCAATGTTATTATTTAGGCTTTCAGCTGTTATTTTCTCAAATTTAGTCAAAATCTGTTTATCCGTCTCTCTGAGACAGACTTTTCAGTGTTCTAGTCCGTATAAGAGAAACGTGAAATATCTCATTCATCTCATTGTCACTCACACATCTATCTCATTTGTCTCATTCATTTTCACACAAAAAAAATTCAAAAATTTGTTACAGAAGGACCAAATCGCATGCAAAATTATGACAAATTTGCTAAAAATTTTGGCTTTGGCCAGCTTCGCCGCAATTATCATCCCTGAAACCACCGCAACAGGTAAGTCCAAATCCAAATTAATAACAATAACAAATAAGCTCTAAATTACTATTAATAAATGTCCATATCTAGACAAGTCTGTAGATCTAACCCTAGATATGTATAAAGGTCTCTCTCATAAAAAGATGTAACTCTATATAGTACTAACTCTAGATAGTCTGAAGATCTAACTCCTGATAAGTAAAAAGATCTAACTCTATAAAATACTAACCGTAGATAGTCTGAATATCTAATTCGTCTTAAGACTAAAAATCTAGAGACCTAGACTAGTAGCAAATTCTTAGTCAAAATTAGTCTGGAGATGTAAATCCAGATTAATCCAACGATCCAAGTTTAATTTAATTTAGTTTAATTTAATTTAGTTTAATTTAATTTTACTATGTCTAAATTATTAATGAAAACCAAATCTAAACTAGCCTCAAGATCTATTTCCAGATAAGTCAAAATATTTTGGCTTACTCGAAACAAATTACTCATAAGACTAAATTATTTTTAGACCAGGGGTGGGCAAATCTTTTGACTGTCGTCATTACATATGAAAATTTTAGCTAGACAGAACAATATCGTTTGGTTTTCTCATAGTGGAAAATATGTACTTATAGTACACTATAGTATACTACGAAATATTTTCAGAGAACACCCGCAAATGAGCAGTGTCTATAAAATAGTGGCTGTTAGTTAATAAAGTAAACATCAGGTCTGCTAAACATAATAAGTGTGTCATATGCATGGAATTAAAGTAATTTATAAAAAGTTTCGCGGGCCGCATATAAGGTCGACGCGGCCCGCCAATTACCCAGGTCTTGTCTAGACCAGGGGTCTCCAAACTTTCCAGCCTTAGGGCCATACTGATTACTCCCGTAAGTTCCGAGGGCCAAAACCATATTATCACTGTTGCCGGTAGTGAAAAGTGAAATAGTCCACTGATGAAAAAAAAAGTCCGAAAAAGTACGCAACGTTTAAAAAAGGCTGCAAATCGGAATAAAGTCCGCAAAACGGCAACACTGCATATTATTAATTTTTTCGTCCTTATCTGTAATTTCTAGATTAGTCGTAGAGTACGAGCCATGAGGAGTAACGTGACACGACATCTGGTGGACACAAGCGGAAATAGGTAGTACCTTCTATCGCTAACAGATGGCGCTAATAGCTCATACAGAATAATCTCGTTGGTTCGAGAAAGTTTTGGTGTCTTCCACTCACTTCTAGATGGCAGTAATTGGAATATATAAGAAGGCTAGTGGCGCAACCACAAGTCAGTTCCTATGACACTGTTGTGAAATAAAATAGTGCGTACCTCCTTAAAACGTGTTTGTGCGTGTTTAAGTTTAAGACATCTTTGTAACAGTATTTTGATTTGAATTGTTGCTTTTGTGTGTGATTTAGTAGTATGGAAAAGAAGCGAAAAATTGATAGTGAATGCAGAAAATTCAAAGATCAGTGGAACATTCAGTATTTCGTAATTGAGTCCAGTAACAAGGCGCTATGTTTGATTTGCAAAGAAAGCATAGCCGTTCTCGGATAAGGAATATAACATTAAACGTCATTATGAAACAAAACATTTTCAAAATTACTCAAAATATACAGGAAGTTTGCGGACAGAAAAATTCGAAGCTATGAAGCGCGGATTGAAATCGCAGCAATCTTCATTTACAAAACTCAAAACTGAACAAGAGGCTGCAACTCGTGCCAGCTTTCGTGTGGCTCTTGAAATTGCAAAACGTGGAAAACCATTCACCGATGGAGAAATGATCAAAGAATGCATAATTGCAGTAGCCGAAGAAATGTGCCCTGAAAAGGTAAATTTATTAAAAACTGTCAGTATGTCAGCAAACACTGTGGCTCGAAGGGTAGAAAACATCGCTGAAAATATATCCTCAACTGTTCGACAAAAATGGACATGTTGAGTGGTTTTCTTTGGCCTTGGATGAGTCAACAGATGTGTCAGATACTGCTCAGGTGTTGATTTATATTCGAGGAGTAGATAAAAGCTATGAAGTGCATGAAGAACTTCTTGATATGTATAGTATTCATGGCACAACTACTGGTACAGATATTTTTAAAGGAGTTGAAATGGCCATTAATCAAAAGAACCTTCGATGGAAAAACTTGAAATGTATTACAACTGATGGAGGCAAAAACATGAGTGGGAAAGATAAAGGAGTGGTCGCTCTTGTCTCAAAGGCTGTAGAAAATGGCGGTGGTTCAAAACCATTAGTCTTACATTGTATCATTCATCAACAGTCTTTGTGCGGAAAAATGTTTGGATATGCCTGAAGTTCTGAAACCAGTCATATCAACTGTTAATTTTATCAGATCTTTTGGGCTGAATCACCGACAATTCCGGCAATTTATTGAAGAGATTGGAGAAAATGACTTACCTTATCATACTGCCGTACGTTGGCTTAGTTGTGGGAAAGTCCTTTTTTGAAGCGCTTTTTTGAACTTCGAGCAGTGATCGAAATTTTGTTGAATGAAAAGCATCGCCCTCTTACTGAATTACAAAACAACGCATGGCTGTGGAAGTTAGCATTCTATGTTGATTTGACAAAACATGTGAACGAACTGAATTTGAGATTGCAAGGAGAAAACCAGCATCTTCCTGATTTATACACTAATATCAAATCATTCCGGAAGAAATTGATACTGTTTCAATCACATCTACGAAGTGAATGTTTTTCACATTTTAAAACATGTGAAATATTCAGCCACACCACTGAGACTGAGTTTCCTATCGATTTTGCAATCGAAACTTTGAGTGCTTTGAAAATAAATTTTGATACTCGTTTCTCGGACTTTGATGTCATTGCGAATCAAATTAAGATTTTTCAGAATCCTTTTGATACTGACATTGAAACCCTAGCTCCGGAACTTCAAATGGAAATGATTGATCTACAGTGCAGTGATATAATTAAGAACAAATATCAAAACTCATCTTTGTTGGAATTTTATAAGAGTCTTCCACTGACACAATTTGATAATTTGCATAAATTTGCTCGTGGGCTGTTTTACTCATTACAATTCTGTGTTTCTTTATCCAACTTATCACAAAAACAAGAACAATAAGCCTACAACAATGGTATGAGTAGTTGGCCTATGACCATATCAATGTAGATGTCATATTAATAATTATTCAACATAAAATTAGAATACTTCAGTAAACTAAATTTAATTTGCTATAAAAAATATGTTCTCTAAAAGGAGTTTTCAAGTATGCTAGCTCTCCGCGGGCCGGACAAAATCTGTCCGCGGGCCGGATGTGGCCCTCGGGCCGTAGTTTGGAGACCCCTGTCCTAGACTAATATAAATATCTAAATAGAAATTAGTCTAACGATATATCTAACAAAGATTGAAATCTAGCATAGCCTAAAGATCTTATACCGATTAGTCTAACGATCTATCTAACAAATAAAGATTGAAATCTAGGATAGTCTCAAGATCGAATTCCAAATAAGTCTAAATCTCTAAAAATACTAATTAATAAATAGTCTAAAGATCTTATTACACTTAGGACTAAAGATCTATGTCTAGACTAGTATCAAAATCCAAGTCTAGATTATTCTCAAGGATTTCTCAATTTAGATTAGCCTAATATAATCCAAGTCTAACTTATTCTAGAGTCTAGATTAGATTATTGTCTAAGTCTGGAATTCCTTTAACTATTTAAATCTAATATACTTCTAGTTTTTATTCCGGTTCCGGTTCAAGTTCTAGTATTATTTCTAGTTATAGTATTAGTCCTAGTCTAGTCTAGTCTATTTCTAATCTAGTCCTAATTGTAGACTTGTCTAGTTTTAGTTCTAGTCTAGTCTAGTTCTAGTCCAGTCTAATTATAATCTACTTTTTATTCTAGACTCGTTCTAAAATCTATTGTTTAAGATCTAAGTCTAGACTAGATAATTGTTGATAAACGTGGATTAGTTTAACAATTAAAATTTAATCCAGTTCGAGAAGTATTTCTAGTCCTAGTTCTAGTACTTCTTTTTGTTCCTTTCCTTTTCTTTTTTTCCCATTACCGCACACCGGTAGTTCCGTGTAGTGTGGGGCTCTCTGATCGAGTTCTTCATGACCAGCATATCCACTAAAACCCCTCCTCTGTCTCTTCACTACACTCCACCTGGAATTGCGTGAGCATTACTTCAGGTGGGTGGTGGTGTTTGTTCTAATTGCTTCCTTTTCCTTCTTCTTGTCCTTTCCTCGTCTCGATTTCGTCTTTTGTCGTATTAGCTATGTAGTCGTCTTGTAATCGTCTTTACGTCACATGTGTAGTCGTCCATGATACCTTCCTAGTGTGTCGTGCCATTCTATGGTCGCCTTCCATTCCCTCTCCATTTGTTCAATTCCCATCATGATTCTGGTTATGTAAGCTTGTACCGCATCCAAGTTATGCTCACTTTCTAACATAACTTCCATGATGTTCTGTTCTTCTAGTTTTGTACCGCCAAATGTCTCCGCGAGTAGAATTCTTTCATTCTCTGATTCTGTACACATGAAAATAGTGTGTTGTGCGTCGTCTGGAATATATCCGCAATAGAAGCACTCCGCAGTGTCCCTTTTTTTAACCGTTCGAGGTATGCGTTGAAGTACCCATGGCCAGGGAGCGCCTATATAAGATGGTAATTCATATGTCCGTGTGACTTGTCGTACCATGCTGTAACTTTAGGGATACGGCTGTGTTTCCACCGTTCTCTAGTGTCGCTATCCCATCTTGTCTGTCATCGGTCTATGAGTCTCTTACGCGCTCTCTCCTTGCCGCTCTCTCATGTTTTACTTCGTTTTTCGCTCTGTGCAGTTGCAGCTCTTAGTAGACTTCTTGTTTCTCGCGAATCAGTAAGTCTATTGGGAGCGTGCTTGCAGGTATCAGCGTCGCGGCCTCTGAACCTGTTCTATAGGCGGAAATTACCCTTAGGGCACTTCTTCTCTGTACTCCTGTAAGTTGTTTTCTCGCTCCTACCTTTTTCGTTATGTCGGCCCATATTTCCGCCGCGTAGAGAATTTTTGCGTGTACCACATTGTTTTGAGAAGTTTCCGTTTCAACTCCCTCGGCCCTTCAATGTTCTGCATCAACCGTACCAGAGCTGTCACTGTAGACGCAGCCATTTTTGGCTATATGGTCTGCGTACCGCAGACCGCTGTCGAGTTGGACGCCAAGGTACCTCAAAGATAGCGATAAGGGGAGCCTCTTATCCGTGATAAGTATCGCTTCTGTTTTATGAACTACCATTGTTAGACCCTGCTCTTTTAGCCAATTATTTGTCCGCCGGAGGGTTTCGTTAGTTGCTAGTTCCAGTGTGTTTATTTCTGTTGCAGTTACCACCACCGCGGCGCCATCTGCGAACCCAGTTATTCTCGCTGTTCTAGGCAAGTCTAGGTCTAGCAAGCTATCGTACATAATGTTCCACAAGAATGGTGACCAGGACCGATCCTTGTGGGTCGCCCGCCGTTACCTCATACTCAACTTCACGTTCGTCCGTGTGGTATATCAATCGTCGGTCGCTCCAGTAGCTGATAATCATCTTTCTCAAGTATTCTGGTGTCTGTCTTGATGCTAATGCCTTTATGATAACATCCCACCTGGCTGAATTAAAGGCGTTTCTTACGTCAAGGGTCACTAATGCATACACGAAAAAAAGTACACTCTAAAAATTACAGTTTAAATAGTAGCATCGGTCTTACGAATTTGAAACTGTAAAAACTAACAATTGGTTTTTTTAAAATTACATTTTCCGGTATTATTAGTAAATAAGTTTTAAAAATTACAGTATACGACTGCAATCTCTACAAATTTGTATTCGTAAGGCCGCTGCTACTATTTAAACTGTAATTTTTAGAGTGTACTTTTTTCCGTGTAGTAACGTTTCGATTGCCGTGTACCAGTTTTGACCTTTTCTGCTGCCTTGATTACTTCAGCAATAACGTCCACGGTTGATCGACCTTTTCGAAAACCATACTGTCATTGTGACAGTCCTCCATTGTTTTCGTTGTATGTCTCAAGTCTCCTAAGTAATAGTCTTTCAAGAAGTTTCCCTATGTTGTTCAGGAGGCATATCGGTCGGTATGACGATGGTTCTCCAATGGTTTGTCCCATTTTCTCAGTAGGACGAGTTTTCCAGTTCTAGTTCTAGTACTAGTTCTAGTCTAGTTCTAGTTCTATTAGTTAAAACTAGACTAGACTAGTTTTAATTGTAGACTTATCTAGTTCTAATGCTAGACTAGTTCTAGTTCTAGTTCTAGTGTAGTCTAGTTTTAATTTTAGTTTTAATTCCAGTTCTAATTCTAGACTTGTCTAGTTCTAGTTCTAGTCTAGTTCCAGTTCTAGTTTACTCTAGTTCTAGTCTAGTCTACTTCTAATTTTAGACTTGTCTAGTTGTATCTAGTCTACTTTTAGTTCAGTCTAATTCTAAAACCTATTGTTTGAGATCTAAGTCTAGACTAGATTATTGTTTATAAGTCTGAATTAGTTTAACAATTCAAGTCTATTGCAGTTCTAGTCTGGTCTAGTTCTAGTCTAGTCTAATTGTAGACTTGTCCAGTTCTAATCTAGTTCTATTACTAGACTAGTTCTAATTTAGTGTAATTCAAATTCTAGATATCTAGGCTAGTTTTAGTCTAGTCTCGTTTTAGGCTAGCCTAGTGGTAACCTTTGGTTTCAGAGTCTAGACTAGAAGTGTAGAAGTCTAGACTAGATTATTGTTTATTAGTTTGGACTAGTTTAACAATTTATGTCTAATCTCTGCCAGTTCAGGTCCTGGTTCAAGTTCTGGTAATAGTACTATTTCGAGTTCTAGTTCCAGTTCTTGTCTAGCCTAGTTCTAGTCTCGTATAATTCTAGTTTAGTGTAGTTCTAATCTATTTCTGAATTAAATAATTCTAATGCATTTCTAAGTCCAGACTAGACTAGTCTAGTTCTAGTTCGAGTTCCAGATCTATTCCTGGTTCTTTTTCTAGTTTTATAGTACAATTTCTAGTACTAGTTCTATTTCTAGTCTAATTTTAATCTAGTTGCAATTCTAGATTTCACTAGTCTAGTTCTAGTATTAGTTCCAGTTCTTGTTCTAGTACTATTTCTAGTACTAGTCTAGTTTAGTCTAGTTCTAGTCTATTTTAGTCTTATCTATTTATAATTCCAGTTCTAGTCTAGTTCTAAAACCTATTGTTTTCATATAGACAAGATAGTCTGCTACTTTGGCAGCTGGGCGACTTACAGGAACGGGAACGGCAAGTTCAGCGTGGAGAACATCGACCCCAACATCTGCACCCACGTCATCTACACCTTCATCGGCATCAACAGCGACGGTACCTGCCGGATCCTGGACACCTGGAACGAAATAGACTTAGGTGAAAACTCCGTTACAACAAAAAACTAACAACTTCAACTTAAAACATCTAACTTGGTTCAAGCAACCGAAAGTTCTAGTCACCACCGCTTCATAGACAACTTAATTAACTAAAAGTTATTCAGATAACAATAACTTGGATCTGGTTAACTGAGTAATATACGAAAAACTAGACGTTTTTGACTTTAATTCAAGACCAAGTTGACTTTAATTCACGGTAACTAGCTTACTATTCCAAATGGAACCTCCTAGTTTCCATCAAATTGTCATAAAATTACTTAACTAAATCTTTCATCAACAATCTTTTTTTCTACCAAATTATAGTTACAGCCAAAACAATCGGACAGCACCCATCCAATTCCTTCAAGACTAAAAAACACTAAAGTCTAACACTAAAACTGAGTCTTCACTAATCCCATCTACAACCTAATCTCTTCTGTTAGGTGCATTGAAACGTTTTAACGACTTGAAGATCAAGAACAGGAGCCTGAAGACGCTGATCGCGATCGGCGGATGGAACGAGGGCTCGATCACGTTCAGTAAGGTGGCGACCGATCCCGCACTGCGTGCTAAATTCGCGGCCAGCGCCATCGAGTTCATGGAGAAGTACGGATTCGACGGGTTCGACCTGGACTGGGAGTACCCTGCCCAGCGAGGCGGAGCCGCAACCGACAAGGTAAAGATAACAGTTTGCAAGACTATCGTCCAAAAAGTATTACCGGTTGGGGTAGTTTTCTTGGTTGGCGTTGATTTAGTATTCAGTTTGCTAGACGTGAGTCTAGTTTAAAAGATATAGACTAAAACAGGTAATAAGACTTTGTGTGTCAAAGTTTGAACCTTTGTCGCTACTAAACAAATCAATGTAGAATAGTTCAATCTTCAATTCTAGATAACTAGGTTAAGCTAGATCTGGTTCTGGTTATCATTGGCCATTAATATTCGTAATTTCCTAGGTAACCACGGCTTAATTATTGTCGTCTTTGCGAAATCGAACAAGAAGTAACGCGTTTTTTTCAGGCGAATTTCGCGATAATGTTGAAGACATTCAGAGAGGCTTTCGACAAAACCGGAAGGAAGTACCTGTTGACCGCGGCGGTTGGAGCGACCGGAACCGCCGCCGACATTTCCTACGACGTTCCCGCCCTCAACAAGTAAGTCACACAACCCAGCCCTAGACAACTATCTTTAGTCTTGATTCAAACTCGCGGCTTTAGAACAATAAGGTTATCGCCCATTTTGTTACGAGAAGGCTTTCTTCCTCAAAGGCTTAGTATAAATAAGTCGTTATTTTTCTAGATACTTGGACTTTATAAATTTGATGGCTTACGACTTCCACGGGTCTTATGACGGAGTCACGGGACAAAATGCTCCCATGTATCCGTCCTCCATAGATCTCACCCCGTACGCAAAGGAAAGATGTGTGGTAAGTATCAAAAATGTGCACCATATTTTCCTGATTTTGACTAACTTTCGCAGGACGCCAGTGTTAAAGCTTGGATCAAGAGGGGCGCAAGCCCGGCCAAAATAGTGCTAGGAATGGGAGTTTACGGGCGGTCGTTCACGCTTACCAATCCCTCCAATACTGGATTAGGATCTCCGGCGTCGAACGGCGGCAACCAAGGACCTTACACTGCCGAAACTGGAATGTTGGGATACAACGAGGTAAGAGCATTAGGAGAAGACTAGGATATATACAATGGAACTAAGAGTTTGTGCGCTATAACAATTGTTCATCATCCTCTTCCTCTGCAATCATTGGAGTAATACCCATTTTGGAGCACCTCTTCTCGTCTTGATTCTTTCAAGTACGTTAGGATTTGAAGAAGGTTCAACAATTGAAGTCTTTCCAACAGTAGGGAAACAGTAGGCTCCATGACTTTTCCTTCCCTTGCAGATTGTTTCGCAAGTTTTGAGCTAGTAAGAAGAGTTTTCTTCCACAAATTCTGCAAAGCTGCTCTCCTCCAAGGATCTTTATACGTTTCTACAGTGTGGATTTCAGTCGAAATTTTAAGGGTTGTTCCCAAACAATTTTGGGCAATGATGAATTCAATGCTTCGCAGTCCTTGAGGCTCCCTCTTCACTTGCAGATTGTCTCGCATTTTTTCAGAATGCAGGAAGCGTTTTCGTCTACAAATTTTGCAAAGATCATCTTCTTATACTGATCTTGAGATGTTTTGGTAGTGTTGGATTCCCATCGGGACTTTAAAGGTTGTTCCCGATCAATTTTGGGCAATGATGGGCACTGTGCTCTGCAGTCCTTGAGAGGCAGCATGTTCCACAGCATGGGTAACATCACCTTCGTCCCATCTGTTCTGTTCCTCAGAGTATTGTAATTTCCATTGGGAGGTGGAGGCCACCTACATTCATCCTTTTAAAGACTTGTTTGACTGCCTCACGAGAGGTATTGTCAAATTCCTCATCAATGCCATTGGCACTTTCCATCACTTAGGATCCACTTCAATCAATTATGGGCTAATCTAGTCCACTCTAGTATGATATACTAGTCCGGCCTTGTAGTCCAGTATTTAATTCTCAAATGCACAAGCTTCCCAGTCTGGTTTTATCTAATCTAATCCACTCCTAGTCTGATCTTATCTGATCTAATCAGACATAGTCTATAGTCTAGTCCAGCATTAATCTAGCTAATCTAAGTCTAATATTTAATAATCTTATCAGATCTGGACTAGAATCTAAGTCTGGTATTTACCTATCTAATCTTCTCGGACATTAACTAATCTAGTTTGATTCAATATGAAATGTGGACTTGCTAACATAGCTAATCTAAGTCTGGTCTCACTCTAGTATGATATACTAGTCCGGCCTAGTAGTCCAGTATTTAATTCTCAAATGCACAAGCTTCCTAGCCTGGTCTTAGGGGCTAGTCTGCTAATATCTGTTCTAGTCTGGAATTAACTAATCTAGTCCACTCTAGTATGATATACTAGTCCGGCCTTAGTAGTCCAGTATTTAATTCTCAAATGAACAAGCTTCCTAGTCTGGTCTTATCTAATCTAATCCACTCCTAGTCTGGTATTTTCCAGTATTTAATCCTCTAATCCGCTAAATAATCTTAGGCAACCAAATGCACAAGATACTAATCTAGTCAACTCTAGTCTGTTTAGTCCGGCCTAGTAGTCTCTAATCCACTAAATAGTCTTACTAAATAGTCTTAGACAACCAAATGCACAAGATACTAATCTAGTCCACTCTAGTCTGTTTAGTCCGGCCCAGTAGTCGCTAATCCACTAAATAGTCTTAGGAAACCAAATGCACAAGATATTTTCTACAAAACGCCATCTACCAGTCTATTTCTGAACAAAAGATAGGAAATCTGTTCGGGTTGGTGGAAACCTGAACTAAGGCACCATCTGTCAGTAAAAAGCTGAACTAACGCGCCATCTGTTGGTGGAGGTTGAACTAAAGCGCCATTTGTTGGGCGCCACCTGTTGGTGAAAAACTGAACTAAAACGCTAATTTTATAGGAATCTGTAATTTTGTTAATTTACAGGAATCTGTAATTTGACGCTCTATCTGATGGAGAAAAACTGAACTAAAGCGCCATCTAGCGACTTAGGTTAGAACGAATGTCTCATCGCGCATGCGCACTGAGTCGTTGGTTGCGGTGGCGCCAGAACGAATCATCTTTCCCTACTATGATGCCTTGATACCCATGGTGCTTTGCAGCCCTTGACACTCTCTTCCCTTGTAAATTTGTTTAGCAATTTTTGAACCGGCACAAGGAATTTTCTTCTACAAATTCTGCAAAGATCATCTTATTCCACGGATCTTGAGATGTTTCTGTAGTGTGGATTCCCGTCGAAATTTTAAGGTTTGGTCCCAAACAATTTTGGACAATGATGGACTCAATGCTTTGCAGTCCTTGATGGAAAAGGGAGTCTCTTCCCTTGCAGATTGTCTCGAAATTTTTCAGAAGGCAGAAAGAGTTCTTCTACAAATTCTTCTGAAGATCATCTTCCCTTACTGATCTTGAGATGTTTCGGTATTGTTAGATCCCCGTCGGGACTTTAAAGGTTGTTCCTAATCAATTTTGGGCAATCATGGACTCTGTGCTCTGCAGCCCTTGAGAGGCAGCAGCTTCCACTGCATGGGTGACCTCACCTTCGTCCCATCTGTTCTGATCCTCAGCATATTTCACCTTCCACTGGGAGGTGGTTGCCACCAACATTCGTTCTTTTAAATACATGTTTGACTGCCGCACGAGAGGTAACGTCAAATTCCTCATCAATGCCATTGGTACTTTCCATTACTTGGGATCCAGCTGTTCCAGTTCCAAACGTTTACTACAACAATTTGAAGATGGTGCTCTCGATATGCTTCGTTTTAATAGCTAACGTTTTTATAACTTAATAGCTTAATACTTAATAGCTTAATAGCTAAAAACCTAAATAGCCGACTAGCTACATAACTAAATAGCTTAATAGCCTAAGTTTGACTGCCTTAATGAGTTACTAACTTTTTCCAATAGTTGGAGAAACTTATTATTATTATTCAAATATGGTTGCATAATTTAAGTTATATATTTGCGAAAAAAATGTCTCTTCCTAATTCTAGTATTCGATTTTTAATTGTATTCCGACTTATTGGTAACTCATTTATATGCTTCTTAACACTATACAACTGCGCGATTACAGAGGTGAATATGCCTAGGTTTTCCAAAAGCAAAGATCAAATGGCAAATTTCCCAACATCCAAAATGGAGTTTTTCCGAGACTCCAAATTTTCCTCCTGTTCTTCTGGTCAGGATCCAAACGTTAACGGTCCACCGACCGTTAAAAGCTCCCAAAACTCATTTTTTTTATTTCGCGATTTTCCGTCCAAATGCCAATTGAGAAGAGCGAAAAAACCCCAGTCCAAAATTCTAGTTTTAGTTTTTCCAATACTCAAAAGCGAATTTTCCTACAATTTCTTCAGATCCTCTTCATCTGGTCCAAAACCATATTTTTTTCAAAAACTCCAAATCTTCCAAAAACTTTTTCAGTTTGTCAAGGTTTAGTCCATATCTAGGTACGGTCAAAATCCGGGAAAATATTTAAATATGTCTTCCAATGACGTTTTCTGTTCTTAGTAGTCTGACCCAAAGTGTAGGTAAAAATTTTTCTGAAAATCAAATTTCTTTAGAACCTCCTTGGTCTTGTACAAAACCCAAGTAAACGTTTTCCAGATAATTGAGAAAAAGTATAATTTTTTCCTCAAAACCAAAAATGATTTTTCCAAGGAAAATCGATTTTCCAATTCCGTTCCTTCCGAAGAATCAAAGACGAAATAGAATTGCTTCAATCGGCTTTATTCGAAGAACTTTTCAAAACTCCTTTGAAAACTTTAGTTCCGTACGGGAAGAAAGGGGCGAAGGAAGGTTTAAATAAATTGAAAGAAGAACAATTTATATTTTTAGGAGAACTTTAACAAACAAATTTACCCAAAAATTAAATCATACTAAAAGGCATCATGCCGAATCGATTGGTACCGGTCCGGTCCCGATCCGACTGTTGGTTATTCCAGCAGAGGGATCCCCGCAAATTAGGTGAAAAAAACAGCGCGTTTTTCCGATTTTTGTGTTAAAATTAACCCAGAGCGGGAACAGGATGCCGGAGGTACCAGATTCTTCCACCGCCCGTTGCGGGTAAACATCTCGCATCGAACGAACCGGTTTGGAGACACGGCGCTATTCAATCAAGAGTACCGTGTCCACAGATGTGATGAAAAAAAACCGTTTTTATTTCGCTTACATTTTCCGCCGCACCGGGTGAACCGAGGGTCGCGTACTTTTCCGCATGACGTCAAAAAACGTTAAATCGAGGAGGCAAGAGGACGCAGTAAAAAAATCGAGCCGCTGACCAAAATTGCTCCTGAAAGGTGCTAGAAACGTTCCTTGTTTCCGAAATCTCCTGTTTTTGGCACCTGGAGGACGCCGTGTGGGACTTGCGAGCGGCAGACTGACACGGGTCGAAGGCCCGTTAAGGTTTACAACAGAAAATGACAATTTTCCCGTTTCGACGCGCAAGAGAAACTGAGTTTTTACAGAAAAAGTGAAAAATTTAAAACGCACCTACAGCCGCCCCCTGCGGGGCGGAACTTTGTAAAGCTCGTCTAAAAAAACCTAATTTTTTGTTCAATTTACCGGAAAAAATTCAAGACGTAAACCGCATTTCTACACAATTTTCTTAATTAAAAAAAATCTTGATTTTTTGACCCCTTTTGAGTTCAGGGAAGGTACCTTACTCGATTAGTATATTGTAATATACGCTATATAAAAATCTAAATATTTACATAAAATTTTATTTAAGAATATTTGAAACCAAAAATCATTGTAATTAAACTCCTGTATCTCAGTCAGAATTATAAAATGATATAATTATAAATTGATACATAAATATTTCTCGTGACGAGCAATGCAATGGAAAACTTGAATATTAGCAACTGTAATGTTCCGATCTAGGTGACGGGAACAAATAGTATTCCCTTTTACTAGTTAGCAATTTTTGCCACGGAGGGGCTGAACATTCTAACCTTATTGTGTTAGTAATTTGAAGTATTTTGTCGTCAAAATTACAATTTTTCAATATTATCGGTAAGAAATAAGAATTTGTTTATAGATTCAACAGTATTTAAACATGCTTCGTAGATAAAATAATGTATGACACACGTGAATGAAAGACTTCTTCACACACTTGTATCATAAAGCACTATTTTGGGATCAAAAACGCTTTTAAAACACAAAATGACTCTTTTGACTCCTGACTTTCTATTGTGAAAAATGTATTTCTTTCATAAAGAAAATCTGTTGAAAAGGCGAGATTAGAAACTGGCGAGATATGTAACTTTTCAAAATGTCTTTTTACATTATATGTATGTGATGTAAATTTTTCATTCGAAATTACACACACAGTCTTTTTATTCTCTTCAATCACACAATATTTATCAAACCATTCTGTTTAGTATGATCTGGGATTTTTATCGTTTATTTTTGTCGTTTGTACCGCAGCCATTTTACAGGGTTACCGCTAAAAACATGTTTAAAATTTAATAACTTGAGTAGAAATTTCTTATTGATATATTTAATATTCATACATTTTTGGTTGAGAAACTTTTGTAAGAAAATAATAAAAAGTGTTGCGTCATTGAACATTTCTATAAGTTCTAAAAATAGAACTATTTTAAAAAGCCTGTGTGGGTCAGTATCTGACCCGCGGGTCATAGGTTCGCCATCCCTGATCTAGAGCCTTCCAATTTTCACTAAACCCTACAACCATTGAAACTACAACCTTTTTAGGGTTCCGTACCGAAAACGGAACCCTTATAGGATCACTGTTGTCCGTCTGTCTGTCTGTCTGTCCGTCTGTACGTCCGTCCGTCCGTCTGTCTGTCTGTCAAGACCATTTTTCTCAGGAAAGCGTAGAGGTAACAAATTGAAATTTGTATCAAATACTCGGGTCTGCGGTCTCTTTCAGCTGTGAAAAGAATGAAACTTGTAAGTCCGATCAAAACGTACGCGATCAAAAGATATGACGGTTTATGTCGCATATTTTGCGATTTCACAAGGGAATCAAAACCAAAATCAAAACAAATCACAAGGTACTTCCCGTTGACCTAGAATCATGAAATTTGGCAATAAGCGGTGCCTTACAGCACATGTAAAGGAAAAAATCTGAAAACCGTAAATATGTAGTTTAATTACAAGAAAAATGCAAATTTACTATTAGAAACTTATGAAAATACACTAATGTGTTGCGTGGTATTGTCAGACACCAGAAGCATATGGGTTGCATATAATAAGGTCCTCCTAAAGATACCTTACTTACAAGTTGGTACGGAACCCTCGGTGCGCGAGTCACAACTCGCACTTGGCCGGTTTTTGGACTAAGGCTAAATTACCATTATTCCTTCGAGTATAGGGGCGACATAGCGTAGGGCAGGCACATTCGTCGCGTAAATTCAAATTTAGGGCGGGGGAGTGAAGGCGCTGTATGCGGAACACAGCATGCTCAAAAGCCTTCTAAATTTCATTAAACCCTAAACTAGAAAAAATCTAATTCATCTAGAGTTTACTAGTTTTCATTAAACCTTAAACTGATTGAAAGCTATTCCCTTTCAGATTTGCGAGTTCATCAAGGGCGGTGGGTGGAAGCAAGTGTTCGACGACGAGCAGAAGGTACCGTACATGTACAAGGACAACCAGTGGGTGGGATACGACAACGCCAAGTCCATTGAGATTAAAGTGGCTTACGCCAAATCCATGGGACTGGGGGGTGCGATGATCTGGTCGATCGAAACCGACGATTTTCGCGGGATCTGCGGCGAGAAGTTCCCGATTCTGTCGGCTATAAACAAAGCGATGGGAAGGGAAGTTCCTAAACCAGATCCTGAAGATCCTGCGGCGCCTACGACTTCGACTACGACGACGACTCAAGGACCGCCTGTAATTGGTGTGGATTGCATCAAGGAGGGGTATATGAGGGATCCGGGAAATTGCGCCGTTTTCTACTATTGTCAGAAGAATGGGAACAGTTTCATAAAGTCTACATTTAAGTGTTCCGGTGAATTGGTCTACGATTTGGAGAAAAATGCATGTAATTATCCCAGTGAAGTCGACTGCTAGAAGAGGCGGGATTTTTGCTAAAAGTAGTTTAATTTCTCAAGTATCTGTTTAAATTTGCTACCGTTTGTTAGGGTTCTTCTGTTTTGGTTTTGATTATTTTAATTAAAAAAATCTTAATTTTATTCACATGTTTTTTATAAAAAAAAATATCCCAAGTGAACATCCAACATGCCAAGACAGCCTCGGCTGTGATGGTTAGGATGTTCACTAAACAACACAGAGCTGCTGCAAGAACCCTGGACCTACGGAGGTAAGATCAGCGGCCTCAGCAACAGGGAATGTAAGTTGGTATGGGACAGCCGAGAGGTCTCTCCTAGAACTTGTATTACGGTAAGGAAGGGCATTAATTATTTATTTCTTTCAGAATTCTTAACGCGGGATTTAGTTCCGATCCAGGCCCTCATCAAAACCGAGGGCCTTCACCGAGAGGTAGTGATCGCATCAGCATACTTCCCTGGCGATGGTAATAGCATACCACCCATAGAAGCACATAGGCTGGTAGAACACTCTCTTAGGAGAAGGCTGCCACTCATCTTGGGATGTGACGCGAACTCCCACAACGAGATGTGGGGCAGCACGTACACTAATAAGAGAGGTACCTTTTAGAATACCTCATTAAAGAAAACTTAATTGTGTACTAGACTGGGAAAACACCAACATTTCAGAAATGAGGTACGTGATATTACGGTAGGTAGCACTAACGTAAGTATATTGATTAAAGAGTGGAGAGTTTCATGTGAACCCTCAATGTCGGATCATGGGGGAAAACACCCCCATTCGAAACCCCAGACGAACTGTGTGGCATAGTTGGGCAAAAATTAATTGTGAAAACAATTAACAATTAAATTGCGAGATTTAATTGCAACTAACAATTAAAATAATTAATTGTAATTGCAATATATCACAATTAACAATTAATTAATTGTTAATTGTAAAATTTTGCAATTACAATTGATTAATTGTTAATTGATTGATGCACTTTTACAATTACAATTAATAAATGTCGGTTAGAAGATGTTTATTATACTCCAATGTATCACTTGCCATAATGCGTAACTGAAATAGTTATTTACATTAGAGTGTGGAAAGTTTGATTTTACAACGCGACAGCTCGTTCGGGAAACGAGCCCGAAGGGCGAGTTCCGCATTAGCTGGAGCGCTGTAACGCGGGTGGATCATAGCATTTTTCCAATCTTTAGGGATACCTTCAGTTTCCCATATCTATTACATTTCTTGTTTTAAAATTTGGATTGTGATTTCTCCTCCACATTTTATTATCCTAGTATTATATGTTCGATGAGTTATTATTTTGCTATGATATTTTTGTTATTTTAGGATGTGATGTTTCGTACCGTTTTTAGGGTTCCGTACCGAAAACGGAACCCTTATAGGATCACTTTGTTGTCCGTCTGTCTGTCTGTCTGTCTGTCTGTCTGTCTGTCCGTCTGTCTGTCTGTCAAGACCTTTTTCTCAGGAACGCGTAGAGGTAACAAGTTGAAATTTGTATCAAATACTCGAGTATGCGGTCTCTTTCAGCTGTGAAAAAATCAAACTTGTAAGTCAACGCGAACAAAAGATATGACCATTTATGTCGCATATTTTGCGATTTCACGAGGGAATCAAAACCTATAGGGTACTTCCCGTTGACCTAGAATCATGAAATTTGGCAAGAAGCGGTGTCTTACAGCACATGTCAAGAGAAAAATCTGAAAACCGTAAATATGTAGTTTAATTACAAGAAAAATGCGAATTTACTATTAGAAACTTATGAAAATTCACTAATGTTGTCGTAGTGGTATTGTCAGGCTCCAGAATCACATGGGTTGCATACAGTTAGGTCCTATTCTATGTTTATTCTGAATTTTCTTTGTTTATATTCGTTATGCATTTCATCACGTACGCTTTATATACATAATATATACAGGGTATATATTATGTCTATATTTTGCTTTTTTATAACCGACATGCGACATACTTAAGTCCCGTAACATCCTGTATATATTATATTTCGTCTAATTTTGCTTTATAATCTACATAATATGTTGATAATCTACATAATAATACTATACTATACAAGTTTGTACGGAACCCTCGGTGCGCGAGTCACAACTCGCACTTGGCCGGTTTTTTTTCGTACCGCGTTGTTATATTTCTGTGATATTCTCGACGCGTGTTGTTATGTCATAGAACCACAAACGCGACCTTCACAAAGCAAATTTACAATTAGATAAATAAAGGAACGCTAGTTTCAAGTTGGCAATACCGGAGGTAGATAAGAAATTCGGCAACAAATGTTCGTGCTGCAATCGCAAAAAGTTCGGAAAAGTTAGCACGCAACAAATTGCACCAGACGAATACGCGAGTCAACGTCTGTTTAGTATTCGCCATGGCTCATACAGCAACAAGTAAGTCTAATTAAATTCCGTGTAAGATCAAGATTCGTCTAAATAGACTAACCCAGAGATTGTGCTCAAGATCTTATTCCATCTTAGACGAAATTAATTTAAAGATGCAAGTCTAGAGTAGACCACAGATCTTTGATTAGATTAGTCTAACGAACTAAATTAAAAAAGAAACAAGATTTAAGATTAAAATAAAGTCGGAATCTAACACAATAGATCATGCGAAATGTGGAAACCTAACTAACATTCCGACAATGTGGCGGCCTAACACTGGGTTTATTCCGATCTCGCCACTGGCTGATTGTGAGTCAGTCGATCTCGCCACTGGCTGAGTCAGTCGAGTGGGTCTCGCTTCTTCGAAATTTCGTCTACAACAGGCGTCAGAGATAATAAATACACTTTTGAAAGAAATTTACGCTCCGATTATTAATGTTGCGACAAAAGAAAAGTAGAGCACTATTTATTAGATTGGCAATTAATTTTTGTAGTTTAAAATAAAAAAACATTTCATTTCTTTAATACAAAAATAGAATTAACTTATGCTGCATTGTTATCTATCACATGTCATCAACGTTTTGATAGAGAAAGGATGCCGCGCTCATAGATCTCCTGAGATATCCGGTTGATGAGGTCACCCAAGCAAATTTTTAGATCGTCTTCGTCGTCGATATTTTTCTCGCGCAAATCAGCAAGCGAGCGAAACAAATGGTAGCGGGTAGGTAATCGGCTCTGACACATCTTACTCTTACTCTGTTGTTACAACTTTACTTTGTTTTAAATTAATCAATTTAACAGTTTACTTGCAGTTTAGTTTTACCATGAAACGTTTCAAATCGTGTAGCTATCATCAAATAATTGCTTGCACGATCAGTCTTATTTAATATGAAACGAACGTATTTCAAAATGATGAAGTCAGTATAAGTAAGTCATAGCCCTTACTTTGCCCGAAGAAGGGTATTCTTTCTGCGCTATCGCTAATAGGCTTAGTGTGAACCACACAACCATTTCAAGGGTCATCCAGCGTTTCAAAGAAATTAACGAACATGACAAAACTGATCGGGGCAAGAGCGAGCTTGTGTGACTATCCCTTTAGAAGATCGTCTTTTTCTTCGAATGCGTGCACTAAGAGAGCGCTTTGCTACCATCAGATCCCTCCAAAGCCTTACCACTTTCCACCTCCAAAGACTTCCCAGACAACTTTCAGCAGTACACAGATAGATTGATACTAGATTTCGGTGGTGACTTCTACTGCGACCTTTATAGATCTATTATACCCCACCCTTTTACTGTAATCGTTGGTATCTGCTTCTTCTTCTTCTGGCGCTACAGCCCAATTTGAGCCTTGGCCTCCCCTAGCTTCCTCCTCCATTCCTCTCTTTACCTGGCCAATTCCGTCTGGCGTCCTGGACAACTTCATCCCTCCATCTTTTTCTTGGTCTTCCTATCGGCCCCTTCCCCTTCATTCGTCCGTTCAGGATTCTTTTGGGCATTCTACCATCTGGCATTCTTATAATGTGGCCTGCCCACCGGAGGCGCTGCAGTTTCACGTATATCGACACTGCTTGGTTTTTAAGGGCCTGATATACTTCCTCGTTGTATTGTCTCCTATATTCTTCATTTTCCCGTACTGATCCTAGGACCCTTCTTAATATTTTCCTCTCGCATCGATCAGCCGTCTTCTGGAAGGGCTGTGAAGCAGCCCATACTCGCTAACAGTATAGGCTGTAGGCAGTTTAGTCTTGTCAGCAGTAAATTAATGTGCAGGGTTGAATTGAAATCTTTTACCAACGTCTTGAAGGAAGGAAATCTGAGAGCCATATTACCAGCTACGGTGAGCCAGCCGTTGACATCAGACCGGCCCTATGGTCTGAGTATTGGTCGGATGATTGTTTGGATTGTTGGATGATGTTTGGTGAGTATTGGTCGGATGATTGTTTTGTACACCTTAATTTTTGTGTCTCTCTGTATCACATTGGACTTGAGTACATTCGCCAATGAGAAATACGCCTTATTTGCCATTATCACCCTGCTCTAATTTCCGCGTCTTCCAGGCCTTTGCTATTAATGTTTGCGCCCAGATACTTCGTTCAATTGTTCCAAGTTGTCTTGTGTTTCTATTCTTGGTGTATCCGTTCTACTTTGCACTAGCGTCTTTGTTTTGTCGATTTTGTTTTGGAGGCCGTTTGTTTGGGCTATCGTTGGTATACTTACCCATTTAGAACTCCTCCTCTATTCTTCATTCCTTTGCGACATTTCAGGATCTAGGTGGGATTCAACGATTGCAACTCGTCTTCGTTCGTTTGTCTCTTGCGGACTAATATCGCAGCCTTTGAGCCGATGTGTGGGGTTTCCTCTGCTGAGCTGCAGAATCTGCAACTATCATCTCCCTCTGGGTCTAGTGTCTTGAGGTGATTTTTAAGTATGCAGTGTCCCGTTAAAACTCCTGTCCAAATTCTAAGCTTGTTCCTGTTTCAGGCAAGCTTTTGTTCTTTTCTGGTTAAAAAGTCCTAGCATTACTTTGGATTGTCGTAGCCCTGGAAGTTCTTTCCAGGTTTTCATCCAATGTTTTCTTATTTCTTCATCTAAACTTTTGCGAATAATGTTCATACTCTTACCACAAAAAGGTTCCGGGCCTATAAAGTGATTACTAGATCCCTTGTTTGCTAGGTGATCGGCTTCTACAAGGATCGTGTTCCACAGGGGTCAGTTATCGGCCCTAATATGCGCTGAGGAATAAGTGCGCCTACAGAACAGTGTCGACAGAGGGAGCATAGGTCATCAAAAACCTACTGGCCAAAGAGCGCAGGCGACAATATGCAAAGAAAAATGGGCTGGACCGGAATGAACTCCAACCAGCCTGTGCCGATCATGTCCCAGCAAGGGCGGAGAGGGCACAATGGCAGAGTGGCATAGATGGGATACGTCCTACAAAGGCCGCTGTACCTACCGAACCCGCCAGATTCCAAACATCGAGCCGTGGATAAGAAGTGCTTCCTTCTTATCCAGAGGAGAGGTGAATTATCACCTCATCCAACTTCTAACAGGACGCGGGATCTTTGTGAATACCTACACAGGATGGGGGAGCAGCAACAGCCGACTGCCCCGTGTGAACTGGTATCTTGGATACGTCAGAGCACGTACTGTTCGAATGCTTCAGATTCGAGCCGGAGGCACGGAGTTTGAAGCGCGTCAGTGGCGCCCGATGACTTTCGCAGGATACGCGGCATCACTGCTGCGTCTCAGAGAGCTCTAGGATGCTATCTGCGAGCTAGTGTGTCCTGGTACATAGTATTGGGTTACTTTATTTTCTCTCCAACACTGTCCTATATCAGCATAGACCTGATGGTGTATGATCTAATAACCTTGATGGCTGCTTGGCTATCTGACAGGATAGCAATTCCTTTCTTGCGCTAGTTCCTGTCGAGGTTAAATTGTGCACATCTTTTGATTGCATGTACCTCTGCTTGGAAGACACTTGGGTAGCTTCCCATGGATTCAAAGTATTTGCTACGTGGTATAAACACTCCTGCACCAGTACCTTCCTTTGTCTTCGAACCATCTGTATACCACTTGATAGCACTTTGCTCAATGTGGTATGTTGAAGATTCGTCGCTCCAATTGGCTTTACTGCTACACATTGCTGTGTAGTTTTACTCGAATTGGTATTTGCATATCATTTCGTCTTTGGTACTTCCGTCCAGGAGATCTCTGCTCCGATCTCTGTTTCCTATTGTTTTACCTCTGCCTATTCCTTCCTTGCTGAACCTTACAATCGCCGATCTGGCGGTCCCCTTCACTACAAGGCGATGCGGAGTCAGATCCAGCACCAGTTCCATTGCTGCTGTCGGGCATGACTCCATCGCCCCGTCATACAGACGTATGCCAGTCTTTGAATCATTTCAAGCTGCTTTTTCATAGAAGGCGGCTTGGTTCTACTTCGCCACGCAACTGCCCCGTACGTGATCGCAGGTCTCACTATCATGGTGTACATTCATCGCAGGATTGTAGGTTTACAACCTCACCTTTAAAGTGCGTTTGGCTATCCCTACCACTTCCTTATCGTACCTGTTCCCTGGGAGTTTGCTATTTAGTTTTATACCCAGATACTTTATCTCCTGTGTGTATTCTGCTGCCTTCCCATCTAACAGTATGGGCTGTAGGCAGTTTAGTCTTGTCAGCAGTACATAATGTGCAGGTTTGGATTGAAAGCTTTTTCCAACGTCTTCTGGAAGGAAATCTGAGCCATATGACCAGCTACTGGCTCACCGTTGACATCAGACCACCGCAAACACTTCAATTGGATTTTCGAAAACGTTTGCCAACGTCCATGACTAAACCTGCATATACGTATTTGGTACAGTGTGAATCCCCTAATTCGCAAGTTTTTCAAAAAATTGTTCGCCATATTGAACCCGAAATTTTTGATTTTTTAAATTCTGATATTTGATCAGAATTCGTCATTTCCGCCATTCGTCAATTTCCGCCATTTGATTTAAAAAAAATTTGATAACTGATTCGGAATCAACGAGATTAAGAACCCAGGTATCGACTTTTGTCAAAATTGGATGAGGTTTTTAAAAAATTGTCAGTCATATTAAATCCGCCATTTTGTTTTTGAACATTATGATAACAGATTCGTGATAAGCGACGTAAGAAACCACTGTAACCAAAATTTCAAATATATAGGACATTCTATTTGTGTGCACCTTTTCGACAGTTCAGTCTCTGCGTGTCTGCTTGCCCTGGACGCGAAGTGCAAATCGCAACGAATGCCAAGCAGTTGCTGATAATATTCTTCTCCTAGTTCTAACCCCATCCTCTTGGGTCCCTGGACGATTTTCCCACAGACATTTCACGTGCTTTTTACCCACAAGCGATTCTTTGGAGCGATGACGTGATGCAGTCATGGACATTGACGCCTTCGAATATACAAACCAGCAGGGGCGGATCCAGGATTGTCATTTGGGTGGGGCTTGACCCCGCTGAGGGTAGGTAAAGTAAAGACTAGCAAAGAAAACACTAAAACACACACATTGTATTTTGCATAATGCATAATAAGTCTCCTCGGATAACTTTTCGCAAATTCCTCAATGACTTCGTTAGGTTGTAGATTAGCAGAAATATTTCGGTGAATATACATGGAAGCTAAACCAGTTAACCTGTCTTAGATCATTGTCGTACGTAGGTACGCTTTTATTAGTTTAAGCGCAGAGAAGCTGCGTTCCACACTACAGGTGCTTACTGGTAATGTAGCAAGAATTTGTAGGTTAAGATCTAATGCAAGAGCCTGCAGTTGCTGTGAAAGCGAAATAGTGATTTCAAATACTGCGGCGGTTACCGTTAAGATAAGACAAAGTCGAATCGTTGAATAGGAGCCAGAAAACTTGCATTTTTCAATGACGGAGAAGTTCTGTCGATTTCTGTCTGAACTGTACGATAGGTTCAAACAACTCTTTGAATTGAAGGAGCGCATCATGCCTTTCAACCTAGCGTGTATCACTAAGACTTTGCAACTTCACTCTTTTCATCTGTTGGTGTTTTTTAAGGATAGCTTGTTTGAAAAGTTCCAATCTTTTTGGTGACTCTCGTACAAAACTGGTAACATTGTTAACTATTGCCATCATATTACGAACACTAGGCAAGCTGCATGCCTTCACAATGAAGAGATGTGGAGTGTTTCTATGGCATAGTTTTTCATCTAAAATCGAGTGTCCAGTAATGCGTTGCATAGGTTGCGTACATGGGACCAGTGTGTCTCTACCTTTACCGTACGATGCTTACAGACTTTTGTGCCCAATATTGGACGAGATGGACATAGGTGATGTCTATTTTCAGCAGTACGGGGCTACCAGCCACACAACTGGAGAAACAATAGCACTAGTGATTTCCCGGACGTATTATTTCGCGAAGAGGAGACATCAACTGGCCGCCTACGTCCTGTGATTTAACCCCGTTTGACTTTTTCCTGTGGAGATTTTTTTTGTGGGGGTGGGGTCGTTTGGCTGCAAAGCCTTTCTGCATTGCGACCAACTTGATCTATTGTGCTTGACCCTACTACAATTACTCTCCCAGGAATTCAACTTCGTGAACGAAGTCTAAGATATTCCTGAGAGGCTTGCTACTCAGCTCCAAGGTGGTCAATCTTGCGACCTCGAAGTGGGCAAGCCTTATGTGTGCTTGCACTACACATGTGCACATTATGTGTTCAGCGGTTTCTTCATCTGATTCACATAATCTACAGGCAACTTCATCTGCCGTTCCCATTTTGTGTAGGTGATATCTCACCGGACAATGTCCTGTGAGTATACCTACCAAAGTTCTGATTTCTCTTCTAGAGTAGCTTAGCATCTGCTGCGTTATTGCGGCAGAATAGTTTATGAGCATTTTAGCTTGCTTTTCTTCCCATTTCTTAGCCCCCTGCCTTAAGTGGGCCTTTGTAAGCCCACAAGTTGGCTCCGGGCCCAAGAAGGGAGCCTCGGCCCCGCTTTTGGCGAGTGCGTCAGCCATTTCATTCCCATATATGCCCTGGTGACCCGGTAACCACAGATTAGCGTGAGTCTGTTACCTTTCACCAGTTGCTTTAGGGTTTGTTTACAGATACAGGTTAACTTGGAATTAAAGTTGTGGGCTTTTAAATTCCTTAGAGCTACCTGGCTGTCCGTTAGGATGTAGATTTGCACTCCTTTAAGACGTTTCTTTAGGCAGATTTGTGCGCATCTTTCAATGGCTATAATTTCAGCCTGTAGTACCGTGGGAGCCTGGCCCAATGCCGTGGATTCCCTGTGACTCCATCTGTATATGCCAATTCCTGTACCCTTAGTAGTTTTTGTTGCGTCGGTGTACCACATGGACACTTTGTCCCTCAGGTTTTCGATTCTTTGAACACTGCTTTGGCGGTCATTGATGACCACTTCAACGGCTGTGTCAAAGTCGTATTCTGTAGACATTGCGTCCCAGGGATGCTTCAGAAATTTCTCTTCTATTTGTTCCCTTATTATCATGTGTCTCTGAATAGGCGATGTACACCTTAGTCTCAGAGCACTGAGAAGACCTTCTTTTTCTACCTGTTTGTGCATTGGGAGTAGGTCCAACAAAACTTCCATTGCTGTTGTTGGAGTAGTTTGCATCGCTCCTGTTATACCCAAGCACGCAAGCCGTTGAAGCTGTTGTAGCATGTTTTGGGTCTTTTTTTTCCTTTGTTTTGTGCCAGCATACGAGTGAACCGTAGGTGATAATCCGTCTTACCATTGCTGTGTAAGACCATAGGACCATTTTGGATTTTAGTCCCCATGTTTTCCCAAAAAGCTTACGGCACATCCAAACGGCTGCTGTGGATATTGAGAGCGTTTTGTTCAGATGCGAGTTCCAAGTGAGTTTCTTATCCAAGGTTACCCCTAGATATTTCACCTCCTCGGGAAGCTCTAACGTCTGACCATCAATGCTCGGAGTTTTCAAGTTCAGCTTCCTCTTTCTGGTAAAGGGGACCATTTCCTGTGCGGATACGTTAAAGACAAAGATCTTTCATTATAACTCAACTGTAGACATGGTAAAACTAGATTATTAATCGAATTCTTATCTAATTCTATTAGACTAATTTTGACCTGATCCCACACCAATTCCATAAACAGATCTAGTAATACCAAACACGGATTATAATGAAAGAAAGATTAAGCTTTCTTTGATTATAATAACCCAACTGCATACGTAGTAATACTAGATTATTAATCTAATTCTAACTAATCTAGACCTGATCTCACACGAATTCCATAACCAGATCTAGTAAAACTAGAGGCCTCTGACAAACTGAAAATGCTGATTGTTTTCTAGATAAGGTGGTCTGCTACTTCGGCAGCTGGGCCACTTACAGAAACGGGAACGGCAAGTTCAGCGTGGAGAACATCGACCCCAACATCTGCACGCACGCGATCTACGCCTTCATCGGCATCAACAGCGACGGCACCTGCCGCATCCTGGACCCCTGGAACGACATAGACTTAGGTGAAAACACTCAAATTCACAACTATAGATACCTAACTTGATTTAAGCAACGGAGAATTCTAGTTATTGCCACTTAACAGACAACTTAGTTAACTAAAAGTTATCAAGATGCATCTATACTCGGGCCGGCGAGAGAATGAATCTCGTGGCGACGAGTTTAGCATTGTTCTGCGCATACCCCCACTTGAATTCGAGTGCGCGGTGTTTAGTTGTCCGTATTTGAAAAACTGACACATATTTCTTATATGTGTCTTTCCGCTCATACCTCGGCGCTGTGCAGCTGCATTCTCTCGCCGGTTCGAGTATAGTTAACTAACTGAGAAACATTCGATAAACTAAAAGCATTATTCTACCTACCCTAACCTACCTGGCGAAAATTAAGTGTCATATGAAGTGTTGTTGAAGTGCAACGAAGTGTCGTCGAAGAGCAACGAAGTGTTTTCGAGACAAATAAAGTACCAGGCGTCACAAATGTCAACACTTTCCCTACATTTCGAGGTTACTCCATAATAAAACAGTTTAACGAAGCTACATTGTTCAAATTTCAGTGTTCCAAAAGACACTTCCTCACACTTTGACGAGTCTTCGTTGACGCATTACCGACACTTCGTCGACGCTTCGTTCAAAAATTTCATTTCATTCTCACCAGGGTAGATAAACTTCTAACTCTCATTCACTGACTAACTAACTAACTGCTTCATATAGAAGCATCCAATTTGCACCAGATTGAAATAAATACTTAACTAAACCTTTCATCTACAAATCTTCTTTCTATCTAATCACACAACCGAGTTACAGACCAAGCAATCGGACACCACCCATCTAATTCCTTCATGACTAAAAATCTCAGCTAAGGCTTGTCGCACACTGGGTCCGCTAGTCTCCGCCTTTCAGCCCAGAAAAATATAAAACCCGTGTATTTAAATAGAAACGCACATACTGCGTCCGCTCAGCTCAGCTTATCTCCGTTCCGCTCCTCTCCGCTCCGTATCTTATGTTTGTCAAGAATACTGGACCGGAGGTCGGATGGTTGACGCAGGCGCAACACTAACGTTTTCATATATGCGCTAAGGCATTTATGCAACCAGCATAGCATATATTTAGCTCTCCTGGTGGAGAGGTGGGAGGGGATTGAGTGTGTGGAAAAGTGACGTAGCTGAGCGGATGCAAAATGTGGAAAAATGCCGGACCCGATCGGATCTGATGTGAGCTGAGCGGATCCAGAGTGTGACAAGCCTAATGCTCAATCTAGAACCTTTTGGTCTTCACCTAAAGTGTTGATCCCTTCCTTGATCAACAACCTAATCTTTCTTTTGTAAGGTGCGTTGAAACGTTTCAACGACTTGAAGATCAAGAACAGGAACCTGAAGACTCTGATCGCGATTGGGGGATGGAACGAGGGATCGAGCAAGTTCAGCCAGGTGGCGACCAATCCCACACTGCATGCTAAATTCGCGGCCAGCGCCATCGAGTTCATGGAGAAGTACGGATTCGACGGGTTCGACCTGGACTGGGAATATCCGGCCCAGCGAGGCGGAGCCGCAACTGATAAGGTAAATGAAACAGTTTGCAAGGCTATCGTCCAATATGTTTTATAGTTAGGGCGGTTTTAAGGTTGGGATTGATTTGGTATTCAGTTTACTAGGCTTGTGTCGATTACTGTGAATCTAGATAGTTTAAAAAAAATTGAATAAAACAGGTAATAAGACTCTGTGTGTTAATGTTGAAGTTTGAAGCTCTGTAGCTACTAAACTAATCAATGTAGAATAGTATAATCTCCTATTCTAGATAACTATTTTAATCTCCTAGATAATCACCACTTAAAGACTCCTTCAGACCGGCGCGGAATGTATGCGTCGCGAAATTTCTCCAACGAAAAAATCGTTAGCGGTGCGGCAGCGAAATGGCAATGCCCACATCAAAAAGCGATTTTTACGTGCATTTAGTAGTCATGATGTTTTTAGAGCAAGAAGCAATGCTATTTTAAGCATTGATTGCATAAGATGAAATATGTTATTTTGTATTTATTTTGAATTTCTAAAACACATAATAGTACTTTATGATACAAGTGTGTGAAGAAGGGCTTTTGTGCATGAGTTGCGAGTTTATGCCACGAGCCGAAAATACTGTTGAATCTACAAAAAAAAATATTGTTTATTACCAATATAATATTAGAAAAAATTGTAATTTTGACAGACAACATACTTCAAATCACTGACCAATAATTCCAATAAGGTTAGAAAGTTCAGCGCCTCCGTGGAATAAATTGCTAACTGGTAAAAGTGCACAGTAACGGGAACACTATTTGGTCGTTGTCGATGAGTCCCTCCGATGAGTCTAGGCCCTCCACCTCCACTGATTTTGACCTTGGCACTTCCGGTTTCGATTATGAATTTTCCCTCCTGCGCCGAATTTTGAATTTTCCCGCGCACAGTGCAGGAACCGGAAATGGTGCGGCCGGATGTGGAAAAACGGAAATGAGAAACCGGAAACGGAAGTCGAAGCCAGACCTCACACCCAGCGTAGGGTTACATAGACCTCACACGTGGGACTACATAGACCTCACACCCAACGTGGGGTTACATAGACCTCGCGCGTATGGCTACTAGAGCTTATAGATCTCACACTAAAACCGGAAGTGAGAAACCGGAAACGGAAGTCGAGATCGGAAGTCGGAACCGGTAGTGTCAAGGTTAATGGAGGTTGAGGGCCTAGAAGGAACCATCTTTACCTTTTTTTTACAGAGGAGAGGAAATGCTTTTACGCACCCCCCAAATACGGTTTCAATTTTGGTGAGTGTGGGACTGACTCACCAGCCCTCTAAGGCAGTCATACCCACTAAAACCATCTCCTCTTTATTTCTCTCCTGTAGTGTTCCCGCCTTTCAGCCTTACATCCTACAGGTTTGGTCTTAATATCCTTTATCGGTTGTCGTCTCTTTCTCTGCTCTGTTCTTCTAATTCATCTTTTGCCTTTTTCCGCATCACTTCTTCTACAAAATTCTTCACAGTTTCCCAGCTGTCCTTGTGTCCGATCATTTCCTCTATTATGTTTTCCGGGGACATGGCTGCCGCCGGTAGGTTTCTTTTTAAATTGTCCCTTTCGTTATCCCAATTCCCACAGTGGAATATTGTGGGTTCTGAAGTATCATCTACTTGCTCTGGACAGTATCGGCATTGTGCACTTCCCCTCTTTCACATTCTCTCCGTGTAGGAGCAGAAGACTCCGTGTCCTGTAAGGCACTGTGTAATTAGGAAATTTACCGATCCATGCTTCCTCTCTACCCACTTCTTGATGTCCGATATCATCCTGTGGTTCCACCTTCCGACTTTAGCGAGGTCCCATTCTGTCTGCAACTTCTGGTAAGTCATTTCCCTCTGTTCCTTCCGGTCTGTTATTGTTATTGTCCTGTGTAGGTCATATAGTCGCTTTCTCTCTTCGGTAAGGAGGTGTAGCGGTACGAGGCCTGCCACTACGAGCGCGGCATCTACAGATGTTGTGCGGTATGCACTGCATACTCTCAAGGCCATTAGTCTTTGGGTGGACGTGATTTTTTTCGATAGATTTTACGTCTTGCTGTCCCGACCCATAGCGGAGCCTCGTACATCATTATCGACTCCATTGCCATCGCTAGTACCTTCCTTTTCTTCTGTCCTGGACCTCTAATATTAGGCAGTATGCTGCCTAGGGCCTTCATTGTACGTTTTGCCTTCTCGCACGCGTAGTGGATATGTCGCCCGAACGATAGTCCCCTATCTATTATCATGCCCAGATATTTTATCTGTCGCACGGGATAGATATCTTCTCCTGCCATGGTAAACTTTATATGAGGTAGTTTTTTCCTATTTAGGATTATTGCTACGGTTTTATTCACGGCCACTTTCAATTCGTTCAGTTTCATCCATCTGTCTATAGTATTTAACGTTACATTCACCTTAAGTACCAGTTCTTCGGGATTTTTTGCAGATGCCAATACGGCCAGGTCGTCCGCATAGCACACAAGTTCGACTCCCTCCTCCGTATCCACAGACATGACATCGTCATACAAAACGTTTCATAGGGTTGGCCCGAGGACCGAACCTTGCGGTGCGCCTCCCAGAGATTTTCTTTTTCATCTTGGATGTTATCTGGATGACGCGATTTCTGAAATATGATTGCACAGTGTTGATTAGGTACTGGCTAACTCCGCACTTTTCAAGTTTGGACAGAATTATGTGCCACGGGGTAGAATTGAAAGCGTTTTGTACGTCGATAAGGACGAGGGCACTCCATTGGCCTTGTTGCATTTCCTTTTCTGCATTGTTGATGACGTGCTCTACCGCGCAAATTGTGGTTTTCCCTCTACGAAATCCATACTGATTTCTATGTAGACCCCCGTTGGTCTCAATGTCTTCCTGGATTCTCTGGTTTACAATATTTTCGTATACCTTAGCTGGTACATTGATCAGGCATATTGGTCTATATTTAGCTGCCTCGTCCATTGTTTTCGTAGGTTTTTCAACTAGGATCAATTTTGCGAGTTTCCATGTATCGGGGAACCGGTTCGACTCCAGAAGGCTGTTGAAGAGGGTTACAAAATATTGTGTATTACTGCTTATAATTGCCATTACTGTTTCAGGCGGTATTCCATCCGGGCCGGGAGACTTGCCCAACTTTATTTTTTTACATGCCCTTATCACCTCGTCTTCATTAAGATCATGGCCGTTTGGGAAAGTGTGGAGAGGTCTATCCCATCGATGGTAATCTTCCCCGATAGTGATGAAAAGTTGGTCGAAAACTTCTTCGCGGTCCTACAGCGGTAGTGTGATCTTCGGGTTTGGTGCATTTAATTGGGATCTGACGATTTTATATCCTTCTCCGAAAATGTCAGTTTCTAGGCTGTCACATAATTTGGACCAGGCTTTTTTCTTTGCCTCTGATATTGACTTTTTGAGCGCACGCTTTGCTTGTTTGTATTCAGATCGTCTATTCCCTCTATCTCCCACTTCTATGCTCCTTTGAAACCGCCTCCCTTTACGCTTTGTTTCTGAAATCTGATTTTGTATTTCTTCTGACCACCAGTAGGGCAACTTGTATATGTAATAACTAGTCTTCTCCGCACCTTAAGAGTGGTGTGCCTTTCCTGTATGCTTTACCCAGAGACACTTCACAGCTCTCCGTGTTAATTTCCTTGTCATTAATTTCTTCCGTGAAAATCTTATTTAGTGTTACGATGTCTGTAAAACCGTATCTCCACCTTGCTCTCGCCCTCCTGCTTGTGGCAGGTATTCTAGTTAGAATCAAATGGTGGTCGCTCATCGACAGTTCGTTTCTCAGGACCGCCCACCGCGGGTTTTTTGCAACTACCTCGTCATTCACCAGGGTAAGATCAATGTATGATACTCCGTTATGTCGGACTAGGGTTGGTGTTTTCCCGTCGTTTAGAATGGTGAGACCCATGGACTCAGCCCATTCTAGCAGTTCTTCCCCTCGTCTGTCCATTTTTGTACCCCCCCCCCCAATAAGTATTCTTTGCATTGAAATCCCCCGTGAGTATCACATGCTTGTTTTGCCTTTTGGATTTTAGCAGGTCCTGTTGCAGGTCTACCAGACTTTGTTCAAATATTTCATGTGGACAGTTAGGGCTGATATAGACACTGTAAAGTGCATACTCTTCCACGTTCACACACACAAAGCAGGAGCCGGTACGGTACGAAGTCACAGACATGTTTTTGGAAATGTTTATGACGGAAACTAGGTGGTTTTGGTTGCTGTAGGTGTGGTTGCCACCGTTTTTGCATTTTGCAATGTTCGGCTCCCTAAGGACAATAAAGTCGCATTTTTCTTTAGCTGCGATTATAGATGCCATGTCGTGAGCTTTGGTGCTTCTATTGGCGTTTAGTTGCAGGATGTTGAATTTTTATGGCCTTGCGACTTTTTTCTAGCATCTGCTAGCGCTTTTTGGAAGGCCTTGCGGCTCCTGTTTCCCGGCGAGTGTCCATTTTCCTTGCACAGCGGGCAGTAGGTTCTTCCTTACACTGTAGGGCTCTATGGCCTTCGCCCGAGCATTTTAGACACAGGCCCGCTCTATTCTCCCCGTTGCAGGTGCTGGCTTTATGGTCGTATCCCCAGCATTTGTAGCAGTGTTCTGCCGCGATTCTTTCTTGTATCCTGCAGTGGCTGAGTCCTATTCTTACTTTCCCTTCCGCAATAAGTTTTTGAGCGTCTTCTTTTAGGGCTAAGACAGTGGCTGTTTGTGTACCCTTATATACTGGTCTTAGCTGCTTAACCTCCAGTTTTTCCTCTGCTTGTATAAGCCCTGTTGCTATCATCGCCTCCTTTATATCTTTCTCTAACGATAGATCATCTATGTCTCTTACGTGTAGTGTATGTAATTTTTCTTCCACTGTCCTAACATGTTGTCCCTGTAGGAGTCCTCACATTTTTTCTTTTATCGTTTTTGCCTCGCCATTCAGCGCAATCATTAAGTCCTATCTAGCCGTTTTTTGTACTTTACTTATGTTCTGTATAGTGTTGGGGTCTGTTATACCCTCTTTTATTTTTTTAGTGTTTCCGCATATGACGTGTTTGACCCTTCTACAATAATTGCTTCTCCCTTTCTAAAGTTTCTTGTTTTTTCGGCTTTTATTCCTTCGTTTCTTTGTGTTTTTATTGTGATCTTATGATCCAGCTTCGAGTAGATGGCTTCGATCATCTTTCTCATGCATTCCGCCTTTATTCCCTGAGGGAGCGTCATGGCCAATTCTTTTCCTCCTCCGTTTTCTTGTCAGGTCTCTTGTTGCCTGTATCATATTGTACAGGTCTCTCTCATTACGCCCGTCCTGTCTGGTTGGGTCAAAGTAGGCTGCAGTGATTGTCGTTTTCTTCAAATGGGCTCTTTGTTTCTGAACGTGGTCTCTAGTTCGATGCAGGTGTATTTTCCGCCTTCGCATGCTATTTCTTCTCCTTCTGTTAATTCAGGAAATCGGTTTAAGATCCTTCTGCTCCATCTTGTTCGCCTTTTGGCTTCTAGATCGCGAAAACAATTAGATGATCTGCTACTCCCTGCAGTAGGTCTCCGGTGTCTATTTTTGTCTTTGTAAAACTCTTTCGAGACCAATTTTTCTCTCCGACGGGCAAGAATTCAAGGTATTGATGTTCAGGGTCGTAAAGTCTATATCTTCAGGTACATTAATTTTTCCCGTCTCGCACTTGGTGCAGACATAATTGGGTGCATCATTCTGTTTCGATTTTAATTTATATATCTCTTCTAGTAGCAACTTCTTTTCCTGTCCATAGTCAATTTCTGTTTGTTTGTTCTCTTTGTAGTCAGCTACGACTTCACTCACTCCGTATTTTAGTTCAGATATTAGCATCTTGACTTCTTTGTGTACGTTACGGTTTTCTTTGCAAAATAGCAAAAAAGCTCTAAGGTGATTCCTTTCAGTTTGGCCCGCGGTCCGCTCAATTCATCGGTAGTTTCCATTCCGGTATAGCATTCCATTTTACCTACCATCCTTTTCCTTTTTTGGCCTGGTTCCTCCAGAAAGTCCCACCGTCCTCCAGAACATCAAGGAACCTCCAGGACAGTCCTCCAGAAATGTTTCCCACCGAGAAAGATCTGTTTCTCGGAGGAGTTCGCATAATTTTTTCTCTTCTTGGGATTCCAACAGATGTTCCCTCCCATTCAGACTTCTCACTTTTTTTTCCATGACTCGCTTCCTTTTCCCTTGCAAGGTCGTTATCATAAGTTTCCCTCCTTGCATTTTTTGCGGTAAGTGCCCCCCCGTATTCCGTGGAGCAGCACCTGACAAAAACTTGTCAGATGACGGGATTCCCTCTATCTGGGTACCCGCCCGGGGATTTTGCTTCTTGTCCGCCATATCATATTTTTTGGGTCATTTTTTTGTCCTGAGTGAGTCCCCCGCCCTCAGTACACCCGTTACCCGGGTCCCGGTGATTTTCTAAGACGTCAACTCCTGTTTCGAGAACCTTCCATTCCTTTACCGAATCGTGTCCGTGTCAGCCAGGTTCGTCGTCCATGTTTTTTATTCATGGAGGTTGTCTCCTCCGTTGCACTATTTGGTCCGCGGTGGCTTATTTTATTTGGCCACTACCCGCCGGCAAGCCGGTGAGGGCTTCCCCTATCCGCCACCCGGGGGACGCGCCCAGTAGGAGTCTGGCTTCTCCCCTGGGAACCATCTTTACCTACTTCGATATAATCTAGGTTAACCTAGATTTACTCTAGATTAGATTATGGTTACGTAGCCATTGTAACAACAAACAGAAATCGTTTAATAATGAAACTCTATTTCATTTACATTGGACTTTTACGCACGAATTCGATACTTTTCCACACGAATATAATAATGGCATCCTTCACATACAATAATGTATTTATTAGTTTATTTATTTCAGAATTAAACATGGGTTCATAAAATCAATGTGATTACAGAGATCACCATTTCAAACACAGCGGCCGCGAAACTTAGCGTCCTTATGCAACGCTGCAGTACCGCGGCTATGACGGAAATCGCGCTTTTTGTCTGAACATGTACATAAGCCGCCGTGTCAGTCGGTCCGCCGCGATATCGCATCGGTTGCGGCAGCAAAACTTCCGCGCCGGTCTGTGAGCTCCTTAATTGTTAATCCTACGGTATCTACTCTTTGGGGAATCGACTAAGAATTAACAACTTTTTCCAGGAGAATTTCTCGATACTGTTGAAGACGTTCCGGGAGGCTTTCGACAGAACCGGAAGGAAATACCTGTTGACTGCGGCGGTCGCCGCGGCCGGAACCGCCGCCGACATTTCCTACGACGTTCCCGCCATCAACAAGTAAGTCACACCACTCAGTCCTGTACAACTATGTTTGGTAAGGCTAACGCTTTATAATAGTAACGCTTTATAATAGTAAGGCTATCATCCATAAATAAATTTTTTTTTATGAAAAGGCTTTCTTCCTCAAATGCTTATTTGATTGGGGCTAAGCAAGTCGTTTTTCTAGATACGTTGACTTTATCAATTTGATGGCTTACGACTTCCACGGTTCCTATGACGGGGTCACTGGACAAAATGCGCCCATGTACCCGTCGTCCGCCGACATGACCCCATACGCCAGAGAAAGATGTGTGGTAAGATCGACCCTTAACTTTTCAAGCTAACTGTTTAGAACACTTCTTTTAGGATGCTGGCGTCAAGGCGTGGATCAAAAGGGGGGCAAGTCCGGGTAAAATAGTGCTTGGATTGGGGATTTACGGCAGGACGTTCACCTTAACCAATGCCGCTAATCATGGATTGGGTGCTCCGGCGTCTGGTGGGGGCAACCCAGGACCTTACACGTCTGAAGCTGGAATGTTAGGATACAATGAAGTAAGAAACTTAAGACTTGACTAAAATATATACAATTGAACTAGGAGACTGCATTAGTATACTACGACCCTTATGGTCGATTCCCATATGCGCGACAATCAGCTACGCGACATCGCCTGTCAAATAATGATTTCATTGTTTTAAATGGACACGTCGCGTAGCTGTCATCATAATGAGAACGTGCTCATTTAAAAGAATGTAATCATTATTTGACAGGCGATGTCAGCTGAGTGTCGCGTATATGAGAATCGGCCTTTATAGATCAATTTTAACCGCTCCCTTAAGGCCGATTCTCATATACGCGACACTCAGCTACGCGACGTCCCGCGACATCGCCTGTCAAATAATGATTACATTGTTTTAAATGGGCACGTTCTCATTATGGCTACGCGACGTGTCTATTTAAAACAATGTAATCAATATTTGACAGGCGATGTCGCACGACGTCGCGTAGCTGAGTGTCGCGCATATGGGAATCGACCTTCACTCTATTCATTTGTGTGGTATCCATTTAGAGCATTTCTTCACGTTCTGATCCTTTCAAGACTTGAAGGAGACTTTGAGTTTAACAAGGACTATTCACCTACAACTGTTCTAAAGCTATTTCTTTCCAGATTTGTGAGTTTCTCAAAAGTGGCGGCTGGAAGCAGGTCTTCGACGACGAGCAGAAGGTTCCGTATATGTACAGAGGTAACCAGTGGGTCGGATACGACGACCCCAGGTCCATCAAGACCAAAGTGGCCTATGCGAAATCTCTGGGTCTCGGCGGGGTGATGACCTGGTCGATCGAGACCGACGATTTCCACGGGATTAGCGGCAAGAAGTTCCCGATCTTGTCGGCCATAAACGAGGCGATGGCACGTTCTTGCTAACGAACTGGACCCCAAAGATTATCGACTACGACGACTACCCAATAATCTCCTCTTGTTGGGGTGGATTCTGTTCTGGATAATATATGAACAAGGTCTAACTGTGCGGAATGACAGTGTATTGCGGGTAGTTATGCGAGATTATGTAAACTGTACGTGAATTGATTGATTAACTTGTTTCTAACATATTTAATATTATTATTATGCACATATATACATATCTAATCTCGTTAACCTGCTCAATGTTTATCGAATCTCGCTTTAAACAAGTTTACAGACTATTATATTTTTATAAATAAAATGTAATTTTGATATTAAGACTGATACACGTTTTTGATGCCTCCAATTATTTGTTGTTATAAGTTTCTAGAAATTACCGTGTTGACGCAGCAATTACTGTTTGAACCATTAGGCATTAACAGGAGTAAGGGTCGATATACGGTGAGGAAGAGTATATGGTAAGTAGAGGACTGAATGGTCAAAATCTTCAATTATGCCAATATGTCAATAATAACGAATTATAAAAATAGAGATTTATTGCCATAATACCGAAAATGTTGGGAGAAGGTGATAGCGATTCTTTGAGTTGTGATGAAGATTGCAGATTTCGGTGGAGTGTTGCAACCATTATAGACCATTGTAACCCAGTCTCTTCCTCTAATCCTTTTTATACTAACCCGAGCGCTCTAGAGCAGCTATTCTCAACCGCTGGTCCGGCGGACCACCAGTGGTCCGCGGAGAAATTTTACTGGTCCGCAGACAATTTTTTCTATCCGCGAAAAAAATTTACTTATAAAAACTAAATTTTAATTTATAAAATTACGAAATACAAATATCTTAAACTAATTTTAATTATATGTAATTTATGATTAGTACGGCACTGAAGAAAAAAAAAAAGAAAAATAATTACATATCTTTACATTTAAATATTATTGTAAGTAAATGATAATAAAAATGTTACAATTAACTTGTAGTAGTTCTACCAACAGGTAGATTTTTGGTGATGGATATATATATTTTTCCTTATTTTGGGGGATGATATCAATTTTTTCCTCGTCAGATCCAAATTCTTTAATAAATAAATGAACATCATAATTCGACATGTTATGGAAAAATACCGCGATCATTTTAGGTATTTTATAATTCAAATTACAATTTGAGTGGGCGGCTCCCCGAAATTTACCCGTTAAATGATCGGCGACTTTGTCTGTTACTTGTAATAATTAATTACATATGTGACAAGAAGTGGCCGTATCGTAGGAATTTTGCTCATCTGCAGTTAATTTAATCATCGGAAGTATAACGCTTATATGTTCCCTGTATAATTCCTTAACATATGCATAGAGGTTCTGACAAAACAATTTCGGGCAATCTTCCCCGGAATAAGTGAAAAATTTACTCAATGAGTCATCGAATGAACATTTTATATTATAGGCGAAACTGTATGTTACATGGATATGTGTCTGATTAGTATAGCTATTGTCAGGGTTCGGTGAGCATGTATCAACAGGTTTTAAAATTGATTCAAAATCTGCTTATACAACAAAGGGTATACGCATTTTTCTATCGAAATTTTGAAATTTTAATACATTCCCCGGCATCATATCACCTCTCTTATGTTTTACAAGGTCTTCCGTCGGCATAATAGTGTAAATTTTGCTGCAGTCATTCAATTTATGTTGATTAAACGCGAATTCATTTGAAAAAAAGGTTAAACAGCCGTCACATAAATATTTTTTTCTACAATCTTCCGAGATTTGACTTCTTACAAGCCGTGAAATATTTTTTATATAAACATAATGACCTTTAACCCCTTCTTCCAAATATAATAAATTTACATGTCTTTCCCTAGTCGCATTAGTATGGTAAATTGGTCCTACTACGTCATGTTGTTTAGATTTAAAATTAAACTGCAAGCTATAAACGTTAATACTAATATTATTCATCTGTTCAAATTTAGGAATGTCTTTGATTCTAAGCGGAAACTCTAATCTGTCATATTTTAAAATTGAAGAAAAGTAGGGATACGATGCCGGGCGATCAGAACTCACATTCGTGGGGTGTAATGCGGATACAATGCTCCATAAAAAACAAAATTCGTCTACATTCTGAACATTGATACAAGCTTTCCGATCCCTAATCTCTTTTGGCAGTTCAATAAATGACGACCCACGTATTGGTTTATATTTATTGATATTAATTTCTAAATGGGAAATCTCCCTTAGTGACCAAACCGAATCTTTCTCTTGAAACTCGCTACATTTGGTTTTAATTTTGGCACACATACTGTCATAAATTTCATCAAAGTTACTCATGCTACGTGTTATTTCGCGATATTTTATGTTAAATGACTTTAATTCACCTTTGTGTAGTAGTTCTTTAATACCTAGTAAAATTTTGTTAAAAAAATATCACTGGTCCGCGAATCTTTTTTTTAAATTTTACTGGTCCGTGGGCCAAAAAAGGTTGAGAAACGCTGCTCTAGAGCACCTCCTCTAGTCCTGATTCCTTTACAAATTTATGGATAGGTGGGATTCAACCCAGCCAGCGTTGAATGTTGCAGGAATGTTGCAGCAACGTTCCGAAGGCTGCACAACATTCCGAATGTTGCAGCAACATTCCTGAACATTCCAGTGGCAACGTTGCAATGTGAATGTTGCAGCATCATTCCTGCAACATTCCAGTTGCAATATTACAATGTGAATGTTACAGAAACATTCCAGAACATTCCAGTAGCAACATTGCAATGTGTATGTTGCAGCAACATTCCTGCAACATTCCAGTTGCAATATTACAATGTGAATGTTACAGAAACATTCCTGAACATTCCAGTAGCAACATTGCAATGTGTATGTTGCAGCAACATTCCTGCAACATTCCAGTTGCAATATTACAATGTGAATGTTACAGAAACATTCCTGAACATTCCAGTAGCAACATTGCAATGTGTATGTTGCAGCAACATTCCTGCAACATTCCAGTTGCAATATTACAATGTGAATGTTACAGAAACATTCCTGAACATTCCAGTAGCAACATTGCAATGTGTATGTTGCAGCAACATTCCTACAACATTCCAGTAAGGCTGCGCCAATTATTTTTTTCATTATTAATATTATCATTTATTTTTACTGTGATTATTTTTACTCTTCTCACTTTTTTTTATTCTTATTCTCAAAAATGTATTATATTTTTAGTTATTTTTCCGATCGGCGCGTGTATTTTCCGCCCATCGGAATTTGCATACACATTGCGTGTATATACTCAATGAAACGTTGCTGTATTTATCTACTCTTCTTTCTGTAGCATAGACTAATTTGCACCCGTGCCTAGTTGAAATAATGGCCGCTTGGCGGCGCCTGCTTCTATCTGCGCGCGCAATTTACGCAGTAAAGAGACTGCTTTGTTCTCTTTCTATGCTGAAACTTGGGCGCTTGGTAATATCAATTATCAATAGTATCAATTCCTATTTGAGCATCTAAAAGGAATTGCCTCTTTTCAATAGGGGAATTATAATCTGAGAAGTCCTATTCAATTTATTAAAATCCTACTGAAGAATCGAATAGGATTCTGGATTATTCTATAGGAAATTCTGAGACTGCAATATTCCCATTGAATAGAATCAAATCCTATTTGAGCATCTAAAAGGAATTGCCTCTTTTCAATAGGGGAATTATAATCTGAGAAGTCCTATTCAATTTACTAAAATCCTATTGGAGAATCGAATAGGATTCTGGATTATTCCATAGGAAATTCTGAGACTGCAATATTCACATTGAATAGTATCAATTCCTATTGGAGCATCTAACAGGAATTGCCTCTTTTCAATAGGGGAATTATAATCTGTCCTATTCAATTTACTAAAATCCTATTGAAGAATCGAATAGGTTTCTGGATTATGCTATAGGAAATTCTGAGACCACAATATTCCTATTGAATAGTATTAAATCCTATTGGGAAATCGAATAGGATTTAGCGTATCTCAATAGGACAACTGAATAGGATTCAGGAGATTTCTATAGGAAAATAAACCTTCAATAGGATTCAATAGGAAATTTCCGATGCAATTTTCCCATTGAACTTACCGCTCCCAATAGGATTGTTTAAGCAGGTTAGTATCGTCTAGTATTAGAACTAGTTCAGTATTAGAACTAGATTGGAATTAGAATTAGATTAGAACTAGACAAGTCTACAATTAGAACTAGACTGGATAAGAACCAGAGTACACTAGACATACCTAACACTAGTCTAAGCATACTTTTTTAGTCTTATGCGGAGTTAGATGCGTTAGATTATCTAGAATTAATAATATATAGAGTTAGATGTTCTTACTTATCTGTAGTTAGATCTTCAGTCTATCTAGGGTTACAAATATAGAGCTAGATTTTTTGGTTATCTGGAGATATTTAGACTAGCCTAGAATTCGATCGTTATTAAATAGATCATTACACTAATCTGGACTTGGATTTGTATACTAGTTTAGACATCGATATTAAGACATATGCGGAGTTAGATCGTTATACATATCTAGGGTTAAATCTCAATATCTAGGGTTAATTCTTAGACTAGTCTAGATAGGACTTACATTTATTAATAGTAATCTAGAGTTTTTTTGTTATGGTTATTAACGTGTATTTGGACTTACCTGTTGCGGTGGTTTCAGGGACGATAATTGCGGCGAAGGTGGCCAAGGCCAACATTTTTAGCAAATTTGCCATAATTTTGCATGCGATTTGGTTTTTCTGTAACAAAAGTTTTTTTGTGTGAAAATGAATAACGTAAATATTTCACGTTTTCCTTAGAATTCAGGGCTTCTTAAACTTTTTTCATTCACGACCCTATTTCTGATTGTTGTAAAATTGAATTTCTCATCAAATCCCCATTCTTTTTCAATATTGGTATATATTTGAGTCTTAGTTCGTTCGTAATATATTCGAGCGCAGCCGTTAAGTGGTTAACTACTGCATAACAAACTAAATCTTGGTGCAATATTTAATATTGCTGGCTGTAAAATCTCGTCAACATTTTTTAGCGATGAACGATATTGGAATTTGATGTGTTAAAGTAAAGAAGTAATTTCACATAAATATGTAGTTTGAATGGCAGAAAAACATTTAATGACATATGAGATTGTGGGAAATGAGTCCTAGTTCCAAACCAGAGCTTTTTTGAAAAATTAGGTTTGAGTCACGAATGCCAATCTTACCCAATTTATTTTATTTATTTTTCCGTAGCTCTATAACCCTATGTGGGTTCTGGTTGACTGCACAATGCGTCTCCACCCCTGTCGGTCCATCATTATCTGAGGGTCGTAGTCCAATCCGTAGGTCTCTGATTACGTTATCGCGCCATCTCATTCGCGGCATTCCCAGCGTTCGTTTACCAGCCAGTTACAGTTCTCCCATGCCAATTTTGCCGTTCGTTCGTTCGGCAATCTTTGGACATGTCCCAGGGATCTCAATCTCATCCCTTTGTTCACATTTACAATATCGGGTTCCTTGTACAACTCAGTGAGTTGCCTATTTTTTTCTAGTTCTGTGGACAAGATGGACTGGATCCAGTATCGACCCAAACACTCTCCGTAGTACCTTCCGCTCGAAAACTCCCCATTTTCGTTCATTATCTTTTGTGAGTGTTTACGTTTCACAGCCATACATAATCACCGGTTATTATCGATTTGTAGATTCGTATTTTGTCTCTTCTACTAATACGTTTGGATCTCAGTGTTTTGTCAAAAGCATACATACATCTGTTGCCACTCTGAATTCTGACTTTGATATCTTCTGTTATGTCATTATCGGCCGTTATTACCGCTCCTAGATATTTGAAGCTGTTCACCATCTCGAAATTAAAATCTCCAATCGTCAAATTCTGGCCTATACGATCGCTTTAAGCCTGCCTTGATACGTACATGTATTTGGTCTTAGTTTCGTTTATGGCTAATCCTATTTTAAGTGTTTCCTTTTCTATCTTGAAGAACTGTTCTTTGACTTTAAGAACTGACCTGGCCATCACATCGATGTCATCCGCAAAGCCATCATTAGTGTACATCTCCACTTAAATATTTGCCGCTCTTATGACTTTCTCCAACGCTATATTGAAGAGCAGTGGAGATAGTGCGTCTCCTTGTTTCAGCCCGTTGTTTATATCAAATGCGCTTGAGACAGTGCTTCCAATTCTAACTCTGCTTTTAGATCAATTTACACACTTTTGGGTAAGTTTAATTAGCTTTTGCGGGATTGATAGTTCTGCCATTGCCTGCCAAAGTTTTACTCGCAAGACACTGCCGTAGGCTTGTTTAAAGTCGATAAATACATGGTGCCACCTTTGATTAAACTCCCAGCACTTTTCCAGAATGTGTCGAATAGTGAATATTTGGTCGACTGTTGACTTGTTTTTCTAAAGCCGCACTGGTAGTCCCCCACGACGCCTTCCACTATAGGTGTTAGTCGCTGCAAGATAATTATCGATAGAATCTTGTATGACGTATTTATCAATGAGATGCCCCTGTAATTATAGCACACTTCATTTTATCCCCCTTCTTGTGTATGGAGATTATAAAACTTTCTTTTCAATTGTTCGGTATTTCTTCGATTTTCCAGATTGTGGTAATTAGCTGGTGTATATGCCGATGCAGATCTTCACCTCCATATTTATGGATTCCGTTGGTATGTTGTCTTTCCCCAGCACTTTGCCCTTTTTCGTCCTCATTATGAAATTTTGGACCTCCTCAAGGCTGGGATCTTCTACAGGAAAATCTGCCGTGTAATAAGCTTGTGCATTTTGGTTGTCGCCTACTTGAATATTGAGAAGTCCACTAAAGTAGTTATGCCATTCCGTTATAATTTCTTGCTCATTTGTAATTAGGGTCCCATCGTCCTTCTTCAGGATGTTCCCTGTTCTTGGTCTGAATCCAGATTTTGCCCCCCTTCCTATAGAATTCCTTTAGTTGATTGCCTCTAAAATTGGTTTCCAATTCTTCTAGTATTTTTGTTCATGTTTCCTATTCTTTGTCTTTATTAGTATTCTGGCTTCCCTTTTTATTTCACTGAGATATCTTCTGTTTGTCTCATTGGGCTCTTGTATTGTTACCATTCTAGCTTTTTCTCTCTGTTCTAATACTCTCCGATAGTCATCGTCCAACCAGTTCTTATGCTTCTTCTTTTGTGTTGGACCCAATATTTCCTTGGCAGCATTTGATATTGATCGCTCTATTGTACCCCAGGTCTCATTTACGTTCTCATCTTCATAGGTTTCTGGAAGGTTTTCCAATATTTGTTTTTGAAACTCGTTTTTGGTCCTTTCGTCATTTAGTTTACATACTTCCCACCTATTTGATCTTTCCGCTCTTGTATTTTTGTGGTTAGAGATGCGCATTCTCACCTTTGCTCTTACTACGATGTGGTCCGAGTCCGCATTGTCACCTCTCAAGCTCCGTACATCAAGGACGTTGCTTGCATGCCTCGCGTCTACTAAAATGTGGTGTATCTGATTCTTGTGATAACATCATTTGATATTCGTCTGTTTGTAAATGTTCTTGTGTTCAAACATTGTAGACTTGACTAGCAAATTATTACTAGCCGCTACTTGGATGAGCCTCATACCATTGCCATTACTGGTGTTGTGTAGGCTGTGTATGCCGATGGATGGTTTGTACCCATTCGCTCTCTTCCAATCTTTGCATTGAAGTCCCCACAGAGTAGTATCATGTCTTGTTTAGGTATTTGCATAATTGCTGTTTATAGTTGGTCTGAGAATAGACAGACAAGAAAACGAACAGACAAGAAAATAAATGAACAAAAAAAAAACGGACAAGAGAACAGACAGACAAGAAAAAGAAACAGACAAGAAAATAAATGGACAAGGATACAAAAACAGTCGGGAATAAAAAACGGACAAGAGAACATACAGACAAGAAAACGAACAGACAAGAAAATAAATGAACAAGAAAAAAAAACGGACAAGAGAACAGACAGACAAGGAAAAGAAACTGACAAGAAAATAAATGGACAAGGATACAAAAACAGTCGGGAATAAAAAACGGACAAGAGAACGGACAGACAAGAAAACGAACAGACAACAAAATAATTGGACAAGAAAAAAAAACGGACAAGAGAACAGACAGACAAGAAAATGAAACATACAATAAATGGACGAGTAGTAATGGAATACACGATGGAAGGGTAAAAAACGGACGAGAATAAAAAACGGACAAGAGAACAGACAGACAAGAAAAAAAAATAGATAAAAATAAAAGGACAAGAGAACAGACAGACAAGAAAACGAACACACAAGAAAATAAATGGACAAGAAAAAAGGACAAGAGAACAGACAGACAATAAAACGAACAGACAAGAAAATAAATGAACAAAAAAAAAACGGACAAGAGAACAGACAGACAAGAAAAAGAAACAGACAAGAAAATAAATGGACAAGGATACAAAAACAGTCGGGAATAAAAAACGGACAAGAGAACATACAGACAAGAAAACGAACAGACAAGAAAATAAATGAACAAGAAAAAAAAACGGACAAGAGAACAGACAGACAAGGAAAAGAAACTGACAAGAAAATAAATGGACAAGGATACAAAAACAGTCGGGAATAAAAAACGGACAAGAGAACGGACAGACAAGAAAACGAACAGACAACAAAATAATTGGACAAGAAAAAAAAACGGACAAGAGAACAGACAGACAAGAAAATGAAACATACAATAAATGGACGAGTAGTAATGGAATACACGATGGAAGGGTAAAAAACGGACGAGAATAAAAAACGGACAAGAGAACAGACAGACAAGAAAAAAAAATAGATAAAAATAAAAGGACAAGAGAACAGACAGACAAGAAAACGAACACACAAGAAAATAAATGGACAAGAAAAAAAGGACAAGAAAATAGACATCAGACAAGAAAAAAAGGACAAGAGAACAGACAGACAAGAAAATAAATGGACTAAAAAATCCTACAACAGATGGACAAGAAAACGAACAGACAAGAAAATAAATGGACAAGAATAAAAAATGGACAAGAGAACAGACAGACAAGAAAAAGAAACGGGCAAGAAAAAAAAGTACAAGAGAACAGACAGACAAGAAAACGAACAAACAAGAAAATAAATGTACAACAAAAAAAACAACTAAATAACAGACAGACAAGAAAGAGAAACAGAAACAGAAAATAAATGGACAAGAATAAAAAATCGGACAAGAATAAAAAACGGACAAGAGAACAGACAGACAAGAAAAAGAACAGACAATAAAATAAATGGGCAAGAAAAAAAAACAGGCAAGAGAACAGACAGACAAGAAAAAGAAACATACAATAAATGGACGAGTAGTAATGGAATACACGATGGAAGAGTAAAAAACGGACAAGAGAACAGACAGACAAGAAAACGAACAGACAAGAAAAAAAGGACAAGAGAATAGACAGACAAGAAAAAAAAGGACAAGAGAACAGACAGACAAGAAAATGAACAGACATGATGATGATTCTTTTGCAAAATGTGCAAACAATGCAAACAATGAATCGGTACCAGTGACAACCAACATGTTTCTTTTGTATAACGTACCAATAGATTCTAACGGTTGACTCGGCACCAGTGACTACGAATATGTTTCTTTTGCAAAAATGAACCGATCTAACCTAACATTGAATAGAAAGCACCAGTAGTAACCAAAATGTTTCTTTGCAGAATGTACTGATCTAACCTCTTGTCTGTTCGATGTTGTTCTCTTGTTCTCTTTCTTGTCTGTTCGTTTTCTTGTCTGATTGTTCTCTTGTCCGTTTTTTATTCGCGTCCGTTTTTTTATTCTTGTCCATTTATTTCCTTGTCTGTTTCTTTTTTTGTCTGTCTGTTCTCTTGTCGGTTTTTTTTTCTTGTCCATTTATTTTCTTGTCTGTTCGTTTTCTTGTCTGTCTGTTCTCTTGTCCGTTTTTTTTCTTGTCCATTTATTTTCTTGTCTGTTCGTTTTCTTGTCTGTCTGTTCTCTTGTCCGTTTTTTTTTTCTTGTTCATTTTTTTTTCTTGTCTGTTCGTTTTCTTGTCTGTCTGTTCTCTTGTCCGTTTTTTTTTCTTGTCCATTTATTATCTTGTCTGTTCGTTTTCTTGTCTGTCAGTTTAGAACAGACAGGAAAATGAACGGACAAGAGAACATACAGACAAGAAAACGAACAGATATGAAAAAAAATTAACAAGAAAAAAAAACGGACAAGAGAACAGACAGACAAGAAATCGAAAGGACAAGAAAATAAATGGACAAAAAAAAACGGAGAAGAGAACAGACAGACAAGAAAACAAACAGACAAGAAAATAAATGGACAAGAAAAAAGGACAAGAGAACAGACAGACAATAAAACGAACAGACAAGAAAATAAATGGCAAAAAACGGACAGAACAGACAGACAAGAAAAAGTAACAGACAAAAAAATAAATGGACAAGGATACAAAAACAGTCGGGAATAAAAAACGGACAAGAGAACAGACAGACAAGAAAACGAACAGACAATAAAATAATTGGACAAGAAAAAAAAAACGGACAAGAGAACAGACAGACAAGAAAAAGAAACATACAATAAATGGACGAGTAGTAATGGAATACACGATGGAAGGGTAAAAAACGGACGAGAATAAAAAACGGACAAGAGAACAGACAGACAAGAAAAAAAAATAGATAAAAATAAAAGGACAAGAGAACAGACAGACAAGAAAACGAACACACAAGAAAATAAATGGACAAGAAAAAAAGGACAAGAAAATAGACATCAGACAAGAAAAAAAGGACAAGAGAACAGACAGACAAGAAAATAAATGGACTAAAAAAAACCTACAACAGATGGACAAGAAAACGAACAGACAAGAAAATAAATGGACAAGAATAAAAAATGGACAAGAGAACAGACAGACAAGAAAAAGAAACGGGCAAGAAAAAAAAGTACAAGAGAACAGACAGACAAGAAAACGAACAAACAAGAAAATAAATGTACAACAAAAAAAACAACTAAATAACAGACAGACAAGAAAGAGAAACAGAAAATAAATGGACAAGAATAAAAAATCGGACAAGAATAAAAAACGGACAAGAGAACAGACAGACAAGAAAAAGAACAGACAATAAAATAAATGGGCAAGAAAAAAAAACAGGCAAGAGAACAGACAGACAAGAAAAAGAAACATACAATAAATGGACGAGTAGTAATGGAATACACGATGGAAGAGTAAAAACGGACAAGAGAACAGACAGACAAGAAAACGAACAGACAAGAAAAAAAGGACAAGAGAATAGACAGACAAGAAAAAGAAAAAAAGGACAAGAGAACAGACAGACAAGAAAATGAACAGACATGATGGTGATTCTTTTGCAAAATGTGCAAACAATGCAAACAATGAATCGGTACCAGTGACAACCAACATGTTTCTTTTGTATAACGTACCAATAGATTCTAACGGTTGACTCGGCACCAGTGACTACGAATATGTTTCTTTTGCAAAAATGAACCGATCTAACCTAACATTGAATAGAAAGCACCAGTAGTAACCAAAATGTTTCTTTGCAGAATGTACTGATCTAACCTCTTGTCTGTTCGATTTCTTGTCTCCCTGTTCTCTTGTCGGTTTATTTTCTTGTCTGTTCGTTTTCTTGTCTGCCTATTCTTAAACGAACATAAAAGAGAATAAACGGATAACGCTTATTCTCTTTTCTGTTCGTTTTATTGTCCGTCTGTTCTTTTGTCCGCTAGTTTTCTTGTCTGTTCATTTTCCTGTGTATTAATTCTCTTTTCTGTTTATTTTCTAGTTTGTGTGTTCATTTAGCTCCCGCATATTAGTGTGACGATTCGTTCTACAATTATGCGCGAGTAAGGTCAAGTACAAGTAAGGTCGCCGTACATTCTCGTAAAAGGGTAGGTTACGCACGATTTTTATACTTTTACACACGATCATATGAATAATGGCGGTTTTTGGCAGTTATTTAGAACGTTCAGCGCTTCGGTGGTGTGAATTCGTCATACGAACTCTCCTCAGCCTCCGGTATCACCGTAGAATTTCACACTCCTTTCTTTAATTTTTATTTTGTAATGAAAACAAATGCCACTTTCATGTTACTTTTTCAATAAAGGTTTTGCTTGTGTTTATTTTATTTATTCAAATGTTTCTTTGTGACTTATCGATTTTTATTGGATATTAGCGTGCTCGGAGCATAATTTGAATTAGACTTGACAAACGGCCATTTGTCGCACACAAAAATGGGCGCCAAAATAGTACTTATCCCGCATGAGTAATAAAAATAACAATATTTAAATAGTGAATCAAACATTGAAGTGTTTGAAATCTAAAAATAATTCAGCTTCTTCATCTTTGAGAATTAATTAATACAATACAACCAATAGATTATTTTACTAACTGCTCACGATAAAATGATTGCAGATTGTTTTTACGTATATAAAGACAAGCATAAACTGTCTTAAAGTGAACTCATAAAGAATAATATTTTTCCTAAGATTTGTAACAATTTTGATGCGATTTTACCTTAAAAACTCATGTTTAAATCCTTGGATGCGGATCAATAAAACAGTGAAATGAACAGAAATGAAATAAAAATATTATTTCGCTAGTGAAATAAAAGTATCCATAGCAAAGCATCGAAATAATTCACTAGTACGCTCCGTAAACACAACCCTAAATCTTGATGTTCTTTTTTGATCCCCAATTACAAAACTTATCACACATTTTTTGTATAAAATGTCTTGATTTCCGCGGGAGTAATCATTCCGCAATTGCGTCACCATTTAACAATTCTTAGGATGTATCCATTTATGGTTAATAAAACACAAATTAAACACTAAACAAGATTTTGACGTACGAATCAACAATTTTATCGTTGTCATGACAACAATACAATAATGGGTTTCGGGGGACTTCGATGCTTCTCTTAAAAAAAAAAACAAAATGGAACTTTTCTTTGAATTTAACTTATTAATTGAAAAGCAAAATTAATTAAAAGTTTGTATGCACTAGCGAATAAAATTGAACGATCAAACGAGCCCGCCGAAGGCGGGCGAAGTTCGATCGTGATTATACGAAACGTCTCGTTCGAAGATGATTTGTAGTATGCTCGTCATTGCTTACATTTCACACTTTTTAGAGTTTGAAATTTGGCGCCTAGGCTAGTGTGGACTAGCCGGCCCGGACCTGTACAGTCATATTTTTAGAGATTTTTGTAGTTGAGTTTTCCCTGCAAGATGATCTAGGGTATGTTTATTAACGGGTACATGTAGGGAGGGAGATTGATCATCTTCGAACGAGACGTTTCGTACAATCACGATCGAACTTCGCCCGCCTTCGGCGGGCTCGTTTGATCGTTCAATTATACTACACATCTCGTTCTCGATGATTTGTAGACTTTTAGCGTATAGGAAAACTCATTCATTTATCATGTTACATGACTGGAAACCATAAAGAAAAGAGTTACCGTGCGTTATATAATACAGATTTTGCGAACGTATCGTTATTATCTTGGATCGGGCGATTGTAAAGTTTTGCGAAGGTCTGTGACCGTCGAGGTCAACCAGCAGTACGTCTGGTTGTGTATATATATCCACTTCCAAAACCAGCCACTGATACTGCAGCATATTTTGTAATATGTGCTGTGAAGTGATTTGTATCAATGCCTGCTTTAGACAGCAAGGATTTTTCCCAGTGACCAATCGTTTGAGAAGTTACGTTTTTGTATGGCTTGATGTTTGATATGAGTAATTTGTTGTTTTGCTCATTTCTTAGGTCTTTTGTCTTATTCAAGTAGTGAATTACAGATGTAGCGGCACATATGCCAGGTTGTTCTTTATACAAAAGGTAGTATAAGCTCTGACTTATTTCTTCCTGGCTTGGACATTTTTATCAGGTCTTGTATTTTGATTGTTATTTTCTATTTGTCCATGGATATGTTTTTTTATATTAATTAGTGCGATAGTTTGCTGTGCTGTAGATAAAATAAGCATCTTTCAGAACAGTTTCTCTTCTCTCGCCCGTATACGTACGCGGGGATCTTACACATTTTAGCTTTCCGTCGTAGGAGGAACATTCCCGATGCATGATTCCCTCTCTTGAGCGCTAGGCCCCGAAATTGTTTTTCGAATCTTATCTTATTGACTTTTAATATCATGGTTTTGTACGATAAAAATAATTCTTAAAGGAAATTTGTGATTTTATTGCTGTCCATTCCTTGCAAAAAATAATCAATTATCTCTCTCTCCAATGGCACTACAGCCCGAAGCGAGCCCTGGCCTCCACCAAACGTTGTCTCTAGCGTTCCCTTTCCTCTGCCGCCGCCCGCCAGTTCCGCACCCCCAGCATCTCTCTCGCATCCCTTTTCACACTTTCCTCCCATCTCGCCCTTGGCCTGCCCGCTTTCCTTCTACCTTCCGGCACTCTGAGTATTTGTCTCGGCACTGCTGTTGGAGCCATCCGGCACACATGTCCCGCCCATCTTAGCCTGCTTAGTTTTATGTGGGATACCACATCTGGGCTTTTGTATAACTGATATAGTTCGAAGTTCATCCTAATTCTCCAGCCCTCTTCGCTGTTAATTGCCCCATAAATTTTCCTCAGGATCTTTCGCTCAAAAATCTCCAGCATCTTTTCCGATTTCTGGGTCAGCGTCCATGCTTCGCTTCCATATGTGAGGATGGGTCGTATGATTGCTTTATATATATTACACTTCGTTTGTCTGCTAGCTAGCTTCGAGTTAAGGATGGATTTAAGAGTGAAGTATGCCCTGTTGGCTTGCATGATTCTATGTTGTACTTCCACCCCTTCGTCGTTCTGATCCGTGACGGTTGATCCCAGATATTTAAAGTTGTTGACGACTTCTACAGTGTACTCTCCCATATCCAGATTATTTACTGCGTGTACTGGCGCTCCCGGTCTTACCATCATTACTTTTGTTTTATCCTTGTTTATTGACAGACCTATCTCCTTGGCTCTCTTCTCCATTTTACCGTAAGCATCTTTCATTGCCGTTAGCGATCTACCGATGATGTTTAGGTCGTCAGCATAGCCCAAAAGTTGCGTGGATTTATTGTAGATGGTACCGTTGCATTCTATCTGAGCTTTCCTTATAGCTTTTTCGAGCGCGATGTTAAATAATATGGGTGATAGACTGTCTCCTTGTCTCAGACCTGTAATGGTTTCAAACTTGTGCGATGTCGTTTTTTGGATACCGACTTGGTTCCAAGTCTTTTTTAACGTACAATTTACCAATTTATTAATAATCAATTATTACTAAAGGGCAATTTACTTCCAGCAAACCAGGGGGCAACGGCTCGTACTAATATAGGATGTTTTTTTCAGAGCTTGAGAACTTTATTACTATATTTTTATTACTATATTTTTAATATATTTAATAATAAATAATAATACAAGACATACCTAAATATTGTTGGAATTATTTTTTATTATTATAATCTGGTTGATAATTTCATGGCATTTATATTTTAAATAAGATTACCGGCATATGTCCGCCGCGGCTATTGGTTAGATAGTCCATTCGATCAGTCCAATTTAGTCTCTACTTTTTCCAATAAATCTGGCAGTATGGCGCCAATGGTGGATTGAATATTGGCTTTCAATGCTTCAAGAGTTGCTGGTTTGTTGGCATAAATCAATGACTTAAAATAGCCCCCTAAAAAGTAATCGAGAGGCGTTAATTCGCACGAACAGGGGGGGGGCAGTTATCTGGAAATAAAGTTGTCATCAAATTGATTTTGCAATAAATTTATGGTTAAGTGCGCTATGGCAAGTTGCGCCGTCTTGTTGGAACCAAATGTCGTCGATGTTTAGCTGATTAATTTTTGGAAACAAAAAAATCAGTCAGCATGACTCGATAGCCCTCGCAATTCACCAACGTTTGAATTTTGCGCCATATACCAGTCAATGACGTCAAGGTATTCTGTTGACTAAAATAACGAACCAAAAAGTAGGTGTAATTAATAAAATATACTGTCCCAAATGATAAATCTGTGTTTAACGTGATTCCCAAATAAGTTACTATCAAATAACGTAAAAATAATGTTGATTTAATTTCTGACCTGCTAACTATACGTTCAAAAAAGATTAATTAATTACATGATAACTAATCAGTCTTAATTAATAAAATTATATTCCTAAATCTTCCCAAAAGATTCCCAATTGAATAAAAATAGTTATAATTAAAAATAAAAAAAATTTTATATAGCCGTGAAATACAAGCGACTTTGACAACACCAACAATCTTTCAAACTCCAACACCACTGCGCCCCATACAACAAAATAAACATACGCGCGGAAGCACAATCTCTCTATCCAAAATAAGCCGTAAAAATAATAAGTGGCAATGACCGTTGGTTTAACCCCGGTTAGATTAGGTTGCAATTTGAATATGAACAAAATTTGAATTTATTCTTGTTTTTTAGACGAAAGAAGACTTAGGCCAACTTTGTTTTTCTTTTCATATTTTGAGGAAATTGTATGATGAATACACAGGACATTATTTCTAAGTTTTTTTCTGTTTTTATAAGACGCGCTGGAGCGCGAACTCTCGATCCAATATAAGTCAAAGTGGCAATGACCGTTGGTTTAACTCCGGTTAGATTAGGTTGTGCGCCGCGAAGTGGACAGATAAATGAAGACAACATACGCGCGGGAGCGCGAACTCAACTTAATCCTAACAACAACCTAATCTAATAGGGGTAACTCTCGATCCATTAAAAGACAAAGTAGCAATCACCGTTGTTTTAACCCCGGTTAGATTAGGTTGTCCACCGCGAAGCGGACAGATAAATCAAGACAACATACGCGCGGGAGCTCGAACTCTCGATCCAATATAAGCCAAAGTGGCAATGACCGTTGGTTTAACCCTGGTTAGATTAGGTTTTCCGCCTCGAAGCGGACAGATAAATCAAGACAACATACGCGCGGGAGCCGGAACTCTCTATCCAATATAAGCCAAAGTGGCAAAGACGGTTTGTTTAACCCCGGTTAGATTGGGTTGTCCGCCGCGAAGCGAACAGATAAATCAAGACAACATACGCGCGGAATCGCGAACTCTCGATCCAATATAAGCCAAAGTGGCAATGACCGTTGGTTTAACCCCGGCTCGCGGCGGACAACCTGATCCAACTGGGGTTAACTCTCGATTCATTAGAGGACAAAGTAGCAAGGATCGTTGGTTTAACCCCTGTTAGATTAGGTTGCCCACCGCGAAGCGGAAAGATAAATCAAGACAACATACGTGCGGGAGCGCGATCTCTCGATCCAAAATAAGCCAAAGTGGCAATGACCGTTGGTTTAACCCCGGTTAGAGTAGGTTGTCCGCCGCGAAGCGAACAGATAAATCAAGACAACATACGCGCGGGAGCGCGAACTCTCGATCCAATATAATCCAAAGTGGCAATGACCATTGGTATAACCCCGTTTAGATTAGGTTGCCCGCCGCGAAGCGGACAGATAAATCAAGTAACTTTCTAATCAGGTAACTCTCGATCCAATATAAGCCAAAGTTGCAATCACCGTTGGTTTAACCCCGGTTAGATTAGGTTGTCCGCCGCGAAGCCGACAGATAAATTAAGACAACATACGCGCGGGAGCGCGAACTCTAGATCCAATATAAGTCAAAGTGGCAATGACCGTTGCTTTAACCCCGGATAGATTAGGTTGTCGGCCGCGAAGCAGACAGATAAATCAAGACAACATACGCGCGGGAGCGCGATCCCACGATCCAATATAAGCCAAAGTTGCAATCACCGTTGGTTTAACCCCGGTTAGATTAGGTTGTCCGCCGCGAAGCGGACATAAATCAAGACAACATACGCGCGGGAGCGCGAACCCTCGGTCCAATATAAGTCAAAGTTGCAATCACCGTTGGTTTAACCCCGGTTAGATTAGGTTGTCCGCCGCGAAGCGGACATATAAATCAAGACAACATACGCGCGGGAGCTCGAACTCTCGATCCAATATAAGCCAAAGTGGCAATGACCGTTGGTTTAACCCTGGTTAGATTAGGTTTTCCGCCCCGAAGCGGACAGATAAATCAAGACAACATATGCGCGGGAGCCGGAACTCTCGATGCAATATAAGCCAAAGTGGCAATGACCGTTGCTTTAACCCCGGATAGATTAGGTTGTCGGCCGCGAAGCAGACAGATAAATCAAGACAACATACGCGCGGGAGCGTGGCAATGACCGTTGCTTTAACCCCGGATAGATTAGGTTGTCGGCCGCGAAGCAGACAGATAAATCAAGACAACATACGCGAGGGAGCGCGATCCCACGATCCAATATAAGCCAAAGTTGCAATCACCGTTGGTTTAACCCCGGTTAGATTAGGTTGTCCGCCGCGAAGCGGACATATAAATCAAGACAACATACGCGCGGGAGCTCGAACTCTCGATCCAATATAAGCCAAAGTGGCAATGACCGTTGGTTTAACCCTGGTTAGATTAGGTTTTCCGCCCCGAAGCGGACAGATAAATCAAGACAACATATGCGCGGGAGCCGGAACTCTCGATGCAATATAAGCCAAAGTGGCAATGACCGTTGCTTTAACCCCGGATAGATTAGGTTGTCGGCCGCGAAGCAGACAGATAAATCAAGACAACATACGCGCGGGAGCGTGGCAATGACCGTTGCTTTAACCCCGGATAGATTAGGTTGTCGGCCGCGAAGCAGACAGATAAATCAAGACAACATACGCGCGGGAGCGCGATCCCACGATCCAATATAAGCCAAAGTTGCAATCACCGTTGGTTTAACCCCGGTTAGATTAGGTTGTCCGCCGCGAAGCGGACATAAATCAAGACAACATACGCGCGGGAGCTCGAACTCTCGATCCAATATAAGCCAAAGTAGCAATGACCGTTGGTTTAACCCTGGTTAGATTAGGTTTTCCGCCCCGAAGCGGACAGATAAATCAAGACAACATATGCGCGGGAGCCGGAACTCTCGATGCAATCTAAGCCAAAGTGGCAATGACCGTTGCTTTAACCCCGGATAGATTAGGTTGTCGGCCGCGAAGCAGACAGATAAATTAAGACAACATACGCGCGGGAGCGCGATCCCACGATCCAATATAAGCCAAAGTTGCAATCACCGTTGGTTTAACCTCGGTTAGATTAGGTTGTCCGCCACGAAGCGGACATATAAATCAAGACAACATTCTCGCGGGAACGCGAAATCTCGATCCAATATAAGCCAAAGTGGCAATGACCGTTGGTTTAACCCCGGATAGATTAGGTTGTCGGCCGCGAAGCAGACAGATAAATCAAGACAACATACGCGCGGGAGCGTGGCAATGACCGTTGCTTTAACCCCGGATAGATTAGGTTGTCGGCCGCGAAGCAGACAGATAAATCAAGACAACATACGCGCGGGAGCGCGATCCCACGATCCAATATAAGTCAAAGTTGCAATCACCGTTGGTTTAACCCCGGTTAGATTAGGTTGTCCGCCGCGAAGCGGACATATAAATCAAGACAACATACGCGCGGGAGCTCGAACTCTCGATCTAATATAAGCCAAAGTGGCAATGACCGTTGGTTTAACCCTGGTTAGATTAAGTTTTCCGCCCCGAAGCGGACAGATAAATCAAGACAACATATGCGCGGGAGCCGGAACTCTCGATGCAATCTAAGCCAAAGTCGCAATGACCGTTGCTTTAACCCCGGATAGATTAGGTTGTCGGCCGCGAAGCAGACAGATAAATCAAGACAACATACGCGCGGGAGCGCGATCCCACGATCCAATATAAGCCAAAGTTGCAATCACCGTTGGTTTAACCTCGGTTAGATTAGGTTGTCCGCCACGAAGCGGACATATAAATCAAGACAACATTCGCGCGGGAACGCGAAATCTCGATCCAATATAAGCCAAAGTGGCAATGACCGTTGGTTTAACCCTGGTTAGATTAAGTTTTCCGCCCCGAAGCGGACAGATAAATCAAGACAACATATGCGCGGGAGCCGGAACTCTCGATGCAATATAAGCCAAAGTGGCAATGACCGTTGCTTTAACCCCGGATAGATTAGGTTGTCGGCCGCGAAGCAGACAGATAAATCAAGACAACATACGCGCGGGAGCGTGGCAATGACCGTTGCTTTAACCCCGGATAGATTAGGTTGTCGGCCGCGAAGCAGACAGATAAATCAAGACAACATACGCGCGGGAGCGCGATCCCACGATCCAATATAAGCCAAAGTTGCAATCACCGTTGGTTTAACCCCGGTTAGATTAGGTTGTCCGCCGCGAAGCGGACATAAATCAAGACAACATACGCGCGGGAGCTCGAACTCTCGATCCAATATAAGCCAAAGTGGCAATGACCGTTGGTTTAACCCTGGTTAGATTAGGTTTTCCGCCCCGAAGCGGACAGATAAATCAAGACAACATATGCGCGGGAGCCGGAACTCTCGATGCAATCTAAGCCAAAGTGGCAATGACCGTTGCTTTAACCCCGGATAGATTAGGTTGTCGGCCGCGAAGCAGACAGATAAATCAAGACAACATACGCGCGGGAGCGCGATCCACGATCCAATATAAGCCAAAGTTGCAATCACCGTTGGTTTAACCTCGGTTAGATTAGGTTGTCCGCCGCGAAGCGGACATATAAATCAAGACAACATACGCGCGGGAGCTCGAACTCTCGATCCAATATAAGCCAAAGTGGCAATGACCGTTGGTTTAACCCTGGTTAGATTAAGTTTTCCGCCCCGAAGCGGACAGATAAATCAAGACAACATATGCGCGGGAGCCGGAACTCTCGATGCAATATAAGCCAAAGTGGCAATGACCGTTGCTTTAACCCCGGATAGATTAGGTTGTCGGCCGCGAAGCAGACAGATAAATCAAGACAACATACGCGCGGGAGCGTGGCAATGACCGTTGCTTTAACCCCGGATAGATTAGGTTGTCGGCCGCGAAGCAGACAGATAAATCAAGACAACATACGCGCGGGAGCGCGATCCCACGATCCAATATAAACCAAAGTTGCAATCACCGTTGGTTTAACCCCGGTTAGATTAGGTTGTCCGCCGCGAAGCGGACATATAAATCAAGACAACATACGCGCGGGAGCTCGAACTCTCGATCCAATATAAGCCAAAGTGGCAATGACCGTTGGTTTAACCCTGGTTAGATTAGATTAGACAGATAAATCAAGACAACATATGCGCGGGAGCCGGAACTCTCGATGCAATCTAAGCCAAAGTGGCAATGACCGTTGCTTTAACCCCGGATAGATTAGGTTGTCGGCCGCGAAGCAGACAGATAAATCAAGACAACATACGCGCGGGAGCGCGATCCCACGATCCAATATAAGCCAAAGTTGCAATCACCGTTGGTTTAACCCCGGTTAGATTAGGTTGTCCGCCGCGAAGCGGACATAAATCAAGACAACATACGCGCGGGAGCGCGAACCCTCGGTCCAATATAAGTCAAAGTTGCAATCACCGTTGGTTTAACCCCGGTTAGATTAGGTTGTCCGCCGCGAAGCGGACATATAAATCAAGACAACATACGCGCGGGAGCTCGAACTCTCGATCTAATATAAGCCAAAGTGGCAATGACCGTTGGTTTAACCCTGGTTAGATTAGATTAGACAGATAAATCAAGACAACATATGCGCGGGAGCCGGAACTCTCGATGCAATCTAAGCCAAAGTGGCAATGACCGTTGCTTTAACCCCGGATAGATTAGGTTGTCGGCCGCGAAGCAGACAGATAAATCAAGACAACATACGCGCGGGAGCGCGATCCACGGTCCAATATAAGTCAAAGTTGCAATCACCGTTGGTTTAACCCCGGTTAGATTAGGTTGTCCGCCGCGAAGCGGACATATAAATCAAGACAACATACGCGCGGGAGCTCGAACTCTCGATCCAATATAAGCCAAAGTGGCAATGACCGTTGGTTTAACCCTGGTTAGATTAGGTTTTCCGCCCCGAAGCGGACAGATAAATCAAGACAACATATGCGCGGGAGCCGGAACTCTCGATGCAATCTAAGCCAAAGTGGCAATGACCGTTGCTTTAACCCCGGATAGATTAGGTTGTCGGCCGCGAAGCAGACAGATAAATCAAGACAACATACGCGCGGGAGCGCGATCCACGATCCAATATAAGCCAAAGTTGCAATCACCGTTGGTTTAACCTCGGTTAGATTAGGTTGTCCGCCGCGAAGCGGACATATAAATCAAGACAACATACGCGCGGGAGCTCGAACTCTCGATCCAATATAAGCCAAAGTGGCAATGACCGTTGGTTTAACCCTGGTTAGATTAAGTTTTCCGCCCCGAAGCGGACAGATAAATCAAGACAACATATGCGCGGGAGCCGGAACTCTCGATGCAATATAAGCCAAAGTGGCAATGACCGTTGCTTTAACCCCGGATAGATTAGGTTGTCGGCCGCGAAGCAGACAGATAAATCAAGACAACATACGCGCGGGAGCGTGGCAATGACCGTTGCTTTAACCCCGGATAGATTAGGTTGTCGGCCGCGAAGCAGACAGATAAATCAAGACAACATACGCGCGGGAGCGCGATCCCACGATCCAATATAAACCAAAGTTGCAATCACCGTTGGTTTAACCCCGGTTAGATTAGGTTGTCCGCCGCGAAGCGGACATATAAATCAAGACAACATACGCGCGGGAGCTCGAACTCTCGATCCAATATAAGCCAAAGTGGCAATGACCGTTGGTTTAACCCTGGTTAGATTAGATTAGACAGATAAATCAAGACAACATATGCGCGGGAGCCGGAACTCTCGATGCAATCTAAGCCAAAGTGGCAATGACCGTTGCTTTAACCCCGGATAGATTAGGTTGTCGGCCGCGAAGCAGACAGATAAATCAAGACAACATACGCGCGGGAGCGCGAACCCTCGGTCCAATATAAGTCAAAGTTGCAATCACCGTTGGTTTAACCCCGGTTAGATTAGGTTGTCCGCCGCGAAGCGGACATATAAATCAAGACAACATACGCGCGGGAGCTCGAACTCTCGATCTAATATAAGCCAAAGTGGCAATGACCGTTGGTTTAACCCTGGTTAGATTAGATTAGACAGATAAATCAAGACAACATATGCGCGGGAGCCGGAACTCTCGATGCAATCTAAGCCAAAGTGGCAATGACCGTTGCTTTAACCCCGGATAGATTAGGTTGTCGGCCGCGAAGCAGACAGATAAATCAAGACAACATACGCGCGGGAGCGCGATCCACGGTCCAATATAAGTCAAAGTTGCAATCACCGTTGGTTTAACCCCGGTTAGATTAGGTTGTCCGCCGCGAAGCGGACATATAAATCAAGACAACATACGCGCGGGAGCTCGAACTCTCGATCCAATATAAGCCAAAGTGGCAATGACCGTTGGTTTAACCCCGGTGTAGGGGACACCAAAAACCCAAATTGATCAAAAAATGTGTGAACAATTTCCCAATTACTTGTTTTTCTGCGGAAATAAACCGAGGCAAAACCTACCTGACCTTCCAAAAAATTTCTCCGCCGAGTTTTCCTCGATATTTCTCCAATTTGCCAACAGAATCTGTAAAAATCCAAGCGACTGTGACAGCTCCAACAAACAAACTTTCAAACGTTTCACCACTACGCCTTCTACAAGAAAAGCAAAAACTAATTGATTAACTTGTTTTAATCTCCCTTAGATTTTCTAGAATTGTAAAGTAATCCAAAATAGTTTTCGCGCAAATTGCAGTAAAATTTCACGAAAAATCTTTGCAATTTCACGTGGTAAACCCTTTAAACCGTAATAAAAATTTAATGTGAAACGAAATTCATCATACGAATTGCGCGACCTCTACATCTCAAATAAAAACCAATATAGATTTATTTAAAAAAATTATAAATTTGAATCAATCTAGCACAAAATATATTGTATATAGAATATTTCCGTTTTCAGTATCTGCTAGTTAATTTAATTAGTTACCTAAATCTCCGATTTGATGGGGCTACTTAGTCAAATAAGTTAGGTATAATCAATAAAGTAAAGAGACTTGTATATTGAACTTTGATGATCTATAATATTCTATAACAAGGCAACCAATCTATATAGAATATTCCAGTACTCACGAGGATCTATATAACGTAACTAACTATATTTCTACCAAATTTAGTGTTTGCATCTAGTCCAGTCCACGAGGTATTTAATAAAAACCAAACTCTAGAATATATTTTTTATATTAAAAAAGTGCCTTAATTTTTACAATCCTTAATAACTTTTCTGCTTCTTTTTATTATTTAAAATATATCTTGGTGTGTTAACATTAATATAATATATCATTCATTAAAAATAATCTTATTATTTCTCAGTTTCAAACGGGTTTTATCACAATCAAATTATGATCCTAAGTTGTCAAGAGCCGTCGCGTCCCAAAAACTCATGCACACTAACTACCTAGACATCGCCTTAATCTACGCTTAATCTTGAAAATTTTGACGAATTACATGTTGGATTTAGTCCATAGACAACCCAATTATGACTAATTCTGTAAAGGTCTAAATTTCATGAAAGAAGTAAATTGGTCTAAAAAGAAAGATTAAGTCCGAGTAGTCAGAACTCAGCGAGTATTGAATCTGACTACATAGACTTATTCTACAAACAACCGTGAACATTTTGACGTATTACAAGTTAAATTTAGTGTATAGGCAAGGGATTTACGACTGATTTTCTAAATTACAAAAAATATATAAAAACAAATAAATTGGTTTAGTCACAAAGGTTAAGTCTGAGTAGTCAGACCACTTACAATTAGATACACAAACTTAATCTACATTCAATTCTGAACATTTTGATGTATAATATGTTAAGTTTAGTTTATAGACAACCGAGTTATGACTGTCTAAAAGTATAATTTTTATAAAAAGGAATAGATTGGCTTAGAGAGAAAAACTAAGTCTGAGTAGTCAGAACACTGTGTCTACTTAATCTGACTATATATACTTAATCTACATACAACCGAGAACATTTTGATGTAACACATGTTGAGTTTAGTCTATAGACAACCGAGTTATGACTATTTTTCTAAAAGTCTAAATTGTATGAAACAAATAGACTTGGAAGAAAATGCAGTCAGTGTAGTCAGAACAAAGCGACTACTTAGTCTGAATGTGTAGACTCAATCTACTTTAAGTCCTGAATATTTTAACATGTTATATGCTAGATTTAGTCTATAGACTATCAAGTTATGACTAATTTGGTAAAAGTCTAAATTTTACAAAAACGAATAAATTGGTTTAGTGAGAAAGACTAATTTTGAGTAGTCAGAACACTGCGACTACTTAATCTGACTACATATACTTCATCTACATTCAAGCGTGAACATTTTGATGAATCGCATGTTGAATTTAGTCTATAGACAACCGAGTTATGATTATTTTTGTAAAAGTCGAAATTTTATTAAACAAATAGATTTGGAAGAAAATGCAGTCAGTGTAGTCAGAACGCAGCGACTACTTAGTCTGAATACGTAGACTCAATCTGATTTAAGTCCTGAACATTTTGACAAGTTATATGTTAGATTTAGTCTATAGACGATCAAGTAATGACTAATTTTACAATAGTCAAAATTTTACAAAAAAAAATGATTTAGTGAGAAAGACTAAGTCTGAGTAGTCAGCACACTGGGACTACTTAATCTGACTACATATACTTAATCTACATTCAACCGTGAACATTTTGATGTACTAGATGTTGAATTTAGTCTATAAACACCCGAGTTATGACCATTTTTGTAAAAGTCTAAATTTTATGAAACAAATAGACTTGGAAGAAAATGCAGTCAGTGTAGTCATAACAAAGCGAATACTTAGTCTGAATATGTAGACTCAATCTACTTTAAGTCCTGAATATTTTGACATGTTATACGTCAGATTTAGCCTATAGATAATCAAGTTATGACTAATTTTACAATAGTTAAAATTTTACAAAAAAATTGATTTAGTGAGAAAGACTAAGTCTGAGTAGTCAGCACACTGTGACTACTTAATCTGACTACACATACTTAATCTACATTCAACTGTGAACATTTTGCTGTGCCACTTGTTGAATTTAGTCTACAGACAACCAAGTTATGATTAATTTTGTAAAAGTCTAAATTTTAGTCAGAAAATATAAGTCTGAGTAGTCACAACACAACGACTAACAGACTGGATCTACATTCAATACCGAACAAATTGTTCTATTACATGTAAAATTTAGTCTATAGACTACTTTTAGGACTGATTTTATAAGTCTATTTTTTACATAAATTAGTGTGCTCAGAAAGATTAAGTCTGACTACATAGTTAGTCTGAGTACATAGACTTAATTTGCATCCAATCTTGAACCTATTGATATATTACATGTTAGATTTAGTCTACAGACTATATTTGTAAGTCTAAATTTTTTGAAACAAATAAATTAGTTTTGTCAGAAAGATTAAGTCTGAGCAGTCATAACAGAGCGAATAGTGAGTCTGACTACGCAAACTTAATCTACATTCCATCCTGAACATTTTAACGTATTACCCGTTAGAATTAGTCCATTAATTTGTTTAGAGTAAGCTTAGTCTAAGTAGTCACACAAGTCTAAAGCTCCAGCTTCACTCGCTCACATTCTATTTGTGCTAAAGTCCAAAATTCGGAGTCAAAAGTTAAATAAAAAATAGGAAATTAGTATAAAAACTGGTAGTCTAGTCGGTTCAGACACGCGTAAACTTATAGTCTAGACTATTTTTAAACAAAACTACTTTTAATCTAAACCAACTAAGTCTAGCTGAATGCATGGAATCACTCTATAGTTAAGTCTAATAACCTAGTCTATTTTAGACTATCTAGACTAGCTTTAATAGTTTAGTCAATTTCAGACTAAATTGAGTGGTCTAGATAAATTTAAACTAGTTTGGTGATATTGTTTATATATGGCTAAGTAGTTTAGACAAAACCATAATTAGTCTAGAATAAACCACAATTAGTCTAGACTAAACCACAATTAGTCTAGAATAAACCACAATTCGTCTATACTAAACCATAATTAGTCTAGAATAAACCACAATTAGTTTATACTAAACCACAATTAGTCTAGAATAAACCACAATTCGTCTATACTAAACCATAATTAGTCTAGAATAAACCACAATTAGTTTATACTAAACCACAATTAGTCTAGAATAAACCACAATTAGCCTAGACTAAACCACAATTAGCCTAGACTAAACCACAATTAGTTTAGACTAAACCACAATTAGTCTAGACTAAACCACAATTAGCCTAGACTAAACCACAATTAGCCTAGACTAAACCACAATTAGTCTAGAATAAACCACAATTACTTTAGACTAAACCACAATTAGTCTAGAATAAACCACAATTAGTCTATACTAAACCACAATTAGTTTAGACTAAACCACAATTAGCCTAGACTAAACCACAATTAGTCTAGAATAAACCACAATTAGTGTAGACTAAACCACAATTGGTCTAGAATAAACCATAATTAGTCTAGACTAAACCACAATTAGTCTAGAATAAATCACAATTAGTCTAGACTAAACCACAATTAGTCTAGACTAAACCAAAATTAGTCTAGAATATACCACAATTACTTTAGACTAAACCACAATTAGTCTAGACTAAACCACAATTAGTCTAGACTAAACCAAAATTAGTCTAGAATATACCACAATTAGCCTAGACTAAACCACAATTAGTCTAGAATAAACCACAATTACTTTAGACTAAACCACAATTAGTCTAGAATAAACCACAATTAGTCTAGACTAAACCACAATTACTTTAAACTAAGACACAATGAGCCTAGACTAGACTAAAACTAGTCTAGACTAAACCATAATTAGTCTAGACCAAACCATAATTAGTCTTGACTGAAACACAATTAGTCTAGACTAAATCACTGTTACTCTAGAGTAAGCCACAATTATTCTAGACTAAACCACAATTAGTCTAGACCAAACCACAATTAGTCTTGACTAAAACACAATTAGTCTACACTAAATCACTGTTAGTCTAGACTAAGGCACACTTATTCTAGACTCAACCACATTTACTCTAGACTTAACCATAATTAGTCTAGACTAAACCATAGTCTAGACTAAAGCACAATAAGTATAGTCTAAACGACAATTAGCCTAGACCTAGACTAAACCACAATTAGTCTGGACCAAACTATAATTAGTCTTGACTAAAACACAGTTAGTCTACACTAAATCACCACAAATACGTTGTCTAGACTAAACGATAATTAGTATAGCCTAAACGACAATTAGCCTAGACTAAACCACTATTAGTCTAAACCAAACCACAATTAGTTTAGACTAAAACACAATTAGTCCAGACTAAGTCACTGATAGCCTAGACTAAACTATAATTACTCTAGACTAAACCACAATTAGCTTAGACTAAACCACAATTAGTCTAGACCAAACCACAATTAGTCTTGACTACAATACAATTAGTCTAGACTAAATCACTGATAGTCCAGACTAAGTCACAATTATTCTAGACTAAACCACAATTAGTCTAGTCTAAACCACAGTTAGTCTAGACTTAACTACAATTAGTCTAGACTAGATACATCCTGCTCAACCAACCAGACTTTAGTCTAAAGAAATAAAAACACATTCACACTAACAACTATTTACAAACTCAACGCAACATCTAGTCTAGACTGAAACAAGATTATTGTAATTTAGTCAAAAAACACTAAAACCACAATTAGACTATAGTCTAGACTACTTGGTTAAAACTTATTTGACCAGTTTAAGACAATCCATATACACTTTAAGTAATATAGTCTAGACTAATTTAACTACGTTGTCTAGACAATATTTAGACTAATCTGGTAATTAGTTAGAATATAGACTAACAATATACATTGTGTCTAAATTAGTTTAGATTACACAGCTTAGTCACGTCTACTATTAGTTAATAGTCAAAATATAGACTACACAGTTTAACTCAGCATTACTGTTTAGACTAGACGAACCTTCTAGACATAGATTAGGCTACGCAGTCTAGACTATATTCACTCGTTTCTTAGTCACTTATCCACTATGTACAAAGTCTATACTAGGTGCAGAGCTATCTGCCCGTCCAGCCGCGCCATAACGAGGCGATGCTCGCCGCGGCGGACGTGTATAGGCCGCCCGCAATGCTGTTGGCCTGCTGCTGGCTGCTTATAGTCTGAGTAGACTGCAGGTTCATCGGGCCAGCGGAGGCTTCGGGCAGTTGCACGTGCGGAACCTGCGGGAAATAGAAGTCTGAACAGTCGGATAAGGCTAACTGGATTAAACCGCGATTTGAACTACAGGATAATCTCGGTAATTCGGCTGTTCAGCAATCTGGAAACTGCTCGCGCTCTTCCCTCCAACCAATATTTTTGATAATCCCGCGGTTGTCTGGTCCCACATGTGTCGGATTATCGAGATTATACTGCAACTGTCCAACGCGGATTAGGCTAACTTACAGCTTCCCATTCGTAAGGAAAGGCGTCTCCGCCCTCAGAGTCTGAATCCTCGCCGGTGTGCAGATTCTGGCCCAGCTGCTCTTCTAGGCTGGCTGTTACGTACGCGTCCACTTCGAATGGTCCGTGTCTAAAAATACCCAGATTTCATTAGATTTAAGTAACATTTAGTAAAATCGAAAATTATTCGAAATTAAAAATTATCGAAAATTAATCGACTGTTACTAACTCGTTTATTGCGCGACTAATTGCGAAAATTCCAAATAAAAAAAAAACGAGTAAGTAGTCTAGAAAGTCTAAATTTTCAAGAATTGAAGTCAATTTAGTTGTAGCTTGCAAACTAAGTTAGCTACAGCTCATTGTAGTTAACAACGAGAATTAGTAAAATCCAAAATTTTAGACTGTTACTAATTTGTTTATTACACGACTATTTGCGACAATTCCAAATAACAAAAGATGGGTAAGTAGTCTAGAAAGTCTAAATTTTCAAGAATTGAAGTCAATTTAGTCGTAGCTTGAAAACTAAGTTAGCTACTGTTCATTGAAGTTGACAGCGAGAATTAGTAAAATCCAAAATTTTAGACTGTAACTAATTTGTTTATTACACGACTAATTGCGACAATTCCAAATAACAAAAGATGGGTAAGTAGTCTAGAAAGTCTAAATTTTCAAGAATTGAAGTCAATGTAGTCGTAGCTTGAAAACTAAGTTAACTACAGTTCATTGAAGTTGACAGCGAGAATTAGCAAAATCCAAAATTTTAGACTGTTACTAATTTGTTTATTACACGACTAATTGTGACAATTCAAATAACAAAAGATGGGTAAGTAGTCTCGAAAGTCTAAATGTTTAAGAATTTAAATGAATAGAGTCGTAGCTTGAAAACTAAGTTAGCTACAGTTCATTGAAGTTGACAGCGAAAATTAGTAAAATCCAAAATTTTAGACTGTTACTAATTTGTTTATTACACGATTAATTGCGACAATTCCAAATAACAAAAGATGGGTAAGTAGTCTAGAAAGTCCAAATTTTCAAGAATTGAAGTCAATTTAGTCGTAGCATGAAAACCAAGCTAGCTACAGTTCATTGAAGCTGACAGCGAGAATTAGTACAATCCAAAATTTTAGACTGTTACCAATTTGTTTATTACACGACTAATTGCGACAATTCCAAATAACAAAAGATGGTTAAGTAGTCTAGAAAGTCCAAATTTTCAAGAATTGAAGTCAATTTAGTCGTAGCTTGGAAACTAAGTTAGCTTCATAGAGTTAGATTTCGTTAGTTCATTGAATTTGACAGCGAGAATTAGTAAAATCCAAAATTTTAGATTGTTACTAATTTGTTTATTACGCGACTAATTGCAACAATTTCAAATAACAAAAGACGAGCATGCAATCTAAAAAATCCAAATTTTCAAGAATTGAAGTCAATTTAGTCGTAGTTTGAAAAGTAAGTAAACAGTAGGGATTTACCTTCCAAGATCCACAGTCAATGGATCGATGAGCTGCAAAATATTCTGCAGAGTCTGCAACGGCGTCAGACTGGCCAAATCGACATTCTGCGCAAAGCAGAGGTGCAGAACGTTCGCATTCAGCCTCGAGACCCTACGCGCGAACTGTCTGCTGTCCATGTCGTTGCTACAGAAGTCGCTGTACAGCATCTTATACGGCAGCCGCACGTCCAGGTAATAAGCGATCACGTTCACCAGCTGGGCCGTGTAAGTCAAGGCCGCGCTTATGCTGTACGCCGGATTGTGCTCCACCGAGGAGGTGTTCATCGACGCCCCCGGCACTCCCTCTTTGTTTTGAGCCACTACAAACAGAACTGTGATAATTGCCACGGGTAGTCAAGACTCATTCCGCAAAGTGAATGTATTTACAAGGTCGGGTGTAATGTTACGGGTTCAATTTTACCCCAAATTGTGTACGCTGAGTAATTGCCGGACCCAGGCAAGGTAGGAGCCACGATTGAGTATTGAAGCTCGCCTGAGTTGTCCGTGTACACCCATCTGTCCCGCAGGTAGGTAGTGTGCACTGCCTCGGATATTGCACTCACCATTGGAGACTCTGTGCTAGAATCAGTATCTACACTAAAAAATGAAACTACGTTAGTTTATACATCGCTACTGATTTTGTTTTGGTACACAACGAACTACAACTCAACGACTAAAGACTTACCACTTGGGTTGAATCTTATCAATGGGGAAAATGTACTCGACCAGCTGCTGTATCCTGATCCTGGTGATCCGCTTGAGCCTCTCCTGCTTCTCGGCCAGCTTCTCCTGATACCTGGCGATGTCCTCCCGCTTCTTCGCCACGTAGATCCCCCGCTTGTCCACCTGCTCCCCGTACTTCGGCAGGCTCTTCAGCAGCATCAAGTTCTTGCTGTGCAGCTGCTGCAACCTCTCCCGATTCGCGTTCTGCCGCTTGGTCTTCTCCTCTATGGCCAACTTTAAAATCCGGTTTCTATCCTTGTATTGGTTTATCTTCGATTGCTAAACGATAAATTGATAATGGTAAGACTGCACAGACATGTTTCAAGATTGCATTAACGCGAAGTTGTCTCAACGTGAAGTTGTCTCAACGTGAAGTTGTTTCAAAGTTAAGTTGTTTCAACGTGAAGTTGTTTCAACGTGTAGTTGTTTCAACATGAAGTTGTTTCAACTGTGAACTATTTAAATTTAGACTTACATATAGATCAGCCTTTTGTTTCTTTTCTAGTAATGGTAGACAACTATCCTCGAGTAGCTTCTTTCTCGATTTTCCATCTAACCATTTTACTTCTTTGTTGGAATAACTGAAAAGACAGTTGAATAAACTAAAAGGTCACAATTTTCGAGATTAAAAGTCGATTATAAATTAGACGCCATAGCCGTATTGGTCGAGGAAGTCAAGGAGATTACATGAGAATTGAAGGAGTCAGTCGGCCTCTCCCTTGCCGTATACAAGACAAAGGTTGTACTATTCACTGACAAAAAGGTCTCTGGACTTCAATAGTACTAAATTGCAAAAAGAGCAAACCAGCCATGAGATACCTGCGAGTGATGCTGGACCAGAGGCTGAATTTTAAGGAACACCTCAGGTACGCAGCACGCAATAAAGCTGCTAAAATTGCCGCAGTTATAGATATGATACTGCCCAATATTGGAGGTCCCTGAGGTGCCAGAAGAAGAGTGCTCGCCTGCGTTAGCAACTCGATACTTCTCTACGCGGCGCCGACCTGGGTAGAAATGACGAAAGTCCCCGCGTACCCATAGATCTGCTAGCAAAAGAGCGCATGCGACAATACAGAAAGAAGACGGCGTCGGCACAAGACGATCCCCAACAGATTGGGGTCGACTACGACCCAACAGTCAGCGAGAGGACAATCACCCGTAAACACTGGCAGGAATGATGGGATGATTCAAGTAACGGTAGCGCCTAATCCCGACCATCGAGCCGTGGATCTGTAGGATGCACGGTGAGGTGAACTATCACCTCCTCCAAATACTCAAGGGATATGGGGTTTCCGTGAGTACCTCCACAGTATAGGGGCAGCAGTAACACTCGACTGTCTTCAGTGCCCCGGGATCTCGGAGACGGCAAAACAAGTTCCACTAGAATGTCGCAGATTCCAACAGAAGAGACAAAGATGGGAGTGCAATACTGGCGCACGCATTACCGCCATTGGAGAACTCAAGGGAGCAATGGAATGCAAGTTAGCTGTTAGCATCCTAGAGGCTTCCCACAGGAGTGGAAAGAGGGGATAATATGCCCCATATATAAGAAAGGCGAAAGGGAAACAGCAAGCAATTACAGGGGGATCACGATGCTCAATACGGCATATAAGATATATGCAATGATTGTAGAAGAGAGATTGACGAAGGAATTGAAGGAGCGAGGTGTGATACCAGACGGACAGGCGGGATTTAGGAAAGGGAGAGGGACCATGGATAATGTATACATCTTGAATCACATAGTAGGGAATGAGATAAAAAAGAAGGGCGGCAAGATGTATGCATTATTTGTGGACCTGAAGGCGGCCTTTGATAATGTAGCAAGAGAGGCACTGTGGGAATGCCTGAGAAAGAAAAGGATAAAGGAGCATCTGATATCAAAATTAGAAGAGATTTATGAAGAAACAATAAGTAGAGTGAGAGTTGGTGAAAGGGTGAGCGAAGGTTTTAATACGCATAAGGGAGTGAGACAAGGCTGCCCACTAAGCCCCAGCCTGTTTGCAGCATTTATTGGAGACATAGAGGAGATGTTCAGCAAGGCGCAGACGGGTGGGTTTGTGGTGGGCAAAGAAAAAGTGTGGTCCCTAGCCTACGCGGACGATTTGGTGGTGCTAGCGAGAGACGAGAAAGGGATGAAAGAAATGATAAGAAACATGGAGAAATATATGAGGAGGAAAAATCTGACAGTGAATGTGGAAAAGTCCAAGATGATGGTGTTTAGAAAAGGGGGTGGCAGGAGAAGAGTAATTGAGTGGAGATGGGAGAAGGAGAAAATTGAAGAAGTAAAAGAATTTAAATACCTAGGGTACGTGTTTAATGAGAGAAATACTGAAACAGCACACATGAGAGAGTTAGTAAAGAAAGCCAATAAAATACTAGGAGTGGTATGGGGAATAGGAGAGAGAAAATTTGGGCACGACTATAGAAGGAGAGTGATGATGTTTGATAGCCTAGTGAAAAGTGTGATGATGTATGGAGCGGAAATATGGGGATGGAGAGAGCAAGAAGGACTGGAAAGGGTGCAAGAAAAATATTTGAAATGGGTGCTAGGACTAGGTAGAGAGACCCCGGGCTATATAGTGATGGAGGAAACAAAGAGAGATGGAATAAGAATAGAAGCAGGAAAGAGAGCAATAAGTTTTGAGGAGAGAGTGATAGAGAGAGGAGAGTGCAGAATTCTGCAAGAGTGCCTCAAAGAAAAAAGAAAAGAAATAGGAAAGGGGGTGTGGAAAGAGAGGGAAGCATATCTAGAAAGAAACGGGTATGCAGGAGCGGAGATAGAAAGAATGAGAGAGAGAGGTAGAGTAATGACAGAGGAATTGGTCCAGAGAGATAGAGATGTGCAAAGGCAAGAAAGGAGAGCAAGAATTAGGGAGTCTAGGTACAATGGGAAATATGAAAAAATAATAACGGAAGAATTGCCAAAGTACCTAGGAAGAGAAAGTAGAAAAGAGAGAGTGACAATAGCAAGATTCAGATGTGGAAATGAAGAGAAAGATAATAAATTTTGGATGGAGGATAGGAATAGAGTATGCAGGATGTGTGGAGAAAACAAGGAGACAATAGAACACCTGCTGAACGAATGTTCAGAAATGAGAGAAAGGGACGAGTGTAGAGAAGAAATTTTAAATGAGGATGGAAGAGGGATAGATTGGATGAAGAAAGTGGAGGAGAGAAGAAGAGCAATATGTGGGGCGGGAAGCTGGTAATCGGTTTAGGGATTGGAATTTAATGGCTTTCTTTTTTTTTGTTTTTAGTTTGATTAGTATGATTCTTTTTTTTTTTTTTTCTTTCTCTCTTTTTTTAATTTATATTATGTACAATATTTGTATATTAATTATATATGTACTGGATTTTGATGATGTAAAATTTTGGAACCAATTTATAAACCCGTAAGGGTAATAAATATACATAATACACTGTTAGCATCCTAGAGAAGCTAGGTCTAAAAGGCCGACAGGCCCAGGAGAGCGTGGCGAAGTGAACGTAAACAGGGCCGAAGCCTATTCTAGCTATGACCTATTCTAGCCCGTGTGTATGTTCAGATGCCTCCTCTCTGCGGCTTGTCTTAACTTATCGTCTTACTCCTTTTGGCTTATATCTTATGTCTTTTATCGCTTTGTTCACGTTGTCCCAGTTTTTTTTCTGTTCTTAACATGTGGCCTATTATTGTTCCTGCTTCTAGCAGTCCGTCCTTCATTATCGTTGCTCGTTCGCGTTCCCATCTGTCGCAGACGAATAATGTGTGATAATTATATTAAAATGATACAACGAATGATAAACGCTGTGTGATCTTCGCAGTAGTCACACTGTGCTCCTCTTGCTCTGCCAATGCTGTGTAAGTAGTTCTTGAAACACCCAAGTCCCGTGGGCATCTCTATCAGGTAGAAGTTGGGTTCTCTGTGCTTTCTGTCTTTCCATTTGATTGGGTGCAGGATTAATAATCTGGTCCATTGTCCCCTCTCTGTGTGCTCCCATTTTCTTTCCTTACGCGTATTTTGCCTGGCTGTTTCTTTTTTCACTTTGTCTCGGCCTATAAGGTAGCAAGACATGCGTTCTTGCGCAGTCAGCTCGATGGGGACAATACCGGCGATTACAAGAGCTGCGTCTCTAGATACGTCCTGTATGCACTGCAAACCTGCCGTTCCAATTTTCTTTGTACCTTGGCTAGTTTCTGCTTCTTTTCCCCTGTCAGTGCATTGGTCCACACAGGAGCCCCGTACAGCATGTTGGAGTGGGCCACTGATGTAAGCAGCCTGCGTTTGCTGCATTTTGGACCTCTGACGTTTGGCAGCAGTTTTTGTAGCTTTTTTTTACCTAATCCTTGGGCTTGCTTTTCGTCTCTTGCATCTTAAAGGATACCGGTGACAGTTGTCTTTTATCAGAAGCACTGCCTCTGTTTTTTCAGGCGCAAGTTTTAACCCCTTATTTGTCACCCATTTGTTTATTTTTTCGGCGGCTATTTGCTTTCTGCATCAGGTTCTTTTCTGTCTTTCCTCTTACAAATGTTGCTAGGTCATCCGAAAATCCAATGGTGGATACTCCTTTGGGTTGTGTCATTTTGAACACTCGTAACACATCGTACATCACTTTCCAGAGCGTGGGGCCCAGGACCGAACCCTGAGTCTTAGTCCAGCTTAGTCTGTGTCTAGTTTGTACCTAGTCTTGTCTAACCAAGACTTGTTTCTGCATTCCAGCTTAGTCTTTTATTGTTTTAGGAGGAAGGGGAAACCTTTTATAGGCACCCACTACCTGGGTAGTGAGGGACTCCTTCTCTTCCAGAGATAGTATACCCACTAAAACCACCTCCCCCCCGGGACCAATACTCCACTTCGGGTCCGCGTCAGCATTACTTCAAAGTGGTGATCCTTTCCATCACGGCTGGCCGTTCCTGGACAGCAGCCTGACCTTTCTTTCATCTTCGTCTTTTGTTCGAAGTATCGTGGCACACATCGTTGCTACTGCTTTCCTGTTGTCCTCGCCTTTAATTATCAGCTGGACCATATTAGAGGAGTTGATAGGCTCTCCCACCGCCCGCTCTGTTGTAGTTCTGATTTCAGCCCATTGCGGGCATTCGAAAGTAGTATGTTCAGCTGAGTCTGTCCTTTGGCAGTATCTGCAGCTGTCACTTTCAGCCTTTCCAATCCTTTTAACATATGAGCCAAAAACTTCCGTGTCCGCTCAGCACTTGTGTTAAGTGGTAGTTAACCTCGCCATGAGTGCGCTTCAGCCATGGCTCAATTTCTGGGATGAGAGTTCTGGTCCAGTTCCCTTCCTTGGCGTCGTTCCACCGTTTCTGCCAACTGTTCATGAGTGCACTACTGTGTCGAGCCCTCCCTTCTGTATTTGTGCCTTGGTTGCTGGCCCGTTCCTCAGCCATTAGGTCAATCAGCGGGACTGCCGCTATGACTTGTAGCGCCACATTTGACACAGTGCGGTAAGCGCAGCATATGCTTATTAACATGCTGCGTTGTGTTTTTATTAGTCTGTTTTTGTTTGTGGCTGCATGTAGACTTCACCCAGGCCGGTACAGCGTACAGGAGGATGGAATTAACGACCTCATTTAGTAGCCTTTTTGCGTGCATATTTGGGCCATTTATTCTGGGCATCAACTTACGAAGTGCTGTACCTGCACGTTCGGCTTTCACTGCTACATTTTGGACGTGCCTGCTCCAGGAAAGCGGCTGGTCGATATGGACGCCGAGGTATTTCATTGTCGGTGTCGCGGGAACCAGCCTACCTATTATGTTGACAGACATGGGTTCACTCCTTTTGCGGCCCGTTAGCGCAATGACCTCAGACTTTTCTGGAGCTATTTGTAGTTCGTTTATCTCCATCCATGAATGTATCGCTTTTATTGCAGATTCGGCCCTCGCTACTACAGCCTTCTCGTTTGTGTCAACTGACACCACAATTAGGTCGTCTGCAAATGCGATCAGTCTACAGCCTCTCAGGTCGTTCGTTTTTACCAGGTCGAAGACGCCATCGTATAGGATGTTCCACAACAGCGGTCCGAGAACCGACCCCTGAGGAACACCGCAAGATACCGGTCTTATTTTGTCATCTATTTTAAGGGTCCTGTCCGTAAAATAGCTTTTGATTAAATCAATAATATAGGCAGAGACCCTTTTCCGTCTAAGTGCATCCACGATTTTCCGCCAAGGCACAGTATTGAATGCATTTTTTACATCTAGCGCGACCGCTAAGCATATCTTTCTGTGTCTTCTTTTTCTCAGGTTAGCACAACGGGCAATCTTCATCACCTCCTGGATGGCGTGAGTTGTCGACCTTCCCTCTCGGAACCCATACTGGAATGTTGATAGTCCCCCATGCAGATCGAGTTCCTGGCTTATCCTCGTGGCTATTATTCGTTCGAAGAGCTTGCCGATGGTGTCTAGTAGGCAGATTAGATTGAGCGAAATGATGTAGCGGGGAGCTTACCAGGTTTAGGTACCAGGACCAGTCTGGCCTCTTTCCAGCTTTGGGGGATTTTTCTTGTGCGGATGACGGCGTTAAACATATCTGCAAACAGCTCCTTTTGCAGGAGGGCAGCCAGCCGTATCACCTCCGGTGGAATGCCATCTGGGCCTGGAGCTTTGTTTTATTTTATTCTCTGGGCTGCTTCCGCGATTTCTTTGCTTGTAATTTCTGGTGGTACAGTGTCCCCAGATTCCATCTCCCAGGAAATCAGTTGCCTTTGCGGAAACAGCTCTTCAGCGGCTTTAAGTTTGCTCTCCGTGTTAAGAATCGGTTTGGTGCGTATGCCCATTCTTTTACACATTATCTTATAACCGTTTCCCCAAACATCGCCATTTACAGCCTGTATGACATTTTCCCAACAAGCAAACTTTGCTTTTTTAATGCTGGTCCTCAGCTCTTTACTTGCCTTGGCGTATACTGCATGGCTGTTTTCTAATTGTAAAGGATCTACATTATGAGTTGCTTTAAGTCTTGTCCACGATCTTTTTTTTCCGATGCAGGCTTTCCGAAGAGTCGCGATTTCCTGGTACCACCAGGCTTTTCTTCGGTTCTGTCCAGGTCTCGATAGGACGGCGGCACATGTTTTGGATAAAGCCGCAGTGATTGTAAGCACATCGGGTAGCGCTATCTTGTTGAGCTCCAACTGGAGACTTTCCTTGACTGCGTCCTCTTTATGGGGTTTATACCTCCACATGTTTGCTGCGCTCAAGTTTGCCATCAGTGATCGTTGTTGCCCGGGGTTTATGACGAGATCAAATGTGATAAGCTGGTGGTCGCTCAGTGTTTCCTCCTGAAGTACCTGCCAGTTTCTCACACTATCGGTCAAGTCCTCTGTGAAAAAAGTCACATCTATTGTGCTTTGGCTGTTGCCGCGAATGAATGTGGCTGCGTTGCCCGTGCTGGCAGTAACAAGGTCGAGTGTTGTTGTGTCAGTCCTTGAGGATGGATCCTCTTGCATCTTCGTACTTGGACCCCCAGAGTGGGCTTTTAGAGTTGAAGTCTCCAGAGATGTTCTTTGGGCCATTTTGGTTTGGGATAGTCTCAGATAGTTCGTTTAGGTAGTCCTCAAATTCGCTCTTGGTGATGTTTGGTGACACGTAGCACGAATAGATTGTGACACCCGCTACCTCGCACCAGGATGATCCATTGCCGCTACCCTAGGTTGTTGGTATGTTGTTGTACACTCTGACCGCGGTATCCGCCTGGGCATCTACTGCCCAGGCGTTGTTTCTCACGTGATGTTTAATTGGCTCCGTTACTAGTAGCACGTCAGCTTTGTATCTGGACCTATTTCGATAAAGTAGGTCCTGGGCTTCGCGACATCTATTTAAGTTAAGTTGCAGGAGCTTGATCATTACTGTTTGTCGGTCGGGCGCGTCTTGCTTCTGCTAGGGCTTTTTTGAAGGCGGGGCAATTTCCTGAGTTCGCCCGATGTCCATGGATCTCACATACAGGGCAATACTCTTCGCCCTTGCAGTCCGGCGCAATGTGTCCTTCCTGTCCACATCGGAGACACATCTTCAGCCTGTTGGGTTCAGTGCAGTCCCTCACCAGGTGTCCATACAGCCAGCTTCTGTGGCATTTTGTTAGGTTGAGTCTCCTTTGGATTTTGCACTCGAGCATTCCTATGATGATCTTACCTTTTTTGATAAGGGTGTTTGCATGCTCCTCCAGCAGTAGGACAGTTGCAGCCTCACTATCGCCATAGGCCGGTCTCAGGCTATGGATAGTTATTTCTAGGTTAGAGTCGCCTAGCGCGCTTTTTATTGCGCTTGTGATCTCGGCCTTGGTCGTGGCAGCGTCCATTCCCTTTATGTGGAGAACGGTGTCGTCAGAAATGACACGTATTTCGTGATCCGGGCGCTTTCCTTTGATGTGGTCTCTAAGGGTCTGACCATTTTTACCTCTTACTTCCAGGAGGAGGTCCCCTGTTTTAGCCACCTTCTTGACTTTAGTTATCGAAACTCCTGGAAGGTTAGGGTCGACCTCTGCCCTCACCATTTTTAGTAGGTCTGTGTAGGCACTTCCATCGGGCTGTATGATAACGGCCTCTGTGGTCCTTCTTCTGTCGTTTGTCCTTGGAGGAGGACCCGTGGTTGAGGGTTGCGGAGCTCTTTTTAGAAACCGGACCAAGTGGACTGCTGTGCCTGGGTCGTTCCCATAGCAGGCTGTGGTTTTTGGGGGCAGTAGACTCTAATGGTTATATCCGAGCGAGCGAATATATATATATATATATATATATATATACCAGCATTTCTTTTTGCCATGGGCCAGTCCTCGGTTCTCGTCTTATGGATCGCCAGATTTTTTGATTCATTTTGCTCCATGGTGGTCCTTAGCGCCGTAGTACAGTCAAAGAGGTCCTTTGGATCGGTGGCGACGTCTGGATTTTTTGTGACAATCTGGTAGACAAACCTGCCTTTGGTGGTCATGCCTCCCTTATCGTCGGGAATGCCGATGGAGTGTCTCAAGTAAACGACTTTACCTGTTTCTGGCTTCTGCTTGGCTGTTTCTTCTGGCCCCGCGTATATTGTTGTCAGAGTTTTTGGCACCCCCTGTTCCGGGTTTAGGTTCGTGTCGACAAACCAGGCAATATCCCACTCCGTGGAGGTTTTAAGGGCGTTTCCGTGCCCTTCCTTGATCTTTCAGTATGCTAGCAGAGGCCAATCCATACTGGACACCACTTGGAAGTCCTCGTTTGTCGTTCCTTGATCAATTTGTTGGAACAATTTTGTCAGTTGTTCTTCCTGCTTTGGTGGGATTGTTTGCGTGCTTGTGCTGCGCATTATGGCTCTTGGGCTGCTTTCTTCACGAATATTTTCGTCTGTCTGCACGTCCAGGTCGTAGGTCAGGGTCTCGGCCTTTTCCCACTTGAGATTTTCCAGCCAATTCTGTACGGAACTTCTGTTCATGGTGTCTTTTTTTTCATTCTTATAGCTAGTTCCTTTATTTCCATTTTTGGATTTTGATTTTCAGACAATCTTTTCGAAGGTTTTAATTTGCTTTGAAATTGTTTCTATTGCCTCTATTAGGGTGAAGGCTATTGGGCTCTCTACTTTCCTTGGATCTTCGTAACTAGAACTTCCGCGATGTTTCCGTTTGTAAAGACAATGCTGCTAGTGTCTTTTACGCGTTGTCTTTCTGCGTCCCATCTGTGGCAGTGGAACAAAGTGTGTTCGGGCCCATACCTTTCTTCGGAGCACTAACAGCACGCAGTATTTTGCCTCTTTCCTATTCTAAACAGGTATGTGCCAAAGACGCCGTGTCCTGTCATGCCTTGGGTTATGTAGTGGTCTACCTCACCCCAAGGTTTTTCCGCACCATGCTCTGACATTTTTTATGAATGTTTTGGTCCAGACGTTGTACTTTTCCTACAGGTCCTGCCATGATGACATCCTCCCTTGTTTCCTTTCTGTTGGCCGTTCCTGTCCCGTGCAGCTAGCAGCGTTCAAGCACGAGTAGTTTTATGGGGGGGTTCTGCCGATAGCCAGCACAGCCTCTGTAGAGACAGTTCTGTATGCTGCCATTATTCTTATAGCCATTCTTCTGTTTACTTTTTCAAGTTTGGCAACATTATGTTTATATTTTAGCACGCTCGACCACACTGGGGCTACATATAAGATTATGGAGGAAACTACGGATGCTAAACATTCTTTGTTTATTTGTTGTGGGGCCATTGACATTATCCTGGTGAGAACGTGGAGGGTGTTTGTGGCTTGTCATTGTTCGGTCATTCATATATCCTTGTCTAAGTAGACACCCAGATATTTTAAGAGTTTCTGGATTTTATTGTTTCCCCATTTATTTTTATCACCAGTCTGGTGAGTTTCCTGCGGCCTGCGAGAAGAACCATTTCTGTTTTTTCGGCTGCTAGTTTGATGCCCATTTCGTCGAGTTGTTCCATAATTTGTTTGTCTAGTTTAGTCTGTGTCTAGTCTATATCTAATCTTGTCTAAGAAAGATTTGTTTTTGCATCCTAGCCTGGACTAGTTTGTCCAGCTTAATCTAGTCTTGTCTACCAAGATTAATCCAATTTGTGCTGTCTGTCTAATCTTGTCTAATGTAACCCCCCAGAAATCTACGCCACTGCATAGCAAAACAATGGATCCAAAACACAGCTGACATGTCAGAAAACAATAGCAGCAGCAAAAAAACCCAACAAGTTGGAACAAAAAAAAAAAATCCAAAATTGTGCAGAAAAAGCCCCAAAAAACAAATATACAGCGCTAGAAACTCGTCAAAGCGGACCGAAAACGCAAACTGCGTTTCAAACCCGCGAGTAATAACAAAATAAAGTTTCACCTTTCGTAGGGGATTCTGGTGTAGAAGTCGCCGTTGCGAACGCACTCGGCGCAGAAGAAGGTCTCCCGGAAAGAGGCACAGAGCGGGCAGCGCTGCCTGTTGGGGCTGAGACGGCTGCCACTGTCCAGGGACGAAGACAAGTGGAAATCCTTCGGAGCCGTGCTGCTCTCGTCAGAACTGCTCGTAGCCATAACAAATACTGTCAGATTTTGACAATTCTCTCAGTGCAGCCAACATTATTTTCCTCTCATTTTGTTTCAAATTTCATTGGAAAACTTAATAAAGCAGATAATAATAAATTTTTAATAATAAAATTTGAAGCTTCTCCCCTCAATTTCGTCCCGAATTCAAGCTGTTATTTTTTAGAAAATTTATTGTGAAATCTCCGTCACAGTCTCAAAACTACCAACGTAAATGATTTCTTAACATTGAGACTAGGCAGATAGCCCAACAGGACTGTATCATTAGTTGCCTCATAAACGTTTAAATAAGTTATTTTTATTCAATTTTATCTGCACACCAAAATATACACCAAGATATACAAGATACAACACAAAATATTTTTTAAATAATAAGAGGAAACGAAAAAGTTATTAAGAATAGTAAAAATAAAGGTGCTTTTATGATTTAAAAAATATATTCTCGAGTTTTTGTTTTTATTAAATACCTTGTGAACTGGACTAGACGCAAACACAAAACTTGGTAGGAATATAGTTCATTAAATTATCTATATTCTCGTGCAAACTAGAATAATCTGACTAGATTGGTTTCCTTGTTACAGATTATCAAAATTTAGTCAACTTTATAAACAAGTCTCTTTGCTTTATTGCTTATATCTAACTTATTTCAATAAGTAGCCACATCTAATTAGAGATTTAGGTAACTAACTGAATTATCTAGCAGATATTGAAAACTAGAACTGTCTATATAGAATATATTTTGAACTAGATTGATTTAAAACTAGAAGTTTTTAAATTTATTTGTATTGGTTGTTATTTGAAATGTAGAGGTCGCGTCGTTTGTATGTCGGGTTGCGTTCTTTTTGTTTGGGTTTACCACGTACAATTGCTAAGAATTTAATAGTGCAATTTTACTGCAAATTGCGAAAAATCATTTTGAATAACTTGAATTATAGAAAATTTTGAAATTCTAAGGGAAATTTAAATAAGCTTAAATTACTTTTCTCTTTTCTTGTAGAGTGCGCTGTGGTTGTGCCGTTTAAAAGTTAGTTTGTTGGAGCTGTCACAGTCGCTGGAATTTCTTTGGAAATTTGGGAAATATCAAGAAAAACTCAGCGGGGAAACTTAGTGGATAGGCCCAGGTAGGTTATAAGTTGATCAAGTTGAAAGTTGGAAAGTAATCGCCGGTAGAAGTTCTGGCGGTTTTCAGTGCGTTGCTCGAAAGTTAAGGTCGATTGCCATATGCGCGGCACTCAGCTATGCGACGTCGTGCGACATCGCCTGTCAAATAATGATTACATAGATTTAAATGGGCACGTCGCTGAGCTGTCGCGTAGCCATAGTGACAACGTGCTCATTTAAAATAGTGTAATCATTATTTGACAGGCGATGTCGCGTGACGTCGCGCAGCTGAGTGTCGCGTATATGAGAATCGGCCTTTAGAAGGTGAAAGTTGAAACGAAAAGTTGGTTTTTGTGAAGCGAGGATTGATGCAGCAGGAAAGCTGAAAAAGTTGGTTGTTGAAAGTTGGTTTCCAGTTGGAAATCGCGTTTGAAATTTACGTCAAAACCAGTGTTGATTTTGCGTCGAAATTACATGGAAGTTAAAAGTTGAAAGTTGGATTTTTCTTGATAAAAAGCAGAAGTTGAAGCTTTCTGAGTAAAACGGTGTCAAAAACAAGTTAAAAAGTTGGATTTTTCGTTTAGAAATTGCAAGTTGAAACAAGCACTAAGGTTAGGTCGTGTGTTATCGTAGATTGCGTGAGCGTTTTTTGAAACTTGGAATTCGTATATATATATATATATATATATATATATATATATATATATATATATATATATATATATATATATATATATCTAGGATCTAGATAATGACATATATGGCAATCTAGAATCTAGATAATGACAAATATGTCTGTCTAGAATCTAGATAATGACATATATGGCAGTCTAGAATCTAGATAATGACATATTTGCTTGTCTAGAATCTGGATAATGGCATGTATATCTGTCTAGAATCCAGATAATGACATACATGTCTGTCTAGGGACTCGATGACTTATATACCTGTCTAGAATCTAGTTAATGACATATGTGGCAATCTAGATAACATGTGACATTTGTATGTCTAGAATATTGATAAGGACATACATGCCTGTCTAGAATCTAGATGACATATACCTGTCTAGAATCTAGACAATGACATGTATTGCAATCTAGATAATGACATTTGTATGTCTAGAATCTAGATAATAACCTATTTGCCTATCTAGAATCTAGATAATGACATATATGTCTATCTAGAATCTAGATAATGATATATATGGCAATCTAGAATCTAGATATTGAAATATATGGCAATCTAGAATCTAGATAATGACATATATGCCTGTCTAGAATGTAGAAAATGATATATGTGCCCGTCTAGAATCTAGATAATTACAAATATACCCGTCTAGAATCTGGATGACCTATATACCTGTCTAGAATCTATACAATGACATATATTGCAATCTAAATAATGACATATATGTCTGTCTAGAATCTAGATGACCTGTATACCTTTCTATAATCTATACAATGACATATATTTCAATCTAGATAATGACATTTGTATGTCTAGAATATAGATTATGACATATATGCCCGTCAAGAATCTAGATAATGACATACATGCTTGCCTGGAGTCTAGATAATGACAAATATTCAAATCTAGATAATGATATTTGTATGTCTAGAATCTAGTTAATGACATTTGTATGTCTAGAATCTAGATAATGACATTTGTATGTCTAGAATCTAGATAATGCCTGTGTAGAATCTAGAGAATGACACCTGTTACTGTTTAGCTACTAATCTTTGTTGTTGTTTGGAATATGACATATGTCATTGTGACATTATTCTAGATGATGTCTCTAGGGGATGGTCTGTGATATCTAGATATCTTTCATAGTTTTTAGTGGTTGCAATTTTTGACGTTTCTAATAATAGCTTTTGTATATTTTTTGTGATAATTCTCTATTGTAGGCTGCTATCTAAATTATGTCTACGTATTAATGATTGATGTCTATATAGATAACAGAGTTTTCTAATTATTATTTTTGTACAGTGTTCGCTTTGTGTAGATAAGTAAGGGTTGTGTAAATAAAACTAACTGTCATTTTGACGTTTCGAATAAACTCAAATTAAAGTTTGAAAAAAAAAATTGGCAAAATTTTCCGAAAGCTGTAATATAAAAAGCGGTAAAAAATTGTATCAACTTCCGGTTTTTATATTTGGATTCGCGAAGGTTTTATCTACAAAAAAATATTCTCCATAAGGCTATCATCCATACAGAACCTCTACAAACTTAGTATAAACTCGACTAACAACATTTCAGTTTTCAAAATGTATCCAGAAATTTCCGGAAGCTGTTGTTTGAAAACTGTTGATTGTAGCAACTTCCGGTTTTCAGATATGGATTCTCAAAACTTTGGTTTAGAAATAATGGCTTTTATTAGGGCTATCGTCCTTACAGAACGTCTATAAACTTAGTCTAAACTCAATTAACAAAGTTCGATTTTTTTTAACTTTGCCAAAAAATTTCCGGAAGCTGTAATTTGAAAAGCGGTGATTGTATCAACTTCCGGTTTTCATATTTGGATTCACGAAGGTTTTATCTACGAAAAGTTACTTTCACCAAGGCTATCGTCCTTACAGAACGTCTGCAAACTAAGTTTAAACTCGCCTAACAAAATTTCAGTTTTTAAAATGTATCCACAAATTTCCGGAAGCTGTAGTTTTAAAGATATTAACTGTAGCAACTTCCGGTTTTCATATATGAATGCACAAAACTTGAATCTAGAAATTATGGTTTTTATTCGGGCTATGGTCCTTACAGAACGTCTACAAACTAATTAACAAAGTTTGAATGTTTTTAATTTTGCCAAAAATTTTCCGGAAGCTGTAATTTAAAAAGCGGTGATTGTATCAACTTCCGGTTTTCTTATTTGGATTCGTGATGGTTTTATCTACAAAAAGTTACTATCGCCAAGGCTATCGTCCATACAGAACGTCTACAAATTTGGTATAAACTCAACTATCAAAATTTCAGTTTTCAAAATTCATCCAAAAATTTCCGGAAGCTGTTGTTTGAAAAATATCGACTGTAGGAACTTTCGGTTTTCAAATATGGATTCACAAAACTTCAATCTACAAACAGCTGCTTTTATCAAGATAATCGTGCGTACAGAACGTCAAAAAATTTAGTCTAAACTCAATTAACAAAGTTCGATTTTTTTTAATTTTGTCAAAAATTTTCGGAAGCTGTAATTTGAAAAGCGGTGATTGTATCAACTTCTATCTATAAATATAACTTATATCTCTAACTTCTATATATAACTTATATCTGGTTTTCATATTTGGATTCGCGAAGGTTTTATCCACAAAAAGTTGCTTTCAACAAGGCTATCGTGCATACAAAGCGTCTGCAAACTTAGTATAAACTCAACTAACAAAGTTTCAGTTTTCAAATTTTTTCCAGAAATTTCCGGAAGCTGTGGTTTGAAAAATGTTGACTGTAGGAACTTCCGGTTTTCAAATATGAATTCACTAACTTGAATTTAGAAATAATCGCTTTTATTAGGGCTCTCGTCCTTACAGAAAGTCTACAAACTTAGTCTAAACTCAATTAACAAAGTTCGATTTTTTTAAATTTTGTCAAAAATTTCCGAAAGCTGTAGTTTGAAAAGCGGTGATTGTATCAACTTCCGGTTTCCATATTTGCATTGGCGAGGGCTTTATTCACCAAATGTTGCTTTCACCAAGGCTATCGTCTATACAGTACGCCTACAAACTTAGTATAAACTCAACTAACATTTCATTTTACAAAATTTATCAAAAAATTTCAGGAAGCTGTAATTTGAAAAATATTAACTGTATGAACTTTCGGTTGTCAAATATGGATTTACAAAACTTGAATTTAGAAATGATAGCTTTTATTAGGGCTGTCGTCCTTACGGAACGTCTACAAACTTCATCTAAACTTCGTCTAAACTTCATTAACAAAGTTAGAATTTTTTTAATTTTGACAAAAATTTCCAGAAGCTGTAGTTTGAAGAGCGGTGATTGTATCGACTTCCGGTTTTCATATTTGTATGCGCGAAGGTTTTATCTACAAAAACTTAATTTCGCCTAGGCTATCGTCCAAACAGAACGTCTAGAAACTTAGTTTAAACTCAACTAACAACGTTTCAGTTTTCAAAATTTTTCCAAAAATTTCAGGAAGCTGTAATTTGAACAATATTGACTGTAGGAACATCAGGTTGCCAAATATGGATTCGCAAAACTAGAATTAAGAAATGATGGCTTTTATTAGGGCTAGCGTCTTTACAGAACGTCTACAGACCTAGTCTAAACTCAATTTACAATGTTCGAATTTTTTCAATTTTGCCAAGATTTTCCGAAAGCTGTAATTTGAAAATAGGTGATTGTATCAATTTCCTCTTTTCATATTTCGATTCGTGAAGATTTTATCTACAAAAAGTTGCTTCCACCAAGGCTATCGTACATACAGAACGTCTACAAACTTAGTTTAAACTCAACTAACAGAAATTCAGTTTCAAAAATTTATCAAAAAATTTCAGGAAGCTGTAATTTAAAAAATACTGACTGTGTGAACTTCCGGTTTTTAAATATGGATTCACAAAACTTGAATTTAGAAATAGTGGCTTTTATTAGGGCTACCGTTATTACAGAACGTCTACAAACTTAGTCTCAACTCAATTTACCAAGTTCGAATTGTTTAAATTTTACCAAAATTTTCCGAAAGCTGTAATTTGAAAAGCGGTGATTGTATCAACTTCCGGTTTTCATATTTGGATTCGCGAAGATTTTAACTACAAAAAATTACTATTCCCTAGGCTATCGTCCATACAGAACGTCTACAAACTTAGTAGAAACTCAAGACTAGATAAACAAGACTAGACAGACAAGACTAGACAGACTAGACTAGACAGACAGGACTAGACAGAAAAGACTAGACAGAGAAGACTAGACAGACAGGACTAGTCAGACAAGACTAGACAGACTAGACTAGACAGACAAGACTAGACAGGCAGGACTAGATAGTCAAGACTAGACAGACAAGACTAGACAGACAGGACTAGACAGACAAGACTAGACAGGCAAGACTACACAGACATGACTAGACAGACAAGACTACACAGACAAGACTAGACAGACAAGACTAGACAGAATAGACTAGACAGACAAGTCTAGACAAACAGGACTAGACAGACATGACTAGGCAGACAAGACTAGACAGACAGGACTAGACAGACAAGACTACACAGACAATACTAGACAGACAGGACTAGACAGACAAGACTACACAGACAATACTAGACAGACAAGACTACGCAGACAACACTAGACAGACAATACTAGACAGACAAGACTACACCGACAAGACTAGACAGGCAGGTCTAGACGGACTAGACCGACTAGACTACGCAGACAAGACTAGACAGACAAGACTAGACAGACAAGACTAGACAGACAAGACTAGACAGACAAGACTAGACAGACAAGACTAGACAGACAAGACTAGACAGACAAGACTAGACAGACAAGACTAGACAGACAAGACTAGACAGACAAGACTAGACAGACAAGACTAGACAGACAAGACTAGACAGACAAGACTAGACAGACAAGACTAGACAGACAAGACTAGACAGACAAGACTAGACAGACAAGACTAGACAGACAAGGCTAGACAGACAGACAAGTCTAGAGAGACAATATTAAATAGACAAGACTACAAGGCAAAATTAGACAGACATGATTAATGTGTATGTTGGCTCTACACAAAATAGATACACTAGCTGTAGTAGTTATTACGTAGTAATATATAGATAATATCTGGTACTGCGATCTCGATAATTACTAAATGTTATGTAGATGATATCAAAATTGCAATAAATTCGTGTAATAATATTATTATTGTTATCGCACTTATAGTTAATTCACCATCAAATTATTGATAGCTTCTAATCAATTAACAACATGATAAAATTTATTTTTGATTTATTAGCTATTTTGATGGATTATGGACTCGATTGGAAAAGACTAGACAATATAAAACAAGATTTGACTAGACTGGACAAGGTATTTATATATTATACATCCTATCAATACATGTCAGACATCATACGCCAGATTCTTAACTAGCGTCCGGTATGTAGTTTTACCACCGTATTGCTGCAATGTGTTTTACATATTGTTAGATGTTTGGACATAATCCCTAATGAGCTTAAAGTATCAAGTTTATGAACAGTTTGTTAAGAAAATTTAAAGTTAAAAGTTAGTGGTCGTAAAGGTTGGTTGAGTTTGAGAGGTTGCTGAGCGAAAGTTAAAAGTTGGATTTTAAAACTAAAAGTTGAAACAGGTAAATTGAGGCTTGCTGAATCAGGAGAGTAAAAGTTGCATCTTGAAAGTTGACAGGAAAGTTGAAAAACTGCTTGTGTTTGAATTTCGACTTGCGGGACAGTTGGAAGTTGAAAGTTGCATTTTAAACTTGGAACTGGTTCATTAAAGTTTCAAGTTTGTGCAAAAGTTAAAAGCTGGATTTAAAAACGAAAAGTTGTAACAGGTAAATTGAAGCTTCCTGAATCAGGAGAGTCAAAGTTGCATGTTGAAAGTTGGTAGGAAAGTGAAAAAGTTAGATGTTGAAAAACTGATTGTATTTGATTTTCGATTTGTAGGACAGTTGGAAGTTGAAAGTTGCATTTTAAACTTGGAACTAGTTCATTCAAGTTTCAAATTTGTTCAAAAGTTAAAAGCTTGATTTAAAAACTAAAAGTTGGAACAGGTAAATTGTAGCATCCTGAATCAAGATAGTCAAAGTTGCATGTTGAAAGTTAGTAAGAAATTTGAAAGTTGAAAAACTGCTTGTGTTTGAATTTCAATTTGCGGGACAGTTGGAAGTTGAAAGTTGCATATTAAACTTGGAACTAGTTCATTAAAGTTTCAAGTTTGCGCAAAAGTTAAAACCAGGATTTAAAAACGAAAAGTTGGAACAGGTAAATTGAAGCTTCCTGAACCAGGAAAGTCAAAGTTGCATGTTGAAATTTGGTAGGAAAGTTGAAAAGTTGGAAGTTGAAAAACTGCTTGCGTTTGATTTTCGATTTGTGGGATAGTTGGAAGTTGAAAGGTGGATTTTTACGATAAAAAAAACTTGAAGCTTTTGGAGTATAACGGTGTCAAAAACAAGTTGAAAAGTTGAATTTTTCGATTAGAAATCGCAAGTTAAAACAAGCACTACGGGTAAGGTTAGGTCGTGTGTTATCGTAGACTGTGTGAGCGTTATTTCAAACTTAGCACCCGTTCTTTAAAGTTTCAAGTTTATGGACAGTTTGTTAAGAAAGTTGAAAGTTAAAAGTTAGTGGTCGTTAAAGTTGGTTGAGATTGAGAGGTTGCTGAGCGAAAGTTAAAAGTTGGATTTTAAAACGAAAAGTTGGAACAGGTAAATTGAAGCTTCCTGGATCAGGAGAGTCAAAGTTGCATGTTGAAAGTTGATAGGAAAGTTGAAAATTGAAAAACTTGCTTGTGTTTGAATTTCGATTTGTGGGACAGTTGGAAGTTGAAAGTTGGATTTTTTACGATAAAAATAAAGTTTGAAGCATTCCAAGTATAACGATGTAAAAAATAAGTTGAAAAGTTGGATTTTTCGTTTAGAAATCGCAAGTCGAAAGAAGCACTACGGGTAAGGTTACGTCGTGTGCTATCGTAGATTGCGTGAACGTTATTTCAAACTTGGAACTCGTTCTTTAAAGTATCAAGTTTATGGACAGTTTGTTAAGAAAGTTAGAAGTTGGTGGTCGCGAAGGTTGGTTTAGTTTGAGAAGTTGCTGAGCGAAAATTAAAAGTTGGATTTTAAAACGAAAAGTTGGGAAAGTTAAATTGAAGCTTCCTGAATCAGAAGAGTCAAATTTGCGAGTTGTAAGTTGGTTGGAAAGTTGAAAAACAGCTTGTGTTTGAATTTCGATTTGTGGGACAGTTGGAAGTTGAAAGTTGGATTTTTTTCGATAAAAAATCAACTTGAAGCTTTCCGAATAAAATGGTGTCAAAAACAAGTTGAAAAGTTGGATTTTTCGTTTAGAAATTGCAAGTTGAAACAAGCACTACGGGTAAGGTCAAGTTGTGTGTTATCGTAGATTGCGTGAACATTATTTCAAACTTGGAACTCGTACTTTAAAGTATCAAGTTTATGGACAGTTTGTTGAGAAAGTTGAAAGTTAAAAATTGGTGGTCGCGAAGGCTGGTTGAGTTTGAGAGGTTGCTGAGCGAAAGTTAAAAGTTGGATTTTAAAACTAAAAGTTGGAACAGGCAAATTGAAGCTTCCTGAATCAGGAGAGTCAAATTTGCATGTTGTAAGTTGGTTTTGGAAGGTTGAAAAATTGGAAGTTGAAAAACTTGCTTGTGTTTGAATTTCGATTTGCGGGACAGTTGGAAATTGAAAGTTGCATTTTAAACTTGGAACTGGTTCATTAAAGTTTCAAGTTTGTGCAAAAGTTAAAAGCTGGATTTAAAAACGAAAACTTGCTATTTCTAAACGAAAAATCCAACTTTTCGAATTGTTTTGACACCCTTACTCGGAAAGCTTCAAATTTTGTTTTTATCCAAAAAATACAACTTTCAAATATCCCACAAATCAAAAATCAAACACCAGCAGTTTTTCAACTTCTAACTTTTCAACTTTCCTACCAACTTTCAACATGCAACTTTGACACTCCTGATTCAGGAAGCTTCAATTTACCTGTTCCAAATTTTCGTTTTTAAATCCAGCTTTTAACTTTTGCACAAACTTGAAACTTTAATGAACAAGTTCCAAGTTTAAAATGCAACTTTCAACTTACAACTGTCCCGAAAATCGATATTCAAACACAAGCAGTCTTTGCTTATAGATAAATACAGACAACTAGATAACTGAAGTAAAAAACGACAAAAATATTTAGATAATTGACGCAACAAATGACAGAAATATCTAGATAACTGTCAAATTAACGTAAAAGCAATACAGTTATCTAGATAACTGTCTAAATGACGTTACAAACGACAGTAATATCTAGTTAAATGACCTAACAAACGACATAAATATCTAGATAACTGCCAAATTAACGTAAAAAACAATCCAGATATCTAGATAACTGTCTAAATGACGCAAAAAACCACAGAAATATCTAGATAATTGATGGAACAAACGACAGAAATAACTAGATAACTGTCAAATTAACGTTAAAGCAATACAGTTATTTAGATAACTGTCTAAATAACGTAACAAACGACAGAAATATCTAGACAATTGACTTAACAAACGACATAAATATCTGTATAACTGTCAAATTAATGTAAAAAACAATTCAGATATATAGATAACTGTCTAAATGACGTAACAAACGACAGAAATATCTAGATAACTGTCAAATTAGCGTGAAAAATAATACAGATATCTAGATAACTGTCAAAATGACGTAACAAACGACGGGAATATCTAGATAATTGACGTAACAAACGCATAAATATCTATATAACTGTCAAATTAACGTGACAAACGACATAAATTTCTAGATAACTGTCAAATTAACGTAAAAAACAATTCTGATATCTTGATAACTATCTAAATGACGTAACAAACTACCGAAATATCTAGATAGTTGACGTAACAAACGAAATAAATATCTGTATAACTGTCAAATTACCGTAATAAACGACAGAAATATCTAGATAACTGTCAAATTAACGTTAAAACAACTCCGATATCTAGATAACTATCTAAATGACGTAACAACCGATAGAAATATCTAGATAATTGACGTAACAAGACAGAAATATCTAGATAACTGTCAAATTAACGTAAAAAACAATACAGATCTAGATAACTGTCTAAATGACGTAACAAACGACAGAAATATCTAGATAATTTACGGAACAAATGACAGAAATATCTAGATAACTTTCAAATTATCTAAAAAAATACAGATATCTAGATAACTGTCTGAATGACATCACAATGAACAGAAATATCTAGATAATCGATATAACAAACGACGTATGTATCTATATATCTGTCAAATTAAGGTAAAAAACAATACAGATATCTAGATAACTGTCTATATGATGTAACAAACTATCTACATAATTGACGTAACAATCAATGTAAATATCTAGATACCTGTCAAATAACATAACAAACGACAAAACATAACTGTTATTAACGTAACAAACAACACAACTTTCTAGAAACAGAAATATCGACGTAAGAAGTATATACATAACTGCCAATTTGACGCAACAATCACAAATATCTAGATTACTGTCTAATTGACGTAACAAATAGATAACTGTCAAATTGAGGTTCATTTGACTGCCAAAACGACATGAATATCTAAAATAACTGTGTAAGTGAGTTGAGAAACAACACAAATATAACTGCCGTTATATAACTATCTAATTGACGTAAGAAACCACAGAAATATTGTCAAATTGACACAGGTATTGACATATCTATATGTTATGGTAAAAGTGCGTAGTTAGGTAAATGTGAACATTTACCGGCATATGTACACATTTACCTTCTTGGTTGGTAAATGTGAGTTCAACTTACATTTACCAATTATTTCCAGCAAATGTGCATATATGCATTATGTTGTTGGCAAGTGTTAGAGGTTTACATTAACATTAACATGCACAACGCATGGGCTGTCCAACAAGACACACGTGATATTGTAACACACAAAAAGTATACATTTTCCGGTAAAAGTAGATATATAAAGCTGATCTCAGATTTAAACTCACATTTACCTATCACATTGGTAGATGTGTACATATACCGGTAAATGTTCACATTTGCCGATTTTGTACTTTTACCGTACCATATACACACAACGTTTAAAATATTTTTAGATAACTGTCAAATTAATATAACTAAAATAAAATAAAATATATCTAGATAACTGTCAATTGTTAAAAATATTGAGAATTATTTAGATAACTGTCAAAATATTTGACAGTGTTGACAAATCTAGATATTTCTGGCAACTATATCTAGATAAGTGACTGTCAAATGGTTTCGACAGATGTCAAATTATCTGGATGGTTGTCCAAGTGAAGTGTCAAAAGTATCTAGATGTTGCAAATAAAAATTGGCAAAGAATTGTTTTTGTAAATAAACACATTGTGTATCTAGATTTAGGCAAGTTTAGCTAAAACAATTGTTCGTTGCAAAATAAAAATATTCAAATTTTTCAAATTTGATAACTGTCAATTTGACGTAACAAATAACACAAATATCTGGATAACTGTCTAATTGACGTAGCAAATAGATAACTGTCAAATTGAGGTTCATTTGACTGCCAAAACAACATGAATATCTAGAATAACTGTTTAAGTGATTTGAGAAACAACACAAATATTTAGATAACTATCTAATTGACGTAAGAAACGACAGAAATATCTAGATAATTGTCAAATTGACCATATTGAACATATCTATACACACACGTTTAAAATATTTTTAGATAACTGTCAAATTAATATAAGAAACAAAATATATCTAGATAACTGTCAATTGTTAAAAATATTGAGAATTATTTAGATAACTGTCAAAATATTTGAGTGTTGACAAATCTAGATAACTGTTAGTTTGATTTTTATTTCTGTCAACTATATCTAGATAAGTAACTGTCAAATGGTTTCGACAGATGTCAAATTATCTGAATGGTTGTCAAAGTGATGTGTCGAAAGGAACCAGATGTTGCAAATATAAATTTGCAAAGGGTTGTTTTTGTAAATAAACAAATGAAAATGTTTATCTAGATTTAGCCAAGTTTAGTTAAAACAATTGTTCCTTGCAAAATATAAATATTGAGGGCGGAAAGACCTAGTGGTCGATAGCCTTTTGTAGACTTTTTGTTTTCAATAAATATTTCTTCTTCTTCTTCTATAAATATTGAAATTTGCAAATATTTGCAAATTTTGTCTGGTTTTGTTAAGTTTTCGGCGAATTTCTGTCGAAAATTCTGAAGATATTTACATCGTTTGTTCCGTCAATTATCTAGATATTTCTGTCGTTTGTTACGTCATTTAGACAGTTATCTAGATATCTGAATTGTTTTTACGTTAATTTGATAGTTATCTAGATATTTCTGTCGTTTGTTCCGTCAATTATCTAGATATTTCTGTCGTTTGTTACGTCATTTAGACAGTTATCTAGATATCTGAATTGTTTTTTACGTTAATTTGATAGTTATCTAGATATTTCTGTCGTTTGTTCCGTCAATTATCTAGATATTTCTGTCGTTTGTTACGTCATTTAGACAGTTATCTTAGATATCTGAATTGTTTTTTACGTTAATTTGATAGTTATCTAGATATTTCTTTCGTTTGTTCCGTCAATTATCTAGATATTTCTGTCGTTTGTTACGTCATTTAGACAGTTATCTGAATTGTTTTTTACGTTAATTTGATAGTTATCTAGATATTTCTGTCGTTTGTTCCGTCAATTATCTAGATATTTCTGTCGTTTGTTACGTCATTTAGACAGTTATCTTAGATATCTGAATTGTTTTTTACGTTAATTTGATAGTTATCTAGATATTTCTGTCGTTCGTTCCGTCAATTATCTAGATATTTCTGTCGTTTGTTACGTCATTTAGACAGTTATCTAGATATCTGAATTGTTTTTTACGTTAATTTGATAGTTATCTAGATATTTCTGTCGTTTGTTCCGTAAATTATCTAGATATTTCTGTCGTTTGTTACATCATTTAGACAGTTATCTTAATAACTATCTAATTTGATAGTTATCTAGATATTTCTGTCGTTTGTTCCGTCAATTATCTAGATATTTCTGTCGTTTGTTACGTCATTTAGACAGTTATCTTAGATATCTGAATTGTTTTTTACGTTAATTTGATAGTTATCTAGATATTTCTGTCGTTTGTTCCGTCAATTATCTAGATATTTCTGTCGTTTGTTGCTTGTGAAAATTTAATTTTTGTTGAAAACTTGATATTTCATAAAAAAAAAAGTTGGTTTTTTAATGTTATAAATGGTTGTTTTCCAAATGGAAATTCGCAAATTTTCCGGTTGTTTGCAAAAATATCAAGTTTATTTTGTTGGAAATTTGCAAAAAACAGGAAAATTTGCAGGAAAATCCAAGAAAATTGGTGAGTTTAAAAGGTAAACAAACTTGATGATTTATGTTTTGCTAAATATTTGCAATTTCGAGAGGAGAAGTCGCGGATTATTCAATTGTTTATGAATGTTTAATATTTGTTTTATTGTAAAATGTTGATATTTGCGAAGAAACTCGCGAAAAACCTTTATATTTAGTAACAAATTTGTTGTTTTTTTATTTTTAGAAATGGGAGTTTTCCAGGCGGAAATTCGCAAATTTTCCAGTTGTTTGCCAAAAATTTGAAGTTTGTTTTGTTGTAAATTTGCAAAACACTGGAAAATTTGCAGTGAAATCCAAGGAAATTGGCGAGTTTAAAAGGTAAACAAGGTTGTTGATTTACTTTTTGCTAAATATTTGCAATTTCGCGAGGAAAATTCGCGAATTCTTCAATTGTTTATGAAAGCTTAATGTTTCTTTTATTGGAATTTTTTTTGCGAGGAAATTCGCGAAAAAACTTGATATTTTAGCAACAAATTTGTTGTTTTTTTAATGTTAGAAATGGGAGTTTTCCAGGTGGATATTGGGAAATTTTCCGAGTGTTTCCAAAAATTTGAAGTTTGTTTTATTGGAAATTTGCAAAAGACTGGAAAATATGGGGAACAATCCAAGGAAATTGGCGAGTTTAAAAGGCAAACAAAGTTGTTGATTTATGTTTTGCTAAATATTTGCAATTTCTCGAGGAAAATTCGCGGATGTTTCAATTGTTTATGAAAATTGAATGTTTGTTTTATTGGACAATGTTGAAATTTGCGAGGAAATTCGCGATAAAACTTGATATTTTATCAACAAATTTGTTGGTTTTTCAATGTTAGAATTGGGTGTTTTCCCGGTGGAAATTTGCAAGTTTTCCGCTTGTCTGCAAAAATTTAAAGTTTGTTTTGTTGGAAATTTTCAAAAAAACTGGAAAATTTGAAGAAAAATCCAAGGAAATTGGCGAGTGTAAAAAGTAAACAAAGTTGTTGATTTATGTTTTGAAATGTTAGAAATGGGAGTTTTCCAGGTAGAAATTCGCAAATTTTCCAGTTGTTTGCAAAAACATGAAGTTTGTTTTATTGCAAATTTGCAAAAAAATGCAAAATTTGCGGAACAATCTAAAGAAATTGGCGAGTTTAAAAGGTAAACAAAGTTGTTGATTTATGTTTTGCTAAATATTTGTAATTTCGCGAGAAAAATTCGCGGATGTTTTAATTGTTTATGAAAATTAAACGTCGGTTTTTTGAAAAATGATGAAATTTGCGAGGAAATTCGCGAAAAACCTTAATATTTTAGCAACAAATTTGTTGGTTCTTTATTGTTAGAAATGGAGGTTTTCCAGGTGGAAATTCGCAAATTTTCGAGTTGTTAGCGTAAAAATTTGAAGTATGTTTTGTTGGAAATTTGCAAAAAACTGGATAATTTGCAAAAAAATCCAAGGAAATTGGCGAGTTTTAAAGGTAAACAAAGTTGTTAATTTACTTCTTGCTAAATATTTGCAATTTCGCGGATTCTTCAATTGTTTATTGAAGCTTAATGTTTGTTTTATTGGACAATGTTGAATTTTGCGAGGAAATTCGCGAAAAAACTTTATATTTTACCAACAAATTTTTTTGGTTTATTAATGATAAAAAATGGGAGTTTTCCAGGTGGAAATTCGCAAATTTGCCGGCTGCTTGCAAAAATTTGTTTTATTGGGAATTTGCAAAAAAAAACTGGAAAATTTGCGGAACCATCCAAGAAAATTGGCGAGTTTAAAAGGTAAACAAAGTTGTTGATTTATGTATTGCTAAATATTTGTAATTTCGCTAGGAAAATTCGTGGATGTTTCAATTGTTTATGAAAATTGATTGTTTGTTTTATTGGAAAATGATGAAATTTGCGAGGAAATTCGCGAAAAACCTTGATATTTTAGCAACAAATTTGTTGGTTTTTTAATGTTAGAAATGGTTGTTTTCCAGTTGAAAATTCGCCAATTTTCTAGTTGTTTGCAAAAATTTGAAGTTTGTTTTATTGGGAATTTGCAAAAAACTGAAATATTTGCAGAAAAATTCACGGAAATATGCGAGTTTAAAAGGTAAACAAAGTTGTTGATTTATGTTTTGCTAAATATTTGCAATTTTGTGAAGAAAATTCGCGGATTTTTCAAATGTTTCTTTGTTCGTTTTTTTCAAATTTAAAAAAAAATCGGGAAATACAAAATTTTCTCGTTTTTTTTTTTAATTATCGCTTAAGATTGGGAATTTGCGCGAGAAAATTCGCAAACGTTTCAGTCGTTCCTGAAAATCGCAAAAGAAAGGGTTTTTGCAATTTGCAAACATGCACAAAATTTTAAACAAAGACGACTGGAGATGAATGTTTGGGGTTTTTGCAAAAAAAAAAAAAAAAAAAATTGGCAAGAAAACAGTAAAACAATTGAATGCAGAAAATTTCTTTCTCCCCCAAAATGTTTGCAAAAAATAGGTAAATTAGCAAATTAAGAAAAAAAAACACTCACCGAGAAAAAAATTCGCAAGCTGTGGAAAATTGCAATAGTACTTTCCATTCACAATTTGCACATCACATTTTTCACAATTTGCACAAAGAAATTAACAAAGCCCTTACGAATTTTCACGAATTAATCACAAGTTGCAAATTTAATTAGCCACGATTTACTTCGCACATTCTCGCCAATTTCTCGCCAATATTCAGTGTTCAACTGACAGTCCGAACAACAAAATTTGCAACTAAATAATAATATTTGCATTAAAACAACAAAATTAGCAAAATCTCACCGCGAGTGACTACCGTCATCTTGCACAAACACGAAAACAAAACAATCGAAAATTCTAGAACAATCCAACAAAAAAGTAAATAGTTATTTAATCCAAGTAGGCTTTGGATTCTGTGCGTGTTTATGTTGTGATCAGCTGGAGTTGGCGTCGGGCGCTGATTGGCGGTTGAACTTGTCACGATGCGTTCGGATTGGACGCGACGAAAAACATCGCTGTGGATTTCGCTCCGGACAGCTCAGTGGACCTGGCGCGGCATCGGTGAACAAGTGAGTTTGGGCTAGTGCGCGTCGACTGAATATTAGCGAATTTTGTGGGATTTTCGGCAAATTTTTAAGATTTTTTTCAAATTTCGAGGAAAACAAACATTAAATTTTTTCAAACAACCACAAAGTTTGCGAATTTCTACCTGAAAAACGCTCATTTTTAACATTAAAAAAACCAACTGATTTGTAGGTTAAATTTCAAGTTTTTTTCGCGAATTTCCTTGCAAATTAACAAACAATTTAAATATCAAGTTTTTTCGCGTCTTTCCTTGCAAAATTTGTTCTGTTTTTTTTTAGCAAATTTGGTTGTTTTAGTGCAAATTTTGTTGTTCGGACGGCATCGGTTGTAACAACCTTGAATATTGGCGTGAAAGTAAATCGTGGAATCGCGAATTTAATTTGCAACTTGTGATTAGTTTGTGTAAATTCGCGAGGACTTTGTTAATTTCTTTGTGCAAATTGTGAAAAATGTGATGTGCAAATTGTGAATGGATATTGCAACTTTCCACAACTTGCGAATTTTCTTCTCGGTGAGTGTTTTTGTTTTAATTTACCAATTTACCTATTTTTTGCAAAAAAAAATTGGGAAAAACAAATTCTCTAACCCCCAATTGTTCTACTGTTTCCTTGCCAATTTTGTTTTTTTGTTTTAAATTATTTTGCAAAAACCAAATATTTATCTCCAGTCGTCTTTGTTTCATATTTTGTGCATGTTTGCGAATTGCAAAAACCTTTTCCTTTGCGATTTTCAGGAACGATTGAAACGTTCGCGAATTTTCTCGCGAAAATTCCCAATCTTAACCGATAATAAGAAAATTTTGTTTTTCGCCAATTTTTTAAATATTTTCGAATAAAACAAACATCAAATTTGCAAAATCTGCGAAATTTGTTCGCAAAATTGCAAATATTTAGCAAAATGTAAATCAACAACTTTGTTTACCTTTTAAACTCGCCAATTTACTTATATTTTTCTGCAAATTTGCTAGTTTTTTGGCAAGTGTCCAACAAAACTAACTTTATATTTTCGCAAAAAACCGGAAAATTTGCGAATTTCTACCTGGGAGAGTCCCATTTCTAGCATTAAAAAACCAACAAATTCGCTAAAATATCAGGTATCGCAAATTTCAAAACATTAAAAAACCACCAAATTCGTTGCTAAAATATCAGGTTTTTTCGCGAATTTCCTCGCAAATTTCAACATTTTCCAATAAAACAAACATTAAACTTTCATAAACAATTGAAGAATACGCGAATTTTCCTCGTGAAATTGCAAATAGTTAGCAAAACATAAATCAACAACTTAGTTTACATTTTAAACTCGCCATTTTCCTTGGATTTTTCTGCAAATGTTCAAGTTTTTTGCAAATTTCTACCAAAACAAACCTTAAATTTTTGCAAACAATCGGCAACTTTGCGAATTTCCACCTGGAAAGCTACCATTTCTAACATTAAAAAACCACCAAATTCGTTGCTAAAATATCAGGTTTTTTCGCGAATTTCCTCGCAAATTTCAACATTTTCCAATAAAACAAACATTAAACTTTCATAAACAATTGAAGAATACGCGAATTTTCCTCGTGAAATTGCAAATAGTTAGCAAAACATAAATCAACAACTTTGTTTACATTTTAAACTCGCCATTTTCCTTGGATTTTTCTGCAAATTTTCAAGTTTTTTGCAAATTTCTAACAAAACAAACCTTAAATTTTTGCAAATAACCGGCAACTTTGCGAATTTCCACCTGGAAAACTACCATTTCTAACATTAAAAAACCACCAAATTCGTTGCTAAAATATCAGGTTTTTTCGCGAATTTCCTAGCAAGTTTAAACATTTTCCAATAAAACAAACATTAAACTTTCATAAACAATTGAAGAATACGCGAATTTTCCTCGTGAAATTGCAAATAGTTGGCAAAACATAAATCAACAACTTTGTTTACAATTTAAACTCGTAATTTTCCTTGGATTTTTCTGCAAATTTTCAAGTTTTTTGCAAATTTCTAACAAAACAAACCTTAAATTTTTCAAACAACCGGCAACTTTGCGAATTTCCACTTGGAAAACTACCATTTCTAACATTAAAAACCACCAAATTCTTAGCTAAAATATCAGGTTTTTTCGCGAATTTCCTCGCAAATTTCAACATTTTCCAATAAAACAAACATTAAACTTTCATAAACAATTGAAGAATACGCGAATTTTCCTCGTGAAATTGCAAATAGTTAGCAAAACATAAATCAACAACTTTGTTTACATTTTAAACTCGCCATTTTCCTTGGATTTTTCTGCAAATTTTCAAGTTTTTTGCAAATTTCTAACAAAACAAACCTTAAATTTTTGCAAATAACCGGCAACTTTGCGAATTTCCACCTGGAAAACTACCATTTCTAACATTAAAAAACCACCAAATTCGTTGCTAAAATATCAGGTTTTTTCGCGAATTTCCTAGCAAGTTTAAACATTTTCCAATAAAACAAACATTAAACTTTCATAAACAATTGAAGAATACGCGAATTTTCCTCGTGAAATTGCAAATAGTTAGCAAAACAAAAATCAACAACTTTGTTTACATTTAAAACTCGCCATTTTCCTTGGATTTTTCTGCTAATTTTCAAGTTTTTTGCAAATTTCTAACAAAACAAACCTTAACTTTTTGCAAATAACCGGCAACTTTGCGAATTTCCACCTGGAAAACTACCATTTCTAACATTAAAAAACCACCAAATTCGTTGCTAAAATATCAGGTTTTTTCGCGAATTTCCTCGCAAATTTCAACATTTTCCAATAAAACAAACATTAAACTTTCATAAACAATTGAAGAATACGCGAATTTTCCTCGTGAAATTGCAAATAGTTAGCAAAACAAATCAACAACTTTGTTTACATTTTAAACTCGCCATTTCCCTTGGATTTTTCTGCAAATTTTCAAGTTTTTTTTGCAAATTTCTAACAAAACAAACTTAAAATTTTTGCAAACAACCGGAAAATTTGCGAATTTCCACCTGGAAGAGTCCCATTTCTATCATTAAAAAAACCAACAAATTCCTTGCTAAAATATTAGGTTTTTTCGCGAATTTCCTCGCAAATTTCAACATTTTCCAATAAAACAAACATTAAACTTTCATAAACAATTGAAGAATACGCGAATTTTCCTCGTGAAATTGCAAATAGTTAGCAAAACAAAAATCAACAACTTTGTTTACATTTAAAACTCGCCATTTTCCTTGGATTTTTCTCCAAATTTTCAAGTTTTTTGCAAATTTCTAACAAAACAAACCTTAACTTTTTGCAAATAACCGGCAACTTTGCGAATTTCCACCTGGAAAACTACCATTTCTAACATTAAAAAACCACCAAATTCGTTGCTAAAATATCAGGTTTTTTCGCGAATTTCCTCGCAAATTTCAACATTTTCCAATAAAACAAACATTAAACTTTCAAAAACAATTGAAGAATATGCGAATTTTTCCCGTGAAATTGCAAATAGTTAGCAAAACATAAATCAACAACTTTGTTTACATTTTAAACTCGCCATTTTCCTTGGATTTTTCTGCAAATTTTCAAGTTTTTTGCAAATTTCTAACAAAACACACCTTAAATTTTTGCAAACAACCGGCAACTTTGCGAATTTCCACTTGGAAAACTACCATTTCTAACATTAAAAACCACCAAATTCGTTGCTAAAATATCAGTTTTTTTCGCGAATTTCCTCGCAAATTTCAACATTTTCCAATAAAACAAACATTAAAATTTCATAAACAATTGAAGAATACGCGAATTTTCCTCGTGAAATTGCAAATAGTTAGCAAAACATAAATCAACAACTTTGTTTACATTTTAAACTCGCCATTTTCCTTGGATTTTTCTGAAAATTTTCAAGTTTTTTGCAAATTTCTAACAAAACAAACCTTAAATTTTTGCAAACAACCGGCAACTTTGCGAATTTCCACCTGGAAAACTACCATTTCTAACATTAAAAAACCACCAAATTCGTTGCTAAAATATCAGGTTTCTTCGCGAATTTCCTCGCAAATTTCAACATTTTCCAATAAAACAAACATTAAACTTTCATAAACAATTGAAGAATACGCGAATTTTCCTCGTGAAATTGCAAATAGTTAGCAAAACATAAATCAACAACTTTGTTTACATTTTAAACTCGCCATTTTCCTTGGATTTTTCTGCAAATTTTCAAGTTTTTTGCAAATTTCTAACAAAACAAACCTTATATTTTTGCAAACAACCGGCAACTTTGCGAATTTCCACCTGGAAAACTACTATTTCTAACATTAACAAACCACCAAATTCTTAGCTAAAATATCAGTTTTTTTCGCGAATTTCCTCGCAAATTTCAATATTTTCCAATAAAACAAACATTCATAAACAATTGAAGAATACGCGAATTTTCCTCGTGAAATTGCAAATAGTTAGCAAAACATAAATCAACAACTTTGTTTACATTTTAAACTCGCCATTTTCCTTGGATTTTTCTGCAAATTTTCAAGTTTTTTGCAAATTTCTAACAAAACAAACCTTATATTTTTGCAAACAACCGGCAACTTTGCGAATTTCCACCTGGAAAACTACTATTTCTAACATTAAAAAAACACCAAATTCGTTGCTAAAATATCAGGTTTTTTCGCGAATTTCCTCGCAAATTTCAATATTTTCCAATAAAACAAACATTCATAAACAATTGAAGAATACGCGAATTTTCCTCGTGAAATTGCAAATAGTTAGCAAAACATAAATCAACAACTTTGTTTACATTTTAAACTCGCCATTTTCTTTGGATTTTTCTGCAAATTTTCAAGTTTTTTGCAAATTTCTAACAAAACAAACCTTAAATTTTTGCAAACAACCGGCAACTTTGCGAATTTCCACCTGGAAAACTACCATTTCTAACATTAAAAAACCACCAAATTCGTTGCTAAAATATCAGGTTTTTTCGCGAATATCCTCGCAAATTTCAACATTTTCCAATAAAACAAACATTAAACTTTCATAAACAATTGAAGAATACGCGAATTTTTCTCTTGAAATTGCAAATAGTTAGCAAAACATAAATCAACAACTTTGTTTACATTTTAAACTCGCCATTTTCCTTGGATTTTTCTGCAATTTTCAAGTTTTTTTGCAAATTTCTAACAAAACAAACCTTAAATTTTTGCAAACAACCGGCAACTTTGCGAATTTCCACCTGGAAAACTACCATTTCTAACATTAAAAAACCACCAAATTCGTTGCTAAAATATCAGGTTTCTTCGCGAATTTCCTCGCAAATTTCAACATTTTCCAATAAAACAAACATTAAACTTTCATAAACAATTGAAGAATACGCGAATTTTCCTCGTGAAATTGCAAATAGTTAGCAAAACATAAATCAACAACTTTGTTTACATTTTAAACTCGCAATTTTCCTTGGATTTTTCTGCAAATTTTCAAGTTTTTTGCAAATTTCTAACAAAACAAACCTTAAATTTTTGCAAACAACCGGCAACTTTGCGAATTTCCACCTGGAAAACTACCATTTCTAACATTAAAAAACCACCAAATTCGTTGCTAAAATATCAGTTTTTTTTCGCGAATTTCCTCGCAAATTTCAACATTTTCCAATAAAACAAACATTAAACTTTCATAAACAATTGAAGAATTCGCGAATTTTCCTCGTGAAATTGCAAATAGTTAGCAAAACATAAATCAACAACTTTGTTTACATTTTAAACTCGCAATTTTCCTTGGATTTTTCTGCAAATTTTCAAGTTTTTTGCAAATTTCTAACAAAACAAACCTTAAATTTTTCAAACAACCGGCAACTTTGCGAATTTCCACCTGGAAAACTACCATTTCTAACATTAAAAAACCACCAAATTCGTTGCTAAAATATCAGGTTTCTTCGCGAATTTCCTCGCAAATTTCAACATTTTCCAATAAAACAAACATTAAAAATTCATAAACAATTGAAGAATACGCGAATTTTTCTCGTGAAATTGCAAATAGTTAGCAAAACATAAATCAACAACTTTGTTTACATTTTAAACTCGCCATTTTCCTTGGATTTTTCTGCAAATTTTCAAGTTTTTTGCAAATTTCTAACAAAACAAACCTTAAATTTTTCAAACAACCGGCAACTTTGCGAATTTCCACCTGGAAAACTACCATTTCTAACATTAAAAAACCACCAAATTCGTTGCTAAAATATCAGGGTTTTTCGCGAATTTCCTCGCAAGTTTCAACATTTTCCAATAAAACAAACATTAAACTTTCATAAACAATTGAAGAATACGCGAATTTTCCTCGTGAAATTGCAAATAGTTAGCAAAACATAAATCAACAACTTTGTTTACCTTTTATACTCGCCAATTTTCTTAGATTTTTCGCAAATTTCAACATTTTCCAATAGAATAAACATTAAACATTCATAAACAATTGAAGTATACGTGAATTTTCCTCGTGAAATTGCAAATAGTTAGCAAAACATAAATCAGCAACTTTGTTTACATTTTAAACTCGCCATTTTCCTGGGATTTTTCTGCAAATTTTCAAGTTTTTTGCAAATTTCTAACAAAGCAAACCTTAAATTTTTGCAAACAACCGGCAACTTTGCGAATTTCCACCTGGAAAACTACCATTTCTAACATTAAAAAACCACCAAATTCGTTGCTAAAATATTAGGTTTTTTCGCGAATTTCCTCGCAAGTTTCAACATTTTCCAATAAAACAAACATTAAACTTTCATAAACAATTGAAGAATACGCGAATTTTCCTCGTGAAATTGCAAGTAGTTAGCAAAACATAAATCAACAACTTTGTTTACATTTTAAACTCGTCATTTTCCTTGGATTTTTCTGCAAATTTTCAAGTTTTTTGCAAATTTCTAACAAAACAAACCTTAATTTTTTGCAAACAACCGGCAACTTTGCGAATTTCCACCTGGAAAACTACCATTTCTAACATTAACAAACCACCAAATTCTTAGCAAAAATATCAGTTTTTTTCGCGAATTTCCTCGCAAATTTCAATATTTTCCAATAAAACAAACATTAAACTTTCATAAACAATTGAAGAATACGCGAATTTTCCTCGTGAAATTGCAAATAGTTAGCAAAACATAAATCAACAACTTTGTTTACATTTTAAACTCGCCATTTTCCTTGGATTTTTCTTCAAATTTTCAAGTTTTTTGCAAATTTCTAACAAAACAAACCTTATATTTTTGCAAACAACCGGCAACTTTGCGAATTTCCACCTGGAAAACTACCATTTCTAACATTAAAAAACCACCAAATTCGTTGCTAAAATATCAGGTTTTTTCGCGAATTTCCTCGCAAATTTCAACATTTTCCAATAAAACAAACATTAAACTTTCATAAACAATTGAAGAATACGCGAATTTTCCTCGTGAAATTGCAAATAGTTGCAAAACATAAATCAACAACTTTGTTTACACTTTAAACTCGCCATTTTCCTTGGATTTTTCTGCAAATTTTCAATTTTTTTGCAAATTTCTAACAAAACAAACCTTAAATTTTTGCAAACAACCGGCAACTTTGCGAATTTCGACCTGGAAAACTACCATTTCTAACAATAAAAAACCACCAAATTCGTTGCTAAAATATCAGGTTTTTTCGCGAATTTCAACATTTTCCAATAAAACAAACATCAAACTTTCATAAACAATTGAAGAATACGCGAATTTTCCTCGTGAAATTGCAAATAGTTAGCAAAACATAAATCAACAACTTTGTTTACATTTTAAACTCGCCATTTTCCTTGGATTTTTCTGCAAATTTTCAAGTTTTTTGCAAATTTCTAACAAAACAAACCTTAAATTTTTGCAAATAACCGGCAACTTTGCGAATTTCCACCTGGAAAACTACCATTTCGAACATTAAAAAAACACCAAATTCGTTGCTAAAATATCAGGTTTTTTCGCGAATTTTCTCGCAAATTTCAACATTTTCCAATAAAACAAACATTAGACTTTCATAAACAATTGAAGAATACGCGAATTTTCTTCGTGAAATTGCAAATAGTTTGAAAACATAAATCAACAACTTTGTTTACATTTTAAACTCGCCATTTTCCTTGGATTTTTCTGCAAATTTTCAAGTTTTTTGCAAATTTCTAACAAAACAAACCTTATATTTTTGCAAACAACCGGCAACTTTGCGAATTTCCACCTGGAAAACTACCATTTCTAACATTAAAAACCACCAAATTCGTTGCTAAAATATCAGTTTTTTTCGCGAATTTCCTCGCAAATTTCAACATTTTCCAATAAAAGAAACATTAAACTTTCATAAACAATTGAAGAATACGCGAATTTTCCTCGTGAAATTGCAAATAGTTAGCAAAACATAAATCAACAACTTTGTTTACATTTTAAACTCGCCATTTTCCTTGGATTTTTCTGCAAATTTTCAAGTTTTTTGCAAATTTCTAACAAAACAAACCTTAAATTTTTGCAAATAACCGGCAACTTTGCGAATTTCCACCTGGAAAACTACCATTTCTAACATTAAAAAACCACCAAATTCGCTGCAAAAATATCAGGTTTTTTCGCGAATTTCAACATTTTCCAATAAAACAAACATTAAACTTTCATAAACAATTGAAGAATACGCGAATTTTCCTCGTGAAATTGCAAATAGTTAGCAAAACATAAATCAACAACTTTGTTTACATTTTAAACTCGCCATTTTCCTTGGATTTTTCTGCAAATATTCAAGTTTTTTGCAAATTTATAACAAAACAAACCTTTCATTTTTGCAAATAACCGGCAACTTTGCGAATTTCCACCTGGAAAACTACCATTTCTAACATTAAAAAACCACCAAATTCGTTGCTAAAATATCAGGTTTTTTCGCGAATTTCCTCGCAAATTTCAACATTTTCCAATAAAACAAACATTAGACTTTCATAAACAATTGAAGAATACGCGAATTTTCCTCGTGAAATGGCAAATAGTTAGCAAAACATAAATCAACAACTTTGTTTACATCTTAAACTCGCCATTTTCCTTGGATTTTTCTGCAAATTTTCAAGTTTTTTGCAAATTTCTAACAAAACAAACCTTAAATTTTTGCAAATAACCGGCAACTGCGAATTTCCACCTGAAAAACTACCATTTCTAACATTAAAAAACCACCAAATTCGTTGCTAAAATATCAGGTTTTTTCGCGAATTTCCTCGCAAATTTCAACATTTTCCAATAAAACAAACATTAGACTTTCATAAACAATTGAAGAATACGCGAATTTTTCTCGTGAAATTGCAAATAGTTAGCAAAACATAAATCAACAACTTTGTTTACATTTTAAACCCGCCATTTTCCTTGGATTTTTCTGCAAATTTTCAAGTTTTTTGCAAATTTCTAACAAAACAAACCTAAAATTTTTGCAAAAAACCGGCAACTTTGCGAATTTCCACCTGGAAAACTACCATTTCTAACATTAAAAAATCACCAAATTCGTTGCTAAAATATCAGGTTTTTTCGCGAATTTCCTTGCAAATTTCAACATTTTCCAATAAAACAAACATTAGATGTTCATAAACAATTGAAGAATACGCGAATTTTCCTCGTGAAATTGCAAATAGTTAGCAAAACATAAATCAACAACTTTGTTTACATTTTAAACTCGCCATTTTCCTTGGATTTTTCTGCAAATTTTCAAGTTTTTTGCAAATTTCTAACAAAACAAACCTTAACTTTTTCAAACAACCGGCAACTTTGCGAATTTCCACCTGGAAAACTACCATTTCTAACATTAAAAAACCACCAAATTCGTTGCTAAAATATCAGGTTTTTTCGCGAATTTCCTCGCAAATTTCAACATTTTCCAATAAAACAAACATTAAACTTTCATAAACAATTGAAGAATACGCGAATTTTCCTCGTGAAATTGCAAATAGTTAGCAAAACATAAATCAACAACTTTGTTTATCTTTTATACTCGCCAATTTTCTTAGATTTTTCGCAAATTTCAACATTTTCCAATAAAACAAACATTAAACTTTCATAAACAATTGAAGAATACGCGAATTTTCCTCGTGAAATTGCAAATAGTTAGCAAAACAAAAATCAACAACTTTGTTTACATTTAAAACTCGCCATTTTCCTTGGATTTTTCTGCAAATTTTCAAGTTTTTTGCAAATTTCTAACAAAACAAACCTTAACTTTTTGCAAATAACCGGCAACTTTGCGAATTTCCACCTGGAAAACTACCATTTCTAACATTAAAAAACCACAAAATTCGTTGCTAAAATATCAGGTTTTTTCGCGAATTTCCTCGCAAATTTCAACATTTTCCAATAAAACAAACATTAAACTTTCAGAAACAATTGAAGAATACGCGAATTTTCCTCGTGAAATTGCAAATAGTTAGCAAAACAAAAATCAACAACTTTGTTTACATTTAAAACTCGCCATTTTCCTTGGATTTTTCTCCAAATTTTCAAGTTTTTTGCAAATTTCTAACAAAACAAACCTTTCATTTTTGCAAATAACCGGCAACTTTGCGAATTTCCACCTGGAAAACTACCATTTCTAACATTAAAAAACCACCAAATTCGTTGCTAAAATATCAGGTTTTTTCGCGAATTTCCTCGCAAATTTCAACATTTTCCAATAAAACAAACATTAGACTTTCATAAACAATTGAAGAATACGCGAATTTTCCTCGTGAAATGGCAAATAGTTAGCAAAACATAAATCAACAACTTTGTTTACATCTTAAACTCGCCATTTTCCTTGGATTTTTCTGCAAATTTTCAAGTTTTTTGCAAATTTCTAACAAAACAAACCTTAAATTTTTGCAAATAACCGGCAACTGCGAATTTCCACCTGAAAAACTACCATTTCTAACATTAAAAAACCACCAAATTCGTTGCTAAAATATCAGGTTTTTTCGCGAATTTCCTCGCAAATTTCAACATTTTCCAATAAAACAAACATTAAACTTTCATAAACAATTGAAGAATACGCGAATTTTCCTCGTGAAATTGCAAATAGTTAGCAAAACATAAATCAACAACTTTGTTTACCTTTTATACTCGCCAATTTTCTTAGATTTTTCGCAAATTTCAACATTTTCCAATAAAACAAACATTAAACTTTCATAAACAATTGAAGAATACGCGAATTTTTCTCGTGAAATTGCAAATAGTTAGCAAAACATAAATCAACAACTTTGTTTACATTTTAAACCCGCCATTTTCCTTGGATTTTTCTGCAAATTTTCAAGTTTTTTGCAAATTTCTAACAAAACAAACCTAAAATTTTTGCAAACAATCGGCAACTTTGCGAATTTCCACCTGGAAAACTACCATTTCTAACATTAAAAAATCACCAAATTCGTTGCTAAAATATCAGGTTTTTTCGCGAATTTCCTTGCAAATTTCAACATTTTCCAATAAAACAAACATTAGATGTTCATAAACAATTGAAGAATACGCGAATTTTCCTCGTGAAATTGCAAATAGTTAGCAAAACATAAATCAACAACTTTGTTTACATTTTAAACTCGCCATTTTCCTTGGATTTTTCTGCAAATTTTCAAGTTTTTTGCAAATTTCTAACAAAACAAACCTTAACTTTTTCAAACAACCGGCAACTTTGCGAATTTCCACCTGGAAAACTACCATTTCTAACATTAAAAAACCACCAAATTCGTTGCTAAAATATCAGTTTTTTTCGCGAATTTCCTCGCAAGTTTCAACATTTTCCAATAAAACAAACATTAGACTTTCATAAACAATTGAAGAATACGCGAATTTTCCTCGTGAAATTGCAAATAGTTAGCAAAACATAAATCAACAACTTTGTTTACCTTTTATACTCGCCAATTTTCTTAGATTTTTCGCAAATTTCAACATTTTCCAATAAAACAAACATTAAACTTTCATAAACAATTGAAGAATACGCGAATTTTCCTCGTGAAATTGCAAATAGTTAGCAAAACAAAAATCAACAACTTTGTTTACATTTAAAACTCGCCATTTTCCTTGGATTTTTCTGCAAATTTTCAAGTTTTTTGCAAATTTCTAACAAAACAAACCTTAACTTTTTGCAAATAACCGGCAACTTTGCGAATTTCCACCTGGAAAACTACCATTTCTAACATTAAAAAACCACAAAATTCGTTGCTAAAATATCAGGTTTTTTCGCGAATTTCCTCGCAAATTTCAACATTTTCCAATAAAACAAACATTAAACTTTCATAAACAATTGAAGAATACGCGAATTTTCCTCGTGAAATTGCAAATAGTTAGCAAAACAAATCAACAACTTTGTTTACATTTTAAACTCGCCATTTCCCTTGGATTTTTCTGCAAATTTTCAAGTTTTTTTGCAAATTTCTAACAAAACAAACTTAAAATTTTTGCAAACAACCGGAAAATTTGCGAATTTCCACCTGGAAGAGTCCCATTTCTATCATTAAAAAAACAACAAATTCGTTGCTAAAATATCAGGTTTTTTCGCGAATTTCCTCGCAAATTTCAACATTTTCCAATAAAACAAACATTAAACTTTCAGAAACAATTGAAGAATACGCGAATTTTCCTCGTGAAATTGCAAATAGTTAGCAAAACAAAAATCAACAACTTTGTTTACATTTAAAACTCGCCATTTTCCTTGGATTTTTCTCCAAATTTTCAAGTTTTTTGCAAATTTCTAACAAAACAAACCTTAACTTTTTGCAAATAACCGGCAACTTTGCGAATTTCCACCTGGAAAACTACCATTTCTAACATTAAAAAACCACCAAATTCGTTGCTAAAATATCAGTTTTTTTCGCGAATTTCCTCGCAAATTTCAACATTTTCCAATAAAACAAACATTAAAATTTCATAAACAATTGAAGAATACGCGAATTTTCCTCGTGAAATTGCAAATAGTTAGCAAAACATAAATCAACAACTTTGTTTACATTTTAAACTCGCCATTTTCCTTGGATTTTTCTGAAAATTTTCAAGTTTTTTGCAAATTTCTAACAAAACAAACCTTAAATTTTTGCAAACAACCGGCAACTTTGCGAATTTCCACCTGGAAAACTACCATTTCTAACATTAAAAAACCACCAAATTCGTTGCTAAAATATCAGGTTTCTTCGCGAATTTCCTCGCAAATTTCAACATTTTCCAATAAAACAAACATTAAACTTTCATAAACAATTGAAGAATACGCGAATTTTCCTCGTGAAATTGCAAATAGTTAGCAAAACATAAATCAACAACTTTGTTTACATTTTAAACTCGCCATTTTCCTTGGATTTTTCTGCAAATTTTCAAGTTTTTTGCAAATTTCTAACAAAACAAACCTTATATTTTTGCAAACAACCGGCAACTTTGCGAATTTCCACCTGGAAAACTACTATTTCTAACATTAAAAAAACACCAAATTCGTTGCTAAAATATCAGGTTTTTTCGCGAATTTCCTCGCAAATTTCAATATTTTCCAATAAAACAAACATTCATAAACAATTGAAGAATACGCGAATTTTCCTCGTGAAATTGCAAATAGTTAGCAAAACATAAATCAACAACTTTGTTTACATTTTAAACTCGCCATTTTCCTTGGATTTTTCTGCAAATTTTCAAGTTTTTTGCAAATTTCTAACAAAACAAACCTTATATTTTTGCAAACAACCGGCAACTTTGCGAATTTCCACCTGGAAAACTACTATTTCTAACATTAAAACAACACCAAATTCGTTGCTAAAATATCAGGTTTTTTCGCGAATTTCCTCGCAAATTTCAATATTTTCCAATAAAACAAACATTCATAAACAATTGAAGAATACGCGAATTTTCCTCGTGAAATTGCAAATAGTTAGCAAAACATAAATCAACAACTTTGTTTACATTTTAAACTCGCCATTTTCCTTGGATTTTTCTGCAAATTTTCAAGTTTTTTGCAAATTTCTAACAAAACAAACCTTAAATTTTTGCATACAACCGGCAACTTTGCGAATTTCCACCTGGAAAACTACCATTTCTAACATTAAAAAACCACCAAATTCGTTGCTAAAATATCAGGTTTTTTCGCGAATATCCTCGCAAATTTCAACATTTTCCAATAAAACAAACATTAAACTTTCATAAACAATTGAAGAATACGCGAATTTTTCTCTTGAAATTGCAAATAGTTAGCAAAACATAAATCAACAACTTTGTTTACATTTTAAACTCGCCATTTTCCTTGGATTTTTCTGCAAATTTTCAAGTTTTTTTGCAAATTTCTAACAAAACAAACCTTAAATTTTTGCAAATAACCGGCAACTTTGCGAATTTCCACCTGGAAAACTACCATTTCTAACATTAAAAAACCACCAAATTCGTTGCTAAAATATCAGGTTTCTTCGCGAATTTCCTCGCAAATTTCAACATTTTCCAATAAAACAAACATTAAACTTTCATAAACAATTGAAGAATACGCGAATTTTCCTCGTGAAATTGCAAATAGTTAGCAAAACATAAATCAACAACTTTGTTTACATTTTAAACTCGTAATTTTCCTTGGATTTTTCTGCAAATTTTCAAGTTTTTTGCAAATTTCTAACAAAACAAACCTTAAATTTTTGCAAATAACCGGCAACTTTGCGAATTTCCACCTGGAAAACTACCATTTCTAACATTAAAAAACCACCAAATTCGTTGCTAAAATATCAGTTTTTTTCGCGAATTTCCTCGCAAATTTCAACATTTTCCAATAAAACAAACATTAAACTTTCATAAACAATTGAAGAATTCGCGAATTTTCCTCGTGAAATTGCAAATAGTTAGCAAAACATAAATCAACAACTTTGTTTACATTTTAAACTCGCAATTTTCCTTGGATTTTTCTGCAAATTTTTAAGTTTTTTGCAAATTTCTAACAAAACAAACCTTAAATTTTTCAAACAACCGGCAACTTTGCGAATTTCCACCTGGAAAACTACCATTTCTAACATTAAAAAACCACCAAATTCGTTGCTAAAATATCAGGTTTCTTCGCGAATTTCCTCGCAAATTTCAACATTTTCCAATAAAACAAACATTAAACATTCATAAACAATTGAAGAATACGCGAATTTTTCTCGTGAAATTGCAAATAGTTAGCAAAACATAAATCAACAACTTTGTTTACATTTTAAACTCGCCATTTTCCTTGGATTTTTCTGCAAATTTTCAAGTTTTTTGCAAATTTCTAACAAAACAAACCTTAAATTTTTCAAACAACCGGCAACTTTGCGAATTTCCACCTGGAAAACTACCATTTCTAACATTAAAAAACCACCAAATTCGTTGCTAAAATATCAGGTTTTTTCGCGAATTTCCTCGCAAGTTTCAACATTTTCCAATAAAACAAACATTAAACTTTCATAAACAATTGAAGAATACGCGAATTTTCCTCGTGAAATTGCAAATAGTTAGCAAAACATAAATCAACAACTTTGTTTACCTTTTATACTCGCCAATTTTCTTAGATTTTTCGCAAATTTCAACATTTTCCAATAGAATAAACATTAAACATTCATAAACAATTGAAGAATACGTGAATTTTCCTCGTGAAATTGCAAATAGTTAGCAAAACATAAATCAGCAACTTTGTTTACATTTTAAACTCGCCATTTTCCTGGGATTTTTCTGCAAATTTTCAAGTTTTTTGCAAATTTCTAACAAAGCAAACCTTAAATTTTTGCAAACAACCGGCAACTTTGCGAATTTCCACCTGGAAAACTACCATTTCTAACATTAAAAAACCACCAAATTCGTTGCTAAAATATTAGGTTTTTTCGCGAATTTCCTCGCAAGTTTCAACATTTTCCAATAAAACAAACATTAAACTTTCATAAACAATTGAAGAATACGCGAATTTTCCTCGTGAAATTGCAAGTAGTTAGCAAAACATAAATCAACAACTTTGTTTACATTTTAAACTCGTCATTTTCCTTGGATTTTTCTGCAAATTTTCAAGTTTTTTGCAAATTTCTAACAAAACAAACCTTAATTTTTTGCAAACAACCGGCAACTTTGCGAATTTCCACCTGGAAAACTACCATTTCTAACATTAACAAACCACCAAATTCTTAGCAAAAATATCAGTTTTTTTCGCGAATTTCCTCGCAAATTTCAATATTTTCCAATAAAACAAACATTCATAAACAATTGAAGAATACGCGAATTTTCCTCGTGAAATTGCAAATAGTTAGCAAAACATAAATCAACAACTTTGTTTACATTTTAAACTCGCCATTTTCCTTGGATTTTTCTTCAAATTTTCAAGTTTTTTGCAAATTTCTAACAAAACAAACCTTATATTTTTGCAAACAACCGGCAACTTTGCGAATTTCCACCTGGAAAACTACCATTTCTAACATTAAAAAACCACCAAATTCGTTGCTAAAATATCAGGTTTTTTCGCGAATTTCCTCGCAAATTTCAACATTTTCCAATAAAACAAACATTAAACTTTCATAAACAATTGAAGAATACGCGAATTTTCCTCGTGAAATTGCAAATAGTTGCAAAACATAAATCAACAACTTTGTTTACACTTTAAACTCGCCATTTTCCTTGGATTTTTCTGCAAATTTTCAATTTTTTTGCAAATTTCTAACAAAACAAACCTTAAATTTTTGCAAACAACCGGCAACTTTGCGAATTTCGACCTGGAAAACTACCATTTCTAACAATAAAAAACCACCAAATTCGTTGCTAAAATATCAGGTTTTTTCGCGAATTTCAACATTTTCCAATAAAACAAACATCAAACTTTCATAAACAATTGAAGAATACGCGAATTTTCCTCGTGAAATTGCAAATAGTTAGCAAAACATAAATCAACAACTTTGTTTACATTTTAAACTCGCCATTTTCCTTGGATTTTTCTGCAAATTTTCAAGTTTTTTGCAAATTTCTAACAAAACAAACCTTAAATTTTTGCAAATAACCGGCAACTTTGCGAATTTCCACCTGGAAAACTACCATTTCGAACATTAAAAAAACACCAAATTCGTTGCTAAAATATCAGGTTTTTTCGCGAATTTTCTCGCAAATTTCAACATTTTCCAATAAAACAAACATTAGACTTTCATAAACAATTGAAGAATACGCGAATTTTCTTCGTGAAATTGCAAATAGTTTGAAAACATAAATCAACAACTTTGTTTACATTTTAAACTCGCCATTTTCCTTGGATTTTTCTGCAAATTTTCAAGTTTTTTGCAAATTTCTAACAAAACAAACCTTATATTTTTGCAAACAACCGGCAACTTTGCGAATTTCCACCTGGAAAACTACCATTTCTAACATTAAAAACCACCAAATTCGTTGCTAAAATATCAGTTTTTTTCGCGAATTTCCTCGCAAATTTCAACATTTTCCAATAAAAGAAACATTAAACTTTCATAAACAATTGAAGAATACGCGAATTTTCCTCGTGAAATTGCAAATAGTTAGCAAAACATAAATCAACAACTTTGTTTACATTTTAAACTCGCCATTTTCCTTGGATTTTTCTGCAAATTTTCAAGTTTTTTGCAAATTTCTAACAAAACAAACCTTAAATTTTTGCAAATAACCGGCAACTTTGCGAATTTCCACCTGGAAAACTACCATTTCTAACATTAAAAAACCACCAAATTCGCTGCAAAAATATCAGGTTTTTTCGCGAATTTCAACATTTTCCAATAAAACAAACATTAAACTTTCATAAACAAATGAAGAATACGCGAATTTTCCTCGTGAAATTGCAAATAGTTAGCGAAACATAAATCAACAACTTTGTTTACATTTTAAACTCGCCATTTTCCTTGGATTTTTCTGCAAATTTTTAAGTTTTTTGCAAATTTCTAACAAAACAAACCTTAAATTTTTGCAAACAACCGGCAACTTTGCGAATTTCCACCTGGAAAACTACCATTTCTAACATTAAAAAACCACTAAATTCGTTGCTAAAATATCAGGTTTTGTAGCGAATTTCCTCGCAAATTTCAACATTTTCCAATAAAACAAACATTAAACTTTCATAAACAATTGAAGAATACGCGAATTTTCCTCGTAAAATTGCAAATAGTTAGCAAAACATAAATCAACAACTTTGTTTACATTTTAAACTCGCCATTTTCCTTGGATTTTCCTGCAAATTTTCAAGTTTTTTTTGCAAATTTCTAACAAAACAAACCTTAAATTTTTGCAAACAACCGGCAACTTTGCGAATTTCCACCTGGAAAACTACCATTTCTAACATTAAAAAACCACCCAATTCGTTGCTAAAATATCAGGTTTTTTCGCGAATTTCCTCGCAAATTTCAACATTTTCCAATAAAACAAACATTAAACTTTCATAAACAATTGAAAAATACGCGAATTTTCCTCGTGAAATTGCAAATAGTTAGCAAAACATAAATCAACAACTTTGTTTACATTTTAAACTCGCCATTTTCCTTGGATTTTTCTGCAAATTTTCAAGTTTTTTTGCAAAATTTCTAACAAAACAAACCTTAAATTTTTGCAAACAACCGGCAACTTTGCGAATTTCCACCTGGAAAACTACCATTTCTAACATTAAAAAACCACCAAATTCGTTGCTAAAATATCAGGTTTTTTCGCGAATTTCCTCGCAAATTTCAACATTTTCCAATAAAACAAACATTAAACTTTCATAAAAAATTGAAAAATACGCGAATTTTCCTCGTGAAATTGCAAATAGTTAGCAAAACATAAATCAACAACTTTGTTTACATTTTAAACTCACCATTTTCCTTGGATTTTTCTGCAAATTTTCAAGTTTTTTGCAAATTTCTAACAAAACAAACCTTAAATTTTTGCAAACAACCGGCAACTTTGCGAATTTCCACCTGGAAAACTACCATTTCTAACATTAAAAAACCACCAAATTCGTTGCTAAAATATCAGGTTTTTTCGCGAATTTCCTCGCAAATTTCAACATTTTCCAATAAAACAAACATTAGACTTTCATAAACAATTGAAGAATACGCGAATTTTCCTCGTGAAATTGCAAATAGTTAGCAAAACATAAATCAACAACTTTGTTTACATTTTAAACTCGTCATTTTCCTTGGATTTTTCTGCAAATTTTCAAGTTTTTTGCAAATTTCTAACAAAACAAACCTTAAATTTTTGCAAATAACCGGCAACTTTGCGAATTTCCACCTGGAAAACTACCATTTCTAACATTAAAAAACCACAAAATTCGTTGCTAAAATATCAGGTTTTTTCGCGAATTTCCTCGCAAATTTCAACATTTTCCAATAAAACAAACATTAAACTTTCATAAACAATTGAAGAATACGCGAATTTTCCTCGTGAAATTGCAAATAGTTAGCAAAACATAAATCAACAACTTTGTTTACATTTTAAACCCGCCATTTTCCTTGGATTTTTCTGCAAATTTTCAAGTTTTTTGCAAATTTCTAACAAAACAAACCTTAAATTTTTGCAAATAACCGGCAACTTTGCGAATTTCCACCTGGAAAACTACCATTTCTAACATTAAAAAACCACAAAATTCGTTGCTAAAATATCAGGTTTTTTCGCGAATTTCCTCGCAAATTTCAACATTTTCCAATAAAACAAACATTAAACTTTCATAAACAATTGAAGAATACGCGAATTTTCCTCGTGAAATTGCAAATAGTTAGCAAAACATAAATCAACAACTTTGTTTACATTTTAAACCCGCTATTTTCCTTGGATTTTTCTGCAAATTTTCAAGTTTTTTGCAAATTTCTAACAAAACAAACCTTAAATTTTTGCAAACAACCGGCAACTTTGCGAATTTCCACCTGGAAAACTACCATTTCTAACATTAAAAAATCACCACATTCGTTGCTAAAATATCAGGTTTTTTCGCGAATTTCCTTGCAAATTTCAACATTTTCCAATAAAACAAACATTAAATGTTCATAAACAATTGAAGAATACGCGAATTTTCCTCGTGAAATTGCAAATAGTTAGCAAAACATAAATCAACAACTTTGTTTACATTTTAAACTCGCCATTTTCCTTGGATTTTTCTGCAAATTTTCAAGTTTTTTGCAAATTTCTAACAAAACAAACCTTAAATTTTTGCAAATAACCGGCAACTTTGCGAATTTCCACCTGGAAAACTACCATTTCTAACATTAAAAAATCACCACATTCGTTGCTAAAATATCAGGTTTTTTCGCGAATTTCCTCGCAAATTTCAACATTTTCCAATAAAACAAACATTAAACTTTCATAAACAATTGAAGAATACGCGAATTTTCCTCGTGAAATTGCAAATAGTTAGCGAAACATAAATCAACAACTTTGTTTACATTTTAAACTCGCCATTTTCCTTGGATTTTTCTGCAAATTTTCAAGTTTTTTGCAAATTTCTAACAAAGAAAATCTTAAATTTTTGCAAACAACCGGCAACTTTGCGAATTTCCACCTGGAAAACTACCATTTCTAACATTAAAAAACCACCAAATTCTTAGCTAAAATATCAGGTTTTTTCGCGAATTTCCTCGCAAATTTCTACATTTTCCAATAAAACAAACATTAAACTTTCATAAACAATTGAAGAATACGCGAATTTTCTTCGTGAAATTGCAAATAGTTAGCAAAACATAAATCAACAACTTTGTTTACATTTTAAACTCGCCATTTTCCTTGGATTTTTCTGCAAATTTTTAAGTTTTTTGCAAATTTCTAACAAAACAAACCTTAAATTTTTGCAAACAACCGGCAACTTTGCGAATTTCCACCTGGAAAACTACCATTTCTAACATTAAAAAACCACTAAATTCGTTGCTAAAATATCAGGTTTTGTAGCGAATTTCCTCGCAAATTTCAACATTTTCCAATAAAACAAACATTAAACTTTCATAAACAATTGAAGAATACGCGAATTTTCTTCGTGAAATTGCAAATAGTTAGCAAAACATAAATCAACAACTTTGTTTACATTTTAAACTCGCCATTTTCCTTGGATTTTTCTGCAAATTTTTAAGTTTTTTGCAAATTTCTAACAAAACAAACCTTAAATTTTTGCAAACAACCGGCAACTTTGCGAATTTCCACCTGGAAAACTACCATTTCTAACATTAAAAAACCACTAAATTCGTTGCTAAAATATCAGGTTTTGTAGCGAATTTCCTCGCAAATTTCAACATTTTCCAATAAAACAAACATTAAACTTTCATAAACAATTGAAGAATACGCGAATTTTCCTCGTAAAATTGCAAATAGTTAGCAAAACATAAATCAACAACTTTGTTTACATTTTAAACTCGCCATTTTCCTTGGATTTTCCTGCAAATTTTCAAGTTTTTTTTGCAAATTTCTAACAAAACAAACCTTAAATTTTTGCAAACAACCGGCAACTTTGCGAATTTCCACCTGGAAAACTACCATTTCTAACATTAAAAAACCACCCAATTCGTTGCTAAAATATCAGGTTTTTTCGCGAATTTCCTCGCAAATTTCAACATTTTCCAATAAAACAAACATTAAACTTTCATAAACAATTGAAAAATACGCGAATTTTCCTCGTGAAATTGCAAATAGTTAGCAAAACATAAATCAACAACTTTGTTTACATTTTAAACTCGCCATTTTCCTTGGATTTTTCTGCAAATTTTCAAGTTTTTTTGCAAAATTTCTAACAAAACAAACCTTAAATTTTTGCAAACAACCGGCAACTTTGCGAATTTCCACCTGGAAAACTACCATTTCTAACATTAAAAAACCACCAAATTCGTTGCTAAAATATCAGGTTTTTTCGCGAATTTCCTCGCAAATTTCAACATTTTCCAATAAAACAAACATTAAACTTTCATAAAAAATTGAAAAATACGCGAATTTTCCTCGTGAAATTGCAAATAGTTAGCAAAACATAAATCAACAACTTTGTTTACATTTTAAACTCGCCATTTTCCTTGGATTTTTCTGCAAATTTTCAAGTTTTTTGCAAATTTCTAACAAAACAAACCTTAAATTTTTGCAAACAACCGGCAACTTTGCGAATTTCCACCTGGAAAACTACCATTTCTAACATTAAAAAACCACCAAATTCGTTGCTAAAATATCAGGTTTTTTCGCGAATTTCCTCGCAAATTTCAACATTTTCCAATAAAACAAACATTAGACTTTCATAAACAATTGAAGAATACGCGAATTTTCCTCGTGAAATTGCAAATAGTTAGCAAAACATAAATCAACAACTTTGTTTACATTTTAAACTCGCCATTTTCCTTGGATTTTTCTGCAAATTTTCAAGTTTTTTGCAAATTTCTAACAAAACAAACCTTAAATTTTTGCAAATAACCGGCATTTCCTCGCAAATTTCAACATTTTCCAATAAAACAAACATTTCAACAAAACCTTCATAAACAAAATGCGAAATTGAAAATATTTAGGAAAACATAAATCAACAACTTTGTTTACCTTTTAAACCCGCCAATTTACTTGGACCAATTTATGCAAATTTTCCAATTTTTTGCAAGTTTATATTTTCGCAAACAACCGGAAAATTTGCGAATTTCCTCCTGGAAAGCTCCCATTTCTAACATTAAAACAAAAAAGAAATTATTGCCAAAATTTCAAGTTTTTTCCGAGGGGTCATCCACTCCCTGAAATATTGCAATGTATTCGCAATTATCATGATTTTTTTGGTAATTCAAGGTACTCGAAGAAATTACTAGCGTAATGCGTAATTATGTCACGTAATTATGCTAATTCTTTGCTAATGTGAAGTACTGGGAGAAATCACATGCTTAATGCGTAATGTCAGATAATTTTTGAATTGCTTAGGTACTGCAAAGTAATGCCAAGTAAAGGAAGGAAATTTGAAATATTTACTTTTAAATAATATAATTTACTTTAAAATAATTTCTAATGCACTGAACGTTAGAGTATATTTACTTGTTATTACTATGTGCTACCTGTAAGATAAGAGTGCTAGTAATGAAGAAGACTGCACGTCAGTAGTATCGTCATTAAATAACAAGTGTGCTGAATTTCTATACATTTATTGAAATAGGATTGAAATACAACAAAATTACAATACCCTAAACTAATTTTTCACATTTTTGTATTGCTTATCAATATTAAATCATATGTCACAGTCCTGTGAAGTTACCAACCGAATTTGCAAAAATATGAAATTGTAGATATGAAATAGTACTAAAAATATTGGAAAATACCAAAAATGAGCTAGCAACATTTTTGAGAAAAACTGTGCGTTTTTGACATATTACTGCACCTCGACCATGGTTCTGGAGTACTTCCATCAATTTTGCAAAAAGTTCTGCAAAAATTGACATTTTGCAAAAAAATGAAAATTGCAATAACAGTTCTTTTCGCGGATCTAAATAGCACCCTAAGAGTTCTATCGAAGATCCCTTTGACATTTTTTGATCAAAAACTTGGTTCAAAAGATTTTTTCAATAATAAGGAACCCATGGTTTTGAATGAAAATTTAAAAAAATCGTGCAACAGTTATGTTTACAGTTCCTGATAGAGCTCCTGGAGTTCTATCTAAAGTCTTTATAACATTTTTCTGCAAAGTTAACAATTGAAAAGATATACCAAAATTAAACTTCACCGATGCGGTGAAGTGAAGAAAAAAAAATCGCGCAAAAGTTCTGTTTGCATTTCCTGGTAGAACTCTTCGATTTCTATCGAAAATCCTTGTAACATTTTTCTGTGAAGTCAAATATTGGAAAGATATTCGAAAAAAAATTCACCAATGAAGTTCGAGTTCAGCAATGAAGTGCAAAAAAAAGTGGCGCAACAGTTCTGTTCCTATGTGAATTCGTTGGTTTACAGTAAAAAATATGCACATTTTAACTAAAAGTATTTACTACAAGCTCGGCGCGTGGATTTTCGTTCAAACACAACTATAAAGAAACAAACCGCGCTGTTTCTTTTTTACTTCGTCGCATCGGTTAAGCTCAATTTTTCGAAAAGCTTTTTTAAAAAAACTTTTTTAACTTTACAGTAAATTTTCGATTTTTACAATTATAAATATTTTCGAAAGAACTCTAAGAATTCTACCGGAAACTGCAAACAGAACTATTGCGCGAAATTATGCACAAAGTACTCCAGAACTATTTGATATCTACCAGGAACTCCGATGTAATATTATATTTTTGCAAATTCGTTAGCTAATTTCATAGGACTATATATTACTATTAAATGTTAAAATTTTGTTATTAATATTATACTTCTTCTTCTTCTTAATGGCACTACAACCGATTGCCGGTCTGGGCCTCCTTCAGCATGTTTCTCCAAGCGGACCTATCACTCGCCAACGTTCTCCAGTCCCGTACTTGAAGTTTTTGTAGGTCAGTTGTTACCGCATCCTTCCATCTCCCTCTTGGCCTTCCGGCCCTTCTCCTTCCCTCTGGTTGGCCATTGAACAACTTTTTCGGAACCCTATGATCACCCATTCTCTGCATGTGTCCGAGCCATCTCAATCTTGCCACCTTGATGAAACTCACAATATCTGGTTGATTGTAGAGCTGATATAGTTCGTGATTATATCTTCGGCGCCAGATTCCTCGTTCTTGGGTCGCTCCAAATATTGCACGTAGCATTCTTCTCTCAAATACACTTAAAGCCTGTTCTACGCTCTGTGTTAAGCTCCATGCTTTTGCACCATAGGTTACCGCCGGTCTTATCAGTGACCTGTACAGTGTGCACTTATGCTTGGGGTGGATTGTTTTGGACCTAAAAAGTTTAAGTAGCCCATAATAGCACCTGTTACCAAGAGTTATCCGCCTTCTAATCTCCTCGCCCATTCGGTTTACACTGTTCAGTTGCGAGCCCAAGTACACAAATGTATCTACTGTGTCAAAGCACTTTCCGTCTAGTTCTAGCGTTGGTCCTACCTTCCGATGAGTTTCATTAGCCACCATGTATTTCGTTTTGTTTACGTTGACAGTGAGTCCTAGGTTATTTGCTTCCTTCTCCAGCAGCGAGTAAGTAGTTTTGGTCGCCTGTTCGCTTCTGCAAATTATATCAATGTCGTCTGCGTAAGCCAATAGTTGTGTTGACTTAAAGTATACAGTGCCGTTAGTATCCACTCCACTACTCCTAACGGCCTTTTCTAGTACGATGTTAAACAGTAAAGTTGCCAGTGGGTCTCCCTGTCGTAGTCGTTCCTCTGTTATAAAAGTCTCAGACAACTTGTTTCGTATTCTTACTACAGACGATACTTCAGACAGTGTTACTCTGGTTAGGGCTGTCAGTTTTTCAGGGAATCCGAAACTTGTCATTAGCCCCCACAGTTTATGTCTTATAACGCTGTCGTATTCTGCTCTGAAGTCCACGAATAGATGGTGTGTCGTGATATTGAACTCATTACATTTCTCCAGGATCTGCCTAATGCCAAACAGTTGGTCTGGGGTTGACCTGTTTGTGCGGAAACCGCACTGGTATTCACCGATATTCTATTCTGCGTATGGTAGTAAGCGACGGTACAACACATTAGCGAAGACCTTGTATGCAATGTTTAGCAGCGTTATCCCCCTGTAGTTAGAACAATCTAACTTATCACCTTTCTTGTACAATGGGCATATTATCCCTAGCTTCCATTCATCCGGTAGCTTTTCCGTTCTCCATATGTTTAATATGAGATCATGCATGCACGCATATTAAGGCTCTACCTCCATACTTCAACAATTCTCCTGGAATGCCATCTGCACCTGGCGCCTTATTGTTCTTCATCCTGCGCACTGCAGTCTCTACTTCTTCTAAGGTGGGTTCCTCCACTTGCTCAGTCCCTAATATTGATGTTGATGTTGGCGTTATACTTTCCTCTTTAATTAATATTATACTACCTAAGTTTAAACCAATTTCACTTTATTTCAAATGGCATCGACTTCTTTCTATTATTATGAGGAGTTTAGTAGGAGCTCACTGTCCTACTGCAGCACGGCGCATGATAAGGCGCATGATGAGCTCATGTGGGTGTAGTGGGGAGCTAATGTGGCCTACCTTTAAGGTAGAGACATGCTGGTCCCACGTACGCAACGTATTACGATATCTGGACTCTGAAAAACTATGCCATAGAAACACACTTATCGTATGCAACGCAATCACACGACTCACACGCAACGTCGATCTGGGATGTCCAGATCGGCGTGGGAAGGTGGAGGGGTTGTTCGTACGCTATCCACGCGTGTGATCAGTACATGCGTAGCACGTCAGAAACAAATAAACCTTTGATGCAAGTGTTCTCCTCAAACTGCATTTTAGACGTGCGAAAGTACATGAAGAACCGTTCTTCATCAAATTCCAGTTTCTGCAATAATGTATGGTATTTTCCAACTTTTTCTCTTTGTTTATTTATCTCATGAAGCCAGTATCTTTTCTTCTTAACTTTAGTTTTTATGTTTGTGGCGCGGAAATATTCATTTAAAAATAGTAAACTTAATAAATCATCCTCAAACTCCATCAGAATCAGAAAACATGATTTATAGACGCACTAGTGCACCTTCTGAGAAATTACAACAGCGCCTGATGCAAAATTTACGTTACATACGCGGGACGAGTGTGCACACCAATTCTCCCACGTTGCATCGCATATGTTGCGTACGTGGGACCAGTGTGTCTCTACCTTAATGCGAATATAATGTGAACGTAATTCAGGAAATGCAAGAGTAATTCAAGGAATGCAAAAGTACTTTGTGTACTGTGGTGTTATAATTACGTAATGCTAAGGAATGCAAAGTAATGTGCGGTAATGCATCTAAATATGGTGGTGGTGTGATGTATATTTATTGCCCTCTAACCCTCTTCCATCCTCGTTTAAAATCTCTTCTCTACACTCGTCTCTTTCTCTCATTTTTGAACATTCGTTCAGTAAGTGTTCTATTGTCTCCTTGTTTTCTCCACACATCCTGCATACTCTATTCCTATCCTCCATCCAAAATTTATTATCTCTCTCTTCATTTCCACATCTGAATCTTGCCATTGTCACTCTCTCTTTTCTACTTTCTCTTCCTAGGTACTTTGGCAGTTCTTCCGTTATTATTTTTTCATATTTCCCATTGTACCTAGACTCCCTAATTCTTGCTCTCCTTTCTTGCCTTTACACATCTCTATCTCTCTGGACCAATTCCTCTGTCATTACTCTACCTCTCTCTCGCATTCTTTCTATCTCCGCTCCTGCATACCCGTTTCTTTCTAGATATGCTTCCCTCTCTTTCCACACCCCCTTTCCTATTTCTTTCCTTTTTTCTTTGAGGCACTCTTGCGGAATTCTGCACTCTCCTCTCTCTATCACTCTCTCCTCAAAACTTATTGCTCTCTTTCCTGCTTCTATTCTTATTCCATCTCTCTTTGTTTCCTCCATCACTATATACCCTGGGGTCTCTCTACCTACTCCTAGCACCCATTTCAAATATTTTTCTTGCACCCTTTCCAGCCCTTCTTGCTCTTTCCATCCCCATATTTCCGCTCCATACATCATCACACTTTTCACCAGGCTATCAAACATCATCACTCTCCTTCTATTGTCGTGTCCGAATTTTCTCTCTCCTATTCCCCAAACCGCTCCTAGTAATTTATCGGCTTTCTTTACTAACTCTCTCACATGTGCTGTTTCAGTATTTCTCTCATTAAACACGTACCCTAGGTATTTAAATTCTTTTACTTCTTCAATTTTCTCCTTCTCCCATCTCCACTCAATTACTCTTCTCCTGCCACCCCCTTTTCTAAACACCATCATCTTGGACTTTTCCCCATTCACTGGACTATTTTTCCTCCTCATATATTTCTCCATGTTTCTTATCATTTCTTTCATCCCTTTCTCGTCTCTCGCTAGCACCACCAAATCATCCGCGTAGGCTAGGGACCACACTTTTTCTTTGCCCACCACAACCCCACCCGTCTGCGCCCTGCTGAACATCTCCTCTATGTCTCCAATAAATGCTGCAAACAGGCTGGGGCTTAGTGGGCAGCCTTGTCTCACTCCCTTATGCGTATTAAAACCTTCGCTCACCCTTTCACCAATTCTCACTCTACTTATTGTTTCTTCATAAATCTCTTCTAATTTTGATATCAGATGCTCCTTTATCCTTTCCTTTCTCAGGCATTCCCACAGTGCCTCTCTTGCTACATTATCAAAGGCCGCCTTCAGGTCCACAAATAATGCATACATCTTGCCGCCCCTCTTTTTTATCTCATTCCCTACTATGTGATTCAAGATGTATACATTATCCATGGTCCCTCTCCCTTTCCTAAATCCCGCCTGTCCATCTGGTATCACACCCCGCTCCTTCAATTCCTTCGTCAATCTCTCTTCCACAATCATTGCATATATCTTATATGCCGTATTGAGCATGGTGATCCCCCTGTAATTGCTTGCTGTTTCCCTTTCTCCTTTCTTATATATGGGGCAAATTATCCCCTCTTTCCACTCCTGTGGGAAGCCCTCTCCTTTCCACACTCCATTCATTATTTCCAACAGCCTGTCAGCTTCCCTTTCAGTTCCATATATCCACGATTCATTCCGTATACCGTCCCTCCCCGGTGCCTTTTTCTTTTTCAGTTTACTCAGTTGTTGTTCTAATTCTTCTCTTGTTATCTCTTCTATTTCTCCCACCCTGTGTTGACTCTTTTTCTTTTCCTGTCTGATTTCATCACCACCCAGCAGCTGACTGAAGTACTTTCTCCATTCCTCCATAGTAATTCAATTACTCACTCTTTCTACTTTTTTCTTTCTTTCCCTATTTATGTATTTCCATACCTCTTTTTCCCTTTATGCCTTTCATCTTTAGTTCTTCTTCCATCCATTTCTTTTGCTTCTTCTCCTTGCATACTAATTTGTACCTCTTGCGTGCTCTCTTTTGTACTCCTCATTACTTGCTTTTCCTCTTTTCCAATTTCTTAATTTATTTCTTACTGATTGCTTCCCTTCCCTGGATTCTTTATCCCACCACTCGTTTTTCCCAGACCCCACCTTCACTCTTGTCTCTATCACTTTTTTTTCTGTTGCATTTTTTACATGATCACTTTTTCGTTTATCCCTTCTTCTTCGTATCTAGCCTCCCTCTTCCCTTCTTCGTATCTAGTCTTGTTCTATAATTTTCTATTCCTTCTTTCGTCCAGATATTCTTCACAATTTTTCTTCTAACATCCTTCTCACTTCTTCTATTTTTCTCTCTTCCTTTTGTCTTCACTTCCAATGGCATATGATCCAACTCGACTCTTTCTCCCACCTTGAATTGTTCTATTTCATCCCATGCTTCTTCATTCACCATAACATAGTCAATAACTGTCTCCCCTCTTGGTCCGATATATGTATACTCTCCTTTCTCATCTCCTATACTGTTTCCATTAAGTATGTCCCACCCTCTTTCTTCTACTAGACTAATCAGTAGTCTCCCTTTGGCGTTTTCTGTTGCGTCTTTTGTTGGTCTTCTTTCTATTGTTGTTTGTTCTTCTTCTAGCCATATTCCTTTTTCTCCAATTCTTGCGTTAAAGTCCCCCCCCAATCACCAGAGTTCCCTCGTCTTGCTGTTTTACTCGCTCTTCTATCATTCTCTTCGTTTCTTTCATACTTCTGCTGTATATTGTTATAATTCTCCATTTTCTCTGTCTAATTTTCACCGTTCTTTCCATAATCCCTCTTTCTTCTTTTGTTTCAGTTCTGTTTTCTTCTTCCAAACCCTTTTTCTATCTCCTCTTCAGCTGTTGGAGATAACTCTTTACTTTTTAAGATAGAATTGATGAAACCATCCTACGTTATAGATAATCATACAAACTTAAAACGAACGGAACTCAGCCTGAATATTTAAATATATTCAGCCTTTCCGGAACTCTATAACAATTATTGAGTCTTTTTAGGACTACCAAAACAAATCTCACATGAAATTTTTAAGTTATTTTATTTATTGCTTTCAGGCCACTAGTCTAACCCTAAACACCACATGGGTTGTCAAGTGAGTGGTTTACAAATTATTGTTCATGGAACCAAAGCTGTGCTGATGAGATATATATATATATATATATATATATATATATATATATATATATATATATATATATATATATATATGGGTTCTGGACTCCTAGGTGGAGCATAAAGCCTCCATAAGCACCCTCCAGCGGACCCTATTCTGGGCCATTGCTTTGGCTTCACTCCAAGAGGTTTTCTGGGCTTTTAGTTCATCTAACACTGTTCTCCTCCATGTTTGAGCCGGTCTTCCTCGTCGTCTCGTTCCTTGGGGGTTCCAGTCTAGTGCTGCCCTTGCAATGTCGTCTGGTTTTCTTCTTAGAATGTGGCCGATCCATCCCCATTTTCTTTTCTTAATGTCGTGCTCTATTGTTTCTTCTCCGCATCGTTTAAGAAGTTGCTCATTAGTAATTTTCTGTGGCCAGAAGATTCTGAGGATGATTCGTAGACATTTGTTGGCGAAAACCTGAAGTTTATGTTTTGTGGCATTAGTGTTTTTCCAGGTCTCACATCCATATAAGAGGATTGCTTTGACGTTTGTTCTATATAGACGCAGCTTGTTCTTTGTTTTTATGATGTTGGACCTCCATATTGTGTTTAGTTGCCTGAATGCCATCTGTGCTTTTTGAATTCTGTTTAGAATGTCTAGGTCTGTTCCGCCCGTCTCGTTGAGAATGCTTCCTAGATACTGAAACTTTTCTACATTCTCAATTGGTTGGTCGTTTATTTGAAACGGTGCGTCGTTATTTGTGTGCATTCGCATCGCTTTTGTTTTTGAGACATTTATTTTCAACCCTATCTTCTGTGCCATGTCTGATAGTAGGGTGAGTTGCCTTTGCATACTTTCATAGGTATGCGAAAAAAGGCAAATGTCGTCTGCGTATTCGAGATCTTTGAGATTAGAGTAAAGAGACCATCGAATACCATCGTTTGGTCTGCAAGACTTTTCCAGGATATAGTCAAGAGCAATGTTAAAAAGCAAGGGAGAGAGCACACATCCTTGCTTCACTCCTGATCTCACCGGAAAAAGGTTGCTATGTGCTCCGCTATGCAGGATACTACATGATACGTCATGGTACAGTTCTCTAATCGTGTCGATGATTTTTGTTGGCACGCCTCTTGTCCGTAGTATCTTCCATATAGCAGAGTGGGATAGGCTGTCAAAAGCACGTTCAAAGTCGATGAAAACAAGATATAGTGGCGATCGCCATTCAACGGATTGTTCTATAATTATTCTTGTTGAATTTATGTGGTCTATGCATGAGCGGTTTGGGCGGAAGCCTGCTTGGTTTGGACGCAGTATGGGTTCGAATGCTTCTGCCAGCCTATGTTGGATTACCCTTGCAATAATTTTGTTTATGGTGTTTAACAGCGTTATTCCTCTCCAATTTTTGCATTGCGTCAGGTCTCCTTTCTTTGGCAGTTTGATAATGAGACCATGTTTCATTTCTGCTGGAATTTCTTGGTTTGTCCAGATCCCTTTTATTATTTTTGCAAGTAGAGGTGCAATCCATTTAGGGTCTACCTTGATTAGTTCGGCAGGTATGTTGTCTACCACTGCCGCTTTGTTGTTTTTCAGCTGCTTGATGGTATTTAGTATTTCTGTTTTTGAAGGCGCGTCTATTTTTATATTCAGCTGTTCATTTGCATTGTCTTCTAGAGCTATCTCAAGTTCGTCTTCCGTGGGTGAGCTGAGCATATCAGCAAAGTATTCCTTCCACCTATCGAGCTGAGTTTCTGGGGTGGTCAGTGGGCGGTTGTCTTTGCTTCTAACTATATTTGTGGTCTTTGTGTGCTTTTTGAAGAGCTTGTTTGTCAGTGTGTAAAGAGTTCTCGAGTTGTTATTTTTGGCTGCTTCTTCTGCTTGCTCACATATCAGGTCAATCCATATTCGCTTGTCTTTTTTGGCAGATGCTTTAATTTGTTTACATAGTTGTGTATATCTCCAGATTGCATCATGTTTTGTCATCGAAGTTTTGCACTGGAGTATCAGTTTCTTCGCATCCTTTCTGTCTTGTATAAGTTGCCATGTTTGGTCTGAGATCCAGTCTTTTTGATTTCTTTCCTTTGTGCCAAAGGTTGTTTTGGCCGATTCGAGTAGTGTCTTGGCTAAGCCATCCCAAGATGTTATGGGATTTTGGTCTGCATTTTCATGCAGGTTTGTTAGGAAAACTTTTTTGCAGTTTGGTTGGCGCAGTTTGTGTAGGTTGAACTTTACTCTCTTTGATTGTTCCGGTTTCTTTGGTACGGCCAGTTTGATTCTGAACGTGCCGAGCAGAAGGTGGTGGTCGCTGGCAATGTCTGCACCCCTTTTGTTTCTGACATCAAGTAGGGATCTCCGCCATGTTTTCGATATGGCAATATGGTCAATTTGGTTTTGGGTTTTTTTGTCGGGGGATATCCATGTGACTTTGTGGATTTGCTTGTGTGGGAACACTGTTCCACCTATAACTAGGTCTGATGTTGAACAGAGTTTCGTGAATAGTTCACCGTTTTCGTTTCTTTCCCCACATCCTTCTTTACCCATGATGTCTTTTAGGTTACTGTTATTTGTCCCGACCTTAGCGTTGTGATCACCCATGAGTATGGTGATATCACCTCTGTTTATCTTCCTTAACGTACTTTCAAGGATATCGTAGAAATTTTCTTTTTCCTCAGCACTCGCACTGTTTGTGGGTGCATAGCATTGTACAAAGGTGATATTTCTGTATTTAGTGTGGAACCTTGCTGTAATTATTCTGTCGTCAATGGGGTTCCATGAAATTAGGCTCTTTCTGGCTTTTTTAGTAATTATGAAACCAACGCCTCTTTCATGAGACCCAGTTTCTTTGCCACTGTACAGGAAAAGCTCCCCAGATTGTAAGTTGAGCTCCCCCTTGCCAAGCCAGCGAACTTCTGATAAGCCTAAAATTGAGATGTTGTAGTTATTTAATTCTCTCACCGCTTGATGCAGTTTTGATGCTTCGTATAGAGTTTTTACGTTCCAGCATCCAAAACGTAACTTTTCCTTAAGTGTAGCCAGTGTTGTCTTCGTTTTGTCCGTCCGGATTTGTGTTGTAGAGGTTTCATTAATAGCATAGTTTAGGCCAAGCAGGTTATTAGCCCACTGTGGCCGTAGTTTGGTGCTGGGGCTGCCAGGCTATAGCTTCCAAACCAGCCTCCTGTTTACAGGATTTAAATCAGCCGCCCATTCTGGATCAGACGCTGTTGCAGCCGCCCAATCGGGAACAGACGCTGCGGATTTGTAGCCGCTCATTCTGAGTGCAGACGCTACATTTGTAGGTTTTGGTCCGCCCCGGGTATTTGATTTCCCCGGTACCACCTATATCTAGGAGGCATCCCCCTATCCGCCACCTGGGGAGGCGCCCGATGGGGGACCTACAACTCCACACGGAGCTGATGAGAGATACATTTCGAAAAGTGTCAGATAGCTATCCACTTACGGTATCAGAAAGACATGATCTTAAAAACAATGTTATTTTTATGGTTTTTGTGGAAGGTGGACTGAAAGCTATAAAATAACTTACAAATTTCATGTGAGATTTGTTTTTGGTAGTCCTAAATATATTTATATTTACTTTGGTAGTCCTGAATATATTTATATATTCAGGCTGTGTTCCGTTTGTTTTAAGTTTGTCTTTACTTTTTGTTTCGATATGTTCACCTCTCTGATCACTTTATCTAGTTTCTTTATCTGGTGTATTTATATCCATATCTTTATCGTATTCGCATTTATTAGCTTCGGATTGTTCTATTTCTATAGTTTGAAATTTTTGGTGAAATATACGAAATTGAGACATTATCACGTTCAAAAACATTAGCGTATTTTAATTGTTGTTTTTCCTTGCGCAATGTTGTTAACTCGTCAGTTAGTTCCTTTATTTTGTCTAATAGGGGTTCCACCTATCTCTTAATTATTGCGGATATTAAATTATTATATTCAGCACTATAGGAAAAAGATAACAATTTCTCACTTTGAGTCTCTGCGAGGGTGTTCGATCGTATTCACAAAAAATAAAATAATTTAATTTCATGAAAGTTTTGAGCAATTATTTTGTTTTACATTTTAACTAGCACTGTGGCGACAACCATTCGTGTCGAGCTTCGCGAGTCGACTCGCGTCTGATTAGTACTGAGTTTGCGCCACTGCTTTGTCGTTTTGCAAAAACCGGACGATCCGGACCGTTCGGGCGTGCGTCAAGAAGAAAGAACGAAGAAGGAAAACACAGGAGACCAAAAATGGGTTAATCTGCGATAAGAGGCAATCCACTGTACGCATTATGCGCATGCGCATTGGGTACAAAACACAAAGGCACAGGGAAAATAAATTTGAAGAGGGTATATAAAAATTGTTTATACTATTGAAATTTTTGCTTATTTCGGATCGAGAGGTCGCTCTGCCGCGCGATATGTGGTCTTGATTGATCTTCTCCTAATATAACCTAATCTAAGCATAATCTAACTATTCTACACGCCACTGGAGGTTTTATGTCAATTTCCGTTAGTTACAATTGTGGCACGGAGGGCGCTGAATGGCCATACCTCTTATCGCATATTAACCAAAAAATGCATAGAGGATTTATAAAACTCTTTTAAAACAATTGAAATTTTACAAAATGTTTTTGATAATAAAATTAAGGTATTGCCGCAAATTTTATAAAATTCCGTTACTTTGCAAACATTTTTCAGACGACGTGAAAAATGCAAATATAAAATTAGCAATTATTTGTTTACGAAATTGATACAAATTTTGAAAATCTCATAAAATTATCTTTATCTAAAGATAAGGATTTAAGGCCTTGGTGAATTGTTAATAACATTTGCACAAAGTCTCAACTTTGCACCCAAATAATTGCAACTTTGAGAAATTTACTTTGAGAAAACTTGTCATTCATAAACCAATATTTTTGAAACACATAATAAGTGATCATAAAACGAACAGCTCCCAATAATGTAATTCCCAACCCCCTCAAAGCTTCCAACTGTCTCCTCCTCAAACCAGCTCCAATCAGCCCCATATGCAATGTTTTTATGCTCATAGAAGCTCTCAACAATCTGCAATGTCTTGCAATTGACCACATGTACTCCTCCCAACATACACGCAGACAACAAATAGTTTCCTCCGAACGGATCAAACTTCAACCGCCACATTGTCCCTGGCATCTCCAGCTCTTGCAGGCTAGATTTCAAATTCCTCACATCCCAGAGTTTCAAACATGGATCATAACTGAGAACAAATGTTGGTAATCTTAAGGTGCAGTCAAACTATGCAAAGGCTTTTAGAACGTGTTTCCTCACGATAGAGTTTTTGAAACTGCTTACACGAGCAGACTTGCATGTGTGACCAACATGCAAGTTTTACTTTCTGAAAGTGCTTTCACTTGCATAGACTAACTGCACCTTTAAGATATTTTAACAAATTGAATTGAGAACTAGAAGCTTCTATATAGAGTTACGATGTATAAAATCTAACTACCTTCCAGTGGCTAAAACATGCTCTCTGAATGGATTAGAGTGAATGCAAGTCACTCCAGCATTGTAACTCTTGTCCTTCCTCACAGGATCTTCCCCGACTCTTCTATCGAACATCAGAAACTTTGAATCGTCACCCCCTTAAAATCTATATTTTAATAAAGTTTTAGTGAATGTTTTGGGATTGTTGAGTTTCAAGATTTATATATTAAGAATGAAACACTTGGGTCTTTTCTTCAAAAAATTATATTTGTAATATAAATGTATACATTTTGTTAACTAAGTTAACATCGTCAGTATAACTTATAGTTATACTGACTTACAGTTTAGGTTAGGTTAGGTTTAAGTGGCAGCCAATGCTCACATAGGCCTCAGATGGGCCCGTTGTGTTACCACGGTACTTGGACTACAACCCTCCTCAGGGGATTTTGTCAAACCATTTCGAGCCGTGGATGAACCTCATGAGAGTCTGCGCATCTAGTGATGCGAGGTCAGAAAGATCATCCAAGAAAGGTCGGCCGAAGAAGAGCAATCGTGTTGCGTTTAGAGAGGGGCATTGGCATAGGTAATGCTGAACACTCTCCTCTTCCTCCTCGGAGGCAGCCTCTGGAGTAGTCGGGACTCTGCAGTAGTCCCGCTTCGCTTGCCAATGGGACAGTGTCCCGTGATGACTCCCACTGCCAGTCTGATATCGTTTCTTTTTAGAGAGACGATGTTGGTGCTTCTTTTCCTGTTTCGGTGAGGCCATATTTGCCTGGTTACCTCGCAGGTGTCTTCATCCCTCCACCTTCGCTCCGCTAGGTTCGAGGTTATTTCGGCTATGGTCTCCTTGCACGAGGCAAATGGAATACCGATATCCTGTAATGCTTCGGTTGAGTGCAGGCTTGTGCCGTTCTTTGCAAGCTCATCCGCTTTTGCGTTACCTGGGATCCCGCTGTGGCTTGGTACCCACGTGAGTCTCACGTTTGTGTGTGCTGCGAGCTCATTCAGCTTTCTCCGACAGCCAGAGACCACTGCTGAGTTGGTGCACACGCTAGTAATTGCCCAGAGAGCAGCTTGGCTATCGGTGTAAATGTGGATCTGTTCACCAGGGTCCCCATTTACCATCAGCCACTCTGCTGTAGAACGCTGCAGTAGTCTGGCAGGCGTAAGCTAATTCTGAGGTTGAGGTCGTTGGAGAAAACTCCACTGCCCACATTATCCTCCCTCCGTGAGCCGTCTGTAAAGATTTGCGTGTGTCCTGCCCGTACCTCTTTCTTTTCCATCCACTCCTCTTTAGAGGGTCTGTGTGGTATGAGAAGTTGTTGCCAAAAGCAGGTGTTGCTAGACATCGGTCTATGTTTTTGGGCACCCCTTTAAATTCATTGATTATTCCGGCGTGTCCAAGATAGTCCGATGTCAACATTCGCACTGACTTTAGTCAAGTGCTGTGGTAATGGCAAGTTGTTTGACCATTAAATCGACCGGGGCTATGTCCAGGATTGTCTCCAAGGCTTTCGTAGGCGTCGTTCTCATGGCTCCCGTTATCATGAGCGCCGCCATTCTCTGCACTTTTGTAAGCGCCATTTGATGGACTCTTTTATTAAGTGCCGGCCACCATATGAAAACGCCGTAGTAGAGTATTGGTGTAACTACGGCTCTGTACAGCCAGAAGGTAATCTTGGGCTTGAGGCCCCAAGATTTCCCCACCGCTCTCTTGCAAGAGTACAGCGCCACCGTTGCTTTCCGTACTCTTTCGTTTATGTTGAGCTTCCAAGATAACTTTCGGTCTAGTATGAGACCTAAGTACTTGGCGCTCTCCTTGATCGTCAGTTCAGTGCCCTTTAGCATTGGGAGCCTGAATTCTGGGATGTTGTGTTTCCTTGTGAAAACGACTAGCTCGGTTTTCGCCGGGTTGACATCTACGCCACACCTTTTGCACCATTGCGCTAGTTTCGATAGGGCCCCTTCAACAAGTTGCGACATTGTATTGAGGTGTTTCCCCGAGGCCGCTATTGCTACGTCATCCGCATAGGCGACGACCCTGCAGCCGGATTTCCTAAGTTGGAAGAGCAGCTCATTTAGCGTGATGTTCCAAAGCAATGGTGAGAGGACGCCTCCTTGTGGGGTTTCCCTACTTACCTTCCTTCTTATGTGGGATTCTCCCATTGTGGCCCTAATGTTCCTTTCACGGAGCATTTTTCCGATCAGGTGACATAGAGCGTTGTTTATAGCTAGTCCAGTTAAGGCTGATTCTATGGCTTCAGGCTTCACGTTGTTAAATGCCCCTTCTATATTGAGGAAGACAACCATTGTGAACTCCTTATGCCTCATCGAGCTCTCTATCTGGTTTACCAAGGCGTGGAGTGCTGTTTCCACGGATTTCCCCTTTGTGTAAGCGTGCTGAGACATTGACAGCATTTCAGGGTGTAATGCCTCCTTCATGTGCAAGTCAATCAGTCTTTCAAGTGTCTTTAGCAGGAATGATGATAAGCTGATTGGTCTCAGGTCTTTGGGAGATTTCCTCCTCTTTCCTCCTTTTGGGATGAAGACCGCGACTTATAGTTTAACTTGTAGTTTAAATATAAGTTCAACTGACGATGTTAACTTAGTTAACGAAATGTTTACATTTATATTACAAATATAATTTTTTGAAGAAATTTTCATTCTTAACACCTAACCACCTGACATACGTCTCTCAGACCTAAGTAGCAGTAATTTTCTCACCTGAGACATATGGCAGGTGGTTAAGGGTTAAGTTTTAGTGATATAAAATATAATGAACTCTCTTCGTGAGCTTTGGAATAATTCACCTGAGAAAATAATGTTGGTGTTCCAATAGTAGAAGGCTGCAATCCAAGCCTCATAATCGTGTCCTTTTAAGCTACACTTTAAACTCAAAGTCCCATCTAAGAACCCAAAAACATGGATGTATCCCTGTGAGTCGCTGCAAACTATCTCCGGGTTGCCTTCAAATTTCCCAGTGGACCAGTCCAGAGATAACAGCAACGTTTCTGGTTGTTCCTCGAATTTGTAACAGGTTAGGTTTTCGAGTTTGGAGGAAACTAGTTGGTGGAGGGTTAGTGAGCCAGAAGCGTCAACTGTAGCTAAGATTGGGGTGTTTGATAGGGGTTTGTGGCACCATTTCTGGTCAAATATTGCTGCTGTTTCGAGAGTTTGGTGCAGGGTTAGGCCAGTAGTCGGATTTATGGAGAATAGGACGATTCTGCCTAATCGTTTTCTTGGTTTGTCACCTAAAAATTTGTGTGAGAATTAGATTAGATACAGGCATGAATCTATGTTTGTGATTATGAATGACTTACTAGTTCCATTACTTTTATCCTCCTCGAGCTGGTAGTTTGCACAGACAAAGAAGTTCTTGTATGGATCATGCGGACACCATTCCACAGAGTCCGAACAGAAGTCTGTGTCATATCTGTACAGGACCGTTACGTTTTTCTGTGGGAATTTCTCCTCAAAATCTTCCATTTGTTCCAAGATTTCCTAACCTAAAACCAAACATAAACAAACGTGAAATCAACCAGAAACTCTCCCAACGTGAAGTATTTTCAACATGAAGTTGTTAAACTGTTCATGCTTTGTTATGTGAAACAAATGTTATTCTCAAAAATTACTAAAACTATTTGTTGATTGTCATTCTTTTTGAATACGTGACCCCTTTGCAAGTTAAAACCGACCTCCTAGGCCCTAGAGCCATAATAGTATATTACGTAACGAGTGTTGTAAGAAGCATATTACGTACGGGTGGAACAGTTACCACGACCCGCGTAGCGAGGAGTGCGTAATTCCGCGAGTATGTAATTGCCTTACAACTCGAGTTATGTACTATACTTTATCTACGACCACACTAATTTGCTTCTGTTTGATAATAAAAATATGTTTGATGTAACAAATTTATGTCTTATTAAGTTATGTATATTTAATTATCATTATTTAACATTATAATAAACAAACTTGTATTTTCATATATAACTGTTACTCGACATTATTTAACTTGAAAGAAATGAAATGAAATACATTCTTAATGGTTACATACCTTATTATTTAGTTCTTATTTGGGTTAAACTGGAAGAAAAGTGCTCATATATATAGGCAACCCAATGTACGTAATGTCAATTTCCGTTAGTTTGAATTGTGGCACGGGAGGCGCTGAACATATGAGCACGTAGTAGCACGTGTGTTATCAATCATAACTTATCATTAATCGCGGACTGTTACATACGTGTGTGTGTTATCATTAGGGCTTGGATAAATATGCATTAAAAATTACAAAATATGTTCCAAAAAATCTAAAATATGGTAAAAATATGGACTTATAAATAACAATAACTTTAAAGTATAGTTTAATGAAAACACAGTTTAACCCTTTAACTACGGCTGTCGAAAATAAACGACGATGCGAAACTTTCCTGAGATTCGGCTGTCGTAAATAAACGAGTTGATGAATTTTGCCTGGAACGGGCGTCGCTTATGTACTTTTATTTATTTTATCATGTACTTGATGATGGGACAAAAGTGTAGAGTGTTTATATTTCGTTCGTTGGGTATCAGTTGTATAATAAACACCACTTTATATACCGCATGTATAGGGCCTCTTGGGTGTTTAGGATCCATATTTATGAAAGCGCAAAAGAAATGCCAGTTTAGCAGTAACATTTAGTGTGTCTAGCTGCATATTATATTTTTTGATTTAAAAATATTTTTATTTGCCGCTAATGGACTTACCTAAAAACCTTTGCCGAAAATGGACTTACCATCAACATTTCGTGGGACTAGCGGTTCAAAGCGTTCAAGAACAGAATTGTGTGATAATGACAATCTTTCACTTAGTGAGTTGGATAGTGCAAGTGATGGTATTGAAAGAGACAATGACTCAAATAGTAATTCTGATGAAGAAACTGTTGTAGGAGATTTACGTTGGCAAAATTGCGATCTTTTCAATCCAAAAAGATATCATTTTGACGACAAAAGACATCTCGGTTGCGTTTGAAATTGAAAATGTATGATGACGACAATTGTGAACGAAACTGATACCACCAGTGCCAGTAGGGAAAGGTAGTATGTTCTGGAACCACCTCCCCCTCTGACTTTGACTCTGACCTTAACCTCTGACCTTTGATCCTGACCTTTGACCCCTGACCCTGGTCTTGATCCGACCCTGACCTAACCACCACCTCCTCCTCCTCTGACGTTGACCCTGGCCATTGACCCTTGACCCCTGGCCCTGACCTTTGACCCCCTGGACCTGACCTTTGACCCTAGCCCTGGTCTTGATCTGACCCTGACCTAACCTACTAGTTCTGAACGCAGCCGAGCGAGTATGTGTAGATGGCGCCGCGATTTATCAGTAGTTCTGAACGCGGCCGAGCGTAGAAGTGTAAATGGCGTTAGGACATATTCAAAAATGCGCGGTGAGGAGGGCCGTTCATTACCAACTTGCCTGTAAACGAATGTGAAACTAATTAATTTGTCGGAAAATAATCTGCGTTTTTATTTTGATTTACCGTTAGACGTGATCGAATGTCAGTCTAACCGAAAGTCAAAAAACCTAACCTAACCACTACCTCCTCCTCCTCTGACCTTGACCCTGGCCTTTGACCCTTGACCCCTGGCCCTGACCTTTGACTCTTGACCCCTGGCACTGACCTTTGACCCTAGCCCTGGTCTTGATTTGACCCTGACCTAACGTAATAGTTCTGAACGCAGCCGAGCGAGTATGTGTAGATGGCGCCGCGATTTATCAGTAGTTCTGAACGCGGCCGAGCGTAGATGTGTAAATGGCGTTAGGACATATTCAAAAATGCGCGGCGAGGAGGGCCGTTCATTACCAACTTGCCTGTAAACGAATGTGAAACTAATTAATTTGTCGGAAAATAATCTGCGTTTTTATTTTGATTTACCGTTAGACGTGACCGAATGTCTGCCGTAAATAGCAACCCCTGCTATCTTATCAGCTACATACAAGCGCGGAACCAATAAATTATGTCGGTCTAATTAATTTCTCGGAAATTTATCTGCGTCTAGTCTACTGCTGCTAACAATTTGAATTTCTTAGAAATTGTGCGTTTATTTTATAATAAGCATATTCAAATTTTGAGACCCGATTAAAAGCTGATAAAAGCTGATTAAAATCTATTAGCAGCTGATTAAAGCTATGTTACAGCTTTCAATCAGCTTTAAACAGCTCTCAATCACCTTTAATCCACATTTAATCAGCTTTTATCCACTTTTAATCAGCTTTAATCCACTTTTAAATTGCTTAGTACACTTTCAATCAGCTTTAAACAGCTTTCAATCAGCTTTAAACAGCTTTTAATCAGCTTTAATCTACCTTTAATCAGCTTTAATCCACTTTTAAACAGCTTTCAATCAGCTTTAAACAGCTTTCAATCAGCTTTAAACTGCTTTAATCAGCTTCTAATCAGATTTTAATCGGTTTTTATCAGCTTTTAATTGGTTCTCAAAATTTAAATATGCTTATTATAAAATAAACGCACAATTTCTAAGAAATTCAAATTGTTATCAGCAGTAGACTAGACGCAGATAAATTTCCGAGAAATTAATTAGACTGACATAATTTATTAGTTCAACGCTTGTATATCGCTGATAAGATAGGGGGTTTGCTATCGACGGTAGACAGTCGGTCACGTATAACGGTAAATCAAAATAAAAACGCAAATTATTTCCAAGAAATTGATTACCCTGTGTTTCATAAAATTCGATTCAGTTGAAAAAAGGGTTTAAACAACCATCACATAAATATTTTTTATCACGACGAGATGATTATTTCTCCGCTCGCGCACCGCTGATAAGATAGCAGGGGTTTGTTATCTACGACTGACATCCGGTCGCGCCTAATCGACAAGCCGGACAGTAAATCAAAATTTTAGCATGTGTATTAAAATAAACGCTCAATTTCTAAGAAATTCAAATTGTTAACAGCAGCAGACTAGACGCAGATAAATTTCCGAGAAATTAATTAGACTGACATAATTTATTAGTTCCACGCTGTATGCAGCTGATAAGATAACAGTGGTTGCTATCTACGGCAGACATTGGGTCACGTCTAACAGTAAATCAAAATAAAAACGCAGATTATTTTCCGAGAAATTAATTAGTTTCACATGCGTTTACAGGCAAGTTGGTAATGAACGGCCCTCCTCACCGCGCATTTTTGAATATATCCTAACGCCATCTGCACATCTACGCTCGGCCGTGTTCAGAACTACTGATAAATCGCGGCGCCATCTACACAGATATTCGCTCGGCCGCGTTCAGAACTAGTAAGTTAGGTCAGGGTCAGATCAAGATCAAGACCAGGGTCAAAGGTCAGGGCCAGGGGTCAGGGCCAAAGGCCAGATTCAAAGATCATGGCCAGGGGTCAGGGGCCAGGTCACGGCAAAGGTCAAGGTCAGGGTCCAGGTCAAGATCAGAGGGGAAGTGGTTACAGAACATACTACCTTTCCCTACTAGTGCCGAAAACGATCTTGCTCCAAAAAGAAAATCATGGGTGCTCACGGATGTAAATGAAATGTATAATTTGCAGCAATAAATTTGTCGATACCACATATAACAAAAAATACAATTTCGGATTATTGGCCAATAGATCCTATTATTGCCAGTAATTTTATTAGTAAATACATGACAAGAGACAGATTTACACAACTGTTGCGTTATATAGATTTTGCTGATAATAACAACCCTCCGCCACCGGACAATAATGAAAAATTGGGGATAATACGATCTATATTTGAAGAATGGAATAGAAGATGTTCAACATTTTTCCATCCTTATCAAAAGCTGGCAATCGATGAATCCCTGATATTGTTCAAAGGCAGGTTGCACTTCAAGCAATATATTCCATCAAAGAGACATCGTTTTGGAATCAAAACTTTTGTGTTGTGTGCTTGCGAGACGGGAATTGTACTACAGTTGTTAGTTTATACCGGATCAGAAATTGACATTCCTAGAAATGAACAGTTAGGTGTTTCAGGTGCAGTCATACAAAAACTAATGGTGAACTATAAAAAAAATTGCATCTGTTATATATTGATAATTGTCCAGCCCAATATACCAGCCCTAAACTGGCATTTTGCTTGAACCAGTAGAATACCGGTTTATCTGGCACTCTAAATTTTTACAACGGGTGGCACGCAGAATGTGCGAACGCAAAAAGAGCGGAAATGTAATTGCTAAACGGGACGTGTTAATGCTTTCAACATTTCCTGAAGGAATCACGAGCAAAAGCGAATCACAGAACTGGCGAGCATATTTGAAAACCAGATTGTATAATTGACTATACCTACTCAAAATATGCGCTTGATTGATAAATGTGGTAATAAAACACGTGATGTTCATGCGAACTTAGTTGGTTGACTGACTTTATTCAAGACTACACTTGTACACATTATTACACATAGAGGGCAGATATAGTTTACAGTATATTTTCAGCAGATATCGCCCACTTTGAGAAACACTGCTTTAGAACGTAGCAAATTTACGGTGTGTTTATTTGAATTATTTGTCGTTCTAATAAAAATAACCCCTCCATACGCTTGAGTACTGGCATCACTGAACCCATGAATTTCAATTGTTTTATATGGATACACCGTATCCCCTCTTTCCACTCCTGTGCGAAGCCCTCTCCCTTCCACACTCCATTCATTATCTCCAACAGCCTGTCAGCTTCCCTTTCAGTTCCATATATCCACGATTCATTCTGTATACCGTCCCTCCCCGGTGCCTTTTTCTTTTTCAGTTTACTCAGTTGTTGTTCTAATTCTTCTCTTGTTATCTCTTCTATTTCTCCCACCCTGCGTTGACTCTTTTTCTTTTCCTGTCTGATTTCATCACCACCCAGCAGCTCACTGAAGTACTTTCTCCATTCCTCCATAGTAATTCTATTACTCACTCTTTCTACTTTTCTCTTTCTTTCTCTATTTATGTATTTCCATACCTCTTCTTCCATCTTTATGCCTTTCATCTTTAGTTCTTCTTCCATCCATTTCTTTTGCTTCTTCTCCTTGCATACTAATTTGTACCTCTTGCGTGCTCTCTTGTACTCCTCATTACTTGCTCTTTTCCAATTTCTTAATGTCTTTCTTACTGCTTGCTTCCCTTCCCTGCATTCTTTATCCCACCACTCGTTTTTCCAAGACCCCACCTTCACTCTTGTCTCTATCACTTTTTTTTCTGTTGCATTTTTTACGTGATCACCCAGTTCTTTCACTTTTTCGTTTATCCCTTCCTCTTCGTATCTAGCCTCCCTAAGTCTTGTTCTATAATTTTCTATTGCTTCTTCCGTCCAGATATTCTTCACAATTTTTCTTCTAACATCCTCCTCACTTCTTCTATTTTTCTCTCTTCCTTTTGTCTTCACTTCCAATGGCATATGATCCGACTCGACTCTTTCTCCCACCTTGAATTGTTCTATTTCATCCCATGCTTCTTCATTCACCATAACATAGTCAATAACTGTCTCCCCTCTTGGTCCGATATATGTGTACTCTCCTTTCTCATCTCCTATACTGTTTCCATTAAGTATGTCCCACCCTCTTTCTTCTACTAGACTAATCAGTAGTCTCCCTTCGGCGTTTTCTGTTGCGTCTTTTGTTGGTCTTCTTTCTATTGCTGTTTGTTCTTCTTCTAGCCGTATTCCTTTTTCTCCAATTCTTGCGTTAAAGTCCCCCCAATCACCAGAGTTCCCTCGTCTTGCTGTTTTACTCGCTCTTCTATCATTCTCTTCGTTTCTTTCATACTTCTGCTGTATATTGTTATAATTCTCCATTTTCTCTGTCTAATTTTCACCGTTCATTCCATAATCCCTCTTTCTTCTTTTGCTTCGTTTCTGTTTTCTTCTTCCAAACCCTTTTTCACTCCCATTATTATCCCCCCTTTAGCTCTCCTTTTCCTGCTTACCCTCTCTGCAAATTGACACTTCCACTTAAACTCTTTCGGCATTATTTTTTCCCACCCCTTCTCTTCCACCCACGTTTCTACCATTCCCACTACATCAAATTTTCCCAAATATTCCCAAAACTCATTGTCTTTGTTTTTTATCCCCGCTGTGTTCCAGTATACTATTCTTAATTGCTCCGTTTCTTCCTTATTCCTCTCCGTGTTCGTTTTCCGTTTTCTGTCCTGTCGTCTTTTCCTTGTGCTCTTATTCAAAAATTTGTTGTGTTTGACTCCCCCTTTTCATCATCCCACTTAAAGCCTTTTCCGTCTATCCATATCTTTTTATAACCGACTTTCACCCACCGTTCTTTTTGTCGCTCTTCTTTGGCTAGCGCTCTTAATTCCTTCTTTATGTCTCTTTCCTTCTTTGTCAGATCGTCTTCTATGTATACTCTCTTTTCCCTTTTTTCTCTTAGTTTCCTCTTATTTTCCATAACTTTCCGCTTTTCACCCCAGGTCCCAAGTTCCGCCACCAACATTTTCCCTCCACTTTATACATCTCTTTCACCGTCACTTCTACCTCTAATTCTGCCTTTATCCATTCTTCCAGATTCTTCTCGTTCTCACATTCCCCTTCGTCCAGTCCCGTCACAACAATATTCTTTTTTCTCATTATTTTTTCCTTCTCTTCCATTTTCTCCTCCAGTCTTTTCATTTTTTTCATTTAGTTCCGTCTTTTCTCTTTCCCATTTTTCTTCCTTTTCATGCATCATATTTTTCAAATATTCCATTTCCCGGCTCATCTTCCGATTCTCTTCCTTTATCTCCCCTATATCTTCCATAATTTTTTTCAGCATCTTCATTTCCTCATCCATTTCCTTTTTAGCCGGTGATCTTTCAAGTTTCTTTTGGAAATCTGCTCTGATCCATCCGCTTTACAAAAAGGGAGATTTTACGGATCTAAACAACTACCGTGGAATTTCTCTCGTCCCGGTAACATACAAGATTCTCTCGAAGGCGTTACAAACAAGGGCAGAAAATCAGTTGGATAGTCAACTGGGAGAATACCAGGGGGGATTTAGAAAGACCCGATCCTGTGTTGAACAGATCCTCAACCTTAAAACTGTACTTGCATACTCCAAGATGAGAAACCGCAAGATGGTCGTCACCTTTGTTGATGTTAGGAAGGCCTACGATTCCATTGATAGAGAAACGCTTAACAAAGTACTCCAGGAACTAGCACTAGACAACAAAACCCGCAGACTAATCTTAGGAACTTTGACCAACACCCATTCCAAGGTTAAATTTAGAGGCGAGATTTCAGAAAGCTTCGAAATAAAAACTGGAGTGAGACAAGGAGATGGACTTTCCCCACTTCTCTTCAACTGTGTCCTTGAAAAGGTTATGAGAGAATGGCGCAAGGAACTGAACAATTTGGGTGCTCAGAGTGGTATCTACCTGGGACGTAAGAACGATGGACTGGTTGTAGATTGCCTGGCCTTTGCAGATGACATGGCACTGTTTGCTGATTCTCTTGAGATGGCAACAATGCAGGTAAACTGTCTCAGAAAACAGGCTGCCAAAGTGGGTCTTCAAGTATCGCTGGAGAAAACAGAATTCTTCACCAACATTAGAGAAGCAAACAGAGAGATGTTACTAGAACAGGGAAACATCAAGGGGACTGAGAAATTTAAGTATCTCGGCGAATGGATTGAACCCAACTTGTCAGAAAGAGCATCATTATCCAAGAGAGTCAGCAAGTTAGAACTAGCCTATCGGCTGACTAAGAACACGGCTGACTAAATACAATAAGAAATGCCTGTCACGCAACCTGAAACTTAAACACTACACATCAGTCTTACGACCAGAAGCCCTATATGCCATGGAGTGCCTTTCCTTGAACCGAAGAGGTCTAATAGTGAAATTGTAAATCAGAGAGAGGAGAATCCTCAGGAAGATCCTAGGCCCGGTAAAGGAAGATGGGGAATTCCTAAGACGGCATAACTCTGAGCTCTACGAACATATTGAGATGCTCTCTGACTGTGCAAGGAAAAGAAGGGTAGCTTTCTATGGCCACATTGCAAAATTGCTTCCAAACCGACTAACCAACCCTCTGTTCACCTTCTGGCAAAACAAGAAGCTTCGTACCACTTGGTTGACAGAGACCGAGAAGGATATTAAAGAACTGGGAATAACAGATCTCAAAAACAGACAGTCTGTGAGACGCACCATAAAAGAAGTCCGTGGATTTCAGAAAAAACCTCGAAGGAAAGGTACCCCCTGGACAGAAGAGAGAAAGGAGTTACACCGGCAGAAGATGCGACAATACTGGGCAAAGGTCAAAGCCCAACAGTTGAGCAAGCGTGGTCCAAAGTAGCCCTATTCGAAAGAAGAAGAAGAACGGTAACGCGATCGCGCGAATAAGAAAGATTGCTACATATTCTAGCAACAAAGTATACCCCTCACAAAATATATCCAAATGATTAGTCACAATCCTGCCATCGATGCAGGGAAAACGTGGGGATGTAACACCTGAATCCTGGGATTCTTAAGATTGTAACCCCACAATCCTGCAATGCATGCTGGGAAAACGTGTGGTTGTAACACCACAATTCTGCGATGGATGTACCCCATGATAGTGAGACCTAGAATTAGTTATGGGACAGTTGCGTGGGGAAGTAGAACCAAGCTGGCCTCTATGAAGAAACAGCTGGAGAAGATTTAAAGACTGGGATGTATCTGCACCACGGGGGCGATGGGGTATTGCCTGACAGCAGAAATGGAGTTGCTACTGGGATTCTGTTACACCTTTTAGTCGGGGACCGACAGATCGGCGATTGTGGCTCAGCGAAGGCTCAGCGAGGAAGGAATAGGCAGAGGTAAAATCAACGGGTTCAGAGTTCCGAGTCAACCGTCTGTTCACCTTCTGGCAAAACAAGAAGGTTCTTACTACTTGGATCACAGAAACCGAAAAGGATATTAAAGAAGTGGGAATAACAGATCTCCAAAACAGACAGTCTGTGAGACGCACCTTGGAGGAAGTCCGTGGATTTCAGGAAAAATCCCGAAGGAAAGGTACTCCTGGACTGAAGAGAGAAAGAAGTTACACCGTCAGAAGATGCGACAATACTGGGCAAGTATCACAGCCCTACAGTTGAACAAGCGTGGTCCAAAGTAGGCCTATTCGAAACAAGAAGAAGAAACGGGAGCAGAGACCAGAACAGGCTTGCTTTCAAGATGGGCCCTGGCTGGAAGTAACAAAAGACGACATGGTATGCAAATACCTTTTAGAGAAAAACTGCACAGCAATGTATAGCAGTAAAGCTGATTGGGGCGACGAATCCTCAGCAAACAACGTTGAGCAAACTGCCATCAAGCGATATACAGATGGTTCCACGACCAAGGAAGGCATTGGTGCAGTAGTATTTGGATCTTCCACCGAATACTTGGAATCCATACGAATCTACCCAAATATTTTCCAAGTAGACGTACAGTACTACACAATCGAAAGATACGCACAATTTAATCTTGACAGGAGGTATCGAAAAATACGAATTGCTATCCTTTCAGATAGTCAAGTAGCCATCAAAGCTATTAGCTCGTACACTATCAGATTCAAACTGATATGGGACTGTGTGCGAAAGCTAAACAAGATTGGCAGAGAATATAAAGTAACGCTAAACTGGGTACCAGGACACACTGGTATAGAAGGAAAAGGAGAAGCCTACTATCACCTACCAAGCAAAGGAACTAGTAATCCCTTTATAGGTCCAGAACTTTTTTGTTGTATGAGCATGAACACCATCCACAAAGGTTTAGATGAAGAAATAAGGAAACGATGGATGAAAACCTGGATAGAACTTCCAGGGCTATGGCAATGCAAAGTAATGCTGGGATCTTTAAATCAGACAAGAACAACGGCTTGCCTGAAACTAAACAGGAACCTGGTAGGTGTCTTAACGGGACACTTTACATTTAGAAAAGGCCACAAGAATCTAGGACTAGAGGAAGATGACAGTTGCAGATTTTTGACAGTTGACTCAGCAGAGGAAACCCCCATACTTCTGCTCCAGGACTGCGGAGAATTGCTTTGTAAGAGGCAAACATACCTTTACCACTGTTTGAACTGTTTGAACGAAGAAGAGTTTCAATCTTTGAATCCCATCCAGATCCTGACTAAAGGAGGTGCTCTAAATGAGTAAGTATATCAACGATTAGAGGAAGAGGCTGGGGTACAGATCTTGAAAGGTCGCAGTAAAAGTCAGCACCAAATTCTATAAATCTAAAATCTTTACAATCTACAACTTTGACATATATCTGAAGTTGCGTACAGGGCTCCTCGTACTACTTTTCCAAAAAGTGAAATTTAATTAACTTGAAGTTATGTCAACAAGGGTTATGTCAACTGAGGTGATGGTGGCTCAGATAGTTAAGCACCTGGCTCTCAAGTCAGCCAGCGTAAGTTCTAATCCCACGCAGAACTAAAGCAGTAAATTAAAACTAATGGCTGCAACCAATCACACTCGATTCCTCAATCCGGCTTAGGCAAACGTGGGGTCTCAACTGCCTAAGACCCTCTATAGAAATTTGTCGTTCGGATTCGACATTAAACCGCTAGGTCCCCATATTGAATCTTAGTGCTGAGGTTGGATATTTGGCAGAGAAGCGGCCGGTACACAGCAGTAGACATAAAGGCTAATGATATATGTCAACAAGAACAAAAAGTTTGTGTATCAAGCTGAAGTTGCTTGAACGTTTTATGCTTTGCTCGTGTCAAGACTGGGAAAATAAAACTCGAACTTCCTGTTTTTTTTTGTGTAAATTTATTTAGTAATTTGTATCAGAATTACTAAATTGGAGACGACCATGTTGAGGAGGGCGAAAGTCATGGTGTGGTCGACGTCGCAAAAACCCGCCGCCGAAACGCGCGGAGATCTGACCCGAATTTGCTGAATTATCAGCGACAACTCGCCATTGATTGTGGATCCGTTGTCGGCGGAAGTATGCAAAAAGTCGTGGCAAATCCGCAAAACGTTCCGCATTTCCAGCTTTATCATCCAACAGAAATGCGCGAAAGTTACATTTACAGCCTAGAAAATATAAAGTTTATGTGGTTGTTACAAGTGATTTCCATATTGGGTTTTTACAACAGGAAATTATTACAGACGAATACTTACTACCACGAGGAATGTCCAAAGAAAAAGCAGAAGCTCATAAGTGTTTTTATCGGAGCGTGTGTTGCCGTAATTGATTTGCCCGGAGACGAAGACTATATAAAGTAGGTTAAGCAGGTGGAACATAGAGAAGATCATCGTTAGGAAGAGGTTCCATCCGAAGACCTCGTTGAAATTCTCCAAGATCTCGCACAATAAGCGAAAATTCGTCGTTATTTCACTTACTTTCCGCAAATAGAACTCATTTAGGTTTATGGTGACTTTCAGAGATTCAAAATTCAAATTTCTGGAGAGCTTTAGAGTATTTGTGGAAATTTTCAATCCTCTTAAATTCTCTTCCAACGATCGCCTGAAGGTTCTAAATCTGGACTGGATTAGAAAAACCAAGGAAGAGATGAAGAAGATGTTGATGAAGAAATGAGAAGCCTGGACTTCCTTAAACAGATAGTATCTGGTCGAATGAAATCCAAATATGTAGCTGCCGACGTACAAGTTCACGATAATTACAAAAACAAATACCGTTACATAAATTGCGAATGTTGCTAAAACCGCTTTGGTTCCCGGATCGTTTTTCCCGAAAATCTCCGCGGTTTGTTCCACGAGTTCCAAGATTTTGGCATATTCTTCCGGATGCAAGATTGTTGCCGAGATGAGTGCGTTGGAATTGACCAACGCCAGAGTTATCGTTCTGAATGTTGTTATGAGTAGGACGGTAGGCGTGTCGATACTGTTTAGCTCCTTTATTTGGAACAGGTACATCGATAAAGTTACGGTGAAGATTGCCAAAGACGCCGAAAACGCTTTTTGGCGTAGGTTTGGTGTTTTGCTCCAGGGGGTCAGGGAAATAACCCTGGTGACTTTTTGGAGGTGGTTGAGGAAACTCATGCTCGGTTTTGGGAAGCTTTCAGTTGAAATTAAACGTGAAATGCGTTTTACTGTACTTCATTTATCGATTGGTAATTCCATCGGCTGATTGAATATTGATTAGAAGTTGTTAATAAATTGGTTTTGGTTACTTAATTAATTGCTAGACTAATTGAAAAAATGGATTACTCGTAGAGTTTTCTTATGTAAATAAAGCCCCAACTTTCTATTTTTTGGGTAAATTTATTTAGTAATTTGTATTAAAATCACCAAATTGGACACGACCATGTTGAGGAGGGTGAAAATCAAGGTGTGGTCGACGTCGCAGAAACCCGCCGCGGAAACGCTCGGCGACCTGACCCGAATTTGTTGAATAATCAACGACAATTCCTGTTTGATAGTGGAACACTCATCGGCGGAAGTGTCCAGAAACTCGTAGCAAATCCGCGAAACGTTCCGCATTTCCAGCTTGATCGACCAACAGAAATTCGCCAAAATTACTTCCAAAACCTACAATATATAGTGTTGTGTCATCGCGAAATTGTTTCAAATTAAAACTTACTACAAATATGAATGTCCATAGAATAAGCATCACCTCAAAAGCTTCTTTTTCAAAGGTTGTGTCACCGTAATGCATTTGCCCGAAGACGAACACCAAATAAACCGTGTTGACCAAGTCACACATGAAGTACATCGTCGCCAGCAAGAGGTTCCACCCAAAGACCGCGTTGAAATTCTCCAAAATCTCGCACAGCAAGCGAAAATTCGCCGTAATCTCACAGACCTTCCGCTGATAAAACGCATTTAGATCGCTGGAAACTTGCAGAGATTCATTGTTAACAAGATTCGAATCCCTTAAGAGTTCTAGGTTTTTCGCGCCGCTAAGAATCTTAGAAACCCTCAAACCTCTTAGATTCTCCTCCAAGGATCGCCTAAACGTTCGAAATCTTGACCGCATCAAGAAAACCAAGCAGGAGACGAAGAAGAAGTTCGCGAATAAATGACACGACTGTACTTGCTTAAACAAATGGTACCTAGCCGTGTGTAAGCCGAATAAATTGCTAGCAATGCACCAGTCCACGACATTAAAAAGGACAATTGCCGATGACGCAGTTGCGAATGTCGTTAAAACCGCTTTAGTGCTCGGATCGTTTTTCCCGAAGATCTTCGCGGTGTTTTCGACGAGTTCGAGCAATTTTCTGAATTCTTCCGGGTGTAAGATCGTGGTCGCGATGAGTGTGTTGACGTTGGCTAAAGTCAGCGAGATCATTTTGATTATTCTTATGAGATGAACGATGTGCGTGTCGATGCTCATTAGCTTCTTTACTAGGAACAGGTAAGTCACCAAAGTTGCCGTGCAGATTGCTAAAAATGCTGAGAAGACTTTTTGGCGAACGCTTGGAGTTTTGCTCCAAGGGCTCAGAGAAATTACTTTGGTGAGCTTTTGTAGATGGTCGAGGAAACTCATTGTCGGTTTTGAGACGGCTTTCAACCGTAAATTCGTTTTACTCTTATTCAATTATCGATTGGTTAATAATTAATGGAAAAAATGTTAATAAAACTATATTGTTTGGTTTATTGATTGCTGGACTAAGTGGATTAAACGGAGGGTTTTCGTGTGTAAATAAACCTTGAACTTTCCGTTTATTTTCTGTAAATTTATTTAGTAATTTGTATCAAAATCGCCAAATTGGACACGACCATGTTGAAGAGGATGAAGATCAGGGTGTGATCGACGTGGCAGAAACCCGCCGCCGAAACGCTGGGAGATCTGACCCGAATTTGCTGAATTACCAGCGATAATTCCCGATTGACCGCGGATCCGCCGTCGGCGGAAGTGTCCAGAAACTCGTAGCAAATCCGCAAAACGTTTCGCATTTCCAAATTGATCTTCCAACAGAAACTCGACAAAATTACTTCCAAAATCTACAATATAAAGATGCGTGTAGCAATATTGAAGAGTTGAAGTTGTTTAGATGTGACATTGTTGCAACGGTAGTCTGTTACAAATAATACTTACTACCATGATGAATGTCCACACAATAAGCAAATTCACAAAAGTTTCTTTTTCGAAGGTCGTGTTACCGTAGTGGATGTACCCGGAGACGAATACCAAATAAAACGTGTTAAGCAAATCGCACATGAAGTAGATCATCGCCAGGAAGAGGTTCCACCCGAAGACCGCGTTGAAGCTCTCAAGAACCTCGCACAATAAGCGAAAGTTTGCCGTAAGTTCGTAAACTTTTCGCAGATAAAACGTATTTAGATCTATGGAGTCGTTCAGGGATTCCTTATTGCCAGAAATCAATTCCATTGAGAATTTTGAAACGACCCCAGATACTTTTAAACCTCTCAAATTCTCCTGCAACGATCGCCTGAAGGTTCGAAATCGTGACCAGATTAAGAAAACCAAGCTGAAGACGAAGAAAAAATTTGCGAAGAAATGACAAGATTGTATTTGTTTAAATAAGTAGTATCTGGTTGAGTGCATGCCGAATAATTTACTGGCAATGCACCATTCCAGGACATTCATAAGAACAATAGCTGATGTCGCAGTTACGAATGTCGTTAAAACCGTTTTGGTTCTCGGATCGTTTTTGCCGAAGATCTTCGCGGTGTTTTCGACGAGTTCGAGGAATTTGGCGAATTCTTCCGGGTGCAAGATCGTGGTCGCGATGAATGCGTCGAAGTTGGTCAACGTCAGCGAGATCATTTTGAAGGATGTTATGAGTTGAACGGTGGACGTATCGATGATGCTTGGTTTCTTTACCAGGAGCAGGTACGTCGCCAAAGTTACGGTGGAGATTGCCAAACACGCCGAGAAGGATTTTTGAGGAACGCTTGGGGTTTTGCTCCAGGGAGTCAGCAGAATTGCTTTGGTGAGTTTTTGGAGATGGGCGAGGAAACTCATGGTCCGTTTTGAGGAAGCTTTTAATTAAAATTAAACGGGAAACGAGAAACTTCATGCATTTATCGATTGGTAATTCCATCGGTTAATTAAAAATGTATGGAAGAATAAATAGGTGTTCTTTGTTTAATCGATTGGTAGACTAAGTGTATTAGATGGAAGTTTTGCTTGTGTAAATAAGCTTTATGTTTTTTTCATGATCATCAATCAGTCGTTTGGTTCCAATGCTGGACATAGGTCCCTTTGATTTTTCCACTCTTACCTTTCGTGCGATGCTTGTATCCAGTTTTTGTTCAGGCGCCTAATATCGTCAGACCATCATGTTGGAGGACGCCCTATGTTTTTAGAGCCTGCTGCCTTGGTCGCCGTTCAAGGATTCGCTCCGTCCGTCCTTGCAATATGGCTTACCCAGTCCCACTTCAGTGATGCTATACCTCCTATTGCTCCGTCAGTCATTTGTTGTCTATCTTACGCTTTTGGCATATTAGAAGGTCGGGTTTAGAAGCTTGCCAAAAGTCAGACCTATCCTTCGATAAATCTCGACCGTTTGATTGTCGCGACCGATTTGTATTTAATGGTTAAGGTTCTTACATGAATTGCCTATTTAATTTTGGTACCATTAGCTACTGATAATGAGGTTTATCATAACTTCCGTCTTGTTTGTGTTGATCTTAATTCCGACGCTATCGGAAGTAGCCCGAGGTCCTTCCAAAATTTTCCTAGTTTCGTCTGGCGGGTCCACCATTAGAACAATGTTATTTGCATACTTCAGATTGTTCAGTTTCTCACCGTTTATGGCAATTTCGCCTCAATCCACTTTTTTGATGAGTAATAAATAATTTTGGGGAGATCGAATCTCCTTCTGTCACTCTCCGCTGAATATTGAACGTAGCAGTATCTACCAGCCTAACGCTGGTATTTTCGTAAGTGGCTTTTATTTGTGTTGAATATCTATTCTACACTCGGCCAGAGCTTCTAGAATTTCGTGTCAAAGGCTCTTTCGTAGTCGGCAAATATTAGAACGAGTGACTTATTGTACTCAAAACATTTTTCGATGAGTGTATTAGTAGCTAGCAGATGGTCATTAGGACCAAAACCCGATTTGAATTTTGCTTGTTCGCGAGTTAGGTAGAAATCGAGCTTAGGTGTTAATAACCTTAGTGAACAGTTTATATATGTGATGGACTGACGAGTCTGTATTTTGATAGGTCTGTTATATCGCATTTCTTGTGCATAATTTTTATAATGGCGTTCTTCCATTTTGACGGTGTTCTTCCTCCTATTAGGCTCGTATTGAATCGTTTACGCATAGCTTGTAGTAGCGGTTCTCCTCCTACCTTTATTGCTTATATCACAATCTCGTCCTTGCCAGGTAATTTGTTGTTTTTCATTTCTTGTAGCGAAGCTCTTATTTCCTCAGAGCAAGTATGTGGACCTTAACTATATATGCCTATAAAACTCGGCATACAAGTTCTAAAAAACCTGGAGGATATCTTCTTTTGATGTAACAATCTCACCCTGGACATGGATTCCATCAGTTTGTCGATTTTTCACTGAGCTATTGAATCCCAGGCAATCTGTAGCTCATGCCGGAAAGCTTCTAATGTCTCTGGAGGATTGGGTAATTTCTTGAGTCTTCTACCCACCATGTATCACACAGGTTCGATTGGCGAAAGGTCGGGAAATCTACGTGTCCACGGCAAGATATTGACGTTAGTCTCTTCGAAGCGCTCCATAGAATGAATTACAATGTGGGGACGAGCATTATCCTGTTGGAAAATCGGGTCCTCCAGCTCCTGGAGGAATGGAAGGATATGGGGTGTTCTAGCATTTCATCAACATATCGGTGGGTATTCATATTGCCTCAGATGAATACCAAGTAAGACTTGCTTCCGTAAACAATAGCACCCCATACCATAATCCCCACTGTGTGGTGCACATGCCGCTCAACAAAAAACTGCACATTCCGATGTTCTCCAAGTCTATTGTATTCCCAAGCAGAATCGGGATTCGTCACTGAAGACCACTCTATGTCATTCCACGTCCCCATTCAGTCGCAAGGTGCACTACTCCGAACGTAGCTGTCGATGACGAGCGTCAGCGGAAGCACAAGATGTGGTCGATAGGACTGCAAAAGCTCTAATTCGTCGGTAAACTGTACGAAGAGTTACAGGTCGCGTTTCGTTTACAAAGCATTGATCGGCTATTGATCTTGTGCTCGATAATCGGTCTCTTAATGCCATTAATGTCACTAATCGAAAAGACTATACGTAATTGCGGTCAAGGACGACATTTGTCTGTTTTGGCCGCCCACTTCCTCTTCTACGACGTTCTTGACAATCTGTAGACCATGCTTGATAACGCCGTACTACAGAGGATTGGTTATGGTTAAGGCGATTGGACGAATTCCAGGATTTTGTCCAATTCTTGCAGGTACAAGATCGTGACCAAGCTGAGTGCGTTCACGTTGACCAATCGAGCTATCTTTCTAAGCTTTGGTATGAGTAGGACTGTTGGCATGTCGATACTAAACTTGCGTGCATAGAAATCGGTCCACTGCAAACTATTTTCTTTTTAGAAACTATTTAGGAGATGAAATAAAGAAATATCCCTAATTTGTATGAATATTGAACGTACAATTATTGTAAGTATTATTTGAAACATGTTATCTGTTGATGAGCTTGATCTAGCTATATTGGTAGTGCACGAAACGGTTTTTTCTCATTTTTCCGATGTTAAGATGATGTTCGTTGCTGAGCTTTAGGTATGGCTTAAGAGGCTCACTTGAAGAATGACTTGTAATTTGAAAAACTTCTTCTAAGTTTCCTCCAGATTTTATAAAATTGCTTACAGCGCAAGAAGAATTTGAGTGATTGGTTATTCTTATCTTTTTGATACCAATCGCAATATTCTGCACGCCAACACGTGCCCACTTTCTGGGTTGATTAGTACTCATTGGACAATTTTTGTAACAAATTCCTGTCTTCTTCCAATACGGGTTTTGCGTTAAGAATAATCGATTCGTTTCGAATTAATATTTGATGTTTTTTTGCTTAACGTCTTCTGTAGTAGACACTGTTTTGACAATCTTTATTTGATGTTAACCATTTAGATGCAGCGGTATGTTTTTTCTCCGTTCTGTGTAGTTTTGGAGAATATGGTGTTCATAGTAAGTTCACCATAAATGTGGACTTCGTTCTTGAGAAAATTCTACTAGCCAGAAGGTTGCTTTTTGCCACGTAACGCGAACTCGACGGCAAAAATCACAACAACTTTTTTGTAGGCTCTCTGGTGAGTTTTCGTTATAGTTTTCTACAATATTGCTGTTCTCTTCAATTATTGAAGCAGCACAACTTTATTGATTTTACTTTATCTAAAAGCGTTTGAAGTTTTCTTCTGGTGCCTTTTGTGTATCCTCAAAAATGATGTTATTGAGTAGGTTTACTTTCCGATTAAAATCTTCTAAGTATTTTTACTGGAGAAGCTTCCAACGCGTCTTCAAAACTCCCTCCTTATATTTGGTGAAATTAGCTCGCTTCATGTTGAAAGTCCACTCTTTGAGAATAAATGCCAATGCCAAGTGTTCGTTTGAAGTCTGCTCAAGAAATTCGTATTTTCTCTCTTCATCATCATCATTGGTGTCATCTGCTATGTGCATGTTCCATTCTGCCTCCTCCACTCAACTCTATCCATAGCCTTTCTCTTCATATCCACGTATCGCTTTCCCTCTTTCTGATCGTCTACCATTTTCACTATTCTTCTACCTCTATTCCCAACACCCTCCACAGTACCCTCGATTACCTCTCTCAACAAACAACTCACTTTCAACACATGCCCAAACCACAATCTCTTTCTTTTCAAAGTAGTCTCTTATAAAGATCTTCCTTCCATTATTCGTTCCAAAATATGCTCATTCTGATCTTGTCTGCTCACTTTATTCCTAGCATTTTTCTTCACATCCACATCTCCATAGCCTCTATCGTTTTCCTATCCTTCTTTAAAATTGTCCTTGTCTCACCTGCGTATAACATAACACTCCATTCAAAGATCTTTGCTATCTTTTTTCTCTCTCTCTCTAATCAATGTGGGTCCAGGGGGGTTAGCCCTTAAAACACTGCGGCCCATTGGCCTATTGTATTTCCCCACATTGTTTTGTTCATGCAAATAGATCCAGTCCTTCTATTAGGTCCAGTGTTCTATGTGCCATGTTTTTCACGGGGACTCTCTCAGCTGTAATATCAAGATTGTGTCTCCTACGTGTAATTGCTTCACAGTGGAAGATTATATGGGCGGCGGTTTCGTCCTCCTCATAGCATAACCTGCATCAAGGTTCATCTTTCCAGATACCCATTTTATGCAGGTGTTCTCGTAGTGGGTAGTGTCGTGTAAGTAGGCCTACCACAATTGCGATCTGCTTCCTTGGAAGTTGCAGGATTTCAGCAGTTAGAGTTTCCGATGGTTTAGCTACCATTCGTTTGCTGTGTGTCAGACCATTCAAATTGACCCACTGTAGACGGTGCTTAGTTGCTACCCATTTACAGATTTTATTTCGGGTCGTGGTCTTGGTAATGTAGGGTCCGCTTTCAGCAATGATGTTTGCCTTGCAGGCTTCATCTTTTGCTAGCTTATCCGCCATTTCGTTACCCACCAGTCCTGTGTGGCTAGGCACCTAAGCGAGTGAGACCTTGTTATGCTTTGCCAGGGCTTTTAGGTCCTGAAGACAGTTTCAAACTGTCTTGGATTTGATTTCGTGACACGCTAGAGCATTAATCGCAGCCTGACTGTCCGTAAAAATGCGGATGTTTCTACTTTTGTAGTCCATTCTTAAAATTTCACGGGCACAGGCCATGATAGCGTGTATTTCTGCTTGGAATGCTGTGGCATGTGTCCCCAGGGGTACAGATAAGCTGCACCCCAGGGACAGTCCATAGATTCCTGCACCAGTACCACTGTCCTTCTTGGAGCCGTCTGTATACCAGTCCAGTCCTCTTCGGCAAGTGGTTATTTGATTGCCTTCTGTCCATCGTAGATGTGTTTCGAAGGGTAGATCGAATGACAGCCTTTTAGGCATCGAATCCCCCTCTATATTGAGGTACGGTTCTGATATGCTATTCGTTATCATGGTGTGTCCTGACCTCGCCAGAGATTCCCATGTGCCGTTGCATATGCATCTGAAAGCTCCCATCCTTGCCTCGCCCATGATAAAGATATCCAGGGGAGGAAGGCCTAGGATCACCTCCAGAGCCGCAGTTGGGGCGGTTTTCATCGTTCCTGTAATTGCTAAACAGGCCAGTCTTTGAACATGGCTCCACAGTATGGTGGACCAAAGTGAAGCAAAAACAGGCCATCAAAGAACTCTCCTTCTTTGATGGCCTGTTTTTGCTTCACTTTGGTCCACCATACTGTGGAGCCATGTGTCAAAATGGGTCTAACTATCATAGTGTATAGCCAATATACCATGATTAGTTTCAGTCCCCATGTTTTTCCAAGTGTTCTTTTGGTCATCATAAGTCTTTGCTATCTTAGTTTTAGATCGAGCTGGCTACACAATAACCTACTTTTCTTTATAAGAGCATCTTTGGCCATTCCTATTCGTGTTTTTTATTTCTCTTCAGCTTCTCTAGTTCAACCTCAACCTGTCAACCTGTTTCAGCATTTTATCTTTCACAATAACTTGCATATCTTCACCTTCGCCGACTGTCATAACCTTCGTCTTTTTCTGATTTATCGATAATCCGTATTCCCCTTCCATATTTTCGAGTTGTTTGACTAGTACCTCAAGATCCTATGTACTTTCTGCGAACAGGAGTGTGTCATCAGAAAACCGTACTGATACAACTCTCCTTCCTCCAATATTTACGCCTTTATTACTTTTTCAACATCCCGACACCATGGATTCTGCGTAGATATTGAACAAGGTGGTGGATAAAAGACATCCCTGTCTCACACCCTGGCCCAGATCCAACCAATCGGTAGGATTGCCACTGTCTCTCAAAGCTACATGCTGTCCCAAATACAACTAGTTTATCAATCGTCTGTCCTTCCAGTTCAGCCCTTTTCTTTCAGAATATCCATTATTTTTAGCCACAGGACACAATAAAATACTTGTACCAAGTTGACAAAACACAAACTTAGATCTTTTCTTTTCTGTACCTTTCACCTATCGTTCTTACTCATCCAAACGCATCACTTGTTCCCATTCCGCTTCTAAATCCGAACTGCTCATCCGCCACGTTTTCTTTCATTATCCTTTCGAGCCTCCTATTTACCACTCGCAATAATATTTTCGCCACATGTCCTACAAGACTGGTGGTTCTGTGCTCACCACACTTCTTTGTGCCTTTTGTCTGTGTGCCATCTTTTTAACCAGAGATATCAGCGTCTTCATGAAGTCTTCTCCTGACTCATATATATCATTACATAAAGATGTTAATTCCCTCTTTCCTGCAGACACCTCAATATCTCTACTAGAATTCCATCCAAACCAGCAGGTTTGCCTGCTTTCATGTCCTTCATTGATCTTTCTACCTCTACGATCATAATGCCGGATCCCATATTGTCTGAACAAAATTTCTCTTTCCAATTCCAGCAATCTTGGCGTTTCATCCGTTTTACACAGGTCTTTCATGTATTCTTCCCATTTATTAAGGATTTTATTATCGTCCTTCAACACTTTTCCGTTCCTGTCTTCTACTTCCTTACTGCAAACTGCTCTTGATGTTCTATCCCAGGTAATCTCTTTTATTTAGTTGTAAACAACGGCATGCCTGCCTTATCTTTCCAGTTCTTCCATTTCATTACAAAGGTTTTCCAGCCACTTTTTCCTAGCTCCAGTTTCTTTTCTTAACTCCGTGCATATATAGTGCTTAGTATATCCTTTGGCACTGCGTTGAGCTTTAAAGCTATCACTCTATCACAGCCATAAATCGCTTTGGTTACACACCTGGAGAGTTCCTTGCTCACAAGTAATCCCACCCCGCATTTCTCTATTTTCTTACCGCTGAAAAAGAACTTTGCGCCATCGCAGTTTTCCTCACCCTGCCCTTCCCATCTTGCTTCACTTACACCAAACATATCCAGTCTGTTTTTAATCATTTCTTGTCGTAGATTTTCAAGCTTTTTCTTTTTTAGTAGACCTCTGACATTCCAAGTTCCTATTCTCAATTTACCTTTCCTATTTTCTTCACTGTCCATCACGGAAATCCGAATTGGGGACTATTTTACCTCCGGATAATTTTGTATTCGAAGAATCCATATATCCTTATGAGGTGAGGTAAGGTCCTCATTGGAGTGGGTTCCCCTTGAGTTCTCCATCCTGATGCCGTTGATTCTAGTGAATTCTTCCGTCTTTGTGGGTAATTTCGCACTCTCTGGACAACATCCAGGAGTGCCACCGCTCATCCACCATCCAGGGATGTCGTTGGCACTTGGTATACAGATAACTTTTTATCCCGGAAGTCCCTCGGTCGTCAGGCCCTCATCAGTAATGACAGGCTGTACCGCGGGAAGATATGAGGTTGACATTTGGGTTAGAGAGGCTGTTCGAGACGCATCCAAACCCCTTACGGCCCTCGCTCTTCACAAAATGCCAAAACACTGCTTCCAAATCGATGTGTACGTTTTCACTGCGTTCGCAAGCGTTAAAGATTCAAATGCTTCGCTTATTTCTAAACCGGAAGCTTTTCCGAAGCGATTCCTCGCGATTTTAATGGATGCTTGTTAATAAACACTAAAATATGTTGTTACGACAGTTATTCAATCATGGTTCTAAATTTAGATTATTATCTATTATTTTTGCTTTGTTGGACTCTGAAAAACTGTTGGAACTGGAAAACCAAAGTGAATAAACCACGTCGTCAAGGGTATATCCATTTATCTACATCTGGTCTTCGGGCCCTTTTCTAATGGTTTTACAGCGTATCAAAAGAGGGCGTACGATTGTCAATAACGCGATCATTTAATTCCGCTATGTGTTGATCGCGTGCAGTAAAAATCGCGTAGCGATTTAGAAAAGGAATTAAGGTGCTTACAGACCGACGCGGAAGTTTCGCTGCCGCGGACCGGTGCGTTATCGCGGCGGACTGATTGACATGGCGGCTTATGTAATGTTCAGATCAACAAGCGCGATTTCCGCCATAGCCGCGGTCGTGTAGCGTTTCAAGACAAGAACTGTGACAAGACTGTGTTTTGAAATTAAAAATAAATAAAAAATAACAAACTGACCGATTTTCTTCTTCTGTGGTCAATACTAATAATAGCTAATACTAATAAAGCTAATACTAATAAAGAGCTTCTTCCTCTGAGTAACTCATGATTATACACCTCAAAATCACGTTTTGGTGTGGGCATGACCATTTCGCTGCCGCGCCACTAGCGAATTTTTCGATGCGGAAATTTCGCGACGCAAACGCTCCGCGCCGGTCTGAACGAGCTTTTAGGTAAAAAACTGCGCCGCGGTTTAGAGTCAGTGTGATTTGAGTCGCAACTAGATATAGTACGTTTATCCCATCGAGTGTGTTGAGAGTTTTTGCACGTTTTGTCTCGGCCGGCATGCGACCACGCTCATTTTGTTGATGGGAACTTTTCGGGGATCTGCGTTGCCAGGGTTCTCCGCCGAATATCCTTCTTGTATTTAGTCCCGGTTTCCTCCTTTAAATTAGTTGGCGTCAGGAGGATCGTTTCAACAGAGCAGGAAAGACATTTTGTAACTAGAAGGTAAGTGGAGAACCACCCCGATTTATTGTCCCATATTTTAATTTGCGTTGATAAATACAGTCCAATCATCTGCTAACTAATTAAAATTCTCAATTACTATTACAATATATCATAATTATCTTCTGGAGTCATTAAAAATTTTCAAACAAAATCGTAATCCATTAGTTAATCTCCTTAACGAGCATACCGACTTAATCTTTTCGCAACTTTTAAATCTTGCACAATCATCTCCAAGTTATTCCCTAAATCAAAGAAATCAGTTCAAACCAACAATTTGGAAAATAGAAAACAAGGATGGGAAACTCATAACCGTAGTAGAGGTATGGCGACAGTGCTGTGAAGACCTCTATTCAGATGAAGGTCATCGTCAGAGAACAGTTCGTCTCCCACCCATTACACAACTAGAATAGGAACCTGACATCTAAAAAATTGAAGTTGAGCAAGCCATCAACATGCTCAAGAACAACAAAAGTACAGAGGAAGATCATATCAGTGGAGAAATGCTAAAACAGCTGTCCCCAAAAGGTATCCACATCTTGTGGGCAAGCTGCAGCAAGGCTACAGCAAGGACAAGAAGGACCCAGGGCAATGGTCAACTCACTGGAATACATCTATCTTCATTCCAGTGTACAAAAACAGGATCAAGTCAGAAATGCAGTAATTACAGAACTACCGCATTAATCTCCCACCCAAGCACGGTCATGCTCAGAATTCTGCTACAACGCTTCAAAAGCTTCTTAGACCGACAAATTCTACAGGAACAAGTTGGATTCGTGGCTGGTAAAGGCATTTGAGAGCAGATCATGAATGTACGACAAATTATTGAAAAAGCCTGAGAATTTGCAAAGCCCACATATCTATGCTTCCTCGACTACAGCAAAGCGATCGACTGTGTAAACTGACATCAATTATGGAATGCCCTCTTAGACATGGCAACCCCTCCCCACCTTGTCGTTCTGCTAAAAAATTTAAATAACAACAGCTAAGGAATCATCAAGATCGAGGAAAGAAACTCAGAGATAGAGTTTCTTTCCTTGAGAAGAGAAGACGCTTTAGGATAGGGCAAGAAGTTCGTCAAGGATTCGGCGTTCTATCACCCTTACTATTTAACATATGCGGTGAGTTTATACTAAGAGGAGCTCTGTAGAACTGGGAAGGCTGAATAGTCATTGGTGGTAAGAAAATAAATAACGGCTGTTTGCCGACGATACCACAATCATCGCATAAAACGGATTTTTTCGGATTCGGAAGGGACGGTAAATATGTAAACTGTTGTGGGACTGCCACCAATGCTCTGAAGGGGGTTGGATGCGAACCACCGTTTACTTCAATGTTGAGAGGGAAGGACTGCTGGCCAACAATTCCTCGGTCTCTGAGATATATCTAAATATCTCGGAATTTTGTAAGGCACCCAGTTTCTCGAATAATAGCCGAGTTACTTTTAACAATTTAATTAAACAATAATACAACGAAATAACTTAAGACTTATAGTACTGAGTACTTATAGCCTACCACTCTTCTTCTTTTTTACTGACAACCGGGGAATGGTGTTTATACCAGTTCTTGTATAATATATCTGTAAGAGGGGTCAAATCAACCCTCTTATTCAAATAAGGTGGAGATAGAATTTATTTGGCTCCTCCCATAAACAATCGAGGCTTAAATTCTCTAAATACCTGAAAATGTCTGGTCGTCTGGTTAGTCTTTATAAGAAGGTTTTTAAAGGCCTTCGCACGTTTTCTAAAATGTTTGGGGGAGGTAGATTTTAACGTGGTAATAAAAACCTTTAGTTTCTGGACAAACTATAAAACTATTGCATTTATCCAAAACGTGGGACTAAGGACACGTTTTGGAATGTGCGCAAATGGCAAGGATGCCCAGTCCTGGTTTTTATTACAACAAAACAGTGGATATGTCCTCTTTACCGTCTAGCAACCCGATCCTTATACCGCTGTTCCAAAAAGTGCTATAGAAATTGAATTAGCTAGAGGTTGTGTCAACAAGAAATTATTGTATCAAGCTGAAGTTGCTTGAGCGTTTTACGCTTCGTACGACTGGACGGACTCGAAGACTGGACAAATCTCGAACTTTCTTTTTTTTGTTTAAATTTATTTAGTAATTTGTATCAAAATCACTAAATTGGACACGACCATGTTGAGGAGGGCGAAAGTCATGGTGTGGTCGACGTCGCAAAAACCCGCCGCAGAAACGCGTGGAGATCTGACCCGAATTTGCTGAATTATCAGCGACAATTCGCGATTGATTGTGGATCCGTTGTCGGCGGCAGTGTGCAGAAAGTCGTGGCAAATCCGCAAAACGTTCCGCATTTCCAGCTTTATCATCCAACAGAAATGCACGAAAGTTAATTCTACAGCCTACAAAATATAGAGTTTATGTGGTTGTTACAACTAGTTTCCATATGGGGTTTTTACAACAGGAAATTATTGCGGATGAATACTTACTACCACGAAGAATGTCCATAGAATAAGCAGAAGCTCATAAGCGTTTTTATCGGAGGGTGTGTTGCCGTAATTGATTTGCCCGGAGACGAAGACCAAGTAAACCAGGTTAAGCAAGTGGCACATAGAGAAGATCATCGTTAGGAAGAGATTCCATCCGAAGACCTCGTTGAAATTCTCCAAGATCTCGCACAATAATCGAAAATTCACCGTTATTTCACTTGCTTTCCGCAAATAGAACTCATTTAGGTCTGTGGAGAGTTTCAGAGATTCAGAATTCAAATTTATGGAGAGCTTTAGAGTATTCGTGGTAATTTTCAATCCTCTTAAATTCTCTTCCAACGATCGCCTGAAGGTTCTAAATCTGGACTGGATTAGAAAAACCAAGGAAGAGATGAAGAAGATGTTGATGAAGAAATGCGAAACCTGGACTTCCTTAAACAGGTAGTATCTGGTCGTATGAAATCCGAATATGTAGCTGCTGACGTACAATTTAACGATAGTTACAAAAATAAATACGGTTACATAAATTGCGAATGTTGCTAAAACCGTTTTGGTTCCTGGATCGTTTTTCCCGAAAATCTCCGCGGTTTGTTCGACGAGTTCCAAGATTTTGCCATATTCTTCCGGATGCAAGATCGTTGCCGAGATGAGTGCGTTGAAATTGACCAAAGTCAGAGTTATCGTTCTGAATGTTGTTATTAGTAGGACAGTGGGCGTGTCGATACTGTTTAGCTCCTTTATTTGGAAGAGGTACATCGCCAAAGTTACGGTGAAGATTGCCAAAGACGCCGAAAACGCTTTTTGGCGAAGGTTTGGTGTTTTGCACCAGGGGGTCAGGGAAATAGCCCTGGCGACTTTTTGGAGGTGGTTGAGGAAACTCATGCTCGGTTTTGAGAAGCTTTCAGTTGAAATTAAACGTGAAATGCGTTTAACTGTACTTCATTTATCGATTGGTAATTCCATCGGCTGATTGAATATTGATTAGAAATTGTTAATAAATTGGTTTTGGTTATTTAATTAATTGCTAGACTAATTGAAAAAATGGATTGCTCGTAGAGTTTTCATATGTAAATAAGGCTACAACTTTCTATTTCTTGGGTAAATTTATTTAGTAATTTGGATCAAAATCACTAAATTGGACACGACCATTTTGAGGAGGGTGAAAATCAAGGTGTGGTCGACGTCGCAGAAACCCGCCGCGGAAACGCTCGGCGACCTGACCCGAATTTGTTGAATAATCAACGACAATTCCTGTTTGATAGTGGAACAATCATCGGCGGAAGTGTCCAGAAACTCGTAGCAAATCCGCGAAACGTTCCGCATTTCCAGCTTGATCGACCAACAGAAATTCGCCAATATTACTTCCAAAACCTACAAAATATAGAGTTGTGTTTTATCGAGAAATTGTTACAAACTGAAACTTACCACGAAGATGAATGTCCATAGAATAAGCATAACCTCAAAAGCTTCTTTTTCAAAGGTTGTATCACCGTAATGCATTTGCCCGAAGACGAAGACCAAATAAACCGTGTTGACCAAGTCACACATGAAGTACATCGTTGCCAGCAAGAGGTTCCACCCAAAGACCGCGTTGAAATTCTCCAAAATCTCGCACAGCAAGCGAAAATTTGCCGTAATCTCACAGACCTTCCGCTGATAAAACGCATTTAGATCGCTGGAAACTTGCTGAGATTCATTGTTACCAAGATTCGAATCCCTTAAGAGTTCTAGGTTTTTCGAGCCGCTAAGAATCTTAGAAATCCTCAAACCTCTTAGATTCTCCTCCAACGATCGCCTGAAGGTTCGAAATCTAGACCGGATCAAGAAAACCAAGCAGGAGACGAAGAAGAAGTTCGCGAATAAATGACAAGACTGTACTTGCTTAAACAAGTGGTACCTAGCCGAGTGTAAGCCGAATAAGTTGCTAGCAATGCACCAGTCCACAACATTAATAAGGACAATTGCCGATGACGCGGTTGCGAATGTCGTTAAAACCGCTTTAGTGCTCGGATCATTTTTCCCGAAGATCTTCGCGGTGTTTTCGACGAGTTGGAGGAATTTTCTGAATTCTTCCGGGTGTAAGATCGTGGTCGCGATGAGTGTGTTGACGTTGGCTAAAGAAAGCGAAATCATTTTGATTGTTCTTATGAAATGAACGATGTGCGTGTCGATGCTCATTAGCTTCTTTACTAGGAACAGGTAAGTCACCAAAGTTGCCGTGCAGATTGCTAAAAATGCTGAAAAGACTTTTTGGCGAACGCTTGGAGTTTTGCTCCACGGGCTCAGAGAAATTACTTTGGTGACCTTTTGTAGATGGTCGAGGAAACTCATTGTCGGTTTTGAGACGGCTTTGAACCGTAAATTCGTTTTACTCTTATTGAATTATCGGTTGGTTAATAATTAATGGCAAAAATGTTAATAAAACTATATTGTTTGGTTTATTGATTGCTGGACTAAGTGGATTAGACGGAGGGTTTTCGTGTGTAAATAAACCTTGAACTTTCCGTTTATTTTCTGTAAATTTATTTAGTAATTTGTATCAAAATCACCAAATTGGACACGACCATGTTGAAGAGGACGAAGATCATGGTGTGATCGACGTGGCAGAAACCCGCCGCCGAAACGCTCGGAGATCTGACCCGAATTTGCTGAATTACCATCGATAAATCCCGATTGACCGCGGATCCGCCGTCGGCGGAAGTGTCCAGAAACTCATAGCAAATCCGCAAAACGTTTCGCATTTCCAAATTGATCTTCCAACAGAAACTCGCCAAAATTACTTCCAAAACCTACAAAATAAAGATGCTTGTAGCAACAGTGATGAGTTGAAGTTGTTTAGATGTGACATTGTTGTAAAGGTAGTCTGTCACAGATGATACTTACTACCATGATGAATGTCCACACAATACGCAAATTCACAAAAGTTTCTTTTTCGAAGGTCGTGTTACCGTAATGGATGTACCCGGAGACGAACACCAAATAAAACGTGTTGAGCAAGTCACACATGAAGTAGATCATCGCCAGGAAGAGATTCCACCCGAAGACCGCGTTGAAGCTCTCAAGAACCTCGCACAATAAGCGAAAGTTTGCCGTAAGTTCGTAAACTTTTCGCAGATAAAACGCATTTAGATCTTTGGAGTCGTTCAGGGATTCCTTATTGCCAGAAATCAATTCCATTGAGAATTTTGAAACGACCCCAGAAACTTTTAAACCTCTCAAATTCTCCTCCAAAGATCGCCTGAAGGTTCGAAATCGTAACCAGATTAAGAAAACCAAGCTGAAGACGAAGAAAAAATTTGCGAAGAAATGACAAGATTGTATTTGCTTAAATAAGTAGTATCTGGTTGAATGCATGCCGAATAATTTACTGGCAATGCACCATTCCAGGACATTCATAAGAACAATTGCTGATGTCGCAGTTACGAATGTCGTTAAAACCGTTTTGGTTCTCGGATCGTTTTTGCCGAAGATCTTCGCGGTGTTTTCGACGAGTTCGAGGAATTTGGCGAATTCTTCCGGGTGCAAGATCGTGGTCGCGATGAATGCGTCGAAGTTGGTGAACGTCAGCGAGATCATTTTGAAGGATGTTATGAGTTGAACGGTGGACGTATCGATGATGCTTGGTTTCTTTACCAGGAGCAGGTACGTCGCCAAAGTTACGGTGGAGATTGCCAAACACGCCGAGAAGGATTTTTGAGAAACGCTTGGGGTTTTGCTCCAGGGAGTCAGCAGAATTGCTTTGGTGAGTTTTTGGAGATGGACGAGGAAACTCATGGTCCGTTTTGAAGAAGCTTTTAATTAAAATTAAACGTGAAACGAGAAACTTCATGCATTTATCGATTGATAATTCCATCGCTTGATTAAAAATGTATAGAGGAATAAATAGGTGTTCTTTGTTTAATCGATTTGTAGACTAAGTGTATTAGATGCAAGTTTTGCTTATGTAAATAAGCTTTATGTTTTCTTTACAATCAATCATGAACATCAATCAGCCGTTTGGTGCCACTGCTGAACATAGACCTCCCTTTGATTTTTCCACTCTTACCTTTCGTGCGATACTTATATCCAGTGTGACCAATCAGAATTTGAAATCGAGAATGATGGTAGCCGTGTGGTGAGTTGTTTAAAAATGTGCGCTGTCATTGTAAAGGAAACTGATGAATTGATATCAGAGTGAGTGAAACTACGCCGCGAGTTGATCCGGATTGAGTGTTGTCGAATTGCCGAGTATTGTCGTGGGATCAGCAGTTTTTTTACTATATTCTCCGAGACGAATGAAAGTTCAGAACCTGGATCTATGAGTATTCTGACCTTGTGAGTAGAGCCATATAAAGATCTGACTAGATCTTGACTTGTTGCCAACAACACCTTAGCGTGAGAAGCTAAAGGTACCGGTGATCGAGCGAGCTGGATAGTTGTCGCATCTAGTCAACTATGAGAAGAGCTGGTTGATGGTTGTACAGTTACTTGGGTTGGTAGAGGAGATGTTCCGAAAGGTGAATTTTCTATGACTGCAGTTTGAGGTGTTGTAGTATATGGCAGAGCAGAACAGATGCCTTTCGTTTTGCTTGAAGAAGGTGTTACATAGTGCTAGATCTAATGCCAAGGCAAAACTTAGTACTCTCTCACCCTCCTCATTTCTCGTATCAAATCCCTAACCTCCATGCACTCTCCTCACTACTTCCCCTTCCACACTTGTGCCAACATGTCCATTTAGATCTCCACCCAGAAATACCCTTTGATCTTCTGATATACTAGAAAGTTCCTGCTGGTCCCTTTGAAAGACATCTTTTTCTTCCTCCTCACAGCCAACTTGAGAAGCATACAATGCTAAACTCTTCCCCAAGACATAGCTTCATACTTATCAAGCGATCACTTCTTCTGTTTACACTGACTAGAGAAGGGATCAAATCGTTAGCAAAGATAATTCCAACACCATTTCTTCCCGCTCTGTTTGCTCCTATGTGCAATAATTTAAAACCACTTCCAAGCCCTCTTGCTTTATTACCTTTCCACCTAGTTTCTTGGACACATAGAATTCCAATTCTTCTTCTCATCATTAGGTCCATAACCTCTCTTCCTTTCCCTTTCCTGTTAATTGCGTTCCAATTATCTTTACTTTCTAGCATGGTTTCGGTCATATTCTCCTTGTCCGGATATAAACCAGTTTTCCTTGCCATTCCTAATCTCAGCTTGTCCCATCTTTCACAAAAGAATATTGTATGACACGCGTCATCTCTTTCGCCGCAGTACCAGCACTGATCGCTTCGCCTTTTGCCCATTCTGTGTACAAAGCCATTAAACCAACCATGTCCCATGATAATCGACGTTTCTCGCGTCCATGCGCCGTATAGAATGATTGAAGTGACCACCGAGGACAACAAACGCCTGATCAGGCTGAGAGCCCCCCAAACGTTCGGAACCAGTCTCCCCAGCATCGCCGCCGTCCTTTCCGCTTTGGCCGACACATTATGAATGTGAGGCGTGAAGCTCACCCGCTGATCCATAACTACTCCCAAGTATTTAATACTCTTCTCTGGTTTAATTATTGACCCACCCAGCTGAAACTGCACTGACTCCGGCCTCCTGCCACCTACCAGGAGCACAGATTCCGTCTTGTGCATTCCTATGGTTAGTTTCATGTTAAACATCCATTGCATTATCTTAGCTAGAGACTGATTAGTTAGACTTATTAAGTCGTTCTCCTTGTGACCCATTGTCAGAAGAGCCAAGCCGTCAGCAAAGGGCACTGTCCGGGCGCCGACAAGCAACTCCATAGAGTGCGTTTCATAAGGTTGGCCCCAAAACCGAGACCTGCGGAACCTCACAGGTCACCTTGACCCTCTATCGTCTTCGACTATTAACACCTGTCGGTTAGATAGCTCATAGTTATGCCAACAATTTCTGGTGAGATCTCTTTCTTCTTAAGGGCTTCCACTATTTTGCTCCACGAAACCGTGTTAAAAGCATTCTCCACGTCAATAGTCGTGAGTGCACACAAATCTCTGCTTCTCCATGAACCGCTATTTGCTAACTTTGCAAAATTAATTACTTACTCCATAGCACCAATGGCTGAGAGTCTCTGCCTGAAACCGTACTGCCTTTCTGAAAGTCCGCCTCTTTCCTCAATTTCCTCGTGTAGCCTTGCTCTGACGAGGTGTTCGTATAACTTCCCCGTAGTGCATAGCAGGCATATTGGCCTTACTTTGGGTGTTCCGTCTTCGTTCGTGCCTTGCTTCGGTTTCAACACTAATCTGGCCACCTTCCATTTTTCCGGAAAAACACTGACTGCAAAGAGGTCGTTCACCACCGAGAGCACCGTTTCAGGAACCAGTGCTACGATCAGACGGATCAAATCTGGGCCAGCTGACCAGCAGAGTAAATGGATTTCGAATTCCTACCTGCGCGGATACCCAGCGAGCCTCCGGTCGTTCAGGAAACAACTTTGCTACCGCCTGGAGAGTATCTTTTTTCGTCCATACAGAGCGTGTCCTTAACTTTCTCATGACTATTTTATATGCTTTCCCCCAGGGGTCCTTTTTCACTTCGTCGACTAATTTTTGCCATGTCAAAGCCTTTGCCTGCTTCACCTGTCGCTTCAATAGTCTCCTAGCGGAATGGTATTCTTCCCTGAGCTTTTGAATTACCTGGTATTGTTGTCTTTGGGTTCTGCTGCGGTTTGCTCTCGCCAGCTTCTTCCTTGCAGGCAGCTCTACAAGCGGCAACTTCGGGCGTGCACCAGTACACAGGTCTTTTGGAGCCATAGCGAACATTCTTAGGGGTTAGCGTATATTCGCATGACTGCATTATCGCCTCCATAAGTTTGTCTACCTCCTTAAACCAGCTTGCTGTAGATGTTCGTAGCTAATTTTTCTTTCTCGCGTTCGTCCCACTTCCATCCTACATTTACTCGAGAGGGCTCTGGCAGGTGCCCAGATTTTTTCAGCATGAAGGCTGTCGGTAGATGATCGCTGCTACATTCAGAGTCCAAGACTCTCCATCGATCAAGGCTTGTTCCTAGTGTGCTTCTATCGGTGACATGTATTATAGATTGGCAATTTCCACGAACAAATGTGGGGTTGATTCCATCATTTGCAGTTACCATGTTTAGTGCTGCTGCCAGATTAGCCAGCAGATTGCCTCTTCGATCTTCTATATGGGAACCCCACAGGTAGGCATTGGCATTGAAATCTCCGCCTACCACAAAAGGACCCTCTCTCTCTTCTTCAGCGATGCTTCCGAAAGTTTCCAAAGATATGCAAATTCTTCTATAGCGACATTCGGTGATAAATAACAACTATATATGGAGCAGAAGTTTGTACGGATCCAGACCCACCCGTGTCCTTTCCACCACTCTATCACCCTGAGTTCCTTAGTTCTCACCAAAATTGCTGCATCATGATGTTCATTTGCTTATGTGTTTCCTATTTGGTTCGCTTGCCAGAATATCGGCATTCTCTTCATATGCCAGCTGATAAAGGCAATCGTGGGCTGTCTGACTGCGATTGAGGTTTATTTGAATAAATGACGCGTCTGGATTCTTCAACTTTCCCTGGTCCTGCTTTCCTGGACTGTTTGGATTCGAATTGGATTTGTTAGAATGTTTGGGTTTCGTAGTTTTGATTACATTCTCTTCCTTTCTCCGCTCCCGTACTTGTTCTACCGCTTCCTTGTATTTTTTGCACTTCATACTCCTTGCCACAAGGCCACTCTCGTTGCAGGCATAACACCTAGGTGCCTCCCTACAGTCTTTCGTTTCGTGGCCTCGTCCGCCACATCTGAAACAGATACCACGTCTTTCTTCTGTGCTAGTGCACATTGCAGAGTCATGTCCATATTTCTGACATTTGATCTGTGTTTCTAGCTGCTGTATGCGGCACCTATACCAGCCTATAGTTAGCCTTGCTTTCTTTTTAACGATCTCGGCGTCAGCACTTTTCAATTTTGCAATCGCGTACGTTACACCATTGTTGCCTTTCTTATAAATAGAAGCAAAGAGAAGCATAACACTTACAATGGTAAACTCTTCCCCCATGTCACAGCTTCACTCTCATCAATGACTTCACACTCTATCCGGATAGAGTGTGATTTTAGTTTACCAAGGCTTCGAACATGGCTACTATACAAGGCTTGAACCATGGCTCGCCCAATGGTTAGCCAATGCTCGACCCAAGCCAAGGGGCATTGGCTTGACGACGGGCCAAGGCTTGGTCCAAGACCAATGGTTCCTTCTAACCAGGGCCATGATATGAAGTTAGCGAGGAAACTTTATGAATAGACAAATGTTTTGGTGAATTTTTGGAAATGTTCGAGGAAAGTCATTGTCGGTTATGAAAGGGTTCGTTTATCGATTTTTAATTCAATCGGTTGATTAATGAGAGAATGCTAATAAATTGATATTGCTGGTTAATCAATTACTTGTGACTAAATCCACTAAACAGCGAGTATTGATGTGTGTAACTTGAGTTTTTTTGTTTTTATGTTGGTAACTTTATTTAGTAATTTGTATCAGAATGACCAAATAGGACACGACCATGTTGAAGAGGTTGAAAATCAAGGTGTGGTCCACATCGCAGAAACCCGCCGCCGAAACGCCCGGAGCTCGGACCCGAATTTGCTGAATCACCAGCGACAATTCTCGATTGACTGTAGATCCGTCGGCGGCGGAAGTGCTCAGAAACTCGTAGCAAATCCGCGATACGTTCCGCATTTCCAACTTGATCTTCCAACAGAGATTCGCCAAAATTACTTCGAAAATCTACAAAATATTGAGTTTTACAGGTTTTTAACTTGAAGTTGTTACAAACAAATTCATACCACAAAGACGAAGGACCATTGAAAAAGCATAACAAGAAAAACTTGTTTTTCGAAGCCTGTGATGCCGAACTTGTTTTGCCCCATAAGAAAGACCAAATAAACCGTGTTGAGCAAGTCGCACGTGAAGTAAACCATCGCCAGGAAGATATTCCATCCGAAGATCCTGTTGAAAATCTCCAAAATCTCGCACAGGAACCGAAAATTTGCCGTTATTTCTAAAATATCCCGTAAATAAAACCCATTTAGATCTTTGCAAACTCTCAGCGATTCCTTGCAATAATTCAAATTCTTTGAGACTTTAAAGCCTCTCAAATTCTCTTCCAAGGATCTCCTGAAAGTTCGAAATCTCGTCAAGATTAGATAAACCAAGGCAGAAATGAAGAAGAAGTTGATGAAGAAGTGTAACGACTGCGCTGGCTTAAACAAGAAGTATCTAGTCGAACGGACGCCGAACAAGTAGGTGCAAACGGACCAGTCCAAGACATTCGTTAGAAAAATCACCACCGAAAACGTTGCGAATGTTGTTAAAACAACTTCAGGTCTCGGATCGTTTTTGCCGAAGAGCCGCGCGGTGTTTTCGACGAGTTCCAGGAGTTTGCCGAATTCTTCCGGGTGCAGGATCGTGGCCGAGATGAGTGCGTTCAAGTTGACCAACGTATGCGCAATCACTCGGAATCTTGTAATTAGCAAGACGGCGGGCGTGTCGATGGTATTCATCCTCTTTGCTAGGAGGAGGTACGTGGCCAAAGTTGCGGTGAAAATTGCCAAAGACGCCGAGAAGACTTTCTGGCGGACGCTTGGGATTTTGCTCCAAGGGCTCAAGGAAATTGCTTTGGTGAGTTTTTGCAGATGGTCGAGGAAACTCATTTTCGAATTGTTCTTTGTTGTTGGGAAAGCTTTCAATTGGAATTAAACGGAAGATTCGTTTAACGCTGTTTATTAATCGATTGATAATTACGAATTGAAAATTAATGGGAAAAAGTTAATAAATTACTTTTTGTTTCGTTAATTGATTGATAGACTAAGTTTATTAGACACACAATTTCCAAGTTTCAGCCAAGACCAAGTTTGCTTGCACATAACTTGCAGAGTTATCTAGAAAGAAAGTTTACGCCTAGTTTACTATATTAACTGGATTATTATCTATTTTTAATGTGATTTCCGATAGGTTATCTAGTCTAGATATTAAGTTGTCGAGGAGAGGTTATGATAAGATATTTTTTATTACACAAAGGTAAATAAGACGATAAGTAAAATCTAAGATTAAAGTCCTCGTCTGTCCTAGTTTAAATTTTTTTATTTAGCGGGACGTTAGTACGGGACGTAGCATTGGTTACTTGTCAAGTGCCCCCTGAACTCCTCGAGCATTTTGGAACCGCTTCAAGCATAACGTCAAGATGTCGTTGCATTAGTTTGGCCTTACATCCCCCTTTACATGTCTAGTGGTTATGGGTTCAGGTGCTGTCAAGTTTCTTGTTGCTCTCGACTTGGAGGCGTTTCCTCTCGTCCTGCTGTTTCAAGCTTGATATTGCCCAGATGTTCTGCGACTTGATCATATGGTCGGTTAGGCCTATGGGCTCTAGTTTGAGGTAAGTTTTCTTTTCCCACGTTTCTCTTTCAATCCATCTACGATATTCAAATGGGGTATCGAACGCTATCTTCAAGGCCACTCTATTCACAGATACTATCGGTTGCCCTGCACATGTTGTGCAGGTAGTCCCTAAAACAACCATGACCGCTTAGCACTTGTGTAAGATGAAAATTCGTTTCACCATGCTATCGCGACACCCATTGCTCGACCTCAGGTATAAGGATCCTGATCTATTGTCCCCTGTTCGATAGTTGCCATTCTTTTTGCCATGCCTTATACGTGCGCTCCCTGGCAGCTTTCTTTTTATTGTTCATTGTGCAGTCGTCACTTGTTCTCACTCGGTACAGTTCCTCTCTCTCGTACCATAAACTCTCTTGGTACTATGCCAGCGATTATGCGGCCTCCATTGAGACCGTTCGGTATGCACTGGACACTCTCAGTACCATTTTCCGTTGAATTAGTCATAACTTTTGCTTGATCTATTCCTTCTCCATGGCAATTGCCCATACCGGAGCTGCGTAAAGCATGGTCGAATGTACCACCGAGCATAGGAGCCTTCGCTTGCTGCTTTTGGGGCCACCGAACTTTGGGAATTAGTTTGTCTAGTGCTGCAGCTGTTTTATCTACGATTGCGATGACGTGGTTTTTAAATGATAGACATTAAATGTCTATCGACATTGATCGATAAATTTTGTCGATCGTTACACGCAGGTATTTAATTGATTCGTTCGGGACTATCTTTTCTCCCTTTACACGGAAAGTAATGGGACCGATTTTTCTGAATCCTGTTAGCAGCACTGCCTCTGTCTTTTCGGGGGCCAATTCTAGTCTCTTTCCTTCCATCCAATTACCAACTTGATCTATAGCTGTATTTGCTCTAAGCATTATTCCCCTTTCTGTTTTCCCAGTCACTACCAGAGCCAGGTCGTCAGCTAAGCCCACGATCTCCACTCCCTCCGGCTGTTTGAGTCTGAGGTCTCCATCGTACAGGATGTTCCACAGTGTCGGGACATCGCGGACACAACAATGCTGACATCGCGCTCTTTTCTTGAATTCTCTGCTTGCAGAATGATTTTTATATTTTTCAAATAGCTCCTGATTAATATCAGTAGATACGGTGGCATGCCCATTCTTGCCAGTTCCTCCAAGATGTTTTGCCATGATGCAGAATTAAAGGCATTTCTAACGTCGAGTGATATTAGTGCACATAGCTTTCTCGTTCTTTCTGACCTTTCTTGGGCTTTCTTCGCCAATTCGCCGACCTTATCTACAGCATCTACTGTCGACTTACCCTCCCTGAACCCATGCTGCTTCTCTGAGAGGTTCTCTAATCCTTGTCTTATTCTTTGTAGCAGTAGTTGCTCTAGGAGTTTTCCTGCTACATCTAGTAGGCACAAGGGTCTGTACGAGGAAGGCTTCTCAATGGGCTTATCGCCTTTGCTAATCAAAACAAGTTTGGCTTGTTTCCAAATATCTGGATAGATTTCCTCAGTGACTATATGGTTCATTATTTGCAGAAATTTTACCACAATGTTTTTTATGATCTCTGATGGAAGTCCATCTATACCTGGGGCTCTGATGGAAGTCCATCTATACCTGGGACTCTGATGGAAGTCCATCTATACCTGGGACTCTGCCATTTCGAAGGCATCTGTCCATTTTATCCATTTGAGGGACAGATCCTTGGACAGGTACATTTTATCTGTCCAAGTCTTTTCATTCATATTCTTGCTCGTCCTTGTCTAATCTGTCCTAGTCCTATTATTGTCTCTTGAAGTCCTAGTCTTGCCTGTCGTAGTCTTGTTTGTACAGGTCCTAGTCTTGTCTATACTGGACACAATCTTGTTTATCCTAGTCCTAGTCTTGTCTGTACAAGTCCTAGTCTTGTCTTTACTAGCCCTAATCTTGTCTGTCCTAGTCTTGTCTGTACAAGCCTAATCTTGTCTGTCTTAGTCCAAGTCTTGTATGTGCAACTCCTAGTCTTGTCTGTACTAGCCATAATCTTGTCTGTTCTAGTCCTAGTTTTGTCTGTACAACTTCTAGTCTTGTTTGCACTAGCACTAATTTTGTCTGTCATAGCATTAGTCTTTTCTGTACATGTTCTAGCTTTGTCTGTACTAGCCATAATCTTGTCTGTCCTAGTCTTGCCCGTCCCAGTCCTAGTCTTCTCTGTATAATTCCTAGTCTTGTCTGTACTAATCTTGTCTGTCCTAGTCCAGTCTCTCCGAGTCCTAGGCTTGCATTTCAAGTCCCAGGATTGTTTGTGCAAGTCTGAGTCGTGTCTCTGCAAGTCCTACTCTTGTCTGTCCTTGTCCTAGTCTTGTCTGTCCTATTATTGCCTAGTTCTAGTCTTGTCTGTAAAATTCCTAGTTGATGTAACCTTGATGTCTGCTTGGGAGTGGTTTTAGCTTGTTGAAGGTTGATTATAATAAACTTTATGTTTTTAATGCTTATATTTCCTAACACTCGATTCTCACATTCACATATCTATTCCTTACTATCTAGGTGACCCACAACGCATGTTTACAGTATACCCTTAATATTCGTAAAGGTACGTTTACACTATAACAGTTCTACTACGCTATTTAAAAGATTCAAAGCGTTTAGATGGTATACTATTCACTTACAAAACATAGTCGTGTCGGTAGCTCACCGGCCTTTTTTTTAATTTTTTATTATTATTACCTTTATTGGCATATTTACAACAATTATTATAAGACTAACAATACAACATATCAAAACAAAAAAAAACACATGGAAACATTTAAAAAAAAGAAAGAACAAAAAACAGAACATAACTAATAACCCGACTCAAAAATACCCCAAATACTCAAACTTAAAAAAAAAACTACACTTTAAAGAAACAAAAAAAAAACAATAATTCTTCGCCCGCACTGACTTTTCTCCCTCCCTAAACTCTTACCACAATCACTTCCTTCCGCTCTAAAATTTCCCGCATTATGGGCCACCCGCTACCTGACTCGTCCATGCACGCTTCCCAGTATTTACATTTATTTTTCTTTCCTTCTTCCCATGCTAGCCCTTAGCACTCTTCCATACAATGTGCCCACCTGTCAGTACCCTCTCCGCATATGGTACACAAATTCTCCCTTTCATTCAACCAGTACCTTCTTCCCTTTTCTTCGCTGCCGCACCGAAACCTGGCTATTCTATTTTGGCTACCGCTGGACCCTATGCTTAGGTACAAAGGGAGTCTGCCGTACACTTGTACCTTGTTGTACTCCCGATTGTACCTGCTTTCGTCTATACGGCTTTTTCGTATCTGCAGCTCTATCTCCTTACACCTTTCACCCAACAATTTTTCACACTTTATGCCTTCCCTTTTCATCCTTTCTACCTCCTCTTTCGACAACCCTACTCTTTCATACATTTTTTTCCATTCATTTCCCCATCTTGTTAGTCTAATCCTTCCGACACCTTCCTTCCTCAAACTATTGAACACCTCTTTCACTATCCTTTCATTCCCTAACCTATACACTTTCCTTTCGTATCTTGCCACTCTCACTGATGCTTCTATTGCAACTTTATACGCATTCGCTTCTTGTAGCACCAAGTACCCTGGCGTACTCATGTCTAATTTCATCGCCCTTTTTATAAACTGAACTTGTACCTTTTCTACTTGTTCCATTTCGTTCATACCCCATATTTCCGCTCCAAACAACAAAATACTCCGAACACACGCTTTCCACACTATCATTTTTGCCACGAAACTATCTTCAAATTTATCTTTCCAAGCATTCCAAAACCTATTAGCAGCCACCCATGCTTTCTTACATACAAACTTAATGTGCTCATTATTGGACCCATTACTACCAAACATAAATCCAAATTATTTGAACCTGCTAACCTGCTCTATAATCTCTTCCCCCCATCAAGCTTTCCTCTTTCTTACCAACTTTCTTTCTAAACACCATCCACTTAGTCTTCTCTACATTCACACTTAACATTCTTTTCTCAAAATATCTTTTAATCCTTCCAATCATCTCTTTCATTTCCCTTTTGTTCTTGCTAAAGCAACTATGTCATCCGCGTAAGCTAGAGACCACACTTTCATCCTACCTATTACCACTCCTCCTGCCTGTCCATTTTTTAAAACCTTTTCTAAGTCATTTATAAAAACATTAAATAGGACAGGGCTAAGTGGACACCCTTGCTTTAACCCTTTCCTAACCCAGAATCTTTCGGATTTTTTTTCACTTATTCTAACTCTGCAGCTTGTCTTGCCATATAGATTTATAACCGCCTTCACTAGCCACCCACTAATTCCTTTTGCTCTCATCATTTCCCATAGCATGTTTCGGTTTACTGTGTCATATGCCGCTTTCAGATCTATGAATACAGCATACACCTTTCCACCTTTCTGTGCCAGCTCTTGCTCTATTACGTATTTTAAGGTAATCAGCTGGTCCGTTGTTCCTCTCCCTTTTCTGAATCCCCCTTGTACTTCCGGAATCACTTCCTTTTCCTCAATTTCTTCCTGTATTTTCATCTCCACTACTTTTGCATATATCTTATATGATGTATCCATCAGTGTGATGCCTCTGTAATTTTCTGCTTCTCCCTTATTTCCTGCTTTGAAAATTGGTACGATGTCCCCTTCCCTCCAGCTTTCTGGAATTGCTTGCTGTCCTTTGGAAATCTTGTTGTATAATTCGTGGAGTTTTTTTTGTATTGACACCGGCGCTAGTTTCCACGCTTCATTTGGGATTCCATCCGGACCTGTCGCTTTTCTTCTTTTCAGCCCACCCAGCACTTGCTCCATTTCCTCCCACATAATTTCTGGTCGATGGCCTTCTTCTTCTTTTCCGTCCTCTTCCAATGTCTCCTCTGCTCCCTTATCTTCTTTTCCGTCCAGCAACTGCATAAAATGTGCTCTCCATCTTTGCATCTTAATTTCAATAACTTTCCGGGTTGCGTTTTCCACATTTTTGGCAATAAACTTCCATATTTCTCTTTCACTATTCAGCTTCCTAGCCTCCTCCATTTGTTTTCTTTGCCACGTTCCTTTTTTGTTCTTCACAAGTTCTTTCATTTGGTCCTTCATATTTTTTAATTTACCTGGAGTTCCTCCGCTCTGTCTCCATCTCTTGACATCTTCTCTCAACTGTTTTTTCTTGGAGATATATTCTTTATCAATCCATGTGCTGTTATAATGATCACTCCTGACATTTTTCCATACTATCGCCTCATGGACTTTAGATACCAGTTGTTCTAGGCTATTTATTGATTCTAGCTGACAGTTTTCCAGGTTGCTCTTAAATCTTTGTACCGCCTCTTTATTCCATATCGCTACTGATTTCTGCTTCTGCGTCTGTCCACTAACCACCATTTTTCCTTTTACCGTTACTTCCAGCGGGAAATGATCCGACTCTATCCTGTTCCCTACTTCCATGCTGATTATATCACTTGTTGCTGCCTCGTTTGATACTACATAGTCTATCACTGACATCCCTCTTCCCCCTACGTACGTTGTCTCTCCACTCCAATCTCCCTCCGTGCATCCATTTAATATGTTCCATTTTCTTTCCTTCATCCAGTCAAGCCATTTTCTACCATCCGCGTTGATTATTTTGTCTTTGGATTTTCTTGTTACTTCATGTCCTCCTTCCCCGAGATTCCCAACCTGGCTCTCCCCTATTCTTACGTTCTAGTCCCCCGCAATTATAACTTTAGACAAGGTTTCCTCGTTTGCTTCCGTCTCTATTTCCGTTAATAATTCTTTTAGTCTTTTATTATTATAAACTGTAAAACATTTCCATTTATCCCCGTTTAATTTTATCTTTCTTATTTGAATCCCTTCACCGTAATCTTCTCACCTATAATTTTTCTCTTCCTCTATGTTCTTCTTTACTCCGGTTATTAAACCGCCTCTTGGTCGCCCCATGTTAAAATCTCTTTTTGCCCATTGGCACTTCCACGCGAAGTTATCTGGCAGTTCGTTCTTCACCTCCTCCCAATCCTTTTCGTCAATCCATGTTTCCACTATTCCAATTATATCGAAGCTCTTCATGTAAACCAACAAGTCATCCTTATAATCCGCTCTTAATTTTCTCTTCAAACCTGCTACATTCCAACACAATATCTTCGTTTGCTTCGTGACCTGCTGGTTTTCCATCTCCCTATTCTTACTGAAATTTTATATCCTTTATTCCTGTAACATCATTGTAGTGGTACCACCTCTGGTCTACTTCCATTTTTCGGTATCCTACTCTTACAAACTTGCCTCTTTCCCTCAATTCTTTAGCTTTCTGTCTTATCTCCCTCTGCACCTCTCTTTCCTTCTCTGTGAGATCATTGTCCACGTAGACCTGCGATCCTTTTAATTGGTTTTTCATTTTCATTATCCTTAGTTTTTCCTCCCAGTTATTCATTTTAATTAATATTGCTCTGGTTTTTCCATTTGTCGGGCTTCCTATTCTGTGCATGTTTTGTACCGCATTTATTTGAAATTTGTCTCTTAGCAAGTCCTCTACTTCCTTTTCCCACGTAGCTTCTTCTTTAATTCCATTCATAACTATGTTTAACTTTCTTTCTTTCTTATCCTTTTCTTCTCTAAAATTTTCAATTTTAGCCAATTTCTCTTCCATTTGCTTGCTATCTGCTTCTATCTTACATTCCCTGTCTGCATTTGCCTTCTTTAAGTCTCAAATCTCATTCTCCAAGTCTATAATTTTCTCTCTTGCTAATTTATTTTCTTCTCTCATCGCTTTTAGTTCCTCTGTTAATTCCGTTCCCCACTTTTTCTCCTCTCTTTTATCTTCTTCTAATTTCTTCGTGAATCGCATCAGCTCGCGTTTTATCTCCACCATTTCCTGAACCATTGAGAGATTTGCTTCAATCAGCGAACGATGCGATTTGTGGCCCTCCTTCGGGCTAGCCTCTTTGGGCTGGTCTCCTTTTTTCTCTTAGAGCAGGGGGAACGGCCTAGCAGTTTTTTAGATTGGAATGGGTTGGCCTGTTCACTATCGGAACTGCGTTCTTGCTCACTATACTCCATGTTATCCCTTTTTTTTCTCTTTTTTTTTTCTTTCTTTTCTTGCTACCGTTACCTTTGCTTTTTTTCTTTTTCTTCTTTCTGTTTCCTTACACTCAGCCCCATTTTCTCTTTCTTATTCTCCTGGTATGATTTCTTGGCTTTTGGGGATTTCGTGGCCCCTTCTGTAGTAGGGCTGCGCTAGAAATTCGACGCTAGCGAACTATCAGCGGTTATACTCGCAACTAAACTTTTTGTCACTCGCACGTGTTACTTACTCGAACTCTCGAACCGAATGTGCGACATGGTTCCTGTTGAGGAATTGGCGGTTGTCGAGTTTCTTCCGCCTTCGATTTGTCGCTCGTTTCGACCGAGATCGAGTGTCGTTGGAATTTCCACTAAATCCTCGATATTGAATCCCTGCTCGGCCGAGCCCGAGTCTGCAGTTCCCATTTCTGGCTGGTTCTATATTACGTTCGAGGTACGTAATTGGACAATGTGCCGTTTCAGCGTCGTCAAGTCTGAGCATGTAATGGATTAAGCCGAACTTTTGAATGATCGTCCCAGATTTCCTCAGGTTCTTGTTATTAGAATAATAACGTGCCTGGATACGCTCTTCCGCGCATAAATTTCGAGCATTCTTGACTGGTGCCGTTGATGCTTGGAATTTAGTAGGTTTGAGAGCGTCGAGGTGTATGCGAACTCTTCTTCTCAGGTACAATTCCGCCGGAGATTGACCGCAGGTCAAAGGAGTTGCCCTGTTCCGAAAAAGAATTTCGCGTACTTTTTCCCGAATCGAGCAAGGTTCTTCGGTCATAGCTGAGAGTTTGTTTTTGAGAATTTGGACGTCCCGTTCTTCCAACCCATTGGTCGCCGGATGTCCCGCAGCACTGAATTTTTAGAAAATTCCCGATTTCTTGCAAAATCCCTGAAATTCTTCACTAGTGAAAATTGTCGCGATATCCGATACTAATACGTCTGGAAAACTGTATCGGGAACAAATGTCCTGGAGTAGTTCGATACTGGATGATGATGTGGGTGCATGATGCCAAGGTTTTGTACAAGATATACAAACACTGTTGAGGGAATGAGTGGAGCTGGACTGATGAGTCTGAACTCGACTCGACTGGTCTGGTTGAACTGGCTGCTGGCTAAGTCTGGTTGAACTGGATGCTGTATGAGTGCACTGGCTGAACTAGTGTTACTTCGCTGACGGGGTCCACTGGCTGGACTGGTGTGTCCGATTTTGCGTCCACTACGATGAAAAAATGGTGCACTTGAACAGGACCCGCGTAATCCATGTGGATTCTTTGCCAATTCTCATCTGGTTCGTCTCATTTATGCAGAGGGGCCTTGACTGGGCTGTTGCGAACACTAGCACAGTTGTTATCTATTGATTTCCAATAGACGTAAAGACGTGCGAGCTGCTTCATTTTCGTGATTCCTACATGCGTTCGATGGCAATCGAACGCATTCTTTGCATTCTTTGGCAATTTATGTACTTTATTGTGTTGAATAACATGTCCTAGAAATTCAATTCTGGTTGAAAAGAATTCCCACTTACGTTTATTGATATGTAAGTCGAATTTTTGCAGTTGCTCAAGGCAAGAAATTAGATTTTTCATACATTCTTCTTCCGTGGAGCCGTGGATAATGATCGAAAATAGGATTCCATCTTGAGAATATCCTTGAGGATTTGATCTATGATACGATTGAATTCGGCAGGGGCCGTCTTGATTCCGAATGAAAGGCGGTGAACCTTGAAGGTCCCCCGATGTATTGTCATTGTTTGAATTTCAGTTTGATCGTCTACTAGAATGTGGAGGTATGCTTTGTACAAATCTAATTTACAAAAATATCGTGAATTACGTAAACTATGAATGATCTCATCAATCTTGCAAATCGGATAATTTTCGTCTACCGAACGTTCGTTCACTCCAATCTTGTAATCGACGCACAATCGTACGCCTCCGTCTTCTTTTGGAATGACGACCAGTGGTGATCAGTGGATATTTTGACTGCTTTTTCCAGATTTTCGAGTTCTTTATCCACCCGGCTGTGCAATGCATATGGGACTTCTCTTTCTCTGTGGAAAACAGGTTTCGTCTTTTCCCGTAACTGAAAAAATTCCTTGAGTCCAGGGACGCAACCAATTTTCTCCTGAAACACGTTTGAATATCGAGTGAATATTTAATCAAATTGAACTGTGTGTATTTGACAAATCGGGTTTGCGTTTTCTTTGTCAATGGTGTCCAGGTCGATTTTTAAGTTTCGGATTCCGGTTCTGCCCAGAATAGGCGAAAATCCCTCGGATACAATGAATATTTGTTCCTCACATGTTATTCCATTGAATTCCACATTGACTTTGATTTTTCCGTCTGGAATGTCGTACACCAGGAACTTTGGTGTACGACTGAAATTCGACGATCACCGGTATCGACGACACCGGTAACAAGAGAATGCTGAGTTTTAATGGAGAAAAAATATCCCTTGGTAAGAAGGTGAAGCCCGAGCCTATGTCAACTACAAATGTTAGTGGCTGTCCCTCGATGTTCACAATGGCTTCAAAACGCTCGTTGTTCCTTTTCTTGCTGTTTACATTGTAGTGGTACACAATATAGAATAATGTATCACTCACGGTTTGCAGAGGAATTTATTTTCATGGACGATAATATATATAAAAATGTACAAGATATACAAACACTGTTGAGGGAATGAGTGGAGCTGGACTGATGAGTCTGAACTCGACTCGACTGGTCTGGTTGAACTGGCTGCTGGCTAAGTCTGGTTGAACTGGATGCTGTCTGAGTCCACTGGCTGAACTAGTGTTACTTCGCTGACTGGGTCCATTGGCTGGACTGGTGTGTCCGAATCCACTGGAGTAGGGAAAGATGATATGTTCTATTCCCTCCTCACTCCTCGCCCCCCACCACTACCCCCACTACTACCCCACCACTACCCCCACCCCTAGACCCCGAACCCAGACCCCCCTCCCCACCACTAGCTCCACCCCTAGACCCCGCCCCAGACCACACCCCTAGACCCCGCCCCCGAGCCCCCTACTTCCAACCCCCAGACCCCACCCCTAGCCCCCCACTTCCAACCCCAAGACCCCGAGCCCCCCACTTCCAACCCCCAGACCCCACCCCTAGCCACCACTTCCAACCCTAAGACCCCGCCCCCGAGATGGAAAGTGGATGCAAGTGGATGGAAAGTGAATGTAAAGTGGATGGAAAGTGGATGCAAGTGGATGGAAAGTGGATGGAAAGTGGATGCAAGTGGATGCAAGTGGATGGAAAGGTTATGTGTAGCGTGGGGTCACATAGACCTCACACCCTCTTTAGCGTGGGGTCACATAGTTGGGGTAGGTTACAGATGTTAGGAATGAAGCGCCATTACATAGACCTCACACCCTGTTTAGCGTGGGGTCACATAGACCTCATAGTTGGGGGTAGGTTACAGATGTTAGGAATGAAGCGCCATTAGGGTAAAAAAAAAACCTAACCTAACCTACCCTAATGGCGCTTCATTCCTAACATCTGTAACCTACCCCCAACTATGAGGTCTATGTGACCCCACGCTAAACAGGGTGTGAGGTCTATGTGACCCCACGCTAAACAGGGTGTGAGGTCTATGTGACCCCACGCTAAACAGGGTGTGAGGTCTATGTGACCCCACGCTATACATAACCTTTCCATCCACTTGCATCCACTTTCCATCCACTTTCCATCCACCTGCATCCACTTTCCATCCACTTTACATCCACTTTCCATCCACTTGCATCTACTTTACATCCACTTTCCATCCACTTTTCATCCACCTGCATTCACTTTCCACTTGCATCCACTTTCCATCCACTTTCCGTGCTGATTAAAAAGCTGTTTAAAAGCTGATTAAAAAGCTGATTAAAAGCTGTTAAAAAGCTGTTTAAAAGCTGATTAAAGTGGATGAAAAGTGGACGGAAGAAGTGGACGGTGGACGGAAAAAGTGGACGGTGGACCGAAAAAGTGGACGGAAAGTGGACGGTGGACAGAAAAAGTGGACGGAAAGTGGACGGTGGACGGAAAAAGTGGACGGAAAGTGGACGGAAAGTGGATGAAAAGTGGACGGAAAGTGGACGGTGGACGGAAAGTGGACGGAATTTACGGAAAGTGGACGGTGGACGAAAAAAGTGGACGGTGGACGGAAAAGTCGACGTAAAGTGTATGGATAGAATGCGGCTTCTCGTACAACGGCTGTTCAATTTACTAATAAAGCTATCTACATCAATCCCTGAACCATCAATTCTATAGCTGACACAAGCTTGGATGATGTTCTGCTGGACCGGCTTCACCGGCTTCAGGTTTAGGGTGAATATTCAGGGGGTCTAGGGGTGTGGTCTGGGGCGGGGTCTAAGGGTGGAGCTAGTGGTGGGGGGGTGGTCTGGGCGGGGTCTAGGGGTGGGGGTAGTGGTGGGGTAGTAGTGGGGGTAGTGGTGGGGGGTGAGGAGGGAATAGAACATATCATCTTTCCCTACTCACTGGGTTGACTGACTGGATTTTGTTGGTTGGTTGCGCCTGTCTGGACGGAACTGTTGATCGAACTGTTTTGTTTATTCGGGGGTCCAGGTATTTATATTATCTCCAGGTATACTGGTCCCTCATCTGGGGGTGATTATTCGTCAATTTGTTGTTTTTGGCGATTACCGATTCTCAGGAAAAACATCTTGTCGTAATTTCCCCTGGGATTACACCATTGACCCTAATAAAATATTTTCCGAAATTCGTCCGAAAATACCTGGGTAATCTCCGTAATGCATTCGTAAACTAAGAAATAAAAATGTAACGGCTCGTTGCCGCTACAACATCAACGATTAGATTAACGCTATATTCTCGCACGTGCGTGGTTTGATATGTGGATGTGTTATCATGTTTCTTTTGCTCGAGTAGCGTTTTTATACACACTTTTGCTACGTGACCTTGTTTTTGACCCGAAGTGCATTTTAAACGGTTACGATTTGTGCGACAGTCTTTCGTGAGATGATTGTCACGACCACATCGAAAACCGACGCCATCTATGCCCAATTGGACATAGTCGAGTTTCGGTGCATTATGCTTCGTTATCTTGGATTGATTCGATGATGTTTGTAGCGTAGGTTGAGTTTTCTTTCGTTGCTTCTTCTGCTTGTTGGATCCGTGTATTTTGATGATGTCTGTTGTTATAGCTGATACCAGGGTCTTTTGAGCCAGTTCATTTGAATCAGTTTTTGCTGTTTCCAGAGTAATGGCCTTTTCCACAATGGTTTGGAAAGTTGTCGTCTCGGACTGTAACAGTTGTTCTCTTATATAATTGTCTCGATGTCCTCTGATGAATTGGGCACGGGGAAAAAAATCTGCGATAGAATTTTTGCAGGTGCACTTGAATTCGCAGTCTCCGATGTCCGCTCTTAAATCCGCCACGTATTCTGCGATTGATTATTGACTCGTCTGGTATTTCAGAAGGAATTGATGCTGTGCGACAAGGATTTTCTAGAAGTTTGGTTAACTCTTCGTATTCTATTTCCCCGGGTAACGTTGGCGCCACTAGAGCCGTTATCATGTTGAAGTTTCTGACACCAATCGAAGTAATTTTGCGCAGTATTTCTTGTTCTCAGTAATCCCTTTTAAGGACATGTAATTTTCGAACTTTTGTTTATAGATTCGGAAAGTTTCTTTCTTTGATTCAAAATTATCGAAATTTGGTAACAAAAGCTCTGACCTTACTGCTGGGGTTTTTTTTCTGAATATTTCTTGTTTGCTGCGATGATTGAGTCCTAGTCCTAGTCTTAATCTTTCCAGTACAAGTTCTTGTCTGTACTAGCCTCGTGTTTGTCCTAGTCCTAGTCTTGTTTGTTGCAAGTCCTGTCTATAGAAAACAACTTTTTTTTTATTATCATTTTTACGATAACTCGCAATTTTCTATTTACTACAAAGAATCTATTAGCTATCTACATTTGCAAGTTTGTCTATAATCTATATTCAGCCTAAATCTATTTAGTAGGTGGTGGTTGGCGTGGAATAATTGTCGTACAGTTCCGTCCAAAACTCGTACATCTCCTGTTTGGGGTTCTCCAGGACTCGTAGATCTTCTCCAATGTCCAGGTATCGCACAGTGGACTCGTTCATCCAGGCCGTCGGCCACGTCACGTTTTGCAACAGGGAGTCGTTCGGGTCAGGCGTTGGATTACTGAGAAAGACAATAATGTAAGAAAGTGTGTGAGAAATTGGCAAGTCTTACCCGGTTTTAGCGAAATTCGTCCATAGTTTGATCATCCTTGATCTCACCAACTTCGCCTCTGCAGAGTATGGGCGATTTTTGTTGTCGCTCTTCCTCCACAAGTAATTGTTGTCTTCCGCGTGAGCGACACCTAAGCCTGAAAATCGTTTTGCAAAGGTAATTTCTAAACGAATTTCTAGAACAAAAATTCCATATCTAACACCTTGCAAATCTTGCAAATACTTATCTACAAAACAGATTGCAAGTCAAGCACGTCTCTTAACATAACACTGCGCAATAAGAGGGCACCTGCAGAAGATGCGCATCTGGATAGATGAACCATTATGCATACTCTGCAACAAAGAGGACGAAACTGCCTCTCATAAGCAATCGCGCGCATGAGAATAAAAATCAACATCATAGACTTTGCTGAGAGACTTTCGCCGTCTCAGAAGACAAGTAGAGTTCTGGACCTAATACATCAGGGGTTATTTTACCTTTCCGTGTAATCCGTTTGTGGCAGAAACTTACTGGAATTCTGGTAATTGTAGGAGAAGATGTAGAAAAATCCGGGAATTCTGTCTTGGACCAGTTCAAAGTATTTCCTGGTCGGTCGGTCGAAGAGGCTGTTGCTGATGTACTAAAACAAAGATTTCGCAAAATTTAGATTTCGTTAAATTTTCGCATACCGTTTCAAAATTTTCATCGGGCGACAGGAAGACCGACTCGTTTTCGAAATAGTAGTCCAAGATTTTCGGCGCGATCTCGTTCTCGCGAACTTCCGGCGACGCGTGCATGTCCTCGGGGACCAAGAGCGACTGGTTCAGGTCGATCTGGAGCGTGAACGGCTTCAGCAATGGGAAAGCTGAAAGAAATTGGTAAAATTTATTGCAACACTCCTTTGTTACTGATCTGCAACAATCTGGTTTACACCTAGAATCACAAGACTAATTTCAATAGTTCTTCAAGTCTGGACCAACAAGAATCACTACATTACAAACTAGTTGTTCTTCAGCATTTCCTAAAGTTTTGACAATCAAGAACCATCAAATTTGGAACTAACTGTTTTTCAGCAGTTCCTCAAGGATTAACCATCAAGATTCACAATATGCTAATTGGTCTTCTGCAGTTCATATCATCAGAATTTACCAGGCTACACAATAATTCGCTTTTGTTAAAAGGACACAAAATTGTAACTAAAAAACAAGGTCCGGAAGAACCGTTGGGTTCTACATTCGCAAGCCGAAAACTCCAAGCTTCAATTGGAAGATCTTGACCGTCGAAGATTTGGATTCAAGTCGAAACTAATCTCCCGTTTAGTTTTCAGGCTTTAAATCTGTTTTAAGTTTCAAGACTAAATCGAGGTTGAGAAGTTTAGAAGAATCAACAAGAGAGGTAGAGGAGTCACTAAAAATAGACGAGAATGAAAGCTAAAATCTGCGAGAATTTGGCAAAAATGTTCGAGAATGTTGCGACAAATGACACGGACATATCTGCACGGTCGATAGCCTTATTTCTAGATGGAAAAACAAGTTTGGTTTGGAATGGTTTTAGTTTAGTAGTCTAGAGTGTTGTTTTATGAAATTTGGTCTTCGTTTAGATCAAGTCTGAGCTTCTGACGGGTTTATCCAGATTTAACCAACTAGTCTGCTAAGTTTGCACGTTGAAACAACTTGATACTGAATTAATTACACCCTAAATTTGCTAGGCTAGGCAAATAACAATAGACTTACCATCTTCCAACATTAATCCTTCCTCAGACGTTGTGCCTAAGATAAACGGAACATTTGGAGCTGCGCCATCGGCCGTAAACTGATAGGGTTTGTCGATTACTGCGGCGTATTGACTCGGTTCCTCAATAACTGTGGTGAACGCGACCCCGTTGATTATGTCCAACATGTTCAAAGATTTCTGCAAAACATCAAAATTACACCCCAAAGAATCTGAGATTAATCAACAAGAGTTTTACTATTGAAAATATTGCGAGGGCGGCGATTTTGATGGCTCCGAGCCGTTTCTTCTTCAGGCAGTTGATCGCGGCGTCCGTGTCCAAGATCTGCGCCAGCTTGCAGCCGGTCGCGATCAGGAAGCTGTTGAAGATTTCGGCCGGGTTGCTCTGCAGCATCGCCGAGGATAACGTGTTGCCGCTCTGCATGATCGCTCCTTTGAATAAGCCTACAACATTCGGTAGAATTTCTAAAACGGTTTTGTTAAAATTTTCGGATTTCGACTAAATTTGATTTGACTTAGATTTGTAATTAAAAGAAGTTTAGATGTGATTATCGTACTAAGTTTGCGAATTCAGACAAGATTGGTAAATTGGCGATAAATTAGGCAAGGTTTTTTGAAATCAGTTCCAAACTCTATTTGCACATTTAAAGCTTTTGCAACTAAATGAATTCAAACAAGATGCAACCAAATTTGTAAATCTACTAACGGGAACTTTAATCCGAATCGTTAAAACCAGCCAGAAGGTTTCGAATCTTAACTAGATTTTCCAAAATTTTTAGAGTATATCTTGTTAGCTTCCTCATAAGTTCTTCATCATTCGGGCTTGTCCAATTAATTTATAGTTACCTTTATTGAACGTCAGTGGAGATTGTAATAGATAGGAAACTATGGCAGCCCCAGCGCTCTCGCCAAAAATCGTCACGCTATCCGGATTTCCCCCAAATTTCGCAATGTTGTCTTGCACGAACCGCAGTGCGATCACAACGTCTTTTATCGCGTTGTTCCCAGGGATTTTGCTATCACCAGTACTTAGAAATCCTTCAAAAAAGGAACAAAATTTGTTATATTAACGTTTGGCGTTTGTGTTTGCCACGACTTCTGCGCCTATTTTTTTGTGCAAAATGGAGGAAGGTTTGCTTGCTAGTGCTCTGCGCAAAATTCTGCGTGTTTTGCTGTGCGATTCGAAGCTATTTGGGAAAAAATAAATTTGCAAGTGCAATAACTTTGTTGTTTTATCGCGTTTTCTGTGATTGTTTTTGGTGCAAATGGAGGAAGAATTGCATGTTAGTATTTTGTGCAAAATTCTGCGTGTTTTGATGTGCGATTTAAAGCGGTTTTGATAAAATAAAATTTGCAAGTTCAATTGGTTTGTTGTTTTTATTGCGATTTCTGTGCTTCTTTTTTTGTGAAGACAGAGGAAGGCTTCTTTGTTGGTGTTAAATTCTGCCGGTTTTGGTGTGCAATTCCAAGCGATTTGCAAAAATTAAGTTTGCTTTATTATTTTTTTCGCGATTTATGCACTTGATTTTGGTGTAAATCGAGGGTTTACCTAACCCTACCTAACCTAACATAAGCTATTATAGTTTTCCAGTTATTAATCTTATCTAATCACACTAATTCTTTGATTCCGAGAGAACTAATCGAATCAGTTTAGATTTGATTGCACTTTCTTATACCTAAATAACGTAGCTAACTAGCTAGAGCAATTAGACTACTCTAGCTAGACTAGTTTACAAACTGCGAGTGAATAATCTCAAGTCTTATCACTGAACTAGTTCAAAATCAAAGTTTCACTATTTCTTCAATAACTAACGGACTAATTGACTTAGTCTAGATTTAATTGCATTTGCTCATAGCTAACTAACGCAGCTATCTAGCCAAAATAATTAGACCATTCTAGTTCACAAACTGCGAGTGAATAATCTCAAGTCTTAGCACTGATCTAGTTCAAAATCAAAGTTTCACTAATTCTTCAATAACTAACGGACTAAATGACTCAGCCTAGATTTAATTCCTTTTACTTATAGCTAACTAACGCAACAATCTAGCTAGAATAATTAGACTATTCTAGCTAGACTAGTTCATAAGCTGCGAGTGATTAATCTAAAGTCTTAGCACTGAACTAGTTCAAAATCAAAGTTCACTAATTCTTCAATAACTAACTGACTAATTGACCCAGTCTAGATTTAATTGCGTTTGCTTATAGCTAACTAATGCAGCTATCGAGCCAGTATAATTAGACTATTCTAGCTAGACTAGTTCACAAGCTGCGAGTGATTAATCTCAAGTCTTAGCACTGAACTAGTTCAAAATCAAAGTATCACTAATTCTTCAATAACTAACGGACTAATTGACTCAATCTAAATTTAATTCCGTTTGCTTATAGCTAACTAACGCAGCTATCTATCCAGAATAAAAAAAACATTCTAGCTAGACTAGTTCACAAGCTGCGAGTGATTAATCTCAAGTCTTAGCACTGAACTAGTTCAAAATCAATGTTTCACTAATTCTTCAATAACTAACGGACTAATTAACTCGATCTAAATTTAATTCCGTTTGCTTATAGCTAACTAATGCAGCTATCTATCCAGAATAAAAAAAACATTCTAGCTAGACTAGTTCACAAGCTGCGAGTGATTAATCTCAAGTCTTAGCACTGAACTAGTTCAAAATCAAAGTTTCACTAATTCTTCAATAACTAACGGACTAATTGACTCCATCTAGATTTAATTGCATTTGCTTATAGCTAAATAACGCAGCTATATAGCCTGAATAATTAGACTATTCTATCTAGACTAGTTCACAAACTGCAAGTGAATAATCTCAAGTCTTAGCACTGAACTAGTTCAAAATCAAAGTTTCACTAATTCTTCAAAAACTAACGGACTAATTGACTCAATCTAAATTTAATTCCGTTTGCTTATAGCTAACTAACGCAGCTATCTATCCAGAATAATAAAACCATTCCAGCTAGACTAGTTCACAAGCTGCGAGTGATTAATCTCAAGTCGTAGCACTGAACTAGTTCAAAATCAAAGTTTCACTAATTTTTCAATAACTAACGGACTAATTGACTCCATCTAGATTTAATTGCTTTTGCTTATAGCTAAATAACGCAGCTATCTAGCCTGAATAATTAGACTATTCTAGCTAGACTAGTTCACAAGCTGCAAGTGAATAATCTCAAGTCTTAGCACTCAACTAGTTCAAAATCAAAGTTTCACTAATTCTTCAATAACTAACGGACTAATTGACTCAATCTAAATTTAATTCCGTTTGCTTATAGCTAACTAACGCAGCTATCTATCCAGAATAATAAAACCATTCTAGCTAGACTAGTTCACAACCTGCAAGTGAATAATCTCAAGTCTTAGCACTGAACTAGTTCAAAATCAAAGTTTCACTAATTCTTCAATAACTAACGGACTAATTGACTCAATCTAAATTTAATTCCGTTTGCTTATAGCTAACTAACGCAGCTATCTATCCAGAATAATAAAACCATTCTAGGTAGACTAGTTCCCAAGCTGCGAGTGATTAATCTCAAGTCTTAGCACTAAACTAGTTCAAAATCAAAGTTTCATTAATTCTTCAATAGCTAACGGGCTAATTGACTCAGTCAAGATTTAATTGCGTTTGCTTAAAGCTAAATAACGCAGCTATCTAGCCTGAATAATTAGACTATAGTAGCTAGACTAGTTCACAAACTGCAAGTGATTAATCTCAAGTCTTAGCAATGAACTATTACAAAATCAAAGTTTCACTAATTCTTCAATAACTAACGGACTAACTGACTCAGTCTAGATTTTATTCCGTTTGCTTATAGCTAACTAATGCGGATATCTAGCCAGAATAATTAAACTATTCTAGCTAGACTAGTTCATAAGCTGCGACTGATTAATCTCAAGGCTTAGCACTGAACTAGTTCAAAATCAAAGTTTCACTAATTCTTCAATAACTGACGGACTAATTGACTCAGTCTAGATTTAATTCCGTTTACGTATAGCTAACTAACGCAACTATCTAGCCAGAATAATAAAACCATTAACCTAATTGACCCAGTCTAGATTTAATTGAGTTTGCTTATAGCTAACTTACGCAGCTATCTAGCCAGAATAATTAGACTATTCTAGCTAGACTAGTTCACAAACTGCGAGTGATTACACCAAAGGTTTAAATGATGGCGTTCTGTGCAAAATTCTGCGTGACTTGATGTGCGATTCGAAGCGATTTCGAAAAAATTAAATTTGCAAGTTTTATTGTTTTTGTCGCGATTTATGCTCTTGTCTTTGGTGTAAATGGAGGAAGGTTTGCATGTTGGCGTTCTATACAAAATTCTGCGTGTTTTGATGTGCGATTCGAAACGATATCGATAACATAAAATTTGCAAGTTCAATTGGTTTGTTGTTTTTGTTGCAATTTCTGTGCTTGTTTTTGATGGAAACAGAGGAAGGTTTGTTTGTTGGCGGTCTGTGTAAAATTCTGCAGATTTTGGTGTGCAATTCGGAACGATTTGCAAAAATATAATTTGCATGTACAATTGCTTTATTATTTTTTTCGCGATTTATGTACTTGATTTTGGTGCACATGGAGAAAGGTTTGTATGATGACGTTCGGTGCAAAATTCTGCGTGACTTGATGTGCGATTTGAAGCGATTTCGAAATAATAAAATTTGCAAGTTCAATAGGTTTATTGTTTTCGTCGCGATTTGTGCACTTGCTTTGGTGTAAATGGAGGAAGGTGTACATGTTGGCGTTCTGTACAAAATTATGCGTGACTTGATGTGCGATTCGAAGCGATTTCAAAAAAAAAAAATTTGCGAGTTCAATTGCTTAGTTGTTTTTGTCGCGATTGATGTGCTTGTTTTTAGTGGAAATGGAGGAAGGTTTACATGTTGATGTTCTGTGCAAAATTCTGCATGCTTTAGTGAGATTTTTACCGAACACGCTGAGGCGATAATTCAGTGTGACAACCACTACTTCTTCATCCAGGAAATAGTCCGGACCGAAGCTAGTGTAACGTGAATCTCCTGCGACGAAAAATCCCCCGTAAATCCAAACCATCACCGACAAGTTTCCCTTCGTTCCGTTCTCAGGCAGCTACAAATGCAAAGTTTTCAAAACAAGTTTCGCGCTGTAAGCTCATTTACCTGGGGCGTGTAAACGCTGAGGTACAAGCAATCTTCAGATTCGTTGCTCAAAAGTGGAACACTCACTAGTTGGATGCAAATTGGTTTGTCTTGCTTTGCATCGTAAACGCCATCCCATGCCTCGACGGGAATTGAAGGCTAAAACAAGATTGTTCCTTAAAAGACAGACAAGACTAGACAGGCAAGATTAGACAGACAAGACTAGACGGACAAGACTAGACGGACAAGACTTGACGGACAAGACTAGACGGACAAGACTTGACGGACAAGACTAGACGGACAAGACTAGACGGGCAAGACTAGACGGGCAAGACTAGACAGGCAAGACTAGACGGACAAGACTAGACGGGCAAGACTAGACGGACAAGACTAGACGGGAAAGACTAGACAGACAAGACTAGACAGACAAAACTGGACAGACAAGACTAGACAGACAAGACTAGACAGACAAGACTAGACAGGCAAGACTAGACAGAGAAGACTAGACAGACATGACTTGACAGGCATGACTAGACATGAATGACTATACAGACAAGAGTAGATAGACTTCATGATAAAATAATTTATTGTTGAAACAACTTCATGTTGGAACAACTTCACGTAGAAACAACTTCATGTTAAAGCCGTTTCATATTGAAACAACTTCATGTTGTTGATGTGACATTGTTATTTAGACTAGCTAGTTTGATTTTGAAACTATCTGGTGTAGTTTATGGCTCACCTCGAATCTTTCTAGGACTTGAGCGAATTTGATTCCCTTGAAGCCGTAGTAAGTGCGGTTGGTGTCGACGGTCTGATGGACTAGTCCTTTAACTTTGCCCAAATCCAAATCAACTTCGACTTCTTCTAGCGCCTAGAAAACATTGATTAGCAAATTTTGAAGTGAGTTGTGCAATAATTTCACGCACCGCAGAAAATTTTAGAAAAATTTGTAGGAGAGTTAGGAGGATCAGTTTTCCACGTTTCATTTTTTGTTTTATTGTAAATTGCATGCGAATATTTTCCGCCTTTTATTCATTTCGCGGTGCGAATTTTCCGAATTCCGTCGGGAAAAAAAAACCAAAAATGCTGTAACTTGTTAATCGATGGCATTGCTTCGTCGCGAAATAGTTTCGCGAAAAATTCTCCGCTGATAAACCCAAGCATTTCGTTTCCGTGTCGAGAACCTTGTTGTTTTGTGCGGTTCTCAGGAAAATTCCAGATTTTCCTTAATAATCTAATAATTAAATAATTATTTACATAACACACATTACTTCTCGTCTACTGGCGGCTTGATTGTTGGAACAACAGTTTTTACTTACGCTAGTCTAGTTCGCGAAATATTCAGTTAAGTCTAGATCAATCGAAGACAATCCATAATTTGGAAAACTTAGTTTTGCCAAATGTAAAACTCCCAAGCTACTTTCAAATTCAGACATTCTTGCTAGATTTAGTTCTATACTGATTGGGGTCTGTCTGGTCTGTCTGGTCTGTCTGGTCTGTCTGGTCTGTCTGGTCTGTCTGGTCTGTCTGGTCTGTCTCTGGTCTGTCTCTGGTCTGTCTCTGGTCTGTCTCTGGTCTGTCTCTGGTCTGTCTCTGGTCTGTCTCTGGTCTGTCTCTGGTCTGTCTCTGGTCTGTCTCTGGTCTGTCTCTGGTCTGTCTCTGGTCTGTCTCTGGTCTGTCTCTGGTCTGTCTCTGGTCTGTCTCTGGTCTGTCTCTGGTCTGTCTCTGGTCTGTCTCTGGTCTGTCTCTGGTCTGTCTCTGGTCTGTCTCTGGTCTGTCTGGTCGGTCTGGTCTGTCTGGTCTGTCTCTGGTCTGTCTCTGGTCTGTCTCTGGTCTGTCTCTGGTCTGTCTCTGGTCTGTCTCTGGTCTGTCTCTGGTCTGTCTCTGGTCTGTCTCTGGTCTGTCTCTGGTCTGTCTCTGGTCTGTCTCTGGTCTGTCTCTGGTCTGTCTCTGGTCTGTCTCTGGTCTGTCTCTGGTCTGTCTCTGGTCTGTCTCTGGTCTGTCTCTGGTCTGTCTCTGGTCTGTCTCTGGTCTGTCTCTGGTCTGTCTCTGGTCTGTCTCTGGTCTGTCTCTGGTCTGTCTCTGGTCTGTCTCTGGTCTGTCTGGTCTGTCTGGTCGGTCTGGTCGGTCTGGTCGGTCTGGTCGGTCTGGTCTGTCTGGTCTGTCTTGTCTTTCTGGTGTGTCTGGTCTGTCTGGTCTGTCTCTGGTCTGTCTCTGGTCTGTCTCTGGTCTGTCTCTGGTCTGTCTCTGGTCTGTCTCTGGTCTGTCTCTGGTCTGTCTCTGGTCTGTCTCTGGTCTGTCTCTGGTCTGTCTCTGGTCTGTCTCTGGTCTGTCTCTGGTCTGTCTCTGGTCTGTCTCTGGTCTGTCTCTGGTCTGTCTCTGGTCTGTCTCTGGTCTGTCTCTGGTCTGTCTCTGGTCTGTCTCTGGTCTGTCTCTGGTCTGTCTCTGGTCTGTCTCTGGTCTGTCTCTGGTCTGTCTCTGGTCTGTCTCTGGTCTGTCTCTGGTCTGTCTCTGGTCTGTCTCTGGTCTGTCTCTGGTCTGTCTCTGGTCTGTCTCTGGTCTGTCTCTGGTCTGTCTCTGGTCTGTCTCTGGTCTGTCTCTGGTCTGTCTCTGGTCTGTCTCTGGTCTGTCTCTGGTCTGCCTCTGGTCTGTCTCTGGTCTGTCTCTGGTCTGTCTCTGGTCTGTCTCTGGTCTGTCTCTGGTCTGTCTCTGGTCTGTCTCTGGTCTGTCTCTGGTCTGTCTCTGGTCTGTCTCTGGTCTGTCTCTGGTCTGTCTCTGGTCTGTCTCTGGTCTGTCTCTGGTCTGTCTCTGGTCTGTCTCTGGTCTGTCTCTGGTCTGTCTCTGGTCTGTCTCTGGTCTGTCTCTGGTCTGTCTCTGGTCTGTCTCTGGTCTGTCTCTGGTCTGTCTCTGGTCTGTCTCTGGTCTGTCTCTGGTCTGTCTCTGGTCTGTCTCTGGTCTGTCTCTGGTCTGTCTCTGGTCTGTCTCTGGTCTGTCTCTGGTCTGTCTCTGGTCTGTCTCTGGTCTGTCTCTGGTCTGTCTCTGGTCTGTCTCTGGTCTGTCTCTGGTCTGTCTCTGGTCTGTCTTGTCTTTCTGGTCCGTCTGGTTTGTCTGGTCTGTCTGGTCTGTCTGGTCCGTCTGGGCCGTCTGGTCTGTCTGGTCTGTCAGATCTGTCTATATAATAACTAGGGTATAGAAAAATAAACAAAATGTTATATTTTCGTTCTAGAAATTTCTAAACATTGGCAAATTTTATTCGTTATTTCTGCACACACAACAAACAAACTCCTGAAAACAAGCCGATCAAACACAAGCTCAGCAAATCATCGCAAGCTTCGTTATTTCCGCACACACAACAAATATCTTCTGAAAACAAGCCGATCGAGGGAAAGCTCGGCAAATCATCGCAAGCCTTTCAATTCCTGTAAATCTGCAATAGGTTTCTGCCGAGAAGCAAATTCGCCAGAGCGATCCGCCAATTTCCTCGCGGATTCTTCTCTCCCGCGTTCCGCTCGAAGTGCGAATCCGCTTGAAGTGCGAAGTACCGCTGCGGGCACGGCAAACGCTCGTCCAAATACACCAGCTTCGTCTCATTCGCGAAAATCCCGTCCACCCGCAAATCCGCCAACACGCTCTCCAACTCGACCTCTAGTCCAAACGAACTTTTTGCGTCAACTTTGTGCAAAACCAATAGTCCGTCTGAAAATTTAACAAAACATTGATAGTTTACGGAAATACATCCAAAACAGATTAATTTGCAATAAATTTACAGTTTTAGCATGATTTGCTTGGAATGCTAAGCTCAACCATCATTTAGAGCTCGGGTCATTTTTTAATTATTTATTTCATTCATTCATTAATTAGACTAATGGGTCATTTAGACACAAGTACATAAGCTAGGAGAAAAATCAAATGCAACACGCGGAAAAGAAGGATAAACCAGGAAAACTTCGGAAATGCCCTGGAGAAAATGTTTAAATTGTTTAAATGTTTAAATGTTTTAACAAAAATCCCAAAACAGCTGAGGACATGGTTGCTGCGCTCACCCAGACATGTACCGAAATCTACCTACCAAGAAAATAGACAAAAACGACACTACTGGTGGAATGACGAAATCGCGAGGCTGCGGGCGTCCTGCCTTTCTTTAAGACGCATCTACCAGAGGATGTGTAAGAAACATGTAAACAAAGACATCGAAGCCACCCTAAAAATGGCACATACAAACGAAAAAAAAAAGAACTAAGAAGGAAAATTAATGACGCGAAGAAAGCACACTGGAGTGAGCTCTGCCAGAAGCTAAATGATAATGTCTGGGGGGGATGATTACGCTATTGCCACTCGGCACCTCAAGCAAAGATTCCCAAATCAACACATCCCAATGGAGAAGGCACTAGAGGTGGTGGACGTACTATTCCCCAAGCATGAGAAAATGAAATGGCAACAACCACCAGTAACTGAGTTTGAAGAATTCGTGGCAGAAGAACTCACCAGAGCTGGTAACCGACTGCGTAATGACAGCTCCCCTGGACCTGATGGACTACCACCTGAGGCCATAAAAATAGCAGTATCCAGATGCCCACAGCGTATACTAAAAGCAATGAACAACATAATGATCGACGGAAACTTTCCAAACGTGTGTAAGAGGGCAAAACTAGTACTATTGAAGAAGGGGGACAAGTCAATGGGAGATGCCTCATCCTACAGGCTACCGCTGGCAAGCTGCTGGAACATCTCCTGTTAGCGAGGATAAAGGCGGAACTCAAAAAAGGCTTTAATCTGTCAGAAAGGCAGTTTGGGTTCAGGGAAGGTAGGTCGACAGTTGATGCCATTATGAGAGCGTTTGAACTGGCAAAGGCAGCTACAGAAGAGACACGTAGGAGAAGAAAGATTGGTATTTTAATCACATTAGATGTGAAAAATGCGTTTAACTCGGCGGCATGGGAGGATATCATGCAAGAAGTAACAATGAGAGGCTTCCATCCTTATCTACTGAGGCTTGTGCACAGTTATCTGCAATGTCGAAGAGTATGTATAGAAGCGGATAGACAGACTGCGGAACGAGAGGTTGTCCCACAGGGCTCAGTAATGGGACCTACCCTGTGGAACATCCTGTACGATGGAGTCCTGAGATTGAAACTGCCGCACGGTGCGGAAATCATTGGATTCGCTGATGATATTGCTCTAGTTGTGGCGGGGACAACCGAAAAAGATGTAATGAGGCGAGCGAACACGGCTATAGCTCAGTAGTAAATGAGTGGATGGGGAAAAAAGCGGCTGAGCCTGGCCCCACATAAAACGGAAGCTGTGCTGCTCACAGGATTAAGAAAAATAGGCCCAATACGCATTATAGTGGCGGGCACCACTATCGTGCCAAAAAACTCCGTAAAGTACCTCTGGGTAAACATTGACAGACGGCTGTCCTTCAAAGAGCACGTGACAAACGCAACCCAAAAAACTATTAAAACACTGGTGGCTCTTGAAAGGCTGCTGCCAAATATTGGTGGTCCAAGCCACAGCAAGAGGAGACTGTTGTGTACTGTTGCCCATTCAACAATGCTGTATGGGGCACCAGTGGCTGTATGGCTCTGCGGGTGTGCAGCGCTTACAGGACAGTGTCTAGAGATGCTGTTCTTGTGGTCGCAGGAATAACTCCAGTAGAGTACATGATTGAGGAAAGGGCAGAACTCTATTGGACCCGCGGCAGAAAAGACGTCAAAACAAACAAAGAGAGAAGGAAGCAGGCTCGTGCAAAGCTCTACCACGAGTGGCAAAGCCACTAGAGTACCGCAGACAAGGGACAGTGGACCAAGCTTTTAATACCACAACTTGAAGCATGGGTGACACGAACGCACGAAGAGGTTAACTACTACCTCACCCAAGCGCTCACCGGCCACGGATGCTTTCGTGACTATCTGAATAGGATTGGCAGAGCCCCTGATAACCTATGCGAATATTGCGGCCTTGTGGACAGTGTCAAGCACACGATGTTCGAATGTGACAGATGGACCCCAGAGAGAGAGAGACAAATGGACAGCTACAACGCACACCAAACTACAAGCGAAAACTCTAGTCCAAGAAATGCTAACGTCTCAAGAATCCTGGTTGGCAACGGATATAATGACAAGGGCAATATTAAAAACAAAGGAAGAAGACGAACGGATGAGACAGACATTCAAGGAGAAACTCCTGAACCCTGTCTGATCACCCTGTGTGGAAGGGGGATGTAAGGCAATATATTTACACAAACACTATAATGTGAGACGCCACCATTCTGATGTTATGCGAGGAGCAGTCCCAGGATGTGTGGGTTCCAGGGGGACCACTTGCTCAATTTAACGAAAGTGCTTGCTACGCCCCCCATAAAAAAAAGATATGCTAGGAGAGTTCTAGAGCAAAATCCCATAAGCGTTTACATAGGGGTCTGAATTCACATTTCTTCCGGTCCGCATGGTTGGTGGGTCGGAAAGACCTGTGGCGGGCGTGCGCCGGGGGAGAAAAATCAAATCTGGTTATCTGGTAACCAGGTTATCAGCTTTAATCAGCTCCTAATCAGCTTTTAATCAGTAATTTAATCAGATTTAATACACTAAACAAATATCTTCCTGTTTAGCGTTGGGTTACATAGACCTCACACCCTGTTTGGTGTTATAAAGATGATTAAAGCTGATTAAAGCTGATAACCTGATTACCAGTTAACCAGATTTGATTTCCCCACCCCCCCGGGAATTGTTTTGCCCATGTGGGATTGCTGAACTCCCATCGGGCGCCTCCCCACGTGGTGGATAGGGGGACGCATCCCAGATAATTAAATAATCGGGGCGAACCAAAATCAGCATTACAGCGACTGTCCCAAATTGGGCGGCTACAAATCGGGCACTCTTTTGTCCCAGGGTCTAGAACAGGCCCCAAAAGCGGAAGAACCACGGCAGTGGTCAACGGTGTAATAATTCAGAAGGCAAGTGCAAACCACTGAATTAAAGATCCCTTGTGGATATCCTTACTATTTGATTGATAATCATCACACCATTACATTACAATGACTTTGTTTAATTCGAAATGCTGCGGACTTATAACTCCTCCAATCGGATCTCCCGGGAGGAGGGCATTGAATAAAGTTGAGTACAGAACTGTAACAACACATAGAAACGATAAAATTGCTACATGGAACGTTAGAAGTCTTTATGCACCGGGGAAAGTGGATAACGTCTTTTTAGAAATGACGAGAATGTCAATATCAACATACTTGGCTTAAGCGATGTTCGGTGGAAAGGGTTGGGGAAGCATATCACCAAGAATGGCTCAATGTACTATTCAGGGCTCCGAATATGACAAATGCCTTTACAGAATGTTCAGCGAAGAACAAAAGATCTACCTCCTTATCTATGTGGACGACATACTCATGGCAAACAGCAATCAATCAATATTTAAACAAAATTGGAACCCTGTTTCTACAGAAGTTTCGAATGAAAGACAACTTCGGATGTTTTTTAGGTATCAAGATACAAAGATCAGAACGAGGAATGATGCTGAGTCAGCCAATTTATCTACGAAACCTTCTTCAACGTTTCGGAATGGACAATTGCAAGGGTGCATTTACTCCAATAGACGTCAAACCTCCAACAGGCACCGATGGTGAGTCTATTATCGAAACCAAACCCTACCAACAAATGATAGGATGCCTGATGTATGCAATGCTGACTACGAGACCCGATATCAGCGCTGCGATAAATCTCTACAGCCGATTTCAGAATCATGCAACTGAAGAACAATGGAATGGACTAAAGAAAATACTGAGATACATTCAACAAACTAGAGATATTGGACTGTTCTTTCCAAAGCAACAATCGGAACCACTAGTTGGATATGCTGATGCTGATTGGGGAGGAAATACAGACCGCAAATCTATCTCAGGCTAGCTGTTCCAGGTTCTAGGATCTACCATTAGCTGGGCGACGAGAAAGCAAGCCACAGTTGCTTTGTCTTCTACGGAAGCAGAGTAGCTTCTGCAGGCACTGAGCTAATTTGGTTTTCTCAAGGACCTGGGAATTAACTGTTCGCAACCCATCACTGTCTACAAGGATAATCAGGCGTGTATTCACCTTTTACAACGTTTGCAGCACAAACGATTGAAGCATGTTGATGTGAAATATAACTTCATCAGGGATCTTCACATGTCACGACAAATCGACGTTACTTACATCTGCACAACTGATCAAGTTGCGGATATTCTTACCAAGGGACTCAACAGAAGACAATTTGAGAATCTGAGACTGAAGTTTGGACTTCAACGTTCTTGAATTTAACCGTCACAATGCTATCCTTAACAATCCTATCCTTACTCTGTCGAGGGCAAGTCTGAACACAGAACTTGAGGTGATATTGTATCTGCGCATGCGGGAGATAATAGCAACAATATTCAAGTCAAACAACATTCATTAAAAGACGAATAAGGCAAATCTGTACTCACACTGGTCATTTGGAACATATGGCGTACAAGTGTACAGGATTAGCAACCTGTTAGGCTCATACTTGTAGATGGCGTAAGCATAATTCTCGACTAAAACAAAACACAAAATATCAAGCTTCGTCTTAAACAAAACAAAAAATAGCGTAATACCATTTTTACTTAAACTGAATTGATCAAATCACTATGTTTTAAGCACACTTGCATCAGTTTGATTAAAACATTTCATGCTTTCATGAACATTGAGTGAATTCATCAATTCAGTAAAAATATGGATTACCACGTGGTAACGGTCGCAACCATCCTATCCAAATTTACCTAATGCACTGTCGTTCTTAAGCATGTAGAAATTCAGACCAGGCTTGTTTACGGTAACCAAGGCCGAAAAGTCGAAGGTTCTCTTGAAGGTCATGTGCTCGAAGCAGTGCTGCCGGATGCGACACTCGACGGGGAATCCGTCGAAGAACTGCATTTCGGTATACAGGGCCGTGTCCACCATCGGGTCGAGCGATTTGTCGTACAGATCGCGGTATTGGAACGACACGTGCCATTTCCCGTCGGCAATTATCTGCAAACTCGCAATACAAAACCAGTTAGAAACTTGTCTGGTTGTCTATACAATATCTAGTTGTTGAAACACCAGGTCGGTTTAACTTCGTGTTGATACAACTTCATGTTGATGGAACTTCATGTCCATTTTACCTCAATCTGATGCAGCTTCACGTTGTCTAGTCTTGTATAGTCTTGTCTAGTCTTGTCCATGTCTAGTCCATGTCTAGTCAATGTCTAGTTCACGTCTAGTCCACTTCTAGTCCACGTCTAGTCCACGTCTAGTCCACGTCTAGTCCACATCTAGTCCAAGTTTAGTCCATGTCTAGTCCATGTCTAGTCCATGTCTAGTCCATGTCCAGTCCATGTCTAGTCCATGTCTAGTTCATGCCTAGTCTATGTCTAGTCCATGTCTAGTCCATGTCTAGTCCATGTATAGTCCATGTCTAGTTCATGTCTAGTCCATGTCTAGTCCATGTCTAGTCCACGTCTAGTCAACGTCTAGTCCAAGTCTAGTCCATGTCTAGTTCATGTCTAGTCCATGTCTAGTCCATGTCTAGTCCATGTCTAGTCCATGTCTAGTCCACGTCTAGTCCACGTCTAGTCCACGTCTAGTCCACGTCTAGTCCACGTCTAGTCCACGTCTAGTCCACGTATAGTCCACGTCTAGTCCACGTCTACTCCACGTCTACTCCATGTCTAGTCCACGTCTAGTCCACGTCTAGTCCACGTCTAGTCCACGTCTAGTCCACGTCTAGTCCACGTCTAGTCCACGTCTAGTCCACGTCTAGTCCACGTCTACTCCACGTCTACTCCACGTCTACTCCACGTCTACTCCACGTCTAGTCCACGTCTAGTCCACGTCTAGTCCACGTCTAGTCCACGTCTAGTCCACGTCTAGTCCACGTCTAGTCCACGTCTAGTCCACGTCTAGTCCATGTCTAGTCCACGTCTATTCCACGTCTAGTCCACGTCTAGTCCACGTCTAGTCCACGTCTACTCCACGTCTAGTCCACGTCTAGTCCAAGTATAGCCAATATCTATTCCATGTCTAGTCCATGTCTAGTCCATGTCTAGTTCATGTCCAGTCCATGTCTAGTCCATGTATAGTCCATGTCTTGTCCATGTCTAGTCCATGTCTTGTCCATGTCTAGTCCATGTCTAGTCCATGTCTAGTCCATGTCTAGTCCAACTCTAGTCCATGTCTAGTCCATGTATAGTCCACGTCTAGTTCACGTCTAGTCCACGTCTAGTATAAAACTAGTCCATGTCTAGTCGACGTCTATTCCACGTCTAGTCCACGTCTAGTCCAACTATAGCCAATATCTAGTCCATGTCTAGTCCATGTCTAGTCCATGTCTAGTTCATGTCTAGTCCATGTCTAGTCCACGTCTAGTTCATGTCCAGTCCATGTCTAGTCCATGTATAGTCCATGTATAGTCCATGTCTAGTCCATGTCTAGTCCATGTCTTGTCCATGTCTAGTCCATGTCTAGTCCATGTCTAGTCCAAGTCTAGTCCATGTATAGTCCATGTATAGTCCATGTCTAGTCCATGTCAAGTCCACGTCCAGTCCACGTCTAGTCCAAATCTAGTCCATGTCTAGTTCATGTCTAGTCCATGTCTAGTCCATGTCTAGTCCATGTCTACTCCATGTCTAGTCCATGTCTAGTCCATGTCTAGTTCATGTCTAGTCCATGTCTAGTCCATCTCTAGTCCATGTCTAGTCCATTTCTAGTTCATGTCTAGTCCATGTCTAGTCTATGTCTAGTCCGTGTCTAGTCCATGTATAGTCCAAGTCTAGTCCATGTCTAGTCCATGTCTAGTCCATGTCTAGTTCATGTCGAGTCCATGTCTAGTCTATGTCTAGTCCAAGTCTAGTCCATGTCTAGTCCATGTCTAGTCCATGTCTAGTCCATGTCTAGTCCATGTCTAGTTCATGTCTAGTTCATGGCTAGTCCATGTATAGTCCATGTCTAGTCCATGTCTAGTCCATCTCTAGTCCATGTCTAGTCCATGTCTAGTTCATGTCTAGTCCATGTCTAGTCCATCTCTAGTCCATGTCTAGTCCATGTCTAGTCCATGTGTAGTCCATGTCTAGTCCATGTCTAGTCCATGTCGAGTCCATGTCTAGTCCATCTCTAGTCCATGTCTAGTCCATGTCTAGTTCATGTCTAGTCCATGTCTAGTCCATGTCTACTCCATGTCTAGTTCATGTCTAGTCCATGTCTAGTCCATGTCTAGTCCGTGTCTAATCTATGTCTAGTCCATGTCTATTCCATGTCTAGTCCATGTCTAGTTCATGTCTAGTCCATGTCTAGTCCATCTCTAGTCCATGTCTACTCCATGTCTAGTCCATGTCTACTCCATGTCTACTCCATGTCAAGTCCGTGTCTAGTCCATGTCTAGTCCATGTCTAGTCCATCTCTAGTCCATGTCTAGTCCATGTGTAGTCCATGTGTAGTCCATGTCTAGTCCATGTCTAGTCCATGTCGAGTCCATGTCGAGTCCATGTCTAGTCCATCTCTAGTCCATGTCTAGTCCATGTCTAGTTCATGTCTAGTCCATGTCTAGTCCATGTCTACTCCATGTCTAGTCCATGTCTAGTCCATGTGTAGTCCATGTCTAGGCCATGTCTAGGCCATGTTTAGTCCAAGTCTAGTCCATGTCTAGTCAATGTCTAGTCCATGTCTAGCCCATGTCTAGTCCATGTCTAGTCCATGTCTAGTCGTTGTCTAGTCCATATCTAGTCCATGTCCAGTCCATGTCTAGTCCATGTATAGTCCATCTCTAGTCCATGTCTAGTTCATGTCTAGTCCATGTCTAGTACATGTCTAGTGCATGTCTAGTCCATGCCTAGTCCATGTCTAGTCCATGTCTACTCCATGTCTAGTCCATGTCTACTCCATGTCTACTCCATGTCAAGTCCGTGTCTAGTCCATGTCTAGTCCATGTCTAGTCCATGTCTAGTCGATGTCTAGTCCATGTCTAGTCCATGTCCAGTCCATGTCCAGTCCATGTCTAGTCCATGTATAGTCCATGTCTAGTCCATGTCTAGTCTATGTCTAGTCCATGTCTAGTGTATGTCTAGTCCATGCCTAGTCCATGTCTAGTCCATGTCTACTCCATGTCTACTCCTTGTCTACT